>CM057458.1:20362500-21562500 GCA_016271365.2 Neoceratodus forsteri | reverse complement strand
GCTCTTGAAATGGGTCAGGGAAGCAGTGAGGGTCAAGAAAAAGGCTTCACCAGGTACGAGGAAATGCAGAGGGAGGAAGAATGGGGTGGATGCCAGCTGAGAACCAAGGAAATGAAGACAGCAGTTAGAGAGTCAATGGCAGACACTGAGCTGCATATTGTGTAGGGCTCAGACACAGGGAAAACATTGAAACATAGAAACATAGACCATGACGGCAAAAAAAGACCTAAGGTCCATCCAGTCTGCCCCAGTTCCCTAGTTAGTCCTGAAGTCTGCTGTTCCCCCAGGGGCCTAGCCCTCCCCAACCCACCTCCATTCCCTTCCCCAATTCTGATGCACTGAGCAATCACTGTACCCTTCATTCTCTCCCAGCCATACTTAAAACCACTAACCGTTTTTGCACCCACCACCTCAGTTTGTAGTCTGTTCCACAGCTCCACCACCCTTTCTATAAAATAGTATCTCCTCACATCCCTCCTGAACCTTCCTCCTGTTGGCTTCCATTCATGACCATGTGACTGCGAGCAGGTATTCAAGTTAAATAGTTCCGTGCAAATCACCTTGTTCATTCCTTTTAGGAATCTGAAGGTCTCTATCATATCTCCTCTCTTGCTTCTGGTCTCCAGTGAGTGCATGTTCTGTGCCTTGAGATGCTTCTCATAGAATCTGCCATACTGGTCTTAAATCATTTTTGTTACCTTGTGCTATCTCTAGCCATCCTGAGGTGAGGACCCCAGAACTGGGCACAGTACTCCAAGTATGGCTTCACCAAGGAACTATACAGAGTAAGTATTATCTCTATTTCAAACAACATGAAGTCTTGCTGTATTCTGACAATAGCAGTGAGTCCCAACCTTCGAACTGCCCCGGAGATGAAAGAGTTAACTTTCCATGCCAGGCATGGAACGCTGAGCTGGAGCTCGGTTGAGACTCTGTCTGTTGCTGCTTGAACTCAAACCGTCAGATTCTTTACTCTGCCTCACTGAACAGTCACTCTGGAGATTTCTCCCTTTGCTCGTTCAATTTGTCGGTTAAAGTACCGCTTTTCTCGGTTTTCGACCGAATTTAAACCGTAACCTGTTGGTTCAGTCTCTGTCCGTGGTATTCGTGAGTACTAGATAGGTTATTTTGTTTTCTATTCTGTGTGGAACTTGTAAATGGTTCATCGGTTCGGTTTGAACCGATCAAGTTGTTTTAAAATCTTTATCTGTACTTTTAGAGTGTGGTTACCGGTTCTTATCGGTTCTAAAAAAAATGGATTTTATTACGTTTTTTTCCACGACCCGTAACACGGTCAGGAACTGATAACAGGGTCTTGCCTGGTGGATTGCCATTAAAAGGGTAAGTTTTGTTAGGACTAGCACAATGTCTGAGAAACCCAAAAGAAAAACCGGGCCCACTGGGTTTCAACACTGCAGTGTGTGTGGGGAAGTCTTTGCTAAGGCTGACCCCCACACCACCTGTGTTTATTGTCTGGGGTTTGACCACCTCAATGCAGACTGCCAGATTTGTAAAAATTTTCCTGCAGCTACCCTAGAGAAGAGAGTTAGTAGGCTCAGGAAAGGAGGCCAAAAGTCCGCTGAACCGGGGTACTAGCCCGGTTCCGCTTCAAACCGAACTAGAAGGAGTGCCTCTGACCAGGGCGAGACTTCTTCGGCAAAAGGAGAGCCGATTCTGAGGAGTCGGTTCAGGCTAAGAGAACAAGAAAGGAAAATAAGCTGGTGGATCAAAGTTTCTTCTCCAACCGCTGAAGAAATAGCCAAAGCGATAAAATTGTGCAGTCTCTTTCTCAGCCTCGACCGAACCGGCACCATCAGGAAGGCGCTGGTTCGCCGGGTTCCACCAGTTCAAGATTATGATTTAGAGGAATATTATGAACTGGAGGAGGAGGAAGAGGAGTATGAGGAAAGTGAATGTGGTTTTGAAAGTCTGATGTCCATAGACCTGGTCATCTCCCAGACAGACCTTCAGGAGGTCTCCTCCTAGGCTTTCTGGAGTCCCCTCCCATTTCATGTTTTATAAGAAAGTGGCAGAAACCCTTCAGCTTCCTATGGAAGAAGCTGTGGATGACCAGGAAGAGCCTGACTATGTGGAAATGATGGATATCCCAGAGTCTAGGAGGCTGTCTATTCCCTTAAACAAATCTTTTGGGAAACAGACTTTTAAGATTTTAAAGACTCCTAATACTATACCTCCTGTGGATAAAAGAATGGACAAGAGGTATACCCCGTCAGGCTCAGATACGGAGTTCCTTACACAACAATGCAGCCATGTTGGGGTACTGCAGGCTGCAGCCTGTGATAAGGCAAATATTCCCTTGGCTTCACACCCCCCAGACAAGGGCTCCAGGAGGATTGATGCCATGGTAAAGAAACAGTACATGGCAGCATCCTTGGGACTCAGACAGGCCAACTATATGGCCTATACTGCTAGGTATCAGAAATCCAGATGGGACACTGTCATGGCTTTAGCAAAACAGGTCCCTGACCAGCTTGCCAAGGAGCTGGAGCAGGTGGCTGCTGATGGTATTGAGGCATCCAAGGTGCAATTCCATGCTGCAGTGGACTCCAATGATGTTTCATCTAGAGTCATGGCTACATCTGTGGCACTTCGTAGAATGACTTGGCTCAGATGTACTAGCCTGTCTGGGATACCCAGACTAAGGCCATGGATTCTCCTGTTGTGGGTAATTCTCTGTTTGGGGAGCAAACAGAGAATTACATGAAGAAAATGGATGAATATAGGACCACCTATAGGAGTGCCCAAGCCAAGGAAAGGCAAGCCACTCCTCAGAGGCAGCATCCCAGGGGCAGGGACAGGCCTTTTCATAGGCCTTTCTACCAAGCCCAGGCCTCCTCTTCTGCCTATGCTCAGAGGGGGTTCTTTAGAGGAGGGGTACAAGCAGACCTGCTCCCACCCATCAGCCTAAAACCCCTGCCAAGCAGGCACCCTGATGGGATTGCCAGGGCCGATTCTCCACTACCTGTAGGGGGCAGGCTGGCTTACTTTGTCCAGAACTGGAAGTCTCTAACATAAGAAAAATGGGTCCTGGAAGTAGTAAGCCAGGGACTGGTTCTCAGCTTCAAAAAATTTCCAAAGCTGAGAACCAGATCCTTTCCACCTGCAAATCCCTCAGAGGCACTTGCCCTAGAGGCAGAGGTCTCTTCACTCCTGGTTCTCAGAGCTGTGGAAAGGGTTCCACCCCTGCACCAAGGCAAAGGATTGTACTCCAGGTACTTCCTTACCCCAAAAGACAGGAGAATGGCGGCCCATCCTGGATCTCAGATACTTAAACAAGCACCTTTTAAAGCCAAAATTCAAAATGGTGACTCTGGGAATAATTCTACCCTCTCTAAGGCCAGGGGACTGGCTAGTCTCCCTGGACCTCAAGGATGCCTACTTCCATATTCTCATCAGAAGCTCCCATTGAAAGTACCTCAGGTTCGAGCTGCCCTCATGCCATTACCAATTCAGAACAATGAACTTCGGCCTAACCTCTGCTCCAAGGGTGTTCACAAGATGCCTGGCAGTAGTAGTTGCTTCTCTAAGAAGGCAAAGGATTGCCATCTTCCCATACCTAGATGACTGGCTCATAGTAGGCCAGTCCCCAGACCAGGTCAAGTTACACCTACAGATAACTCAGCAACTGTTCACCTCTCTAGATTTCCTTCTGAATCTTTCAAAGTCAGTTCTAGAGCCTGTTCAGCTCCTCACCTTCATAGGCACAGAGCTAGATACAGAAAAGGCCAGAGCCTTCCTTCCCCTGGACAGGGCAAGGGCCCTTATCACACTGGCCTCTTCCTTCACCCTACAGGTGTCTCTTCCAGCAAGGCACTTTCTGCAGCTCCTGGGTCACATGGCTGCTTCTACAGCAGTGGTGCAGGGAGCAAGATTTCAGATGAGGGATATTCAGTTCCACTTGAGAGCCTTTTGGTCTTAGAAAAGGACCCTCTGACCAAACTGATTCCAGTGACTCGAACACTGATCCAGGCCTTGCAATGGTGGCAGGATCAGAACAATCTAAGACAGGGAGTTCCCTTTGTCACGCAGTCTCACTCTTTAATCCTCACTACAGATGCCTCCCTCTTGGGGTGGGGGGCCCACTTGGGAGACCTGACCACCCAAGGGTTGTGGTCTCCTCAGGAATCTGTGCTTCACATCAATCTGTTAGAACTCAGAGCAGTATTTCTAGCATTTCAAGCCTTTTCCAAGTCTGTTCAGAACAAAGTTATTCAGATCAGAACAGACAATACCACCACAATGTGGTATATCAACAAGCAAGGAGGCACTCGGTCTACGGATTTGTGCACAGAAGCAATGAAGTTGTGGTCTCTGGCTTATTCTCTGAACACCTCCCTCACAGCAGTATACCTCCCAGGCAAGGACAGTGTCCTAGCAGATGCTCTCAGCAGGATATCTCAGGGCCATCACAAATGGTCACTGGATCCCCTGGTTTTGGAGGTGATATTCTCCAGATGGGGCACCCCACAGATAGATCTTTTTGCAGCCCCAGACAATCACCATCTTCCCCTTTTTTGCTGCAGTCCCCCAGTGTTGGGCTCAGTCCCCCTGGATGCCTTAGTTCTCAGTTGGGAAGGGAAGTTCCTGTATGCTTTTCTCCCCTTCCCTCTCCTGTTCAAAGTGCTAGTCAAAATCAGGTCTCAACCCTGCAAGGTGATCCTGATTGCTCCAGACTGGGCCAGACAGCCCTGGTATCCTCTCCTATTGTCCTTAGCAGCCCACCTTCCCCTGTCTCTTCCCAGGAATTACAACCTGTTAACCTGTGCTCAGGGGAGGGTTTGGTACCCGAATCTCAAATCTCTCAATCTCAAGGCCTGGCTTTTGAAGAGTTAGAGTTTGCTGATTTACACCTCTCCCAAGGTGTTATGGACATTCTAAAGGCTTCTAGGAAGCCTTCCACCAGAACTACTTATAATTCCAAATGGAAAAGATTTTCCATATGGTGCTCTGGGAAGCATATTTCCCCAGAGTCTGCTGATCTGCCCACAGTCCTTGACTATATGGTCCATCTGAATAGTTTGGGACTCAGACCAGCTGCACTAAGGGTATATCTGGCAGCTGTCTCTGCTTTCATAGAAACATAGAAACATAGAAACATAGATTTTGACAGCAGATAAGGACCTCTTGGCCCACCCAGTCTGCCCATTTCCCTACCTAATGGATAAGCTGCAGATCCTAGTTAACCAGCAGCCTACTTCTTCCTACCCCCACCCCTTAGAATTGCCTTATGACTGTCCCATGCATGCTTGAATTCCACCACTGTTTTTGACTCCACAACCTCTCCGGAGGCCGTCTCCATGCATCCACAACCTCTCTGTGAAAAATACTTCCTTAAATTACCTCTGAGCCGTCCCCTTCTGTCTTCAAATTGACCCCTTGTTCTTGCACACCTCTTTTTTGAAAGATGCTACCCTCTTGGACTTTGTTGATTCCCTTGAGATACTTGAAAGTTTCTATCATGTCCCCCCTCCTCCTTTCCTCGAGGCTATACATATTCAGCTCCTTAAGTCTCTCTCTCATATGTCTTCTGTGCAGACCCTGTACCATTTTAGATGCCCTCCTCTGGACAGCCTCCATCCTGTCTATGTCCTTGCGGAGACTGGGTCTCCAGAACTGCACGCAGTACTCCAGATGGGGTCTCACCAACTGTCTGTACAGAGGGATAATAACTTCCTGTTTTCTACTGGTGATGCCTCTCCCTATGCATCCCAGTATCCCCCCAGCCCTACTTGCTGCTCTCTCACATTGCTTGCCCACCTTTAGGTCATCTGATATGACTACCCCCAGGTCCCTTTCCATTTTTGTTGTTGTTAGTATCTCACCCCCCATTATGTACTCTTCCCCTGGGTTTTTGTTTCCCAGGTGCATTACCTTGCACTTCTTAGCATTGAATCTAAGCTGCCATACATTTGACCATTCCTCTAACTTGCCAAGTCCCTTCTCATCCTTTCCATCCCACCTTTTGCATCAGCTCTGTTGCAGATCTTTGTGTCATCTGCAAAGAGACATACTTTTCCTTCCAGTCCCTCTGCAATGTCACTTATAAAGACATTGAAGAGGACCGGTCCTAATGCTGAACCCTTCGGTACCCGACTAGTAACCCCCCTTTCTTCAGAGTGGACTCCATTTACTATTACTCTCTGTGTCCTATTCTCCAGCCAATTTTTACCCAGGCTGTCATCTTGGGACCCACTCCCATGCTGGCTAACTTGTATATTAATCTTTGTGTGGGACTGTGTCAAATGCCTTGCTAAAGTCTAGGTAGGCCATGTCCACAGCCCTCCCTGATCTACTACTTTGGTCACCCAGTCAAAGAAATCTATCAGATTTGTCTGGCATGACCTTCCGCTAGTGAATCCATGCTGCCTTGGGTCCTGAGCCCTCTGGCCTCTAGATACTCAACAATTCTTTCCTTCAGAAGTGATTCCATCATTTTCCCTACCACTGAGGTTAAACTAACAGGTCTGTAGTTTTCTGCTTCTGCCTTGCTCCCACTTTTGTGAAGGGAATCACATCTGCCCTTCTCCAGTCCTCGGTACC
The DNA here is from genome assembly GCA_016271365.2 of Neoceratodus forsteri. Lineage (NCBI taxonomy): Eukaryota > Metazoa > Chordata > Ceratodontiformes > Ceratodontidae > Neoceratodus > Neoceratodus forsteri. Next base: position 21,555,939 of record CM057458.1, on the reverse strand, counting down.
ACCCCATCCTCCCATGATTTGTTAAAGAGGATAGTCAGTGGTGTCACTAGTTCTACCCTTAGTTCTTTTAGAATCTGGGATGAATCCCATCAGGCCCCTTTGCTTTGTCCACCTTCAGTTTTAAGAGTTCTTTCAGAACCCTTTCTTCTGTAAATGGGCTGGTATCAACTTCTGTATCCAGAGTGTTTCTACTGTTTGTTTTAGGTACCTCCCACTTCCTTTGTAAATACTGAGCAAAATATTTGTTTAGTATCTCTGCCTTTTCACAGTCACCCTCTGCCCACCCTCCCTCCTCTTTATTAAGCCTCACTAGCCCTCCTTGGTCTTCCTTCGCCCCTGATGTACCTTATAAAGGTTTTATCCTTCTTAACTGAGTTGGCTATCTTTTCCTCAGTTTGGGCCTTTGCTGTTCTGTCTGCCTTCCCAGTTTCCTTTTGCTTTAACTGATACAGTTCCCTGTCCTGCTCCTTCTGTGATTCCTTGTACTTCCTGAATGCTTTCTTTTTCTCTTGAACCTTCACTGCCACTTCCTTTGAGAACCATAGTGGTTTCTTACATCATTTCATTTTGTTAATTTGCTTCACACAAAGGCTTGTTACCTCTGTGATGGCAGTTTTATTATTCCCATTGTTCTTCCACCCTCCTTCCTGCCCATTTGCTAGTGCATTCCTTAGGCACTCACCCTATTTGGCAAAGTCAGCCCTCCTAAAGTCCAGTACTTTTGCCTTTGTATGGCTTGACTGTATTGCTGTGTTTATTGTGAACCATACTGTCTGGATGGTCGCTAGTTCCCAGATGGCTACCCACTTCTACATCTGTGATCCTCTCTTCATCTCCATTTGAGAGAACCAGGTCTAAGATTGCTCCTCTTGAGTGGGCTCCAATACTAGTTGTTCAAGGCATGCCCCTTGTAGGGCATCTAGAATAACCCCACTTTGAAGTGGCTGCTGCAACTGCACTCCAGTTAACATCTGGCATATTCAGATCACCCATCAGCAATATCTCCCTTTTTCTGCCATTCTAAGTGTTCTTCTATCATTTCCTTGTCCATTTCCTCCCTGGAGAAGGGGTCTGTATACAACCCTGTGCGGATTGTGGTGCCATTGCGGTCTCCAAATTTACCCACAGTGCTTCTTCTCCTCCCTGTTTTCTGTTTTGTTCTGTTGCTTTGATTCCTTCCCTTATGTAAAGAGCTACTCCTCCTCCTCTTTTACCCTCCCTGTCTCTCCTGTAGATAGTGTATCCTGGTATGTTTATGTCCCAGTCATGGTTTTGTGTGTACCATGTTTCTGCAGGTGAGCCCTCTTCTCTTTCAGCTCACCCTGTATTCTCCAAGTTTTTCAAGGGATTGCTTCATACCAATCCACCATTCAGGGACCCTGCCCCTGCTTGGGACCTTAACATTTGCATTGCTCAGCTTATGCAACCCCCTTTTGAGCCTTTGTCCTCAGCAGAGCTTAAGTACTTGACTTGGAAAACTGTGGTCCTGGTGGCCATCACTTCTGCCAGGCACATAACTGAGTTACAAGCCTTGTCAGTGGAGCCTGATTTTATCTCCTTCCATAGAGATAAGGTGGTCCTCAGGACTAACAGGAAGTTTTTGCCTAAGGTGGTTTCAGACTTCCACCTTAACCAATCTATTTCTCTTCCTGTGTACTTCACTGACCATTCCTCCTCCTCTGGTGAGAGGAGGCTGCACAGTTTAGATGTGAAAAGAACCCTTAGCTACTACATAGAACGTACCAAGGGTCACAGGTTTGACTCCCTCCAGCTGTTTCTCACTTATGGTGAGGTTGGTAAAGGAAAACCTGCCACTAAAAGATCCATTGCCAGGTGGATTGTCTCTTGCATTCAGTTTTGCTATGAAAACTAGGTAAGGTTCCCCTCAGGCCTGAGGGCTCACTCTACCAGAGGTACAGCTGCTTCCCTGGCTGCTGCCAGGGATATTCCTATCTTAGAGATATGTCAAGCAGCTACCTGGAAAACAGTTCACACTTTTACCAAGCATTACTCCCTGGATATCCAGGCTAGGAGTGATGCTCGGTTTGGCACAGCTGTGCTTCAGAGCCTTTTTCCTAAGTAGGTTCTGTCCCTCCTCCATGGAGGTACTGCTTGGTAGTCTGCTATTGTCAGAATACAGCAAGACTTCATGTTGTTTGAAGAAAAAATTACTCACCTTAGTAATGTTGTTTCTTCTAATGGAGTCTTGCTGTATTCTGACCTCCCCTGCCTTCCCCTCTCAGAACCTTTGTTTTTGGGATGTGGGTGAGCAGTAGCAGTGTTGGCACTCAGGAGGTGCCCCACCTTTTGTTATCACTCCTTCTTTGGGTGAGTGGGTGTTGTGTTTATTTCATTTTTTGGGTTTCCTGACTTGAGTCTTTGTTTTGGGACCAAAAAATCTGTTTTTATGTTAGTAGCCAGTTGGCTAGTGTAGGTTTACAGCTTCCACACAGGACCTCAGTGAGTTTAGCTTGTAAAGATCTGACAGTTTGAGTTCAAACAGCAACAGACAGAGTCTCAACTGAGCTCGAGCTCAGCATTCCATGCCTGGCATGGAAAGTTAACTCTTTCATCTCTGGGGCAGTTCAAAGGTTGGGACTCACTGCAATTGTCAGAATACAGCAAGACTCCATTAGAAGAAACAACATTACTAAGGTGAGTATTTTTTTCTTTTCTGCTATCAGTCTCACTCCTGATACACCAAAGCATCCTATTTGCCTTGCTATAAGCCTTGTTGCACTGACTCAATTGCTTTAGGGAGTCACCAATTGATAACTCCAAGGACTTGTTCATAAGCAATGGTATTAAGTCTCACCCCTTCCATCCAGTAATCTGTCCTAGGGCTCTTGTTCCCTAGGTGTGTCACCTTACACCTTTTGGCATTGAATTTCAACTGTCAAGCCCTTTACCACCCCTCCAGCTTTTGCAAATTTATTTATTTATTGAAGTCTAGTAATTACAACCCTTTGAGTCAAGGACTCTTTTTCAAAGGCTCCACATCAGTGCAAAGTGTGGCAGGCAAGAGTTACAGACATCGTGAACGATGACAGTAATTATATACAGACAGAAAATTGTACAATAGGGAGTTATCTAATAATGATGCAATACAATAAGTGCTGTCAACTGACATGGGAGTACCCAAAATTGTTCAAATAAGTCAGAGGAAAAAAAATAAATATTGGAGACAGAAGCAATGGAGCTATAGAGGAGAAAGTGAGAAACAGGTCAAGGAAGTGGACCAAAGGAGAGCTGAAAATATAGTAGAGACCAGAAAGCCGCCCAATGGGTGTTGTCATGGGGCTAAGGTGCAGGAGAGGAAATAGTTGGAGGGTTGTGACAGTGTTATAGGCACTCACAGTTTGATGAAACCAGGATGTGGTCCCACAGTTCTTTTTTGAAAGGGCCCAACCTGGGAATGGATAGGATGGACTAGGGATAGAGTTCATCCATAAAGGGGCCCTATATTTGTAGGACCTTTAACCGGCGGTGGTTCTATAGAAGGGGACTTGGAAAGCCATTTTGTCAGTGTGTCTCACTACATTTCCTTTATTCCATTGTCCTTATTCCCCCCCACCAAGATCTTCCTAGTGTCATCTGTGAAGAGACAGCCTTCCCTGGATCCCCTCTTCAATGTCACTGATGGACATGTTGAAGAGGACCGGACCCTAGACAGATCCCTGTGGAACCCTGCTTGTGACCTACCTCTCTTCTGATTTATCCCCATTGACCACTGCCCTCTGCTGCCTCCCCTTTAGCCAGTTACCTACCCAGTTTACCATGATCGTAGCTACAGCCAGATCCTCCATCTTCTTCGGCAAGCATCTGTGGGGTACCAGGTTGAAAGCCTTGCTTAAGTCAAAGTAGAGCAAACCCACAGGATGGCCCCTATTCACTTCCCTCATCACCCAGTCAAACAAACTATCAGGTTAGTCTGACAAGACCTCCCTGTCACAAATTTGTGCCGCTTATTGTGCTGGAGACCGTTACTCTCCAAGTAGTCCATGAGATCCTCTTTGACCAGTGACTCCATCAGTTTTCCTACAATAGAGGTAAGACTGACAGTCTGTAGTTCCCTGCTTGTCCCCCCCCCATGGAGCAGAATTACATTCACTACCCTCTTATCCTTTGGAACCACCCTTGTCTTTAGAGGGCTGTTGAATAGACCTACCAGGGGATCAACCAGTTCCGCTGCCAACTCCCTGAGTATCCTTGGCTGCAACCCATCTGGTCCTGAGGCCTTATCAATCTCTAGGGCTGCCAGCCTTTTCAGAACCCTTTCATTAGTATATGCTGGCTGCCTCATCTTTGGCACCCACTTACTGGCCACTTTGATGCCAATCTCTGACAAGGGCCCACCATTCTCCCTAGTGAAAAACTAAGCAAAAGTAATTATTAAAGAGAGCAGCCTTTTGCCCATCTGTCTCACTTACTCAATCCCCCTCTGTTCACCTCACAATTGCCCCCTCCTTTCTTCCTTTTCACTAATATACCTTAAAAACTGTTTTTCTCTGCTCTTGACCCCCTACACAATACGTAGCTCTGTGTCTGCTTTTGCCTCCCTAACCACCCTCTTAGCCTTCCAATATTTCAGCAAATATTGTTCCCATTCGTCCTCTCTCTGCTTTTCTTTAAATTTGTAGATGGCCTTTTTCCTTTTCCCTCACCATCCCTGAGCCTTGCTGAGAACCATAGTTGTCTTCTGAACCTGTTCTTTTTGGTTTTTGTTCTCATGCATACCTTAGATGCCCCGAGTATGGCCCCATTAATTGCACCCCATCTCTCTTCCACCCCATCTGTGTTGTCCACCCCTACTAACTTATCCCTGACCAGCTCCTTCAGCCTGTTGAAGTTCTTCAGGTATATTACAAAACATTCTTCAGGTATATTAGAGAAAAAAGAAAGGGGGGAATTGTTAGGCTATCTGAGAGAGGTAGGGAGATAGAGAAGGATGTGCAAAAGGCAGCCGTCCTTAATAATTACTTTTGCTCTGTCTTCACAAGGGAAGACAGCAAGCCTTAGAAAGATTCTGCTAATAGCTTGGCAGAAGACACCAGGAGAAAGGACTGCTGTGTGACTGGACTTCTCTGCTGGGACTATAGTAGAAGAACTTTTGTACTTGGACCTTTAATTTAGGTAAAAAGAAACTAAAATACAAAAAAAAGTGTGTGTTTGGGTTAACTGAACTGAATGGGTATCTGAAGAATTATCTCAGGTGATTGAAAGGACTTAACTGCTGTGAGGTTTAAATTACTTGTAGAAAGATCTGGTAAGTAGGGGGAGTGGTTTAGCTAGCAGGAAGCTACATTTAAAGACTGCCTTAGAAAGATTCTGCTAATAGCTTGGCAGAAGACACCAGGAGAAAGGACTGCTGTGTGACTGGACTTCTCTGCTGGGACTAAAGTAGAAGAACTTTTGTACTTGGACCTTTAATTTAGGTAAAAAGAAACTAAAATACAAAAAAAAGTGTGTGTTTGGGTTAACTGAACTGAATGGGTATCTGAAGAGTTATCTCAGGTGATTGAAAGGACTTAACTGCTGTGAGGTTTAAATTACTTGTAGAAAGATCTGGTAAGTAGGGGGAGTGGCTTAGCTAGCAGGAAGCTACATTTAAAGACTGCCTTAGAAAGATTCTGCTAATAGCTTGGCAGAAGACACCAGGAGAAAGGACTGCTGTGTGACTGGACTTCTCTGCTGGGACTATATTGCCCTCCTTCCCTCCCCTCCACCCTAAGCTAGTTCTTATTTTATAGGCACAGGATTTGACTAATACAGGAACTTCCTGTTTGGGGGCAGGAAGTGAGTGATCACAGAACCACCAAGGACCCACCATCCTAGAAGGGCAAGAGTAGCTCTCTGGCCCTCTAGCTGCTGGAGGTCTGCCTCTGAGCAAGTAAGTGGTCTACTGAGAAATATAGGATATTCTTGTCTCAGAACAGGACAATCAGGAGCTTAGGGGCACAGGCAGAAAGTAAGAGAGAGAGGAAAAAAACAGAGGAAAGAGTAAGGATTGCAAACAGTTAAGGGGCCAGAAATAAGACATGATTGAGTGGTGCAGTGCAGTGGCTGTGGAGCAGCAGTCTTCGGGAGATGTTCTGGAGGATGCGGTGTTGTCCCATCTGCAGGCACCTCTCTGGGCTGAGGGAGGAGGTTGCTCATCTCCAGGCTGAGTTGGCCAGGATTTTGGGACCTCCTCTCCATCCAGAGACCACCAGTGCCACTGCCGTTGCCTCAGAGGTTGCCAAGAAAGAGGAGAGGTTGGACCACAGTGGCCCAGGGAGGGTGAGGGTGGTGGGAACAGAGGCACATCCCTCCAGTTGTACCTCTCTCCACAATTACTATGCCATTCTGGCAAAGTGTGGTTCCTCTATGGAGGCACTTACAGTGGAGACCAAGGAGGATGTTGGGAACCTCCACAAAGGAGACCCACAAGAGGGTGGCAGAGGACCCTGCAGGGAAGGAAACAACTCCTGTGGGGGACTCCATTGTTAGGAAGGTAGAACTGGGGAGGAAGGAGAGGGACGGGTGCCTGCCTGGCACCATGGCTTGAGGGACAGGGAGTGAATCTCAGGATTGCCAGAGCAGCTGCACAGGGAGGGAGCTGGATGTCATTGTCTACCTAGGGACAAATGACCTGGCTAAGAAAGGATTAGAGAAGGCAGGAAGAGTTTGTGAAATTGGGAGGAGCCTTAGTCATAGCACGCACAGTAACCTTCTCGGAGGTGCTACCCATCTATGGTATAGGAGAGGTTAGGTGTTCACACCATGGGATTCAATCAGTGGTTGAAAAACTGGTGTGGAGCTCAGGGGTTTCACTTCATTGGGGACTGGGGGTCCACCTGGAGTGATGCAAGCCTATACTGGCATGATAGGTTGCATCTGTCCGGGAGGGGAACCAGGATCCTAGGTGATAGGTTTAAATGCTTCATTGGCAAGCTTTTAAACTAGCCAAGGGGGGAGGCACTGGAAAGGAGCAGGAAAATACTAGCCCCCCAAATAATCACGGTAGTAAGAGGCAAACACCAACATAGAGGTGTCGATAGGGAGAAGGGCAGGGTAAATGGAGAAAGTGACAAAGGCAAGAAGGACAGGGATGGGGCAAAAGGGAATAAGGCCATCAGGAAATGGAGGGTAATGAGTACCAATGCCCGTAGTCTGGGCAACAAGCTCCCTGAGCTGGAGGCCTTGATGAAAGAGGGATGCCTGGATATTGTAGCAGTCACAGAAACATGGTACACAGAGAACCATGACTGGGATGTTAACATACCAGGGTACATAACCTACAGGAGAGACAGGCAGGGGAGAAGAGGGGGAGGAGTAGCTCTTTATGTAAAGGAAGGGATAAAAGCAACTGAACAAAAGAGTAAACAGGGAGGAGAGGAGGCACTGTGGGTCACCTTGGAGACTGGAAAGGGCACCACAATCCGCACAAGGGTTGTGTACAGACCCCCATGTCAGGGGGAAGAAATGGACAAGGATATAATAGAAGGCATTCTTAGAATGGCAGAGAAAGGGGAGATACTGTTGATGGGAGACCTGAATATGCCAGATGTTAACTGGAGCACATTTGCTGCAGCCACATCCAAGAGCAGGGCCATTCTTGATGCCCTACAGGTGGCAGGCATTAGACAGCTAGTTTCAGAACCCACTCGTGAGGGAGAAATCTTAGACCTTGTACTCTCAAATGGGGGCAGTGAGAGGATCTCAGATCTAGAAGTGGGTTGCCATCTGGGGACAAGTGACCATCAAACAGTGTGGTTCCGTTAAACTCAGCTACAGAGTCAAGCCATACAAAAGTGAGGGTACTGGACTTTAGAGCGCTGACTTTGGCAAGATGGGAGAGTGCCTCAGAAAACACTAGCAAACAGGCTAGAAGGAGGTGTCGAGCAACAATGGGAATTATCAAAACTGCCATCACAGAGGCAACAAGCCTTTGTGTGAAGCAAATAAATAAATCAAAACGAAAGAAAAAGCCACTATGGTTCTCAAAAGAGGTGGCTGTGAAAGTCAGGAAGAAAAAGATAGCATTCTGGAAGTATAAGGAAACACAGAAGGAGCAGGACAGAGAGCTGTACCAGTTAAGGCAGAAGGAAGCAGGGAGGGAAGTCAGAATAGCAAAGGCCCAGACTGAGGAAAAGATAGCCAACTCAGTTAAGAAAGGGGATAAAACCTTTTATAGGTACATCAGCGAGCATAGAAAGACAAAGGGAGGGATAGTGAGGCTAAATAGAATGAACGGTGGGTGGGCAGAGGGGGTCAGTGAAAAAGCAGGAATACTGAATGAATATTTCTACTCAGTATTCACAAAAGAGGAGGGGGAAGTGCCTAATCCAATTAACAGAAGCACTCTTGATAGGGGGGTTGATTCCAGTCCTTGCACAGAAGAAAGGGTTCTGCAAGAACTCCTAAAACTGAAGGTGAACAAAGCAATGGGTCCTGATGGAATTCACCCCAGCATTCTAAAAGACTTAAGGGAGGAACTAGTGAAACCATTGGCTACTCTTTTTAATAAATCATGGGAGGATGGTATGGTACCCGAGGACTGGAGGAAGACGGATGTGATTCCCCTTCACAAAAGTGGGACCAAGACAGACGCAGGAAACTACAGACCTGTCAGTCTGACCTCTGTGGTAGGGAAAGTGATGGAGTCACTTCTGAAGGAAAGAATAGTTGAGTACCTAGAGGCCAGTGGAGCACAGGACCCAAGGCAGTATGGATTCACAGCGGGAAGGTCATGTCAGACGAATCTAATAGATTTCTTTGACTGGGTGACCAAAGTAGTAGACCAGGGAGGGGCTGTGGACATGGCCTACCTAGACTTTAGCAAGGCATTTGACACAGTCCCACACAAAAGATTACTAGTCAAATTAATCAGCCTGGGAGTGGGTCCCAGGGTGGTAGCCTGTAAAACATTGGCTGGACAACAGGACACAGAGGGTAATTGTAAATGAGTCCACTCTGAAGAAAGGGGGGTTACCAGTGGGGTACTGCAGGGTTCAGTATTGGTCCAGTCCTTTTAATGTCTTCATCAGTGACATTGCAGAGGGACTGGAAGGAAAAGTATGCCTTTTTGCAGATGACACAAAGATCTGCAACAGGGTTGATACACAAGGAGGCGTGGAAAGGATGAAAAGGGACTTGGCAAGGTTGGAGGAATGGTCAGAAGTATGGAAGCTAGGATTCAATGCAAAGAAGTGCAAAATAATGCACCTGGGAAACAAGAACCCAGGGGAAGAATACACAATGGGTGGGGAGGTAGTAACAACAACAAAAAAGGAAAGGGACCTGGGGGTAATCATATCAGATGACCTTAAGGTGAGCAAGCAATGTGAGAAGGCAGTAGGGAGTGCTGGGGGTATACTGGGATGTATAGGGAGAGGCATCATCAGCAGAAAACAGGAAGTTGTTATCCCTCTGTACAGACAGTTGGTGAGACCCCATCTGGAGTACTGTGTCCAGTTCTGGAGACCACATCTCTACAAGGACATAGACAGGATAGAGGTAGTCCAAAGGAGGGCAACTAAAATGGTGCACGGTCTGCAAGAGAAGCCGTATGAGGAGAGACTAAAGGAGCTTAATATGTATACCCTTGAGGAAAGGAGGGAAAGGGGGGACATGATAGAAACTTTTAAGTACCTCAGTGGAATCAACAAAGTCCAAGAGGGTAGCATCTTTCAGAAAAAGAGACTTGCAAGAACAAGGGGACACAATTTAAAGATAGAAGGAGGGCGGTCTAGGGCAATGTGAGGAAGTATTATTTCACAGAGAGGGTAGTGGATGCATGGAACAGCCTTCCTGAGGAGGTTGTGGGGTCTAAAACTGTGGGAGAATTCAAGAATGCATGGGACAGACATAAGGCAATTCTTGTGGGGGGTAGGAAGAAATAGGCTGTTGGTTAACTAGGATCTGTGGCCTATCCTGTAGGTAGGGAAATGGGCAGACTAGATGGGCCTAGCGGTCCTTATCTGCCGTCAAAGTCTATGTTTCTATGTTTCTTTGCCCCTACCAGAAAGTGGCATCAAGATGGCCATAAAGAGGTTTCCAGTAATAAGGTATCCGGTATTCACCAGCAAAAGGGTCCAGAGAGGTCTAGCAGCCCAAAACATAAATAAAGCCCTTGGGCCTGATGGATGCATCCATGGGTACTCAAGAAACTGGCAGCATAACTGGCTGAACTCCTCATAGGGCAGTTCAGTATCCCATTACAGATGGAGTTAATTCCGAATGACTGGAGGGTAGTGGTCATAGTTCCATACCATGGGGGGGTGCAAGGAGCAAGCAAGAAGCTACAGACCTGTCAGTCTTACCTCTGCCATGGCTAAACTGATGGAGTCATTAGTCAAAAGGAACCTTATGTACTATATTGAGAACAATTGTTTCCAGAATTGCAAACAGCATGGGTTTGTGGCAGGGAGATCTTGTCAGACTAACCTGATAGTTTTCTTTGACTGGGTGATGAGGGTATTTGATAAAAGCCATGCCATGGATTTATTCTACTTTGACTTCAGCAAGGCTTTCAACTCAGTGCCTCACGGAAGATTGGTGAAGAAGATGGAGAATCTAGGTGCGCAAGGGACAAGGTAAGATAGATAGGAAATTGGTTGAAGGAGAGGCAGCAGAGGGTTGTGATTAAATGTGTTAAATAAGAAGAGCAGAAAGTCACAAGTGGGGGCCAAAGGGATCCACCCAGGGCCTGTCTTCTTCAATATGTTCATCAGAATACAAAGGTACTGTTTGAGATGTTTATGTCGGGCAAAGTTGACGCTCTGTGTTGGCACCATGTGGTGGTGAGTACCCTTACATGTTAATTACTTGGAGCTGATGAGGATGTAGTAGCCAACCCCTTTGAACCTAATAGTATGCCTCTACATAACAGTTTTTTCGAGTAGGGAAACTCCTTTAATAAGAGTTGAGGTGGGTCCCTGTGATTATGCGGCTGTCACTGTCACCTGTATCAGAATGTTTATATCACCAGGAAGTATATTAATGTGTATCTAACAAGTAAAATGATATGTGTCTGTACCACCTTTCCCTCCTTCCTTTATCCCTTGACCCTTCCCTTGCTTACTGTACTGGCACTTTGTACTTATAAAGGAGACATAGGGTGGTTAAATGTATCTACAGAACATGTGACTATATACTATATTATGATTTTTTCATTTTTCTTATATATTTGGAAAACAATAAAAATTATTACAACAATATGTTCATCAGCAACATTGGAGAATGAATCTAGATCAAACTGTGTCCATTCATGGATGACAGTAAGCTCTGTTGAAGGGTAGAAAGTGAGGAGGGGGTTAGGGAGAGGGAGAGAGACTTGCAAAGACTAGAGAGGTGGTCTAAGGTTTGGAAGTTCAAATTCACTGTCAGCAGGGGCAAAGTGATTCACCTAGGGAACAAGAACCCCAAAACAGATTACTGGATGGGAGGGGTAAAGCTGAGCACTACAGCTGAGGAAAGGTACTTAGAAGTCATCATTAGTGACTCCCTTAAAACATCAAGCCATTGCAACAAGGCCTATAGTAAGACCAACAGGATTCTGGGATGTATTGGAAAGGGTACTAGCAGTAGAGGAAAAGAGGTATTACTACCTCTTTATCGGTTGTTAATAAGGCTGCACCTGGAGTACTAAGCCCAGTTCTGGGGTGCTCACCTCAGGACACTCATTCACACCACAAGAGCTCTTTGAGACTTCCACCACTTGTGCCCTGTATACTTATAACACTGCATCCTGGGCCTTTCTAAGCAAAATCAAGCCATAATCAGCATGCCATAAACAAATGTGAATACCTCTTGAACCGTAAGTGCTACACACAAAGTATAAGTGGCAAAGTTGTTCAACACAATGTTACCTTTTGAATGGTGCTATGCAATCAGTTGTAATCAATTTAGTTTTTTTTTTATACTAGCTGAAATACCAAGCAACTGATTTTTTTCAAGGTGCTTAGGTGACGCATGAGAGACAAATGTCAGCCATGCACACCATACCTTAAACAAATGCGAATAACTCCTAAAGTATATATGACAGACACAAAGTATCAGCAGCAAAACTGTTCAGCACAAAATTACCTCTCTAATGGTGCTCTGCAATTAATTCTAAGCAATTTTGTTTGTTTAATATTTAGGTAAAAACTGATGACTTCCTCAGATGTTTCCTGGCTGGAGTGAAAGTCAGCTAAGTACGTCTACAGGTGTTATTGGACTGAGTGGCTATGCTTTTAGATACATAACATTCTGTGGTGATTTGCATATGCAGCCCATGGTGCTTTGCATTGTGGGGGCATGTGTGATTTTGTATTTTCTTGAAACTTGGCTTCCCAGCCAAATGCCCTTTGGGGTAACCCTTGCCTCAGTGTTTACGCACAGAGGTTCTTTGTCTTTTATGCTTTTAGATGCCACCTACAGGTGTATCTAGGCCTGAATGAGTTAGAGGCTAGAGATAGTGCAAGGAAGAGTGACATAGAAATTGTTTTAACGGCAGATAAGGACTGCTAGGCCCATCCAGTCTACCTATTTTCCCTACCTACTGCAAAAGCTGCAGACCCTACTTGATCTCCGTTTTTACCTTCTTGTTTCTATCACTAGGGTTCCCCTGTGCCTGTCCCATACATTTTTATGTTGGCTAGCGCTTGCGTGCCAGCCAACATATTGCAGTAGTAGCAGATTTGGAGGTGCGATCACTGTGGATGAATGCAGGGCACGCATCAGTAGGTGCATCCCTCATTCCCCAATAATGCAGCATGCAGGTGCCACACCAGCAACATGTAATGTGGTGAGCACATCTAAGAAAAGGTCCACTGCAATGAGAGCCAAGCTCGTCTCATAGCAGCACCTCCCGACATGCCTTTCCTGGTGAAGCATTCTAGTAAACATGGTGGCAGTGACTGCTGCCACCACCTGCCACAATGCCAAATTCAGGGGTGCCCAATCCCCCTGTCAGCATGTCCTGACTCAGTTCATGTGCTGACAGGGGAGCCCATTCCCTGTCTGCATAATGCCCTCCCACAGTGTGCCAAATGCCCCTATAAAAAAAAAAGTCCCACAATGTTTTTTTTTAACCTGTAAAAGATGAAAACAGTCCCTTGCAGTCTGTCCTGCTCCCTCCCCAAAGCCGCGCCCACCCTCTGCACACTCTGCCTCCCCACACCCCCACCCCATACTTACCTCCAGAGTCCAGCGCAACGACCTTTGGTGGACTGGGAACATGTCTACATTCTTCAAAGCCAGCCACGAACTGAAGAAATGCTGGTAAGCTGTATAATGGTATAAATAGAGTTTTTTCAACTTTGTGCATATCTCAGGCATTTTTCAGAATTTTTGCACCAAACTTTCAACATGGGTTACTGGAGTCCCTCCTCATGAATTCAGTCACTGTCATGGCATTATTCAGTCCTGAAAGGTGATTCTGCAGTCACTACGCAGAATCACCTTTGGGACTGATTAACACAATGACAGTGCTACTGTTCATGAGGTGGGCTCTCAAAAAGCCAATGTTGCAAATTTGATGAAAAAAATCCCAGAAATGACTGTTTTATGAGCGTGCATTGCACAGTTTCCATGCACGCTCGTAGCTTCGTGAATATGTAATATTTTCACTCCAGATTTTCAACATTGGCATTTTTCCACACCTCCTTATGAACAGTACAGCTGTCATTTTACATATCCTTGCCAAAATGTGTTTTCACACTTCCAGCACAGAATAGTGTGGTCGCTATGCGAATTCAGTTTTTGGGACAGTTTGGGAAAATGACAGTGACACTGTTCATGACCAGAGGTCCTAAAATGCGAATGTTGAAAATTTGGTGATGAAAGTCCACAAAATGACTGTTACAAGCATGTGTTTCACAGTTTCCATGCACCCTTGTAACTTCGCAAATTTGCAATATTTTCACTCCAGATTTTCAACATTGGCATTTTTCCACACCTCCTTATGAACAGTACAGCTGACATTTTTCACATCCTGCTCAAAATGTGTTTTTGCACCTGTGGTGCAGAATGGCCTGGTCACTGTGGGAAATCAACTTTTGGGACAGATTAACAAAATCACAGTGCCAGTGTTCTTGAGGGGAGGTCCCAAAATGTTTAAGTTGAAAATGTGTCTCTTCAGGGTAGGGTTGAGGTTGGCATCAGTTCAATACTTCCCTGACATTCCTATTATGCATCTCTAACTCCTGCACCACCAATGCAATTGCCAGCGAGACAACATTCGGCATTGACAATTGCTTGTTTAATTCCCCCACTGTGTTTGCCCCAACCACCTCTGCTGGGAGTGACCAGTATGATTCAGAGCCAGCAGGGCATATCTTATGAGGACTGGCTCAAGACCCTGAACATGTACTCACTGGAGACAAGACAAGAGAGGGGTGATATGAGAAAGACATTCAGGTTCCTGAAATGAATAAAAAAAAGGAAACTGAGAGGAACTATGTAGTGTGAAGAATAGTTCAAGGACATGGGGCTCAAGCGGAAACTGATGGGAGGGAGGTTCAAGAGGGATATGAGAAAGTTTCATTTTAGAGAGGGGTGGTGGAAATATGGAACAGGCTGCCAGCCAAGGTGGTGGGCTCCAAACCCATAAATCATTTCAAGCATGGCTGGGACAGAGTGAAGGGTATAGTGGTCATTCAGAGTGATAGTATGAGGGAGGGGAATAGGGGGGTGGATAATGAGGGCAAGTTTTCTGTATGGACAACAGGTTCCATGGTTTGGTAGGGAAGTATGAGTACATTGGCTGGACCATCAGTCTTTTTCTGCTGCCATTGTCTCTGTTTCCATGTTTCTATTGTTGAGGTAGTAACACGCAGTAATGTATTAGGATCATGCTTGAAAAACAGACATTTATTGTCTAGTACACCTGCAGAACCTGGTTACCAAAAATGTAAAACAATTTAAATCGGCAAGTAAAATATTGCAGGAAGTTGTCTTATTTACTTCAGTTTTTCAACATCTCAAAGACAACAGATGTATTGTTACTTGTTTAGCAGAATCCTACAACCAAGCATAGGAAATACAGTTGTTTGTTTTTTTGTTTGTTTGTTTTGCTATCTGAGAACAAACAAAAATCAATAATTTGCAACAAAGCATCATTTCATGACTCTTTGACCCTGACCAAAGCTATCGAATGGTGTATGGCATGATATAAATATAATTTCATCCAGCACGTACATCTAATCTCATCAAATAAGCAATATACAGAAATCCTAGTGTTCGCTGATTAATATTATTGTCTTTTCCACTTTTCTTCTACTGAGGCTCAAGTAACCTACCAAACATTTTTAGCGATAATCATCCAGAACACAGAATATTGTTTTATTCAGTGCTGTGTGGGTACAAGACCCATATTATCAGCATTAACAGCACAGATGGGAAATACAGAGCAAGGAGTTGTGCTTTGTCTCGTTGGAGAGACATACAGAGATTTGAAGTTTGCCCTTTTCAGCTTGTCGCATGACACTACCTTTAAATTTAGCAAAGCTGCTGGAGGAAACGCTTGGCCTGAACAAGTGTAGCTTATCCAGCTCTGACTGCTCTCAATGGGTGTGTTGATTCTCAGGCTGTGGGAAGTGGACTTGCATTTTCTTTTCATTTATCACTGGGAGTTGATGTGTGAAAAGGCAGAAAGACAGATACTGTGTTAACCATTTCTCTCCCAAGACATAAACTTTTAGTGGCAATCATAGTCATTTATAGAAGAAAGGCTTAAAGAGGTTAACACAGAATTTTAAAATGTAATTTCTCCATAAACGTGGATGAGCTGTTTATTGTAAGCTGCTACAGAAAGTGAGTTAGTTTATTAAACATATATATAGCATCTGTATATATATATATATATATATATATATATATATATATATATATATATATACATCCATCACAATAGAGTTGCGCGGTCTGCACTGACTGCCCTTGCAGCGGTGTATGACCTCCAAGTTCAGCTTATTAACATTCAAGACCTTACACAGTCTGGGCCCAAACTTATCTGAAAGATCTCTTGATGCTCTACACACCCTTCCATGCTCTCTGAGCCACTGATGTGGGCTTGTGCTGTGTTCTCCCATTCTCACTTGAAGCAGTCGGGGGACAGAGCCTTTGGGGATTGCTACCCAGTTGGTTTGCAATGCCTTGCCAGATGCAATTAGATCTGCCTATATAGTGGAGGCCTTATTTATTTGCACAGGTTTTCACTAATTAATTAAAAAATATCGCTACTGCTTATTTATATTACGGTTATATATTTTTACTGAAACTGTTCATGCTGTTTTTATTGTTATGAGGTGTCCTCAGCCTTTGGATTGGGTGACACATAAATAAACTTTCCTTGCCTTACCTATATATATTACAAGGGTGTGGCAGTGCTCCATCATTAGGGTTGAGTAGGGTGTTTAATGTTAAACCCCTAACTTTATACCCTAATAATTTTACCCCCACTCAATGGAATTGCATGAAATTTTGCATGGCATATTATACCTCTCAGCAACTCCTAAAGCTTTCATCACAGTATGATGGATTATGCCCCAGATATAAGTGTGATACAGGCACTTTGCTCCATATGATGTTCTCCTGCCCCAGATTGGGTAACCTTTGGGATCAAACTTGTGGCCTTATAACCCAAATTTGCCCCCTCAATGCATATACATCCTTGTATATCACCGTTACCCATTATTTATTCAGTATATATTATTTATTTATTGAAACGTTTCCCCAGGAAAGGCACACTGAATAACAGGTTGCTTGTCTCATGGTGCATCCTGGGGGGAAGGGGAAAGTGGCATACATAAGTTACAATACATTCAACCAACTGACATAATGCAAATTAGACAAGATGTGAGACACAGTAGCAGTCTAATGGGTTACATTGAGTACTAAATATAAGTAAATAAAGTCAACAAGATATAAAAAAAAGAACCTCTGTGCACAAACACTGAGGCAAGGGTTACCCCAAAGGGCATTTGTCTGGGAAGTTGTTTCAAGAATACGTAAAGACATGTTGTTGTAGTCATGATTATTATGCTGAGTTCGGTTCTTGCTAGATCGTATGCCACACAGTTTGTAAAGGGTTAGCACCCTTGCAAACTGTGTGAGAGGCTCCTTCAGCACCATGCAATTCTGCTTAAAGTTGAACCAGCATAACATTCTGTGGTGATTTGCATATGCAGCCCATGATGCTTTGCATTGTGTGGGCATGTGTGATTTTGTATTTTCTTAAGATATAAAACATTCACATTTATAACAATACAGTTTGAGCTGAGGAGCATGATAGAACAACATAACGGTTTTTATAAAGCTATATGTACAGCAAAGTACTAATAAAGTGCAATAGTGAAGTTAACTAGTTGACAACTTGAGGAACACTTAGTGCAGCCTGATTAGGGTGTCTACCTATTCAAGAGGGCTAAGATAATTAAGAGGTAGAAGAGGGCTGCTGGAATTGAGCAGTGAGATGGCAGTGGGATTAGCTTCAGGTACAGTTTACAGAGAGGAAGTTATTTAGTGCTAGAGATAAAGAGTGGGGGGGAGAAAGATAAGTGGATTTGGGGGAAGGCATTGCAAAACTTGGAGAAATGGTGTGAGAAGGCAGACTGGCCTATCATAGTTGAGCAATCATGAATTATCAATAGATGTGAATCATATGAGCTAAGGCAGTGATTGGGAGGAGGAAGGATGGATAATAAGGAAGAGAGGCAGAGTGAGAGGGTTCCAAACCAAAATTTTGATGCAAACTTGGCACAGTGGAGAAGGCAGCGATTTTCTAGAGAGCTGAGGGATAGTGAGTGACAGAGGTTACAGTGATGAGTGTAGGAGTGGGAATCTAGAGGGAAATGATAGAAGGAGTTGAAAAGGGTGTCTAATCCGGCTAGGGAAGACTTGGGGGTTGCACTGTAGACTACATCACAGTAGTCAAAGATAGGTAGGATCATCTTCTGGACAAGTTCACATCTTGCCGATAGTGGGAGGCAACTATGGCTCCTATATAGTGTACCAAGCTTGAGGCACAATTTCTTCAGGATGGCGTCTACATGTCCAGAGAAGTTGAGGTGTTGGTAAAGCCAAAACCCCAGTTACCTAAAGGTTGAGTTGTCTTCAGTGATTGTCCCATCAATGGTGTGGAAGGAGGACAGTGAGGGGAGCCTAGAGAGTCTCTGCCTGGTGCTGAAAGTCATGGAGACGGTCTTCTTGGAATTGAGGGAGAGTTGATGGGAGCAGAACCAGTGTTGAATATTGTTAAAGCTGAGCTGTAATCTGCTTTCAACATCAACAGGGGACTGGCCAGATGTAAAGGTGACCATGTCATCAGTGTACATATGGATGGAGAAGGATGAGCAGACTGATGGAAGGTCATTTAGGAATATGAAAAATAGGATAGGACCCAGTAGAGAGCCCTGGGGTATGCCAGTGTTGATGGGGAGAGGAGGGGAGGTAGAGTTAGTGATTCTGACTGACTGTCTCCAGCCTACTAGGTAAGTCTTGAACCAGTTTGTGGCAGATTTGGTCAGGCCAGCTGAGGTGAGGGTATTTAGGAGTAGGGGATGGGAAACAGTGTCAAAAGCCTTTGCTAGGTCACCAAAAATGGTAGAAGTGATTTGGCTATGGTCCATCCCCAAGAGGATGGAGTTGGTGAGCCTAACTAGGGAGGAGGTGGTGGAATGGTTCTTCTGGAAACCAGATTGGAACAGAGTGAAAAAATTAGAGTTGTAGAGGTAAGAAGAGAGTTGAAATTGGACCAGATGCTCTTGTAGCTTAGCAAGGGTAAGTAGGAGAGAGATGGGCTGATAATTAGAGGGCATGGAGGGGTCGCCACCCATGGGCAGTGGGAGTACAGTGGCATGTTTCCAAACCAACGGGATAGTAGCTGAAGTGAATGAGAGGTTGAGGAGTAGAGCTAGGGGAGTCGCGATAGCAGGAGCTGATAGGTATAGTAACTTTGGATCCAGTCTATCAGGGGAGCTGCCTTTTGAAGGATTGAGAGCAAAAGGTTTTTTCAAGGTGTCCTAGGGTGAGATACTGGAGTAGTAAAAAAGAGTATGGTGAGGCAGGATGACTGAGAGAGGAAGGAGGGTCAGCAAGTAGGAGAGAAAAGAGGAAAGGAGGGCTGAGGCACAGGAGGTAAAATATGTATTAAATTCTGTGGCAACATTAAAGTGTACCATAATCTGGAGTTATTAATATGGGGGTGGGAAGGGAGGAGGGGGAGAAGAGAGAGTGGATCACTTTCCAGAATTTTGAAGGATTGTTAACATTGGTCTGGAAAGTGGTGCAGAAGTATTCAGATTTTGCTAACCGAGTGGCTTCAGTGCACTTATTACATAGCAAGCAGTAAATGTCATAATCACAAGGTAGATTTGTGGTTATGTGCATTTTCCAGGCCAGAGCACAGGCTCTTTGGCACACCAGGAGTTCAGGGGTGATCCAAGGGAGGTGGTTTCCCCTGACCCTGGAGCACAGCAGAGGGGCATGATTGTTCCAATGTTCCCAAAATTTGACCCGAAAGGAGCTGTAAGTGTCATCGATGGTAGAGGCAGAGGCAACAGGTTCCCAGTTTATTTGAGCCAGTTCTTGTAGGAGGGGAGTGAGGTTCATAGAAACATAGAAGTTGATGGCAGCTAAGGACTGCAAGACCCACCCAGTCTGCCCATTTCTTTTTCTACCTTATGAATGTGCCATCGGCCTTTGCTCTGTCAATGGCCTATCTATTCATACTCATCTGTATTGCTCCCTTATGCCTATCCCATACCTGTTTCAAGCCCTGCACTGTATTCATATCCACCACTTCCTGGGGTAGGCCGTTCCATGCATTCACCACCCTTTCTGTGAAAAAGAACTTCCTCACATTACTACTTAATTGGCCTTCCTCTAATCTCATGCTGTGTCCTCTTGTCCTGCTATTTTTCTTATATTGAAACATGTTAGACTCTTTCACCTTGTTAATGCCCTTAAGGTGTTTGATTGTTTCCATCATATCACCTCTCTCCCTCCTTTGCTCTAGGGTATACATATTGAGCTCCGTTAATCTGTCCTCATATGTTTTCTGATGCAGTCCCTGCACCATTTTGGTTGCCCTTCTCTGGACTGCCTCAGTTTGGTTAATGTCCTGGTGAAGGTGTGGCCTCCAGTACTGCACGCAGTACTCCAGATTGGTCCTAACCAGTGTCTTGTAAAGAGAGATTATTACCTCCCTCTTCTGACTTGTGATACCCCTACTAATACACCCTAACATCCCCCTAGCTTTACCTACTGCTTTAGTGATCTGCTTGGATGATTTCAGGTCATCAGTGATGATGATGCCCAAGTCTCTTTCTTCCCTTGTGGCTGCCAGCAACTCCTCTCCCAGCCTATAGGTGACTTCAGGATTTCTCTTCCCTATGTGCATGATCTTGCAATTCTTTGTGATAAACCCCAGTTATCAATCTTCTGACCATTTTGCTAGTTTATCCAGATCTCTTCTCATTCTGCCCACCCCATCTGGATCATCTACTCTGTTGCAGATCTTGGTGTCATCTGCCAACAGACAAACCTTACCCTCCAGTCCATCTGCAATGTCACTGATGGAGATATTGAAGAGGACTGGCCCCAGGACTGATCCTTGAGGTGCCCCACTTGTGACTTGCATCTCTTCTGACTGTATACCATTGACAACCACTCTCTGTTTTCTGCCTGTCAATCAGTTTGCCACCCAGTTGACCAACTTCTGACACACCCTGAACCTACCCAGCTTATTAATCAATCTTCTATGTGGAACAGTACCAAAAGGTTTGCTGAAGTCAAGGTAGGCAACATCAACTGCTCCGCCTTGGTCCACTGCTCTGGTTACCCAGTCAAAGAAATCTATGAGATTAGTTTGACATGACCTTCCTTTTGTAAACCCATGCTGTCTTGGATCATGTGCTCCTATGGATTCCAGTTTGTTGCACTATCCTTTCCTTAAGGATTACCTCCATAATCTTGCCCACTACTGAGGTAAGACTGACTGGTCTGTAGTTGTCTGCCTCCTCCCTGCTACCAATCTTGTGGAGTGGGATCACATGAGCCCTTCTCCAGTTTTCTGGGACCTCTCCTGTGCTCAGAGACTCATTAAACTGTTCTGATAATGGCTCTGCTAGTTCCACCCTTAGCTCCTTTAGTACCCAGGGATGTATGCCATCGGGTCCCATTGCCTTGTTCACCCTGAGCTTATTGAGCTCTTGTAGGACCCTTTTTTTTGTGAAGGGACTAGTGCTCACCTCCTTCCCCCCGTGTCCATGGTGTTGAGCTGTGGGTCCTGCCCTACCTTCTCTTCAGTAAATACTGAGCAGAAGTATCTATTTAGGATAGATGCTTTTACATGGTCCTCCTCCTCCTCACATGCCCACTTATCTCCTTTGATCTTAGGAATACCCCTCTGGACTTTCTCCTTTCGGTAATGTATCTATAGAAAGACTTGTCATCTTCTTTTACTGTTTATGCTAGTGTTTCCTTGGTTTGGGCCTTTGCCTGCCTTACTGCCTTCCCTGCTTCCCTTAGGGAAGTTTGGTATGCCTCCCTATCTTCATCCTGCTGTGTTCCCTTTTATTTCCTGAAGGCCAGCCTTTTGATTCTGACCTTTTCTGCTACTATTTTTGAGAACCAAAGTGGTTTCCTTCTTCTTTTGCACTTCCTTTTCTCTCTAACACAATGGGATGTTGCTTCAAGTATTGCATCCTTAATTCTTGCCCACTTTGCCTGTATCCCCTCACCTGTATTTCTTTTTGACAGGGCTAGCTTAACTCTGTTGGCCATCTTATCAAAGTCAGCTCCTTTGAAGTCCCATAGTTTTGCCTTGGAATGGGATGATTTAGTCTTAGTGGCCAAACTGAACCAAACCATGTGATGGTCACTGGTCCCCAGGTGACCTTCTACCTGGAGATCTGTGATCCTTTCCCTGTTAGTCAGTACTAGATCTAGGATAGCCCTGTCTCTTGTGGGTTGTTGTATCAGTTGTTTGAGGCCCTCCCCCTGCAGGGAATCCACCATGTGTCTAGTTCTGGCAGATGTTCCCTGGTATTGAACAATCTGTATCTGGCATGTTGAAGTCTCCCATTATCAGAACCTCCCCTTTAGCTGTCATGTTTTGTATATCTTCTAACAGTAATGTGTCTATGTCCTCCCCCTAGTCTGGAGGCCTGTAGACAACCCCAGTTCTTAGGGCTGTCCCATTTCCTGTTTCCAGGGTAACCCACAGTTCTTCTGGCTCCTTATGTATATTCTGAATTTCTGTAGCTTTGATATTTTCATTGACATACAAGGCAACTCCACCCCAACCCTTTTTGCTCCTTGGTCTCTTCTGAACAATACATAGCCAGGTACCAAAGTCTCCCAAGTGTGGTTACTGGTAAACCATGTCTCGCTAATTGCTACTATGTCCAGTTTAGCCTCCGTCATTATTGCCTGCAGGTCTGGGATCTTGTTTCCCAGACTGCAAGCATTTATGTACATGATTTTCCATTGGCCAGATTTCGGTGTGTTAGTTGTTGGGTGAGGTCTGGCATTTACCCTGGATGTCATATGGAGAGCTGGACCTTTTTCCTTACCTGGTGATGCAAATGAACTGCAAACATGCTGAACTCCTGTTTGACCACTAGCTGAGGGGGGAGGGATGTTCTTCCCATCGACGTATGGAGTGCTGCACCACTCTCCCCATTTGCTAGTTTAAATATTCTGCAAAGATGTCAAACCTCTGCTCCAATGCACTGACTCCCTTCATAGTCAGATGCAGTCCATCAAATTTAAAGAACTTTCACTTCCAAAACTTTGCCACTTCCCTACAAATTTGTGTTCTTTTTCCTGGCACCAGCCCTTGAGTCACATGTTTAGCTCCCCTTCTCTGGCCTTCCGTCCATCTGCCTCCCTCTTCCAGACTGGCAGGATCTCAGAGAAGGAGATGCCGGATGAAATGGATGATAGTTTGTCACCCAGCCTGGTCAGGTGTTCCTTGGTCTCCACAACTGACAGTCTGGCAAGATCATTAGTCCCTATGTGTGCCAGGACATCAATGTAGTCCCCTGCTTCCTGAACAATTTTATCAATACGGTCAGTGTCTCTCCATGCTGATGTACCTGGGAGACATCTGACCATTACCTCTGGCTGGAGATAGGTATCAACTCGTCCGAATCATGGAGTCTCCTATGATCAGAAGTTTTTTGGATTTTCTTTTTGCTTTTTTTGTTTTGGCTCCTGTTTTGGGCGAGTTTTGCTGTGCTAGTTCCTGTGCTGCAGTGTCCTCTGCCCCTTTGTTTGATTTCGGAGATAGAGGAAGATACCTGTTTATGGTTTTTATATGGTTTGTGGAGGTAATATGTTGGAGAGCACTGAGTGATGGGGCACCTGACTTGTCCCTCCAAACCACCTTCCAACCTCCCGCATCAACTACCCTCTGCGGTTGAGGTGGTTCTGTTGGATGCTGGGGAAATGGCGAGTGGTTCTTATAATATATTTTCTTCTTGAATATGAAATTTGAGGTGTGTAATCTCTGCCGATGCTGCCTGGAGCTGAGCCCTAAGACCTCCAATGGCCCAGCATGTAGGACAGTGTCCTAAATCCTGTAACACTGCGATTCTGAAAAGTGTTCCGTAGTACCTGCAGTTAATGATATCCATTTCAGATAATTTGATGTGTTTATAACCTGGTCAGAGTAATTAGGAAGAAGAAAATGAAAGCAAAAGTTTGATTTTGTGTTTTCTTTGTTTGTTTTTGTATAACTTGTTATAACAAGTTAAATTACTAGTGCCCCTGTAAATGAGGTCACCGTGTGGATACCCTGCTGATCCGCCCCCTCCTGCTTTGCCACAGGAAATGTCACAACTGTGCTACCCTATAAAAGGAGTGTAGTGTGGGGTGGTTGAGGACGGGGGTGGGTGGCTAGGCCCTTCCCCTGCTGAAAAAGAAGAACCACGGACGCAAGAAACAAGGAGGTAAGAGCAGAAACAATCAGTCAGCAACAAATGCAGTAACCCTGAATGCTTATCCTAATGACAGGTAAAACTGTAAAACACCACCTGTAATAATTTCACAGAAGATATACCCTGTAAGAAACACTTTGCTACAGAGAAAAATAAAGCAGTAACAGAAGATATACCTTGCAAAAGACAATTTGAATCAGATGATTACAGCAGTAATCTGTTAGCACACACCTGTAGGCACACCTTGTAATAATGCAGCAGAATGTATACCCAGCAACAACAATTTGAATCAGAGAAAAATAAAGCAATAAAATGCTAGCAACAAACAGTAACAATCCCTGTGAGTACAAAATAAGAATAACTATACACAGTAAATCTGCATAGCCAAAAGAAGTCTTAGTCCTTTCCCTTGCTCTGGTAAGGTTCTTTGCTCTATCCTTTCAAGCAACCTAGAAGGAAAGAGCTCAGGTGAAGCTAGGTGCCTTGGCCAGCAAACCTAGTCTTCCAGTGATTAATATGAGCAGTATTGTACTGTTTTCAGTGGGGCCTTGGTTCTGTGGATTTTATATACAATAAAGGTCATATGGTGATTGCTCTGGGCATCAGATAATAATCCGGATGTGACGACTCTGTGGGGGTGAGAGGTGAGGGTCCAGTCAATTAGGGAGTGGTTTCCCATTTTGGAGTTCACATAAGTTGGCTCCAGGATGAGCTGGGACACATTAAGGGCACTGATGTCATTTCATGGTTTACTGAGGGAGGGAGAAAGTCAGTTTTGGTTAAAGTCACCCATTTTGTATATTTCCTCAGAGACAGAGTGGGAGACTAAGCAGCTAATGAGCCCAGTGATCAGTGACAGAGGAGGGAGGTAGGGAGGTCAGGGTGACAGTAGTCACCAGCCATATACATAGGTACTCAGTAAGAGAGGTATAATTTTAGTATGAGTATCTCATATGCTTTAGGGACTGACATGGCAAGGATGCTGGTGAATTGGATGTTTGAGAAATGTGGGATAACAGATGGACCAGACACCGACCCTCAGGTTCAATGCACAATCTCTGTGTGATGTTTATTCAAAATACAAAAAATAAGCTTCTGCAATGCCATATTCTTTCTTCAGTACATCACTTTGCAACAAGAGACTGTGAATGTTTTTTGTCCGCACTTAACCAGCACATACTGATCTCTAATCCCCTGCATCAGTTGAGCTGTAGCCATAACCCTTATGCAGGCCTCATTTGCTTACATAGTGGGGGCCCAAAAAGAAGAAAAACAAAACAAGCTATAAACAAAAAAACATCAATGCAGATTCACTGAAAGAACAGTTAACACAAAGGGCATTGGCAACAAATCAAGTTTCAAAGAAATACAACATTATACATACTTCCATAATGCAATGCATCATGGGATATATGCAAATCACCATGACATTTAGACTTTTTCAGGTTACAACAATTTACATGTATTTTAAATAGCACAACTAGCTTAATTTCTATAATAGACACCTAGTACTTTTTACCATTATCAAAAACACCTAGTGCCATGGCATCTAACATTTGCAGGTTTCATAAACATAAGGTTTCTATATCAAGGTATTTTATAACATAGTGCTATTACATACTAAATCCAACAACAATAAACACAATCTGTTTTACGTACACTCTGAAGTCACCACAATAACCTCCTTGTATGAGGACCTGAGAGGGAAAAGGAAAATCAAAGAAGACACTATAGCATTGTCAAGAGAGATAGAAGGGGTATTTACAGGTGGCCAACCTTATGGACTTGAAATAGTAAAGGACAGATTAGGCTTAGAAATAGAAGAACTGTTGCAACAGATTTCAGAAAAGGTCGGTCCTCAAGAGTGGCAGGAGCTCCCGGTCACAAGGAGACATAAATAGCCACTCTAGCACCCTTAGTGGTTCTGTCTTGCTGGCTGTTACAGAATCCCAGGAACGAGAGGATGTTATCATCCACTTTGCTGTTTAGCCATGTTTTGGAGAGAATAATAACATTTGGGGCAAGAGATGCCACTAGGGGCTGGAAGACGTAATGTTTATGCGGGAGACTGTGAATATTAAGGTGTAGTATTTTTAGGCTGTGAGGGAGGGCAATGGGGTTTGATAGTGATGGGTTAGCAGTGGAGGGAGGAGACATGGAGGCGTTCAGGGGGATGGCCCAGGGTTTGGGTTTATGTCCCCTGAGGATAGCAACAAAAGTGCAGTGATTAGGAAGTGAATTTTGGCACTCTTATACCAGGACTGGGAATTAGTAGAGGTAGAAATATAGGGGGTGAGAGGGAGATGGTTGAAATTTTAGCAAATGTATCAGGGTGAGGAAGGGAGGGAGGCATAGGTAGGAAGGTGGCACAGGGCTAGTAGGGGTAGTGTGTCCAGGTAGAAAGGACTGACGAAGGGGTCACCGCAAGGTTATATACAGAGGTGGAGGGCATGGGGGGATAGGGTCAGGCATAGTAGGAGACAGCACAAGAGTCAACATGGGGGGGCAGTACAGAGAGGATAGTCATAGACAGCCTAAGAGGGGTTAGAAGTAACAAGAGAGGAGCCATGAGTAGAAATTGTGGATATGAGGTATTTTTTTATTTTATTAGTGAGAAGCAGACAGAAAAGAGGAGACTGTAGCTAGGGAACACACCTCCCATCTATACACCAAATGGAGGAAAAGTTGTGATAGGGATAAGGACTATTTTATAAAGTAAATTTATTTAATCGTGGTGCTAGGTGGTGGCAATGACTTCTGTGGATAACTAATACTGTAAGGGGGAACTAATACAACATGTGGTGGATGGGGGTTTGGAATTGTCTTGTCAGGGGAAAAATTAATGGTGGGAAGTGATTGGGTGACTCAGCGTAAGGGCAGAGCTCTGATTAAGGCAACGGGATTTAAAGAGTGTGAGGGTGGGGGAGGGTGGATGGGATAACATTTTTAAAAGATATCTCCAGTCAGGAATTCGATGGGGGAAGCCGAGAAATCGTCCAAGCTAGCAGCAAGAAGAGAGGATCCAAACACAGCCAATCAGCTGAGTCCAGCTAGCTTTCTGTCCAGTTGCACTAGAGCTGAGCGGAGGCACCAGAAATTGAAAATTTAGCTCTCAACTTGTGACCGTACCTGATGCGGGTTTCTTCGCTTGACTTGCTGGCAGGGGGAGATGGGTGGCGGCAGAAAAAAAGAGTCACGCTGCCAAGTCCAAGCACCTGATTAAGGGCACAGCTGTGGAAAGAAAATAAAAGAGAGGGGAGTTAATTTAAGTAGAGAACAAGGTGTGGGGTAAGCAGAAGCAGTTAATGGCAGAGGGAGAGGATAATAGCTAAAACGGGGGGGTGGGAGCAGATGCAGCAGAAGTGGGAGCAGAAGCAGCAGAAAGCAGTAGGGGACTGGAGACTGGGATGGGGACAGAATTCACTTAATTGCAGTAATTAAGGGCTTAAATGGTGGGAGCGGGTCAGCCTAGTGACTAAAGCAAGGGGGCAGGAGGGCAGGGTGGGTCAATGCCGAGCACCTGCAGGGAGGGTAGGAGAGGGCAGAAAGGTAGAGACAAATCTCAGTAGAGGGCTATAAATCACTTTAAGCAGCAAAAAGCAATTTTAACATGGTATAATAATTAGAGATATGGCTAGGTCTTGTAACAGCTTACTGCAAATTAACTTAGCAAAGTAACACTGTATTATAATTCCAGCTAAAATCACTGTAGTGCAATTCAAGCTAAAATCGCTATAAGGATTTATGAAAGAAATAGTTTAACAAAGTAAAATATAGACTAACAAAGTAATAAACAGTGAACATTTTGAGTACAAGAGGGGCAGGGAGGGTGGGTGGAAATTTTTTTAAAAGATATCTCCAGTCAGCAATTTGGCATTGGAAGCTGAGAAACTGGCTGAGCTAGCAGCAGGAAGAGAGAATTGAAACAGAGCCAATCAGCTGGGTCCAGCTAGCTTTTTGTCCAATTGTGCTGGAGCTGAGCCGAGGAGCTAGAAATTGAAAATTTAGCTCTCAACTTGTGACTGTACCTGAGACGGGTTTCTTCGCTTGACTTGCTGGCAGGGGGAGGTGGGTGGTGGCAGAAAAGAGAGCTGCACCGCCAAGTCCAAGCTTCCCATCAAGGGCACTGCTGAGTCGGAGGGCAATCTCTCCATGCTGAAAACTATGCAAAGAGGAGTGCCTCAGGGGTCCATTTTAGGACCACTGCTGTTTGCCGTCTATATTAACAACGTAAATAATGGAATCAAGGATGCTAGGATTCACCTATTTGCTGATGACGCTGTACTGTACCTAGACAGGCCTACACCTGAACTGGCTTACAAAGACCTCCAGCTTGAATTTAACCATCTGCAGGAAAACCTACTGCATTTGAAGCTGCTATTAAATGCTAAACAAACTAAGGCTATGCTCTTTGCTCCCTCTGCAAACACTAACAAAACCAAGGGCAGTACCACAATCCCTCTTATTCAGACACTTTTAGATGAGCCCTTAGAATCTGTGTCAAACGTTAAATAATTGGGGGTATGGGCTGACAATCGGCTATCATTTTCAGAACATATTGAGAACCTAACAAAAAAATTAAGACAGAGGTTAGGTATCTTCTTCCGGATAAAGCATCTACTAACACAGCAGATCAAAATCTGACTAGTGCAAACCACCTTCTCACCACTCTTGGACTAGGCTGATATCCTATATGGACATGGACCAAATACGGCCTTAGGAAAACTTGACACCCTTTACCGTCGGGCTGTCAGATTCATTACTGATGCACCATACTCCACTCATCACTGCACCCTTTATTCTGTGGTAGTTTGGAGCTCTCTTAGTTACAGATGCCACAAAAATGCAATCCTCTGGACACTTAGAGCCATCTCCAGTAAGTTTCCTAAATACTTCTCTGACTGCCTTCCTCTCTGCCTGGCAGGGACCTACCGACTAAGAAGTCTTTCTTATACCTCCCTCATTATTCCTAAGGTTAAAACACGTTTTGGCAAAGCGGCCATAAGTCACTGTCTCCCTGTCTTTTGGAATAACGTGCAAAAACCCCTAAAAATTGTACTACCAGTGAAAATACCCCACTTTAAAAATCTTTTTGCAAGGGCATTTAAGGAATCTTGCAACTGTTTTCACTAATTAATCACCATGGTACTCCTTCCGACAGTTAAACTCCTATTCCCATATGATCGTATCCACTGTAGGAATTGTATATTTTTTTTGTATGTTATTTATATATTATACATATGTATCCCTCTTGTGTCCTAATGTATATCACGTGTACTCTGTAACCTAACTGAAGCACTGTATCTCTTCCCTTGTATCATATTTCCTATTCTTGCCTTGTATTTGTACCAGTACCTGACCCAGGTCTGCCTTGTAAATGAGTTGTCTCCATGGTGTTCCACCTGGATAAATAAAGATTGATTGATTGATTGTGTCGGGTTTCATCGCTTGACTTGCTGGCAGGGGGAGGCGAGTGGCAGCAGAAAAGAGAGCCACACCGCCAAGTCCAAGTGCCTGATCAAGGGCACAGCTGTGGAAAAATATGTATGTAAATATATATAATCCAGACAGACAGACAGACAGATAAACAGATATTCAGTGCAATAGCACATTCTGGCTATATGATGATGCAGTAATGACAGTGCTTTTTACAGTTGCTGAAGGCCCTCAAATGCACCTCATGCCTTGCAAGCCATCAAGGGTGGCTGGTTATTACATTGTCACTTTACACAGTGTTGTATGTTATTCCCTATTTAAACTGCAAGTAAAATCTTTCAATCTGGATTTAAATAGAAGCTGCAAAAATAGCATGTTTTTACTTTAAAAGTGGCAAGTGTTCATTTCACCTTCCTGAAGCATTGTTCTTTTTTCCTTAACTGACAGCATTAGGTGTTAGGTGTAGAACAATAGTCTACCCCCCTTCCTCCAACCCTCCCCCCCGACTGCTTATAGATCTCCGAACCTATCCCAACCTATGTGATTCACTACTTTATTGCTGCGATGTATCACTTGAACCAATGGATGTTGTTTCTAAACTCTTTATTAATGTTGTTTTTTTTTTGCCTACTGTATGTTGAGGCCAATGTAGCTTAGCCTAATATGTTTGTACTCTCTTGACGTGGAACCTTTGTAAAACAACCTTGGCTCAAAGGTATTTGTAATCCTAGACTAAAAGAAAGAAAGAAAGAAAGAAAGAAAGAAAGAAAGAAAGAAAGAAGGAAATATGTAGCTCTGTACCTCCTCCTACTTCTATCAGTGGCACCTTGTAATCTCGCTCACTGTGGCACTGCAAGTGACCCCCTCTGGGAGAGGATAAATAGGTCTTTCTGATCCATATTGATGTCACAAACAGATAGGTCACAATGATGATGAGTTATGAAGCAGAATAGCACTAGGTATGGCAGCCATGATGTACAGAACTTAAAGTAAAATTGCACTGAACCTGTAAGTCGTAATGTAGAGAACTTAAAGGAAAATTGCGCTGAACCTGTAAGTCATATTGTAGAGAACGTAAAGGAAAATTGCCCTGAACCTGTAAGTCGTAATGTAGAGAACATAAAGGAGAATTGCGCTGAACCTGTAAGTCATTTTTATTCAATAGATACTGATTTTTAAGTACTGCTTAAAATTCTGTTATTCTTCCATTATACATACCTTTTTAGTAACCTCAGTTGGTGTTTCCGCCTAACAGTCTGGTGGTGAGTATCATTTTAGAACTGTATGATGTCGTTTATGTCCCTCTCGGCCACAGAGATTTATAGTACAACAGGGATACCTTGCACAAGCCGCAGAAGAGCAGAATAGAGACATAAACTGCATCAAAGAGTTCAAACATGGTTTGTACAATCAACACATAAATCAGAAGCACCCAATATGATAACTAAAAGCCTGAATAGCTACAGCAATAACAGAATGTGAACCAGAATTTAAAAAAGCAGCTTTTAATGGGAAACATGACCGTGCAGTTATCCTTTAAGCAATCACGTATAGAATGGTGTATGCCATTGTAAGAAGTGCCCAGGCCATGGCACTTGCCTTGTGCCTTTATTTACGTAAGATGAGGTTAAATGCCACAATAACCAACAGACTTAGTGCCTTATTGCAATTACATAATGAATCCTAGTTTTAAAAAGATAAAAGAAAAAAGGCCACAGGGAAGACAATATGCTTATTGATCTGAATGCAAGAGCAATGCACTGTAGGATTTCTTAAAGGGACACTGTCAACCTTTTTTGCATCATATGCTTTCTAGGTAAAACCCTATATTTTATTATTGCTTATATTCTCAAAAAATCATCGATGTTGCTAGTTGTTTTATCTGCCTCCGTGCTTATTAGAACTGAAATGCACGGTGATGTATAGTTACACCCTGCCTGGTTTTGCTCCAAATCACTGAACTACTCTTACTGCATACTTCCTGAACATTACAAACACCATCAAACGGTGCAGCCACTCATGATACAATAGTCCCCTCTACTCCCAACGCATAATGAGTATCTAGATAGTGCTGGGGATATTCCTGAGTCCAGGAAAGGTGCAGTGGGAGTTGGTCAAGGAATGTAAACAAACATGTTTTGGTGTGGTACCACCAGTATGGTGGGCACTCCATTTTTCACTTTTTAAAAGGAAAAAGGAGTATGAATCAAACAAGCAGCTACATCAGCAGCCTCTATAGAATGTGAACAATCATAAAATGTGTTTTTTAAACTATGGATACTTTGAGGCCTAAGGGGGTTGACAGTGTCCCTTTAAAGTCATGTGATCCAGTTCCTTTAATCACAGCACAGGATTTTCCAGGCCCATTTTATAATATTCTGCCCATCATCACTATTACTCCCAGGAAGAAAATATTCTAATAAGGAAAAGGAAAGTAGTCTTCAGTTATTTTCCAAAACTAATAGCATTTTCTGTTAGTGTGTGTGTCACATTTGAAAGGGAAAGTAAAGTTGTTTTTGTATGTTTTAAAAACAATTGGATATTTCAGCATGCATGTAGTATGTTCATTTTTCTATTTATTAAGTTATTTAGTTAGTTGAGTATTTTTTGCTTGTTGAAAACTCAGTGGCTGGGAACGACACATTGAAATAAGGCTTATTTCCAGATGCCACCCGGAGGAAGGGGTACATGGGCGTGTAGGTGTAAAATCCAGAATACAATAGATACAGTGGTAAAAGAGGGCAAATGGGTTACCGGTTGAGCACTTTTACTTTATTTATCATGATGGTTGTGTTGGTTGGAGGGAAGAAGATGATTGTGTGCTATAGAAGATGGAAAAGAGAACTTTTTTTTTGTACAATGAGCCCACTTCACAAAGTGCAGCTTTGCTTAACTTTTCAAATGTAGTGTCACTTCAGGGAATTTTTGCAAGTTGAAGTGCCTTTTCTTGTAGTCTTCATCTGGTGAAGCTGACACTTTGGAAGTTGTCATGCCTCTTCTTGTAGCCTTAGCCTGGTGAAGCTGACACATTGCAATTTGAAGTGCCTCTCCATGTAACCTTTGCCTGGTGATCACAGGATTTAAGAATGCATGGGATAGACATAAGGGAATCCTGAAGGTCTGGGGTAAGGAGTAGCATACTTCTAGAATAACTTAACGTGACCTTACGAGCTCAAATGGGAAGACTGGATGGGCCATAGGCCCTCATCTGCCGACAGTATCCATGTACCTATGAAGCTGACACTTTTCAAAGTTGATATTTCTCTTCTTGTAGCCTTTGCCCTGTGAAATTGAGACTTTAAAAGGGGAAGTGCCTCTCCTTGTAGCATTGAACCAGTGAGGCTGACACTTTGCAAAGTAAAGTTCTCTCTCCTTGCAGCTATGCCCTAGTGAAGCTGACACTTTGCAAGGTGACAGTATCTACCCTTGTAACCTTCACCTGTGAAAGTTAACACTTTACAAGGTGACATGCCTTTCCTTGTAGAGTAGAGATTTTATATATTTTTAATTCACTGGCAAAATTGTCATGAATCTGCATTATTTTCATGTGTGAAAAATTTGTGCCTTCCACAGCTTAACTGCCAACTTCATCAGTGGATCTTTTTTTACAAAACTTAAAAAACCCGCCTCACCCATTGTGCTATGAAACCTCCCCTCCCCCACCCACGAGTATAAAAATGATAAAAACAGCCCCACTCCCACCTCTCCGATACCCTGCTTCCCCCTTTCCCCAGCAATTTTAATTATGCTGCTGCGACTGTGAAACAAAAGGTAATCTCTTACCCTTACCCTCATGTTAAATACACCGCCAGCTGCCCCCACCCAAGTTTCACTGTCTTTAATTGTTACCCCCAGTCCACCACCCAACCCCACTCTAGTCCTCACTACCCTCCTTCTGCTACCAGCACTCAGAAAATATTAATCTTCAAATACAGAAAACAGTCCCTCAGCGCAGTGTCTGCTCTGTTCAGTGCCTGCAGACTCCCAGTCCCATCTCGTCATGGCATGAATGAATTAATGCTGACTTTCTTTTCTGCTAGTAAAACATGTCTGGTTGAGTTTTCAACCAATCAGGTATTACTAGGAACTACAGTGAGACTACACCATTTATTCATTAAAGCCATTATTATGAGACAGGAGTTGGGACTCAGCACAGAAAAGAGCAGATGCTTTGCACCAGGGGACCATTTTCATTATTTGCAGGTTAATATTTTGTGGGCACTGGTGAGGGTTAGAGGGTGGTGGGAACCAGAGGGGGGGCTGGGAGTAATAATTAAAGACAGTGGGACTTGGGTGAGAGGATGGTAGGGGAGTGTATTTGATGCATGACTTGGGGGAATGAGGGATTATCTTTTGTTTTACAGCCGCAGCAGCAGCGTGATGTTTGCTGGGGCAGGGGGAGGGCAAAAGGTGCCAGCAGGGTGATGCTGCAAGAGGGTAACATTTTTAAACATCAACTTTGTCTTGGGATTTGCCTTTAATTTGGTCATTCACCATGTGAATTTTGACCAAATCTGCATTTCAAATAACAATTCGAATTGCAGTTCGCAGCTCTGTGAATTTGACGAATTTCAAATTTTTTTTTTTTGCAGAATAAATTTTGCCAATTTCACACATCTCTAATGAAGGACTACATAATAAACCAGAACACTGGATAGTGTTACACCTAGCAAAGCCTAATCACTTTGCCCATTCCTTTTTCCCAATTAATATTCATTTTTTAATTACCCGATGAACATCAATTTAGCTGAAATCTACAGTGAAGCTTTCCATGCAGGCTTTCACACAACTGATATCACTGAGTTCTGGAACTGGTGAGTAATTAAGAAATGAATCCTGTGTCAGGCAGGAAAACATAGCTTTAAAAGATGCCCTAAATGAGGACAAAGCAGTAACAATCACTCGCAGAGGTACACTGGAGGAAAGTAAACAAACTTCTCAAATGCCCTAAATTTCCAGTTATAGTGCAACATGTAAGAAATAATGTTTATATTCCCTTTAATAGACTTTATTATTTATTCCCTGAAAAGAGCTAGAATACCTGCCTTGGCTATCTTAAACCTTATAAGGGGACAACCCCCTTTCCAAAAGGCTTTGGTGGTCTCAGACTTGCCTTCTCTTTGATGCAGTCTTTGCAGATATGATCAGAAGTAAATGAAGCCACCATGAAACAGAAATGGCCAAAACCATTTGCAGTATGATAGCTGTGTACAAGGCTTGTATCTCCATATAGCAGACAGGTTTGCTTTTGTTGCTGGTCAGTCTTTCATGCAGTGCCATTCATTGTTCTTAAGCCATGAGACATTTACACTCTCAACATGCTTCACAAAAGGGTGGGCCTCCGACTAAAGGTCAAGCATGAAAGGCTAACAAATGCACAGACATATCTGTCCATACAGGACTGATGTAGGAAGAGTGGAAGGAAGAAATAGAATTTTACAGAGAGTCTTTCAGGGGTTCAGATCATTCTTTTGTGGTGGACATTGCAAGCAACCTTCTCTGGGTTTAAATTTGGGAGTCATGCCAGTTTTGGGGGAGTCAAAGCACTTGCCAGGTCCCACATTTGAGAGATCAGTTTACTGAGGTTAATGTAAATATGCTTGGTAAAAGACCCCTTCTTTCAGATAAATCAAGAAGAAGAAGAAGAATCCATATTTATATAGTGCTTTTCATACACAGTGTATCCCAAAGCACTTTACAAGCAATGGTAGACTGGTAGTGAAGTGACTGAATGTGTAGTGGTGGCCATATTGCACATCAACACCTATACACAGCTTGGACAATTGCATGAACCAGTTTTATGGGAAGGGGAATGTTGGCCAGGACACCGGGAATTTCTCCTACTCTTTGCAAAGAATGTTCTGGGTTCTTTTACTTCCACCTGGACACCCACCAGGACAGGAATAGGATAGGTAGAAAGGACTTTGGTTTAACTTCTCATCTGAAGGATGGCACACCCCAGCAGTACAGCACCCCTCTAATAGTGCACTCGGGTGCCAGCATTCTAGGTACAAGTCCAGTCCCAGTGTGGGATGAGAACCCACGAGCTTCTGATCCAGAGGTGGATGTGCTACCAACTGAGTCATGTTGACATTATTTTTTACATCCTTGCTAACAAAGTATGAAGACAGATAAAGCAACAGAGCAGCAAAGTTGGTCAAAATATTTGACCCCACCCTTTTGTAACTCTGTAACATATTCCAGACATGTTCCATTTTCATTAGCTGGTTCAATTGTCCACTTCAACCAGAATTTAGGTATTTTTTAATGTTCTAAATTACTCATTTTTACAAGAAAAAGATGGCTACTTCATGTGGCTTAGCCTTATCATTATAAATTGTTAAAAAGTAAGTATAACAAAATATAAAAACTGGACAGACTAGGAATATGACAGTAAAGGGGATTTAGTACATATGCCAGTATCAGTTAGTTAACTGCAGCTTTAATTTTCAGCTTCTCGCAGCTTTGGGAAGCTTTTGCCTCATTTTTTGGGACGTTCAACATAATGCCAGTAAACACAGTGGTGCCAGTCAAGAGTAGCCAATGCCTGAATATCATAACACCAAACCAATCCAAAGGTCTAAGGCTACGTGTTACATAAATGTCAATGGATGTAAGGGTGTTACTGTAACTTTATAGCTTTCATCTAATCATTATGACAGTGTGTCCCTTGTCAGTTGGTATCCCTGTACATGGTCCTCAGCCTGTACATGATCATCTTTGGAGGAATCCTCAGAAAAACTGCTTTATAAATGTACTACCTCTTTAGGCACAGCATATCTATAAGTGACTTGCCTAGTTATGCTAGGAAGGAAGGAAGGAATGAGGAAAGGAAGGCAAGGGAAGGGGGAGGGGAGGGGAGGAGATTTGGTTATATAATGTGCCTTTCATACACAATGTATCCTGAAGCACTTTACAGCCCATGAACCACTGTAGAATAACAAAGACAGAGGAAGGGCAGGAGACTGAGAAAAGTACAAGGAGGTTAAGTACTGTATAGAGGTGCATGAAGAGGTTTAGTAACTTGCTCAGGATCACAGAATGAGTACTGTAAGTGAGATAGTGATAACATTAAAACCTGCATCATCAGACCCACAGCTGTTTGCACCACTTACTAAGCAACAGGAACAATGAAAGGAGTTTGGTTTTATATAGTGCTTTCAATATACACTGCATCTCAAAGTGCTTTACAAGTCATGAACAGCAGCAGCAGCTATTAGTGAAGCACATGCAGGGTAAATGAGAAGCAAGCAATGAGTCATGATAGGGTGTACATTAAGTAGGTAATAAGCCATGACAGGGTGTGTATTATAGGATTTTAATGTATGTCCCAGGGGTGTAGTAAGACCAAAGGCTGAGTGTCCTTAAACTCCTGGGAAGTGCATTAAAATCCTATGATGTACACCCTGGAGGGACTTATTACACTTATAAAATGGCTCTAAGTAGGTTTTGTGGGGAGGAAAATGAGATATGGCACCTGACCATCTGTTTATAGAGATTTAATGCATGGTCAGGTGACCTCTCTTGGCCAATGAAATTTCTAGATTTTTTCTAGCCATTTTATAATGGATTTTAATGTATGCCCCAGGAGAGTGAGGCATGAAGCCAAAGGCTGAGTGTCCTTATGCCCCTGGAATGTACATTCAAATCCTGTAATGCACACCCTAGAGTGGTTTACTGCACTTAAAAATTGGATTGATGCTCTTTGATATTATATGTAAAATGAAACATTTTAAAATAGATTTTTTTTTTTAAATCTTTGTTTAGTATTTACTGTGCTATTTAGTTTGTTCTTCTGCCCTAAGGGCATTGTACTTGTGTCCCTCAGTAACATTCCAAGCTTTTTTATTCTTGACTGCACTCTGAATAGCCTGCATGTATGTTTGCCATATCTATTGTTGTACAGGAGTGAGCTATTATCTAAGCCCTCCTGGGCTTGTAAACTCCTATGTACCATTCCATAGCAGATATTTGTAATCCCTTTGTTTATTGTAACTGTGTACATTTTGTTTGACTCATTCTTTATTTTTGCCTGTATTGTACTGGACTGCATTATTTTTCCTTGATATTCCTATCCCCCCACCCCACCCCCAGGTCACAGCTGGGAATGAGCCCTATGGGGTCTGCCTGCTTTCCTGGTAAAACATTTTACAAATAAATAAATGTATTTTAAATAACAAAATATATACAGAACATAGTCCCTGCTTTTGTAGGGAAAGAGGCTTTTTTTTCACCTTTGTAAAGCGATATAGCATCTGAAAGTGCACTGCTAGTAATTTAATACACAGTCAAATGACATCTCTCAGCAAATTCAGTTTCTAGATTTTTTCTTGCCATTTTATAAAGGCTGATTCAGGTAAAGGAAAGCTTAGAAAGGCTAGCTGGAGAGACAGAGAAGGGAAGAGAGAAAACAGGGTAAATAGGGAGCTGTGATGTTCATAAGATCCTGGTTTCTAGATTATCTGCTGTAGGCTTTAGTGACTATAAGACACTGCCTCTCTCAGCAGATCTATTGATGTCTTGTCTAGTTTTGTCAGATGAGTAGGGAAAGGAATATTCTTGCAGCACTGTTGACCTTGAAATATTACTATAATGTATGGTAAGTGCCTATTAACTACCATAATCAGCAGTCATACAGCTTTGTTATGCACTGTTTAGAATTTTAAAAGTTGTTAACCACACTTCGGAACTTCCAAACAGTGGCATAACAAAAAAGAATGCACCAGAGTTCCATAATTCTCACACATAGAATGCAAACAGTGTTTTTTTGACCATACACTATAAAAGATGATGGCTGGGGATTGGGTGACAACCACGCTGAAATCACCTCTCGTGGTTGCTAGGGCTAAAGTTAACCTCTCAAGCTGTGCTCTCGAGGTTTACCATGTTGCCCTAGCAACCACTCGAGGTGATTACAGCGTGGTTATCACCCGATCCCCAGCCATTATCCTCTATATTAAATTAGTTGGTTAATGATACTCTTTAAAATAAAAAAAAAAACAGGTCCTGCGTCAGCGTGTGGTCTGAAACCAAAACAAAATGGTAATATTGATGATACTTTCCAGCTTTGATTATGGTGAAACACTTTATGGTGCTGCACCCAAGTTCAGCTTGGTCAGGCTATGTCCCCTCTTCCACTCCTTCTGCTGGTTTGCCTTATCCTGTCCTTCCCATACTCATCACTGCTTTCTGTACTCTGATCGCTCCCTCCCCTCCTTGGTAGATCACCGCCTAACCCACTGTGCTTCCTCTTACTGTCTCTGTAACTCAAGCTATCACTCCCTAATGCTCCCTTCTTATAAATCCTTTGCAGGATAGAATGCCTCCTCTTACTGCTTTCTTAAAATCTGGAACTCTTTTCCTCTTACAGTTCACTCTGCCTCCTCCAGATTATCTCTCTCATTGTTACTTCAGGCCCATACATCTCCCACCAGTTGCCCTTAGTCTAATGACTTGCCCTTCTTTCTCTTTCCCCATCTGCTGCCAATCCCCAAGCTACTATACTACTACTACTAAATGCTTCAACCTCCACACTCTTCCTCTTCCCTTTTCTCCCCTCCTTTTCCCTCCTTTCTTTACCTTCTTCTCTTCAACCCTTTTCCTCCCTATCTCCCACTCTCCCTTTCACTACTCCTTCCAATCTATTCACACTCTCTTTCATCCTCACTCCTTCCTGCTCCCTACCCCTCCATTTTTTCTCGTCCTTTTCAATCTTTCTTGTTTAGCAATTTGCCATTTACATTACTGTATGTACTGTACATAGCCATGCCTTTTGCTTATCAGATTACTGTGCTTTGTTTATACAATGTATTTACTATGGTAAGAGTGAAACAGGCAGATTTCAGGAAATATAAGGGGACTCAAAGGGAGGATGAGAGGGAGGTGTACCTAAGGAATCTAAGGGAAGCAGGGAAGGCTGTTAGGAGAGCAAAGGTGCAGACTGAAGAAAGATTAGTGCAGACAGTGAAGAAAGGGGACAAGGTATTCTATAGTTATTGTATATTAACGAAAGAAGAAAGACCAAGGGAGATTGTAAGGCTCAAAGGGGATAGAGGGAAGTGTAAGGATGGAGACATGGAACAGGCAGAAATACTGAACAAATGCTTCTGTTCAGTATTCACTAAAGAGGGGGAGACAGGGACCACAGTTGGGTAACAGACATGAAGGGAGGGAAGTAAACACAAGTCCATTCACAGTGGAGAAAGTCCTGGAGGAGCTCACAAAATTGAAGGAGGAAAAATTAATGGGGCCAGATGGCATACACATGAGGATATTAAGATAGCTGAGAAGAGACCTAATGGCACACCTGCCAGCACTGTTCATTGAGTCACTCAACACAGAAGTGGTTCCAGAGGATTGAAAGAGGGCACGTGTAGTCTCTGTACACAAAAGTGGTAGATGGGAGAAGACAGGGAATTATAGGCCAGTCAGCCTCACCTCAGTAGTGGGTAAGATCATGGAGGCACTGCTTAAAGAAAGAATAGTGGCACACTTGGAATCCAGCGGTGCCCAGGACATGAGACAACATGGATTCACAGCAGGAAGCTCATGTCAGATAAATTTGATAGATTTTTTTGATTGGGTGACAAGGGAAGTAAATCAGAGGGGGGGGGTAGATGTCGCCTACCTCAATTTCAGCAAATCCTTTGACACCATCCCACATAAAAGGCTGGTCAACAAAATGAGTAGTTTAGGTATGGGGCACAAGGTAATAAACTGGGTTAGGAACTGGCTAACAGACAGGAAGCAGAGGGTGGTGGAAAATAGGATCCAATCAGAGGAGAGAAAGGTACCTCAGGAATCAGTCCATGGGCCAGTCCTGTTTAATGATTTCATTAGTGACATTCCAGTAGGACTGGAGGGAAAGGTCTGCCTATTTGCAGATAACACCAAGATCTGCAGCAGGGTGGGTTCTTCAGACAGGGTGGAAAGAATGAGAAGGGACCTGGAGAAGCTTGAAAAATGGTCTGGAGTGTGGCAACTAAGGTTCATTTACAAGAAGTATAAAATAATGCACCTGGGGAGAGCGGCAGGATGGGGAGAAGTAGTTGTTGACTATCACCAAGGAAGAAAGGGACCTGGGGATTATCATTTCTGATTACCTAAAGGTGTCTAAGCAGAGTACAAAGGCTGCAGGGACAGCCAGTGGCATGCTGAGGTGCCTAGGCAGAGGTATCACTAGCAGAAGGTGTGAGGTGGTTATGCCATTGTACAAAATGCTAGTGAGGCCTCTCCTAGAATAATGTGTGCAATTCTGGAGGCCGCAGCTCTGTAAGGACATTGACAGGGTGGAGGCAGTCCAGAGAAGGGCAACTAAGATGGTACAAGGCTTGCACCAGAAAAGCATATGAGGAGAGATGGAAGAACCTCAATATGTACTTGGTAGAGGAGAGGAGGGGATCAGGGGGACATGATAGAAACATTTAAGTAACTTAAGGGCATTAACAAGGTGCAGGGGGAAGCCATCTTCCAATAGAAGAGATGTACAAGAACATATGAAATTGGAAGGTGGCAGGCTGAGGGGAAATGTGAGGAAGTTTTTCTTCACAGAGAGGGTGGTGGACATATGGAATAGACTGCCACAGGAGGTGCTGGGGGCAAGCACAGTGAAGGGTTTTAAACATGCATGGGACAGGCTTAAGGGTACCTTAGAGGTGGGAAGGAGGGGTGAAAAGCCATTGAGCAGGTAGGGTTAGAGCCACAAACTAGTGTAGGGCCTTCAGGCAGACTGGATGGGCCTGGTGGTCCTTATCTGCTGACAATTTCTGTTTCTTATTCCCACCCCCCATTCCCCAGAGCACATCTAGAAATGAGCTTTATGGCTCAGTATGTATTTCCTGGTAAATCTCTTTCAATAAATAAATAATATTGAATGCAAGCTGAGTTAGAATTAACATTTTGACCATAGATCTTCTTCAGGAATTATCTAGAAAAGAAAAAAGCAAAGTTAGTTTATTTTCTTTGAGAAAGTTTCTATTGACAGGATGCCCTACA
Source organism: Neoceratodus forsteri (assembly GCA_016271365.2). Lineage (NCBI taxonomy): Eukaryota > Metazoa > Chordata > Ceratodontiformes > Ceratodontidae > Neoceratodus > Neoceratodus forsteri. The sequence goes on along the minus strand of CM057458.1, from coordinate 21,514,597 downwards.
TGGAGTACAAGGGCTGTGGAATATCTCAGAAACCAGCAGTCACCTATCTCAACGTACAGGCAGGGCTATTCCATGTCTTCTCTGCTGTAAAGGAAAACACTAGAAATTTGTTTCGTTTAGGTCAGTTGTATACCATTTGAATCCAACAAGGCTGTACTGGAAAACATTTTGATACTGTTAAAATGAAACTGTCACTTTTGGTAAAACTTTAAGAAATATAAAATGGAAACATGATATAGTATATGGTTAGGGCTTATTGTGTATGGAAAACAAAGGTTTTCCAAATCTTGTTGTAGGACAGTTCAAAGGTCAAAAAAGTTGTTTGTACTATCGTTCTGACGTCACATCGATAGTACAACAACTTTTGCCCCTTGAGCCCCTACCTGATTGGTGGAAACAGGCAGAGATTCAAAAAATAGACACTAAAATGGCTGACTCATTTAACGAGTGGTTGGGCGAGAAGACAGTTTGGACACACACTGCCATAATCGGCCCGTGTGTCAGAAATATCAATTTGCAGGGTTTTTATTCTTTTTAGTGTAAAAGCAGAGTGGGACCATGGTGAGGAGTGGTGATGTGACTGGAACATGAGCGCGTAACTCAGCGAGTAGGACTGGTATCTTGGGAGAACGGGACTCGAGCGAGGATGAGTGCAGGAGCGAGAACAATGTATGAACCTTGTATCTATTTTGGAGGAACCATATACTAAAAAAAACAATGGATGGTTGCCCATCCACAATGAAGTCTGTGTTTCCATCTCGGCAGCTGATGATGCTCTCGAGGTCTCTATGACATCATCAGCTCCCTAGATGGAAACACAGTCTTGTTGTGGATGGTCACCCATCCACTATTCTATATATTTTATATATTTTTTATATTTGTATTACTTATAGTCTTCATTATGGTGTTCATTTCCATGGCAACAGGATCCCTGTCCAGTGCAGATAGGAAGCAATGCACTAAAATACATCTCACAAATTCCTGCATGACAAAGGGGCTTAACTGCCATTCAGTTGTACTGCTCCCTGCAGCATACTGCAGCACTCTGCAGAAATACCGGAAGGTACTGTGTTGCTTCCTGTGTGACTCCATTGTACTTCTGGAGTCAGATTTGCAAAGACCCTGAAGTTGACACAGGTGTGAGATACACTTGCGCAAGTGAGACTTCACTTGCAGAGTCGCAGTTTTTCCTGCATGCACTGGATTTTCAGACATGGAGCCGTTTTGCAGCAAGCTCCATGACTTACGGCAACTTGCAACCATTGTGCAACATCCTCCACTGCTGTGGCTGCCACCTGTGTGGAGCATGGGCTGAATATTATAGCAGACAAAAAAGATTCTGCACTCAGGAGCTCAATTTAATTACGCTTTTTATGTCATAACCTACAACATAAAGTGGAGTCAGTATGTATCAGCTTAAAAAAACTCTGTGCACATTTGGAGCTAAACGTCTCTTTCTTCAGGGGCGGAGTTAATTCAAAGGTGCTCAACTATTTGTAAAGGGCATCAGCCAATCACATGCCACCGATTTAAACATTTATAAAGTCTAATTCATATTAAAATATGCTGTTTGTTCTCTCTTAAAGGAACTGAACAAATTAGCCAGTTATAGAGCAGGCTCAGATGCCCCATACCAATTTAAATCACCAGTGCAAATGTAACACATGCCAATAACAAATACAGTTGAATACTAAGGCATAGAGAAGAGACTAATGCTGAATTCATATTAACAAAGAAGAATTTCACAATAAAACGCCTAACGTAGATCTAAAAAACATGACAAACAGTCAAGTTTACAACAGGATGGATTAGATCCAGAAATGTTTCCAAGCCTAATTGAGACAGGCTTTTTTTCAAACAGAAATTCCATGTAAAATCAACAATTATTAAAGCCTGTCTCCCTCTCACATATTCCAAAACTAAATGCTCAGAACGTGCTAAAAAAATCCAGAACATTGAAAAAGGAGAAAATCTTGATATGCACAATCACTAAAATTATTACCAGAATATAATCCATCTTGTGATCATGCATATGGGATTGAACAAGAACCCATTCCATATTATATCAATATAATATCAACAAGCAAATCCATTGACAAAATGAGAAGTCCTTCATAAATAAGGTTTAAGGTCCAGATTTTATTCAGCACTGCTAGAAACAGGTTTCGTGGGTGGAAAATCCACCTTGATTCTCACGTCAACAATTTCTGAAGCCTGTTACCCCCCCCCCCCCCCCCAACTAGTTTTGGTTTATACTCCAAGGCTACAAACCTAAACCTTTGTGGATTTCTTGGATGGTGCACCTTACAATGTGCCCCAATTGCACTTTTTTTGCAAACCATTTCTGGTAGCTCCAATATGTTCAGGTATTCTGACTTTAGGTTTTCTGGTGGTCTTGACAACATAAACTTTATAGTGGAAACACCAGGCTGCATAAACTACAAATTCAGAAAAGCTGCTGACTAATTGGAAAATCTCAACTGGTTTTATTCAGTTTCCCACCAGTATCACACTCCCATTTACCGCAAATTTACAAGCAGACCATGTTTTACATGTGAAAAAAGCTGGTTTATTTTTAAGCCAGTTTTATAAGTTCAGAATAATGATTTATGGTTAGAATATAACCTAAATTGTGGCCCTTTGAGAATGTCACTCTGGGTCTTGGACCAGCAACACTGACCAAACTATCATCAGAAAGCAATACTGGCCAATGTTTCAAGATAATGCCTTTCATTTCTGTAGCCATAGGTGTATATTTTGTAATAAAAGTTACTGTTGGCTTTTCCAGATTTGCTATACTTTTAGTTGTCAATAAAGATTCTCTCAAAGTCTCCTTCACTCTTTTATCCCCTTTATTGATCAGTGAGCCTGAATACCCCCTGGCCATAAACTGAAATTTTAAATCCTGACTTCGTCTTTGGAAGCTTTTTTCTGTGGAGCAGTTTCTCCTAATTCTGAGAAACTGCCCCACAGTGATGCTGTTGACTAATCCATGTGAATGCCCATTATCCCACCACAATACGACACTTGCCACTGTTGTTTTTCTAAAACTGTCACTTTGTATCACTCCAGAGCTATCCACATAAAATTGAACATCCAAAAATTCATTACTTGTTGGACTGGCTGATTACGTAAACTGAGGATAAAACTTATTTGCATTCAGCCAATCAACAAACTAGTTAATTTCATCCATCATTCCAGACCAAACAATTATGATGTCATCAATAAAGCGGTGCCATCTGACCATACCCCTGGGAATGGATTACACTCTACATTAAATACTATCTGTTCTTCCCACCAGGCCAAGCACAGTACAGCTTTGCATATGAGAGGGCCATAGTGGCCCTCATAGCTGCACCTTGAACCTGCAGGTAAAAACAACCATCAACTAAAAAATAATTGTAATGCAGAACATAATCCACAGCCTGGAGAAGAAAGTCAGAGGGTACAGCTGGAAAATTACCACGTTGTCGTCTCAAAAAATGCTTGATAGCATCTAAACCAAGAGTATGAGGAATACTGGGGTATAATAATTTAACATTAATTGTCACGAATTTATAAGTATTCCACCAATACAAATCCTGGAACCTTTTAAGGATTTCCATTGTGTCTCTGAGATAGGCGGGTGTCCCAGATATTATTTCCATAAGAAAGAAAACCACGTATCTGGACAAATTTTCAGACACTGAGCTTATCCCAGAGACAATAGGTCATCCAGTTGGACTGGCTAAGGACTTGTGCTCCTTGGCTAAAAAGAATAAAACATGGGGTTGATAGGATATTTCAGTCTAATAAAATTAGCCTAATCATAGCTTAATTGCCTGATCCACAAGGCCTCATTTACAAGGCTGTCCAGTTTCTCTTGAAATGTCACAGTTGGATTACCTTTCAGGGGGTACATAATTACTTGTATCCCACAACTGTTGGAAGAGTTCCCTTTTATATTTTTCCCTGGACAGAACCACAACATTATTCCCTTTATCAGCTTTTTTAATAATAATCTCAGGATTATTGTTATGTTCTTCAATTGCTGATGTTCAAGGGCGGTAATGTTGTGATACATCTCACCAGACACACTCCCCTCAAATACAGCATTTACCTCACTAGTGACCACATTTTTAAACACTTCAACAGTCACATTTAATGAGCTCGGTGGGGTAAAAGTAGATTTTGGTTTACAGTCAGTGTGTTTAAACAGCATACACTCCATAGCTAGTATTTTCTCATCACCCACACTCTGCTACAGTACATGTTAAATCTAGTTGATTCTGATTATGACTTAATGATACCTCAGTTACAGTTTCATCAGAAAGATGTGTGAATGCAAAATCCAACCTGGATTCTACAACCTCAAAATCATTAAAATAATGAACCTGCTCATTCTGAGTTCAATTAATTCCAGCTACTGTATGTTACCGTGGATTCTACAACCTAAGAATTATTAAAATAACTAGCCTGGTCTTTTTGAGTGAAATTAATTCCAGCAATGTCACCGTGAAAAGTTTTATCCAAAAATCAATTTTTTTGAGCAATTTAAAAGTTCCACTATGACTTCAAAATGATCCAGACCCATATTAGGAATAAAATTAAGTCCCTTTGAAAGAACACTTAATTGGGATGATGTCAGGTGCATGCTTGAAATGTTAATAACTTTTTTTTGGCTTAAATTCCTCATGGATTTATGTACTGGTTCCTGCGAGGTATTTTTTCTTGCCTGTCCTTGGTTTTTGTTGCCTTTTGCTTTTCTTTGTGCCGTATTCTCAGTGGGGAGACGGCATTCTGTGTATCTGACACCCCCATCCCCTCCATCATGGAAAAAGTCACCCAATGGTTCCTGGTAGGTCCAGAGGAGACAGAGGGATCTGTCTCTAAACTTTCAATTCTCACCTTACTTTTGCTCCTAGCACTGGTTTTCCTTCTCTCCTGGCTTCTGTTGCGCTGTGGCCCCCTACTGACACTTCTAGGATTTTCCCAAAGATAAGCGTGCCCATTCTCATAATCATTCAAATCTCTTTGGAATTTAGCTTTCTTCCTTTTCTTAACTTCCTTTTCAGTATTAGTCTCTGCTCTATGTTTCAGTATGGGATTTTATTTGTTATATGTCTATGCTATATTTACGCTGGTGATTCAAGTTTGTATTAGGTCTCTGAGCCTGTTATGCAACTGGCTGATTTGTTCAGTTCCATCAAGAGAGCACAAACAGCATATTTTAGTATGTGTTAGAATTGATAAATATTTAAAGTGGTGGCATGTGATTGACTGATGCCTTATAAAAATAGTTGAGCACCTTTGAATTAACGCCACCTTCTGAAGAAGGAGCCATCTAGCTCCCAAAGTGCACTTTTTTTCTTGCAGGTCATACACACTGACTGCAGGTTCGATCTGAGGGCAGATAAGGACTGCCTGGCCCTTCCAGTCTGCCCATTTCTCCCTACCTACACTGTTACTGCATAAGTAAACTGAGCTCCTAAGTGCAGATTTTTTTTTTGTCTTTATCTGTTTGTTGTAGATTCTGCACCATAGATGAGCAGTGTGGTGCGTGTTTTATGCAGTTCCAGGGTTGAATGTTGAAATGTCCACTGGTGTGTGGATTCCTCTCCACACTGGCAGCTGCAGAGTGGGATTTAGTCCCAAAATGGACTGAAAATCCGGCTCCAGCTGTTTAATCCTTTGCTGACATCACAATCCTGCTGTTGTGACATCATAATCCCTTCTACAGCAACAAGCTCTGATGTCACAGATAGTTATGACTTTCGCAATTGATTATGATGCAGAAGCAGATGAACTGTAGAGAACATGGATCCCTTTTTCATACAAAGTGGCTTAGTAATGAGTAATAAAGGGACAGGAAATGCAGGTGATATGTAAAATATAAGCTGATATAGGTCCAAATATAATGTTTTATTTTTTTTTTCAAAAATGATATATTCATTTTATGGAAGTACACGCTGCAGAAAATGGCTACAAAATAGACCGATACTTGCACCGCATGTACAGGGCTGCCCACTAGGATGAAGCATTCTTATTGCAATTTTCACCAGAGATATCTTGCAGGACACTGCAGAACACAATGCAGTCCAAAAGCAGTTACTCAGATTTGTCGTGCAGTAAAGGGTGACCTTGTCTCCTTTAAAATATGCGAGTTAACATACAAAGTCCTACACACAGTGGGCCCCGGCTGCTGAAAGTTCCTGTGTCCATAAGTTCCTAAGTGCCATCTCTGTTCCTTGGAGGAGGATCTCCTTAAGTTCCCCGGGTCCCATCTTAAACTAGCTGGAAAAGGGGCATTCACTGTAGCTGAACCCATTCTGTGGACTCAGCTAACATAGGGCCTGGGGGAGGTCCTCTTTGTGGAAACATTTAAGAAGGAGCAAAAATATGTTTTTCTCACAGTTTTTTCCTGTTTTCTGAATTGCCATACTGATACCTTGCTAATGTTATTTATTATACTAGCTATTTATGACACTGTGGATATTTATTCTGCTGTAATCTGGCAATGAAAATGATGTGCTATGGTATAAACCATATATTTTGTTAAGTGCCCAGAGCCTGTGGGATTGGGCTTGTTATAAATAGTTATATACATACATACATAATGTCAGCAGATAAGGACCTACATGGCCCACCTAGTCTGCTCAGTAGTATCCTTGCTACTGAGCCACCCCCTAAGATTTTACCCTTTCCCCCATTCTCATGTGCATATCCCATGCGTGCTTAAAACCCGATACCACTTCTCACTACCACCTCCTCCAGCAGGACATTCCAAGCATCCACCACTCTCTCCATGAAAAAGTACTTCCTTGTATTACCCTTAAAAAGTCCACCCTCCAGTTTCATACTGTGGCCCCTATTTGATGAATATCCTTTTATTTGAAATAGGCTCCCCCTTTGTGTCCTGTTAATACCTTTCAGATATTTAAATGTCTCAATCCTATCCCGTTTCTCCTATCCTCCAGGGAGTACATGTCCAGTTCCCTCAACCTTTCCACATATGCCTTCCCCTGCATCCCCTGAACCATCTGAGCAACCCAACACTAGCCTGCCTCCACCCTCTCAGTGTCCCTCTTCAGGTATGGTCTCCAGAATTGAACACAGAACTCCAGATGAGGTCTGACCAGGGCCATATACAGGGGAATGATGACTTCCTTCTTTCTACTAGCAATGCCACGACTTATACATCTCAGCATTCTGTTTGCCCTCCCCACCGCAGCCTGGCACTGATTTGTCACTTTCAGATCAGATGAGATGATGATACCCAAGTCCCTCTCTTGTTCCACCACTGCTATTTCCTACCCATTAATCACATACTTGGCTCTCGGATATTTCCATGCCCCATATGTATAATTTTGCATTTCCCTGCATTAAAACCTAGCTTCCAGACCTTGGACCACCTCTTTAGCCTAACAAGGTCCTCCTTCATTCTTTCAGCCCCCCCCCCGGGTGTCCACTCTATTACTTGTCTTGGTATCATCAACTAACAAACATACCCTCCCCCTAGACCTACCGCAATGTCCCCAGTGAAAATGTTGAAAAGGACTGGGCCCAGTACAGACCCCTGAGGCACTCCACTCATGACCCTCCCCTCCTCAGAGAGCACCCCCCAGGTACAGACCCCTGAGGCACTCCACTCATGACCCTCCCCTCCTCAGAAAGCACCCCATTTTCCAGCACCATTTGGATTCCACCTGAAAAGCCTGTTTCCCACCCACTTTATTTATTATGACAGTACTGCTACTCCTAATACATAATAGTGTATGGTTAACCTTTGTTCTGTATAAAAATCAGCCTGCTCAAAATCCTCACAGCATATAGTGAGGGTGTGTTCTCCATAGATTTCTGTACCAACTGAAACACTGTTGTACCACAGTTCGAATGTCAGTGAATGTGGCTGAGTGATTGTATCCTTCAGTGGTACAACAGCATTCCAGCTGATTCATAAATCCATGAGTCACCTGCTTTTTATTCCTACAACTGCCATGTGTGGCTCAAGCAGCTGAAAGCCAACTGTTACCATGGTGCAGCGGTTCCAGAGTATGTCAGAGGAACAAAATCACAGTATAAGACTATTGTAACTGGTTATTTACTTGTTTTCTTTGAGGGGGTACAGAACATGTACTCCCTGGAAGACAGGAGAGAGAGAGGGGACATGACTGGGACCTTCAAGTACTTGAAAGGGATAAATAAGGTTGATAAGGAGAGCCTCTTTAAGCTGAGTGGCAACCATGATACGAGGGGGCACAGTCTTAAGTTGGAGAGTGGGCGGCTTAGGAGGGAGGTCAGGAAGCACTTCTTCACAGAGAGGGTGGTGGGCACAGAAATGAGCTGTCAGAAGAGGTAATCTTGTTGAAGACAGTAGGCAGCTTTAAGAGAGGCTAGGACAGGCATAGGAGGAGGGTAAGGGTCATGGGTAGGAAGGATGGGAGGAGTGGGGAAGGAGGGCAGGGACATTAGCTCAAGCTATGGACCCTGCAGTACAAGCAGACTTGATAGACCAAATGGCCTTCTTCTGCTGGCTTCTTCATATGTTTGTATGTAAAATATATCTATGTCTAGAGATACGGTATTAGTGATGGGGATTTCATGTATAACATGCAGATCAAGAGTTGAAATGACAAAGATGTTGGCTTTTTAATGAAAAAAAAACATATAATTGAAATCAATGATTGTTAAAATTCTAAATTTGTGTCAGCTTTCAAATGTTCATACATTCATACAGCATAGTAACCCCATCTACCTATAAGAGATTGACTGTAATTAGGGTTGCCAAAACAAATTCTGTGAAAGTGTTTGAGTTCTAATTTAAAACTAAAACACACAAGGGATCTGAGTATTACCATTTGGTTCAGGCAGCTCTAAAATAAGAGATGCATTTTCTACCTTCTCATTTGCTTCCAGCCATGTTATCACAGCAGCAATAACCTGAATTGCCTTTTGCCTGCAGGCATAGCTATGCAGCCTAGATCTGAAACTCTGAACACTGTCTGCCTACTTTTTCCTTTGGTAATCAGTTCCACAACCCTCTCACTCTCTGAGTGAAAAAAAATGTTTTTTTATATCCCTCCTGACTTTTTTTCACTATAGTTTGTACTTGTGCCAACTTGTTCTGTTGCTATCCTTAATTCTGCTGAACAGTCTCTCTCTGGTCTATTTTTATAGAACCTTTCATAATTTTGAATGATATCTAGTCTCAGTCTTCTTTTTCTCTTGGAAGCATGACCTCAGCTGCTTCTGTCATTCCTTCTATGTCCCCTGGGGACTGGGAACACTAATGAAGAGGATGGAGGTTTTTAAAGGGATGGGTCACCCTCCAACACGACAGCCAGACTCACAAGGGGTGCCAGGGCAGAGATTTTAGGGCCACACTGAGTCTCTGTTAAACTAGATAAGGGGGAGGCAGTGGAGATGAGACTAGGCACACCTACACAGGTGAGGGGGGCCAAGTGGGCCTCCCCCAACACTAACAAGATTCAAACAGGATATATTCACACTGGATATGAGAAAACATGTTGGAATAGGTACCACTAAGAGAAAAAATCATTAAAGTGGGCGCGGTAAATAGAGGCGATGATAATAATACTAGTATCGTAGGTGGAGCAGCCACAGAAGAAGGGGTGCAACAACCCATGAAAAGGAAGCAATCTTTATGGGAGGACAAAGGACAGACACTGTTAGGATAGCAGGAGGGTACAGAGGGTGAGAAATAAAGTGGGGAGAGAGGTCCAACAGATCATCTGGAAAGTGGTGTGTGTAAATGCTGAAGCCTTGGCAACAGAGTATGTGATATGCAGGTGCTGGTACTGGAAGCCCATTTGGACCTGGTAACCATGACAGAAACATGGGCAATTCAACACCATGACTGTGACATGGCAATCATTAGCTACTCCTTTTACAGGCAAGACAGAGCAAAGAGTGTGTAGAAGGTAGTGACTGAAGATCATTATCATCTGATGATAACTCTTCAATAGGCAATGTTAAATGAACTGTGCGGGGGTCAAAAGTAAACCCTGTCACTCGCTGTTCCTCATTTTCTTAACTCCAACCTCTGTAGGTCAGTGCAGCAATTAACACTGTCAGCTCCTATATCTGCCACAAAATGGCACCCAATAGTTGTGGAAGTGGAAATTTCTTTATTGCACACCATTTAATGAGGAATGTTGGGTAAACCAGAAGTGACAGTAACTCAATTTAGAGGCACACTGAAAAATCTTTATAGTAATTTATGTCTGTTTTAGGCTGCAGTAAGAGACTCCTTCTTGCAGATTTGCAGAGTCAGAATTTGATGAAAGGCTGAAATGTTTGATTTGAGCAATACAGTAATTTCCACATTAGCAATCCTTGGGTGCAGATTTGGTGTGGAGACAATAGTGGCACCATTCAGTCATTGTAATGTCTGGAATCGGGGAAACAGGGAGCTTTGTGTACGTCTTTATCATATCTCCCATCTCTCTTCTTGCTTCCAGTGTGTATGTGTTGAGGTCCTCCAACCTCTCCATGTAGGGTTTCTTTTGCTGTCCCAGAATTATTTCAGTTACTCTCCACTGCACCCCCTCAGTCCTGTCCCTTTCCTTCCTCAAGTTTGAGTTCCAGAACTCTACACAGTACTCTAGGTGAGGTTAAGCCAGGGATCTATACAGGGGCAGGATCTCATATATCCTTCTGCTGTTGCCCCCCCATGCATCTCAGCATCCCATTAGACTTCCAAACTGTCCCATTATACTGTGATGATGTTTTCAAATTATCCATATTTCTTGCCTCCAGGTCCTCTCCTCAGTCACTCTCTTTACTCCTACCTGCCCGTTGTGTATTCCATTCTCAGGTTCTTAGCTCCTACATGCCATTTTTTAAACTTTCTTGCTTCAAATATCAACTGCTATGCCCATGACCAGTTCTCTAGTATTTCCTGATTGTCTCGCATGTGTTTTAAACCCTTCTCACCGTCCCGTTTTCTGTGGATCTTTGTGTCCTCTGCTAAGATGCAGATCATCCTTTAGATCCTTTCTGTAATGTCACAAAAAAGATGGTAACAAGAACAACTCCTCAGAACAACCCTCTGGACTTTCCCAGTTAGCCGGTTTCTTACTCATTATGTAATCCTAAACCCCATCCCAAGGTCACTTAGCTTTTAAACTAACCATTCATGTAGGACAGAGTAGGACAGGTCAGTGTGGGGTGAAGCTTGCACTGCAGCTGCTTGTGCTCTACCTGTCATGTGGATAAACAGAGGGCTTTAGTCATCAGTGCTGTCAAATTCAAGACCTTTCATAAGCATTGAAGTTCATTGCAGAACTAACATGCAAATAAAACACTTGTTATAGTTAAGGAGAGCGGGCAGACCTTGTGTCCTAATATTGCCTAATATTTAGGAAATTATTTCAGAGACATTTTCTTAACTGAACTAGCTGTAATAAGATGTATCACACAGTGAATTTTATGGGTTGTGGAAAATATTTCTTTTTTCTTCAGATTTCTATGAATGTGTAGGCTTTTAGCTTCCATTTTAGGGGAATCGTGTTTGTGTTTCTTTTCCAGTAAACTAAATTAGTGTTCAGAGCATCTAGTCTACATTTTGCAGAAAAATTTTAGTATTATAGGGTAGGGTATGATCGATATAGCTATTTATAGAAACATAGAATTTGTCAGTAGGAAAGGACTGTATGGCCCACCCAGTCTGTTAAGATGGCCCCTGCCTAGTCTGTCTCTGCACACCCTAGCTGGTCTCCTACGATCCTCCCTCTTCCCTGCCTGTTTCCTAATATTCCCCTATGCCATTCCCATACATGCTTGAAGCCCCCTACTGTTTGTGACTCCACCATTTCTGCTGGTAGTCTGTTCCAAGGATGTACCACTCTTTCAGTGAAGTAGTACTTCCTCAAATCTCTCTTAAACTCCAACCCCCAGCTTCATAGAAACATAGAATTTGTCAGCAGAAAATGACCGTCTGGCACATCCAGTCTGTGCAAGATGTTCCCTGTCTAATCTGTCTGCTCAGACCCTTTCATGTTTCGTGGGTTTCATGCCTCATTACAGATCTTAACTGACAATTGTTTTTTTTCTTGGTTCAGGTGCATATGTATTTCCTGTGCATATATTTATGTACATTATCTCTTATATTTGATTTATTTTAGTGTGCCTTGTACATTAACATGGTTTTATTTATGTTTGATCTTACTTTTTGTCCTGTGTTCTTGTGTCTATGTGTATTTATTCATCATGCATGTATACATATGCACTTTTTGTTCCCTCTCTTTCTACACACACACACACACACACACACATACACACACACTCTCTCTGTTTTTAGGGAGGCTCTTGGAATATAAGCAACTAACAATTTCTAGGCCTCCTGTTGTCACGTTTTATCCTGGGAGAGGTGCCTGCATCCCAAATCTGATTTATAACTACCTAGTATTTCAAAGACAGCCTTTTTACGTTCGCTTGCGCGCATGCGCAAGGAACGTTTTGGGAGAGTAGCACACTTTGGAGGTGTGCCTCTCCCATCCAATGCACTGCTCCCTTGAGCAGGTGTGGCGGTCCTGCACCAATGGGTGCAGGAGCTCTGTATGACAGCGGTGTTCCTCTGCTTCAAAGGAAAACACCGCTGCCATACTGAACACCCCGCCATCCCCCCTCACGTCACGCATGCTCCTCCCCTGCGTGCGTGTCATGCCGCCCCCCCCAAAGCTTTGGTGCCACGCTGGGAGCCCACCCCAGCATGGCAAATGTTATTGCTGACAGGGGTGCCCAATCTCCCATTGGCTCCACACCCCCCAAGCCATCCTGCTGCCATGCTGGGAGCCCACCCCAGCGTGGAAAATGTTCCGTTTTGTTGCCGACAGGTGCCCAATCCCCGTCGGCTCCTCGGCACCCAGCCATCTTCTGCCATGCTGGGAGCCCACCCAGCATGGCAAATGTCCCACTATTGCGTTTTTTAACCTGTAAAATAAAAACTGTTCTGCAGTGTGTCTCCCAGCCCCCTCCCACAACCTGCACCCACCCACTGTGCACCCAGCCTCCCACACCTCCCTCACCCTGTACTTACCTCCAGACTCTGGCGACGATCTTGGTGGACCGGGAACATGTCTGCACTCTTCAAAGGTGACCGCAAACTGAGGAAATACTGGTATGCTGTATAATGCAAGGCATTTGATACAGACCCACAAAAAAGATTAATACACAAGATAGCCAGCCTTGGAGTGGGTCCCAAGGTGGTAGCCTGGATAAAAAATTGGCTAGACAACAGGACGCAAAGGGTAATAGTAAATAGAGTACACAGTGAAGAAAGGAGGGTTACTAGCGGGGTACCACAGAGTTCAGTACAGGGACAGGTCCTTTTTAATGTCTTTATAAGCGAAATTGCAGAGGAACTGGAAGGAAAAGTATGTCTCTTTGCAGATAACACAAAGATCTGCAACAGGGTTGATACACAAGATGGAGTGGAAAGGATGAGAAGGGACTTGGCAAGGTTGGAGGAATGGTCAAATATATGGCAGCTCAGATTCAATGCAAAGAAGTGCAAGGTAATGCACATGGGAAACAAAAACCCAGAGGCGTACACAATGTGGGGTGAGATACTGACAACAGTAAAAATAGAAAGGGACCTGGGGGTAATTATATCAGATGACCTAAAAGTGGGCAAGCAATGTGAGAAGGCAGTAAGGAATGCTGGGGGGATACTGAGATGCATAGGAAGAGGCATCAATAGTAGAAAACAGGAAGTTGTTATCCCTCTGTACAGACAGTTGGTGAGACCCCATCTGGAGTACTGTGTGCAGTTCTGGAGACCCCATCTTCACAAAGACATAGACAGATTGGAGGCTGTCCAGAGGAGGGCAACCAAAATGGTGCAGGGTCTGCACCAGAAGACATATGAAGAAAGACTAAAGGAGCGTAATATACCCTTGAGGAAAGAAGGGAGAGAGGGGACATGATAGAAACTTTCAAGTACCTCAAGGGAATTAACAAAGTCCAAGAGGGTAGCATCTTCCAAAAAAAGAGACATGCAAGAACAAAGGGGCAAAATTTTAAGATAGAGGGGGAACGGCTCAGAGGTAATGTGAGGAAGTATTTTTTCACTGAGATGGTTGTGGATGCATGGAACAGCCTCCCTGAGGAGGTCATGGAATCAAGAACAGTGGGGAACTTCAAGAATGCATGGGACAGGCATAAGGCAGTCCTAGTGGGGCGTAGGAGGAAGTAAGCTGTTGGTTAACTAGGATCTGCAGCTTATCTGTTAGACAGGAAAATGGGCAGACTAGGTGGGCCAGGCGGTTCTTATCTGCTGTCAAATTCTATGTTTCTATGTTTCTATAATGGGCTAGATAGTGGGGTTTCAACTTTATTGCATATCTCAGTCATGTTTTGGAATTTTTTCACCAAATTTTCAACATGGAGTTTTTGAGACCCCTTCTCATGAATGATGTCACTGTCATGGTGTTATTCGGCCCCGAAGGGTGATTTCACAGGTACTGCGCAGTCACTGTGCGAAATCACCCTTTGGGCTCGAATAACACCATGACAGTGACATCATTCATGAGATGGGGTCCCAAAAACCCCATGTTGAAAATTTGGTGCAAAAATTCCAAAAAATGACTGTTTTACGAGTGTGCTGCTGCAGTTCCTACACAGGCTCGTAAGTTCGCAAATTTTCAATATTTTCACTCCACATTTTCAACATTGCCATTTTATCACACCTTCTTATGAGCTGTGTAGCTGTCATTTTTCACATCTCACCCAAAATGTGTTTCCACCCATGTAGCACACAATGGCGCAGTCGGTGTGCGAAATCAATGTATGGGACACATTAAGAAAATCACAGTGACACTGTTCATGAGCAGAGGTCTTAAAATGGCTATGTTGAAATTTTGGTGAAAAATTCCTAAAATGACAGTTTATGGCGTGTGTTGTGCAGTACCTCATGCGCTAAATGCGTTCGAATTTTCAATATTTGCACTCCAGATTTTCAACATTGCCATTTTACCACACCTCCTCATGAGCAATACAGCTGTCATTTTCACATCCTGCCCAAAATGTGTTTCTGCCCATGTGGCGCACAATGGCGCGGTCGGTGTCTTGAACTCAATGTGGGACACATTAAGAAAATCACAGTGACACTGATCATGAGCAGAGGTCTTAAAATGGCTGTGTTGAAAATTTGGAAAAAATTCCTAAAAATGACTGTTTTGCGGTCTGCGTTGCACAGTTCCTATCGCGCTCATAAGTTTGCAATTTTCAATATTTTCACCCACATTTTCAACATTGCCATTTTACCACATCTCCTTATGAGCAGTGCAGCTGTCATTTTTCACATCTTGCCCAAAACGTGTTTCCGCCCATGTAGCACAATGGCACAGTCGGTGTGAACTCAGTGTATGGGACATTAAGAAAATCACAGTGTCACTGTTCATGAGCAGAGATCTTAAAATGGCTATGTTGAAAATTTGGTGAAAAAATTCCTACAAATAACTGTTTACTGGCGTGCGTTGTGCAGTTCCTACACTAAATGTAAGTTGCATTTCAATATTTTCACTCCAGATTTTCAACATTGCCATTTACCACACCTCTTTATGAGCAGTACAGCTGTCATTTTCACATCCTGCCCAAAATGTGTTTCCTCCCATGTACTGCACAATGGTGCAGTGAGTGTGCGAAATCAATGTGTGGGACACAGTAAGAAAACCACAGTGACACTGTTCATTAGCAGAGGTTTTAAAATGGCAATGTTGAAAATTTGGTGAAAAATTCCTAAAATGACTGTTTCTGAGTGTCGTTTGCGCGGTTCCTCATGCGCTCATAAGTTCTTAATTTCAATATTTTCACTCCAGATTTTCAACATTGCCATTTTACCACACCTCCTCATGAGCAGTATAGCTGTCATTTTTCACATCCTGCCCAAAACGTGTTTCCGCCCATGTAGCACAAAATGGCGCAGTCCGTGTGCGAACTCAATGTGTGGGACACATTAAGAAAATCACAGTGACACCGTTCATGAGCAGAGGTCTTAAAATGGCTGTGTTGAAAATTTGGTGACAAAATTACTAAAAATGACTGTTTTACAAGTGTTCATTGCGCAGCTCCTAAGCACGCTCGTGGTTGCAAATTTCAATATTTTCCTCCACATTTTCAACATTGCCATTTACCACACCTCCTTATGAGCACTGCAGCTGTCATTTTCACATCTTGCCCAAAACGTGTTTCCGCCTATGTAGCGCACAATGGCACAGTCTCTGTGTGAACTCAGTGTATGGGACACATTAAGAAAATCACAGTGTCACTGTTCATGAGCAGATATCTTAAAATGGTTATGTTGAAAATTTGGTGAACAAATTCTTAAAAATAAGTGTTTCTGAGCGTCGTTGTGCAGTTCCATGCTTTCGTAAGTTTCTAATTTTCAATATTTTCCTCCAGATTTTCAACATTGCCATTTTACCACACCTCCTTATGAGCAGTACAGCTGTCATTTTTCACATCCTGCCCAAAACATCTTCCGCCTAATGGTGCACAATGGCGCAGTCGGTGCAAAATCAATGTATGGCACACAGTAAGACAATCACAGTGACACTGTTCATTAGCAGAGGTTTTAAATGCCAGTGTTGACAATTTGGTGAAAAATCCTAACAATGACTGTTTCTGGCGTGCATTGCAGTTTCCACTGCGCTCCTAGGTTTGCGAATTTTCAATATTTCACTCCAGATTTTCAACATTGCCATTTTACCACACTTCCTTATGAGCAGTACAGCTGTCATTTTTCACATCCTGCCCAAAACGTGTTTCCGCCTATGTAGCGCACAATGGGGCTAACAAAAAGGTCATGCTGACAATTTATTGTCCAAATACCAGCAATCACACAGGGCATTAGGGTAAAGCACCATACATGCCAAACACCACTGCAAATACCTGCAAGCGAACATTCGGCATTGACAAATGCTTGTTTGGTCTCTGCACACACCCAGTTATTTATAGCTCTCTAGGTAAGGTACTTCTTTATCAACAGAACTGTCACACCCATGTGTAGAGGTTTATTTATCAGTGGATTGTTCTATCCAAAGTCTTAAAGCTTGTTTTCTATAGAACCTGACACACTTGATGAGTGGCTCTGTGCAGCCCAAATGTTTGTGTTTTGTAAATTTCTTGTTGGGCCAATAAAAGGTATCAAATCACCCACTTTGTTTATCTTTTTGTACAAGGACCAATATGCCTACAAACAATTCTCTATATTTTGCAGAAAAATCCTAATGTTATACGTAGGGTATGATCAATATGGCTATCTACAGAAGCACAGAAATATAGAACTTGTTGGCAGAAAAGGACCATTTGACTCTTCCAATCTACCCAGATGTTCCCTGCTTAATCTGTCTCCGCAGACCCTAACTGGTCTTCAGTGACTCTCCTCCTACCTGCCTGTTTTCAAATACACCCCTTTACCTATCCCAGGCATGCTTAAAGCCCCCACTGTTTTTGCCTCCACCATTTCTACTGGCTGGCTGTTACAGGTGTCTACCACCCTTTCGGTGAATACATTTTTCCTCACACCTCTCATAAACTTCCTCCCTCCAGCTTCATCATTTGCCTCCCGGTCCAGGTGCACCCTCTCATTTGAAAGAGTCTTTCCTACTGTATACTGTTCCCCCCTGTGAAGTACTTGTAGCTCTGTATTATGTCACCCCTCACTCTCCTGTCTTCCAGGGTGTACATGTTGAGATCCCTCAGTCTTGCCTCATGGGGCTTCTTATGGAACCTCAGCACAATTTTAGTTGCCCTCCTCTGGATTTCCTCCACAGTGTCATTGTCCTTTCTGTGGCCTCCAACACTGAACACAGTACTCCAGGTGTGGTCTCACAGTGAGTGATACAGTGGGAACATCTCCTCCCTTCTCCTGCTGGATATACCCCCTCCTTATGCACCCTAGTATCCCACTAGCCCTACCCACTGCTTTTCACACTGCCATACCACATTGAGGTCATCAGATTAGAGGTGGTGAAATCAGCAGACTCTGAATTTGCGTGATGTTCATGAAATTCTGTGAATTGTCACAGCATTCCATGAATTTTTTCTGCAATTGTACGAAATGTTTTGTGAATTTTGTCAAAATATTTAACTGGTCATAACTCAGACCTTGTTAATGCTGCAGGTCTGAAATGTGGCATGCATATTGTCTAGTGCAGTCCATAAGTGCATCCCAGAAATCATTATATTTGGATGAAGGGTAGGGAAGTTATAGGGGCTCAAATTCTAGAAACGTAATATTCACATGAACATTTCTGAAAATATTTTTGTGCTTACATCTTAGCCACCTTTGGAGCTACATAATTGAAAATGAATATGCATACTTTCTTGGAAGATTCACAGAAACTGCCAAATAGAGATTGTAAGGTTTAGCTATGACCTGCCTCCCAGCACAGCTTCCAGGGTCTCGCTTCCGAATCCGGGTGTCAGCATGGCACCATGATGTTGGACCATGG
Organism: Neoceratodus forsteri; assembly: GCA_016271365.2. Lineage (NCBI taxonomy): Eukaryota > Metazoa > Chordata > Ceratodontiformes > Ceratodontidae > Neoceratodus > Neoceratodus forsteri. Next base: position 21,496,139 of record CM057458.1, on the reverse strand, counting down.
AGGTTGCCTTAAAGCCTAATATTTAGGGTCAATGAACCTAACAATACTGGTGATATTCTACTCTCTAGCTTTAAACTTATAGGGGCTTAAAATTAGCAGTCTGCGTAATTGTGAATTGTAATTTTAACATTTCTGAACTTAAAGAGGCTTATAACTCAGCCACCTTTAATACTAAAGATCTAAAACTTGTCACAGATATGTGTGTGAATGGGTAATGTCACCATACCAAATTTGGTGTAATATGCACAAACTCTATTAGTTTACATACTGTAGTTAACAGTAATTTTAAAATGTCCAAATGTTTGGAGTCCTATAACTCAGTCATTTGTAAAGATTGAGATCTCAAACTTGGTACACTGCTGTATGGGCTCTGCAATGTCCAATATACCACACGTGGTGCACGTTGGACAAATGCTTTTAAAATCGGACAGAAATAACCAAAATCACAATTTTGGTGAAATTTTATGACATTTTCATGGGAATTTCACAAACTTTCACTGAAGTGAAATCAGCATTTTGCCTGAATTCCACTGGTGGAAGATAAATTTTGCCCATCCCTACATTAGATATGATAACCCCAAGTCCCTTTCCTGTTTGTCAGTGTATCCTCTCCATCCTACACTCAGTGCCTGGATTCCTGTGCTCTAGGTCTCCATACCCAAGGGCACCTCCTTTGATGGTGGGCAGGTGGCCAGGGCAACCCAGGAGTCCTGTCCAACTCGGGCGGTGTTATGCAATGCCAGATCTGTTGGGAACAAGACTGCCATTATTGCGGACTTGGTGGCTACAACAGATCTGGCATGCATCATCGAAATCTGGCTGGATGGTAACGCAGGTCCCATACTTGAGGCTGCGGTTCTGGCCGGGTATTCGGACATACACTGACCGAGTTTGGACTGCGGGGGGGGGGTTGCAGTCTGTTTGAAGACCGAATTGGATCTCACAAGTGTCCCAGTTGAGGAAGCCAGATAATTTGAATGTGTTGTAGTAGCAGGTGGGGGGTTATAGGTTGGCTCTTGTCTACCATCCACCCAGGGACGAGAAGCTATTCCTTAAGGAAGTGGCAGACTTAGTGGTCGATCTGGTGTTTGAGTCACCCAGGCTGATGGTTCTGGGTGACTTCAATGCCTGGATCGACGACGAACCCTCTCAATTTGGACAACACTTCCTCCAATTGATGAGTTCATTGGGCCTCACACAGGTGGTTACTCTGCTACTCATAAACATGGCCATTCTCTTGACCTGGTTTTCCTCCTGGGGTTGGAGGTCTCTGACGTGGGGGTGAAAGCTGTCAGATGGTCGGACCATTACACCGTTTGATTCAATTTTTGCACCCCTCTTCATAGGCCAGCCTCTGTGGAGATGGTCAAGTACCACCCTTTACGGGTGTAATTCCTGATGGTCTAACTGCGGTGCTTGATCTATCAGAATTTCCTGTGGCTAACATGGATCCGGAGGTTTTGGTTCTGGCTTATAATAAGGCCATTACCTCAGCACTGGATTCCATTGCTCCAGTCCGTGTGCGTCCTCTCTCCCTTCGCCCTCGATCTTCATGGTTTGATGGGGACCTGAGGGAGATGCAGCGACTAGGACGCAGGTTAGAGTGGTGCTGGCGGAAATCTGGCTTAGATGCCGACCATCTTAGACTGCTAGAGCATTATTGGCTCTATCACTCAGAAATTTCCCGTAAGAAGGCAGAATTTCTGTTCGGGAAAATTGCTGCTGCTCAGAACCGACCAGCTCAGCTCTTTTGAACTGTGGACATGCTGTGCAACCCAGCCTGTCTGCAGGTTCATAGAGCTTTTTCACAATTGTAGTGTGATGAGCTTGCTCGATTCTTTGCTGATAAGGTGGCCGGCATCAGGTCAGAGACTCGTGCAGCACACTCTATGGGAGTTGTTGAAGATCAGCGCTTGGTCACTATCCCTCCTTTTCCCTGGAGTTCCTTCGAACGGCTGGAAATCATGGATGTTATGAGGACTGTCCAGGGTATGCGCGCTACATGCTGTAGTTTAGATCCGGGTCCTACATCCCTGATAATGGGCTGTGGTGGTGTTATCAGCCTGGTTCTGGCACAGATAGTCTGGTGCTCCCTTGACTCTGGTGAATATCCCTGTTCCTTGAAGGAGGCAGTGGTGACAACTTTGTTGAAGAAGGCTTCTTTGGACCCAGACTCTCTTGTTAACTACAGGCTAATCTCTAACCTTCCCTTTGTGGGGAAGGTGATTGAGAAAGTAGTGGCTGCTCAGTTGGAGAACCATTTGACCATCCATAGCATCTACGAACCTCTCCAATCCAGTTTCCAAAAGAGGCACAGTACCGAGACTGTGCTGGTTCGGGTGCTCAATGATCTCCTGATGGCGAGAGACTAGAAAAAATGGTCCATTTTGGTACTTCTTGATCTGTCATCAGCATTTGATACCGTTGACCATGGGGTTCTGCTTGAGCACCTGAGATTCATCTGTGGGCTCACTGGTTTGGTCCACAGATGGTTTATGTCATTTCTCACTGGTAGAACTCAGAGGGTGGTGTCGGGTTTTTTTTCCTCTGACTCTGTCGCTCTGTCCTGTGGGGTGCCCCAGGGCTCAGTGCTGTCTCCCATGTTGTTTGTGGTGTATATGCTTCCCCTCAGAGACATTGTAAGACGGTATGGGCTGAAGTTTCATTGCCATGCTGATGATACCCAGCTCTACCTGTCTTTTGCACCCGACCAGGATGGAGCACTCTCAGTATTTAATGACTGCCTCACTGAAATCCAGGGTTGGATGAAGTCCAGCTGGTTGAAGTTGAACCTGGGGAAGACAGAGGTGATGGTTGTGGATCCAGGTCACCGGATAGGGGGTTGGGGAGCAGGTCAACCTATAGGTTTATTCCTTGGGGACTCCAAGCTTCCTATCTCTGAACAGGTGCGAGACCTAGGGGTGATTCTTGACGATGGGCTGACACTTTGTTTGCAGGTGTCGGCTGTCGTTAAGTTATCCTTTAATCATCTGAGGAACATCGCTAGGATCAAACACCTCATTCCTTCTGGGGACCTCCCTATACTAATCCATGCCTTTGTGACTTCGCGCTTAGATTACTGCAACTCCCTTTACTTTGGGCTTCTTGGGGTTGATATCCGCCACTTGCAGCTAGTGCAGAATTCCGCAGCCCGGTTGTTGATGGGGACTCCTCGATCTTCCCACATCACACCAGTGTTGCGGAAGCTTCACTGGCTGCCAGTTCAGTGGTGGATCACCTTCAAAGTTGGATTACTGACATATAAAGCCCTACATGGACTGTGCCCTGACTACCTGAAAGAGCTTCTGGTCCCTTAACTCCCTGAGCGACCGCTCTGCTCAGCCAACGAGGGGTTGCTAGAGATCCCAAGGGTGTTTTTAAAATCTTCTGGAGCCTGGGCATTCATGTTCATGGCACCAACCCTCTGGAATTCTCTACCCCGTTGGATCAGGGAGTGCATGACTGTGGGGGGCTTTAAACATGCGCTGAAAATGTATTTATGGAATAAGGCATATGGTGATGGTGTTGAGGATGACAGACTTTAATTAGTGTTGTATGTTTTTATAATGTTGTAATATTGGTTTTAAGTTATTTTAATTGTGTACTGCGCCTTGATATTCGAAAGGCACATTAAAAATAAAGTTTATTATTATTATTATTAGGTGCATGACCTTGCACTTTTTGGCATTGAACCCCAATTGCCATGCTTCAGACTGCTCCTCGAGTTTCCCCAGATAACTGCTTTGTCTCTCCACCCCCTCCTGAGTTTCCACCCTATTGCAAAATTTGATATCAACTGCAAAAAGGCATACCTTCCAGAGTTTCTCAGCAATGTCACTTATGAAAACACTGGAGGGGACTGGTCCCAGTACTGAGTCATGTAGCACCCCACTGGTCACTCTCCAATCCCTAGAGTGAGTGCCATTAACCACCACCCTCTGTCGCTTATCCATTGTCCAGTTTCTAACCCAATTCACCACTTTGGATCACACCCCCAGGCTGCTCAGTTTCTTTATCAGCCTCTTGTGTGGCACTGTGTTGAAGGCCTTGCTGAAGTCCAGATAGTCCAGATAGGCCATGTCAACTGCCGTCCTTGCTCTGCTTCCCTTGTCACCCAGTCAAAGAAATCTACCAGATTCATTTGGCGTGCCCCCCATGAATCCATGCTGCTTATGGTCTTGCAACCCACTGGATTCTAGATACTTAACATGTCTTTCCTTTAGCAGGGTTTCCAATAACTTCCCACTACAAATGCAAGTCTGATCAGCCTATACTTGCTAGTCTCTTCCCTGCTACCACTGTCGTGTAGGGGGACCATGTCAGCTCTTCTCCAGTCCTCCAGAACCATGCCTGTTTCCAATGCACTGTTGAACAAGGATGTCATTGGGGAAGCTACCACCTCTGTGAGTTCCTTTATAACCCATGGATGTATCCTGTCCAGTCCCATAGCTTTGTCTGCCTTCAAAGCTGCAAGTCCCTTTTGGCTTCTTTCTTCTAAAAAAAATGGACTTGTGTCCACCGCCTCCTTCATTCCTGCTCTCCCTGGTGGTCCTTACCCCCTCCTCCTATTGTGAAGACTGAGCAGAAGTACCTGTTCAGGGTGTCTGCTTTTTCTTAGTCCTCTTCTGCATAGTTGCTCCCCTCCACCCTTCTGATCCTCACTATCCCTCCCCTTGCCTTCTCTTCTCACTTACAGTATGTATCTGAAGAAAGTCTTATCCCCCTTAGTGACCTCTTTGGCGATTCTTTCCTCTGTCTTTTGCTTTGCTCTCCTCTCAGCATTGCCTGCTTTCTTCTGCTTTATTAGGTATACTAGGTATACTTACCTATCCTCCTCTCCCCTCTGTGTTTCCTTATACCTCCTGAATGCCACCCTTTTTACCTTCACCACCTCTGCAACTTCCTTAGAGACCCATAACTGCCTATGTTCCCTTCTGCTTTTACTCACTTCCTCCCCACAGACATTTGTTGCTTTTGTTATATACCCTCCCTTATTTTTGCCCACTGTGCCTCCACCCCTCCCTGGCAATCACCCCCTTTGAGACAGTTTATCAGGCAGTCCCCCATTTCTTTAAAACCCACCCTCCTAAAGTCCAGGACCCTTGTCCTCTGTTCCTGTCTCTAATGTCAAACCACACTGTTTGGTGATCACTGGTACCCAGGGGACTGTCTACTGTGATGTCTGCAACACTGTTCCAGTTTGTAAGTACCAGGTCCAGCACTGCCCTGTACATGGGTTCTTTGACTACCTCTCTGAGAAAAGCCCCTTGTAGGGAATTAAAGATGGCCCTACTCCTTGTGAAAGCTGCAGCTGGAGGGCTCCACACCACATCCAGTTGATTGAATTCACCAGCTAGCCGCACATTCCCTTTACTCACCATTCTGATGATGGCTTCTCCAAGTGTGATATCTGACTCCTCTGTCTGTGCTTGAGGCCTGTACACTACCCAGGTGCAGAGGGTGGACCCAAAGCACCTGTCTCCAGGGTGACCCACAACACCTCCAGCCCTTCCTTTTCCTCCTGGTACCTCCACAGCCTTGGTTCCATCCCTCCCTCACAAATAAAACAACCCCCTCCTCACCTCCTCCCTGCCCTGCCCTGCCTCTCCTGAACATAGAGTAGCCTGGTATGGTTATGTCCCAGTTGTCGTTCTCGGTGCACCATGACTCCATAATGGCCATTAAATCCAGGTCAACCTCCGACCTCATGACTTCCAGATGTGGAATTTTATTTCCACAACTCCTTGCATTGGTGCACATGGCTCTCCACTCCTTTCTTTCCCCCTGACTGTTGCCCTGCTGCCCCCTCACATTCCTGACTTTGTTTTTCTTCCCCCTGATTGCAGCCCTGCTGCCCCTCCCATTCCTGACTGTTTTTCTTCCCCCTGCCTGATGCTCTGCTTCCTCCTCCTCCCATTCCTGACTATGTTTTTCTTCCCCCTGCCCAATGCTGTGCTTCTCCCTTCCATTTCTGACTGCATTTGTCTTTCTCTACCCACTGTCCTGCTTCACCCGTCCATTCTTGACTGTTTTTCCCTGACTCTTTCCCTGAATTTCCTCCTACCTTATTAATTTTCTCATTCCTTGACTCCTTCAATCCTTTACCCTCTCTTACCTGAGCTTTACCCCCTTTTCTTCTGTCTTGTCCCTGTCCCTGCCTTCTTGTTCCCCTGAATCTATAGCATCTGTCTTATGCAGGGTATCCTGAAGCACTTTACAAAGTAATGAGTTAGATACTGGTATTACAGAGAATAGAATGGAATCAAATTTGGATTTATAGAGAACCTTTTTATGCACACAGAATCATAAAGTGCTTTACAAATCAATGAGTTAATACTGGTAATATGGGGACTGTAGATTATACTGGAATTTGGATTTGTAGAACATCTTTTATGCAGTGCACAATGGATCCCAAGGTGCTTTACAAATCAATGAGTTAATACTGGTAATACAGGGACTGTAGATCAGAATGGAATTTGGATTTTAGAGCATCTTTTATAAAGTGCACAATGTGTCCCAAGGTGCTTTACAAATCAGGTAGTTAATACTGGTAATACGGGAACTGTAGATTAGAATAGAATTTGGGAATTATAAGTGCCTTATAACTGCATCCCAGTGTGATTTTTAAAGCAATATGCTAAATTCTGGTAATGCAGAGACTGTAGAATAGAACAGAATTTGGTTTTAATTAATTATTTAATTTAATTTAGTTAATATTTGAATATTGGTAACTGGGAAAGGTACACTGAGCCAAGGCTTGTATCCAGGTGTGACCCGGGGGAAGGGGAACAGAAGAAGCAGAAGAACAATCATTAATAACATTACATTGGTGCACAAGTTGTTACACGGATAGGTATAAGAACTGGTACAACTATAAAGTGCAGACACAGTACATAAGAAGTACCTATTCACTTGCAAATTAGTGTCGGTAAGACACAACATCCAAAAAGTCCTTACCTTATCAGACAGGAGACCTGGCAGGCAGGTGCACGCCCTTCCCTTCCCCTCCCCCACATGGCAGAAGGAAATGCAGAGGTAGTGAGGAGTTGAAACCAGTTAGCAGGTAGGGGAGAGCCAGATGGAGATACGGCACATAGTCAGAGCACTAAGACAGTGAGGTATCATGAGGACGAGTAACAGAATGTATTGTTTAGCATACACACTCTGTATACAAACATAGAAAAGGAATTGGATAATAGAAAATATCTAGAGCTCTGTCATTTCTGCCCATCTGGCTGCCTGAATCCATACCCCATCTAACACTGGATAAGAGTTGTTCATTCTGCTCATAGCATTATTGCTGTCTTGGCACCCCTTTCACAAGGTTGCCAGCCCTCTCCCCTTCCTATGGGCTGCACTATTTTCTCTTGTGGTTGACCCACCCATTTTTGAACCAGTACTTAGACTTTGTGCAGACCACCTCATGAAGTAACTTATTTCACTCATCCACAACCTATTCCACAAAAAATAAAACTTTCTTATGTCCTTCTTAATCTCCCTCCCCCACCAGTATTCCCACATGCCCTCTAGTCAAGGTGCTCCCATTCTGTATGAACAGTTTCTTACAGCCTCCCACCCATTTTGTCTTCACAATAACCTGTAGATCACTATAATTTCCTCCCACTCTTTCTTTTCTGGTCTCCAGAGTGTACAGGATGGGGCTATGTCACTGAGGAACAGTCAGGAAGCATAGGAAAACCAGGAATAGTTTCAAAATTCATAAAATAGCATTTTATTTTTCTCAATAACAGCAAAGTAAAAAATAAAAATCATATAGTATAACTATTTACAAAGGCAGTACAAACAGAGAAAAGTAAGTCCTTCTTCCGAGGGTATCTCTTAATTCCAAGTTTTAGTCTCTCATTCTCCTTGTCTCTCTAGCAAAAGCATTGCTGGTCTTTTCATAAGTCTTTGTCTGGGAATTCATTAAGAGAGCCTGCTTCTCTCACAGAATGTTTTTGTAAGTTTATTGAATTTCTTGTCCATTCCGTTCCTTGCAGGTGCAGCAAAACAGTACATCATATCCTAGAAATGATCACTTGTTGGCAACTCTGCAAAAGGCTTAAAACTGCATCTCAGGTTAACTCCTTGAGTTCCAAATAGTTTTTTGCAATCATTTCAACAGTATAACTATATACAGTTTTAAACAAAGGGATCCAAGTATCACATACAGTTTTACACAGAGATTCACATATATTTTTTATAACTGTAGATATGCAAGGGAGAAGAAAAGACCGAATGGCAAAAGAAGGCAGATAGTGAGAGGCAGAATTACGAAATTGTCAAAGTAATCAGTTTCTAGGTCTCACAAGAAAATGTAGTTGTGCAACCAGACAGACAAGAGACAGAAAAGGAGATGAGAGAACAGACTCTTGCCTTTAAACTCCTGCATAACAAATAGGGCAGAGCCTTATTCCACCCTGTCACATTCCCTCCTGTTTAAGAGGGGCCCTATTTTACAAAAATGGGTTTCCAAAATGTTCTATTAAAGTCCCATCTAACATTAGCTTATAACCTTTACAGTTCAGTGCATATGCAGCATAACAAACAGAGAGATTTCAACTCACATTTTTTTCAACCATCTGAATTCTCAATTCTGCATCAATATCTTGACAGAAAATCAGCATCGACATTCTCTTTCCCAGATTTGTGCATCACTTTAAATTTAAATGGCTGTAGTGCAGATACTACCGTGTGATACTAGAATTTTTATCCATCATTTGGTTAAGCCAACAGAAAGGATTGTGATCTGTTACGAGTACAAAGTCAGCTCCAAGTAAATAAAACTTAAGGGACTTCATGGCAGACGTTGCGGCAAGGAATTCCTTTTCAATGGTGGAGTACCTTTTCTGCTCTGTCGTGTAATTTTCTACTTACTGTATGTATACAGTAGTATTTTCTGTCCCATCTATATTTTGACTCAGGACAGCAGCAAGGCCTACCTCTGATGCATCTGTCTGTAACAGAAATAGTTTCTCAAAGTATGGGCTTCTTAAAACAAAGGCTTAACATAATGCAGCCTTAATGACCTGAAAACCTTGTCACATTCTGGGGTTCATTTCATATTATTTGGAAACTGTTTCTTTGTGAGTTCAGTGAGGGGAGAGCTAACTCTACAAAGCTGGGAACAGATCTTTGGTAATAACCAGCCAGCCCTAAAAATGACCTGACATGTTTCTTGGTTTTGGGGACAGGGCTGTGAGCTACAGCTTCTATCTTGGACACCTCTTGCTTGACTTCTCTATTTCCCAACATACAACCCAAATATCTGGTTTCCTGCATGTCCAATGCACACTAGGTAGGATTAATTGTCAGACTTGCCTTTTTGATTGATTGGATAACTGTTAATAGGTGTTCCAGGTGGCTTTTCCAGTCTTGCCTGTACAACATAACATCATCCAAGGACACAGCACAATTCCAAATGGCATGATGGTGAACTGATACAATCCTATAGGATTTGCAAATGCAGTTTTGTTTCTGGATTCTTTAAATCAATCAATCAATCAGTCTTTATTTTACCAGGAGGGATTTGCCAGTAACCCTTGGTGAGATCGAGGGTACTGATATACTTGGCACTCCCCAATCTGTCCACCAAATCATCTATTCTGTGCATAGGATAACTGTCAAATTCTGACACGTGATGAAGTTTCCTGAAATCAAGGCAGATTCTTACAACCCCTTCTTTTTTGTTTACAGTCACCACTGGTGATGACCAAGCACTTCTTGACTCTTCTATGATACCCAATTCTTTCATTTTTAGTATTCCTTAACCACGTCTGCTCTTAACCACTCTGGTAATCTGTATGTCTTTTGTTTACTAGGGCAGGCATTCCTTGTCACTATTACGTGCTTGACCCCTTCTGCTCGGCCTGGTACTGAGGTAAAAGTATTGTTAAATGTCTTTAGCAAATTACAAATTTTTGCGGTTTGTTTGGAGGTTAAGGAAACATTCATCTTTACAGCATCAGCAGTTACAGTTTGTTCCAGTGTATCATAAGCTACATCAATATCTTCTTTATCATTTTCTGGTAAAACCAGCAAAACAGTTTTTTGGAGTTTTTTCAACCTATTTCTTGAGGAGGTTAGCAAGGTATATATTAGTAGGATTTTTCCTATCAGGGGTCTCAGTCTCATAGTTAACGGTGCCAGTACGTCTAAGCATTCTATAAGGCCCTTGCCACTTCATTAACAGTTTATTTTCGTTATGGGTAACAGTAGCAAGACCTTTTCACCTAGCTCCAAAACCTTTTCTTTTACCCTATGGTCATAATACTTCTGCTGGTTTTGGGCCTCTTACTGATTACTGTGGGAAGTTTCAACATATTTTGCCAGCTTCTTTCTCAGGGCACACATATAAGATGTAATAGATTGTTTCTGAGTGGGGTTATCTTCCCATGTTTCTTTTATTACATCTAGTGGCCGTCTAGGTTGTCTACCATACAGCATTTCAAATGGTGCAAAATCTGTTGAGGCTTGTGGAACTTCTCTGTAAGCAAAAATCAGGTAAGGTAAGTATTGGTCCCTGTCTTTTCCTTCCCCTTTAACAAACCTTTGTAATGTGCATTTTAGGGTTTGATTGACATGCTCAACAAAGCCATCTGTCTGAAGGTGATAAGGGGAGGTTCTTATGGCAGTGATATCTAGTAGTTGGTACAGCTCCTTCATTAATGCAGCACCAAAATTACTAGCCTGATCAGTAATAATCTCTTTAGGTATGCCCACCCTGCTGAAAATTTTGGCAAGCTTTGCTGCCACTTTTGGGGCTGTGACAGTACATATTGGAACTGCCTCTGGGTATCGAGTAGCACAGTCACATACTACCAAAATGAATTGATTTCTCTTTTTATTTTTGCCTAAGGGGCCAACCACATCCATTGCAATTCTCTCAAAAGGCACATCTATCAAGGGTTGGGGTACCTTGTCCTTTTTAGTCATCACGGCTACTTTCTGACACTCAGCACAAGAACTGTAATAGGTAGCAATATCTTCATGAATTCTAGACCAGCAAAATCTGTACAGCAATCTGGCAAGGGTGCAATCCCTCCCCGAGTGACCAGCCATAGGACTATCATGTGCTATCTATAACAAATCTGTTCTATACTTCTGTGGTATAACCAATTGTTCTATCTGTTCCTGTGTCTGAGGTTTAACCCAAACTCTGTACAGTAGCCCATTACATTTTTTAAACATAGGTTCACCCTGTTTTGGTTTCACCCCAGCTGCTTAAAATAACCCTGGAGAAAAACATTGTTAGCTTGTTCTGAAAGAAAATCACAATCAGTGATCAGTTTAGTTTCAGCATTTTTACATGTTAACCCCTTATGTCCATCAGTCTTTTGTTGCCACTGTTTCTTTGATATCATGTGATAACAGCGCCACCAAAAATGGCACTGAAAACAAGGACAACTACATATCGCCTAAAGTCAAAACAGCAAGCAACGCAACACTGATCTCCACCATCAGCGACTTGCATTCAGCAACTCTATGGGGTTAAACTATACTTTGTATTTAATGCAGGCAGTTGTGCCCCCCATGCTCCCAGCACCTCTCATTTCTAAAATAATCAACTCCAGGGGTGGCATGATAATGGGGGAAAAGAGAAACTTGGGAGGGGGTAAAGTCAGCACAAAAAAACCCTATTGCCAGTCCTGAACCTGGGTCCATCAGAGACACAGGCAGTGTTTCTAACCACTACACCAGATGGCCAGCTTGGGACTGGCTCACCCAACATACCCCCATATACTGCTGATCTCCTCCTCCTTACACACACAATCCCGCTATACTTCCTATGGGCTATTAAGTACACATAGCCCATGTTATAATCACCATTTTGATGTTGCCCAAATTCATTCGCTCATATTGATTTGCCCATATCATGGGTCATCATTTATAGTAGGTGTGTGTACAGCCCAAATATAATTTTCTTAATACTACAAATGATGGAGTCTCGACTACTTGGACAGAATAATGACCATCATTTTCATTATTTGTAATATTCAGATTCAGGGACCTGTCAATTAAATTTATTCAGTATTAGTCAGTTTATTAAGGTGGAAGTAGGCACTAGGCCCATTGGGACCACCTTCCCCACTCCTTGTGGGGCATATTTAACTATCCCTATTTAACAGATAATTGTCCAAAGATGTTTTGAATTCTATTATGTTTCTGGCTTCTGCAATATGATTAGGCAGTGCATTTCATAATTCCACAGATCTGATAGTAAAGTAGTGCCTACGTTTGTTTGGTGTGGCTTTCGGTATACAAATCTGCTTATTATGTGATCTTAAGTTAGCTGTTTTGTCCACTTGAATGATGTTACATCCCTTCATTAATTCTCGGTTATTTTTGGCTGGCCTGGTGGTGCTGAGGGTTGAGGCACTGGGCACCACACCTCAAGCCATGCCAGGGACCTGTGTTCGGGAATGGGTATGGGGTGCTGGGGGTCAATAGGGGAGAAGAAGGACCGAGTGTCCTATGGACAGGGGAGAGGGGTGACTAGTGATAGATGTATGCCATGCACTAGTTGTGGCGGGGGGGTGGGCACACCGAAGCTGTACAACCGTGGGTCGGGAGCGGGGGCAACACTTGATGGGGTACATGCACAGGAGCATTCACAGTGCCATCACTGGCATCATTGCACACTCCACTCCTGACGGGGAAGGAAAGCAGAGAAATATATGCTCACAGTGCATGAAGGAGGAGTTCGCGGGTCCCACCCCTGACTAACCACGGCACTGGCACACTGGATCCATTCTTGGTGGGGGTGGACCCACCCTGCTCCACCCCACCATGCCAACCCCACTGGGGGGGGGCAAACCCTGGGGGGGGTATAGCAAATGCTGGCTGGTAGACATTGGGGTGACGGGGCTGGGACTCCCCCAGAGTGTAAAGGCCATGGAGCAAGGAGCATAAATACTACTAAAAAAATAAATAAAAAATTCTTGGTCATTAAGAATGCTAAACAGTAAAGAACAGTCCCCTCTATCTCTCTTTATCTGGAGATCATATAGTCCTAATGCCCTTAACCTATCTTGATGCAGTACATTTCTAACTCTTGGGATTAACGTTGTAGCTCCTCTTTGCATGGATTCCAGAAACTTGTTCAGATATGGTGCCCAAAAGGATACTGCATAGTCAGTGTGTGATCTAATATAGGCTCTATAGAGTGGTAGTATGTAGACTTCACTTTTAGATATGAATGTTCTCCTGATAGTTGTGAGTATGCAGTACCCTTCTGCCTTCCCATGGCTCACTATCCTGACACTTACCTGCCCGGGCACTACTGCCCAACAGCTGCACTCTCCTGACTGGTGTAGTCCCAACACCTCCATGTCTGACGGGGAGGAAACAGATATTGATGGACTGCTACCATACCCCTGCAAATGCACTACAAGGTAGTACAGGATGCCGAAGCTGGCCAGCTGCCCCAGTGGTGTGAAGGGCTAAGCCACTGGCAGCTTGGCTAGTGTGCACTTCTAGACCTGGGTTCTGTTCCCAACCCGGCTACATTTTTGCACTCGACTTCCTCCTGTAACTAATTTTATTTCTTATTCCATAGTCCACTCCCCCCTTGGAGTTTGTTATATTAGTTGGGGGCACAGCTCCACACATTATATTTTTGGTTGCATTTTGCGGTGTTCCTGATGTTACGTTGGGCAGGTGGTGTTGTCAGGTGGCTGTGTTCCAGGACTGTTTACTCAGTATCTCGAGTGATGGGGTACCGAGTTTCAGTCTAACATAATATATCCAAGTATGCAGTTCCCTATCAGTGCGACTTTCCTACACTGGTCACCAGCAGTAAGTTGATTGTTTACAGATATACCCAGATCTTTTTCTGTGGTTTCTGACTTGATCACTTTTCTAAATAGAAGGTATATAGTTTGGGAATTTTTTTGAACCTATGTGCATGACTGAGTATTTATCTGTGTTAAATGCCATTTCATAGGTTTTTGCCCAGTTTTCTACTAGTAGTAGATCATGTTTAAATAATTTTAAATAATTATATTTTTTCTTCTGAGTCTACTTCCAACGAGATTTTTGTGTCTTCAGCAAATTTTCTAATCTGATTAATAACCCCACAATGAAGATCACTTATATACTGTATATACAAAACAGAATTGGTCCCAGGATGAAACCTTGCGGCACCCCACTAGTGACCTCTACAGCACTGGATGCAGTGTCACTTATTCTGACACTTTATAATCTATCTTCCAACCATCTAGCAACCCATTGTACAGTATAACCATTAAACCCTAATGTAATCATTTTTGGGATGAGTAAATTATGAGAAACCAGATTGAAAGCCTTTTGAAAATCTAGGTAAAGTATATCGATTGGTGTGATTTTATCCATACTAGTACTGATACTTTCATAGAAGCTGACTAAGTTCATAGTGCAAGAACGACCAGTGCGGAACCCGTATTGTTTGTCAACCTTGATTCCAAGAGTCACTATTTCAAATTCCATCCTAGATTTTAATGATTTCTTCATAATTTTACAAACCACAGATGTGAGACTGATAGGGCAGTAGTTTTCTCTGTTCATTTTATTTCCTTTTTTGTGTATTGGTATGACCATTGCTTGTAAATCTGTTTGAAAAAAAGTTTGATTCCACCCCTAGATAGTCAGGGCTTGTCCCTTGGCCTCCCCCTCACCTAGTCATCTACCACCTTCAGACCCCCTTTCCCACCTTCCCACAAGTTTGTATGAATGAAATAAAAAAAAAACAATTGCTGTTCATCTCATGGCACTGTGCTAAGTGATAATATGGAAATTATTAATGCCCCTCCTTTCTAGCACAACTCCCCCACTGAGTAACAAACTGAGGCCATGCTGGAGGAAGAGGGAAGAGTGAGTTAGCCAGGCACATTGTAAATGTCCCCCCACATCATAGCTTGGAGGTCACTTTTAGGGACTCAGTATTCAAACAGTTTATCTTTGGGGACTGTGGGGGGGTTGAGCTAGGGTGGGGGGAATATTGTTTTAGATGGTGTCGACTGTCAGCACAGTGCCCAGAGATGACTGACAATTCCAGTTTTTTTTCCCTATTTTCTTAATACAAACTAGTGAGAAGATGAGGAAGGGGGTTTGAGGGCAGGAGATGAATGGAATTGGGCTGGGGGTGGCCAAGTCTTAGTCCATGCCATCTGGGAAGGGATAGAGGCTTTTTTTATTTTTGTTTTTAATTTGTCCTTCTTTTTGGCCAATTTGCTAAATATGAATAATGAACAATCTAGTCTTTGTGTTGCTGAATACAACTACTCACCAACTGTTAAAAAAAAAGTTATTCACGCACCTCTAATTTTGCCCGTTTGTATGCTGAAAGCCACACTTTAGAAATAAAATCTACTTTTTTGCAAAATGCACAACTTTTCATAAATACTTGGCACAGTTCACAAAATCTGTGCACAGTAGAGTAAGGTTTGCCCCCCTCTGCTGTTGGTAAGAACATTACAACAGTTTTAATATTTGGTTTGCGAATTAGAGAATGTTAAAGCTTACGATATTTTTACTACAGGTCCCAGGAAGCATCACATTGCTTATCTTTTTTCCTTCTAAATTTGCCTCTCATTTCATAACTTTGATGACTACAGCATTTAAACCATTTGGTGTTCTCTGGACACCCAAGCATCCCACTCCTTTAGACCACACACTCCCTCACTCCCCACTGGACTCACAGGCTCCTGCTGCCACATGTGACTGCCAGGATCCCTAGTTGCTCCAACATATCCCAGGTTGATACTATCACTTCTTCATAACCCCCCCATGGAGGAAGAAATCAGGTGAGAAGGGAGTACCTTAATACTGGGGCACTGTTGGCTGGGGAATCACTGCCTTGTTGGGAGGGGCCTGGTAGCATGGGGGACAGCAAATCATCATCTGTGATGCTCATTTGGGGTGACTTCCTTATCCTTGTTCTCTCTTTCACCTACCACAGGAGTGGTTGTACATCACCTCATTGGGACAGGTTGGCCTAGCAGGTAGCAGCGTGTGAAGTTCAAAAGCTCCACAATTCATGGAGTTTGCTGTGAATGCCATCAACTCACATAGTAAAATTTGCACAGTTGTGCAAATTTTACTACATAAATTGACACAATTCACCCCTTGTGCGAATTGTACTACACAAAGGTACACATTTTGTACCTTGCGGTGAATTTTCCTATGCAAATTGATGGAAGTCACACCTTGCATTGAATTTTCCTATGTAAATTACTACAATTCATACCTTGCATGAATTTTACTACATAAATTAGTACAATTCACATCTTGTGAATTGTGGTATGCAAATTGACATATTTCATACCTTGCAGTGAATTTTACTAAGCAGGTTGAAGCCTTTATGTCAAAAATTCACCACAAAGGGTGAATTGTATCAATTTTTGTAGTGAAACTTATGCAATTGCAGTGAATTGCAAAGTGCACACTACACAAATGCTCAACATAGTGTGCACTGGATGAAGTCACTTCAATTTGCCCAGGAATTTAAAATTCACTACAGTGCTAACTGCATGTGCATTCTCACCAAAGCTAGCAATGGCTTCACCAACATGCCACCCCATGGAGTCACTTTCTGAATGCTGAGCCACTCCACCCTCCCCCAAGAGGACAGGAACCTCGTAGGAGCTTTGTTACCTGTATGTCTGCACTGTTGTCATTGTGGGTTCAGGGTGTGAATCCAAGTCACTGGCAGGACAAGCAGTTGTTCCACTTCTCATTGGAATGGTGCTATTAATATCATTTTATTTATATTTAAATAGGATTTAAACCAGTAGCCCTCTCACCTCTGGACCAGTAATTCTGTCTGGCTGTGGGTTCAGGTATCTTACCAGACACTAGGGTTAATACTGAACGCTTACACCCAAGTGCTGTATTGGGGAGGTCTATGCTAATGAGGTTCCATTCTTCAGGTAAGACATTTAACTGAGACCCCTTCTGCTCGCGCCTGGTGGCTGACCAAATGGAAGTTAAGATCCTGTGGCACTTTTTAAAAGAGAAGGGGAATTATCCTCTTGATACTGAGTAGTGCTGGTCAAAATTAAAAAATCTATTTCATGCACTTTTTGTGAAATTGTGCTAATTTTGCATAATGTGGCATAATTCTGTGAACTAGAACGGTGTGTTTAAAATTTGCAATTTTGGTTGAAATTGCACCCTTTTTAAAACTCATTTTTAAAATTGAGCTCTTTGGGAAAAAATGGTGTTGTTTGCAGATATTGTACATGTGTAAGCACTAATTTTTAAAAATGAATAATTTGGGGAAAATTGGGCTATCTGAATTAAGAAGCATTGGCAAACTTACACCAGAAATTTGGGGCAGTTTCATGAAAATAACACATAAGGCAAATCAGTTATTTCATGTAATTTCAATAGCAGAATAACAATTTCAGCAAAGGCTAGTGCCAGGCAACCTTCCCTCTCTCAGAAACAGAGATTCTAATGGAATATGGCTGTGTATATGGTATTACCATGTGTAATGGCTGCTACATATATCACCATGCAACACTACCAGAGTTTAACTTATTGTTTTGCAAAGTGCTCTGGAGTTATACTACTAGGGAAGTGAGCTTGCTTGCCCAGATTTCACTTGACCTCCCGGAGAGAGAGGGCGACGGACAGAGAGCCACATTTGATCACCACGTCTGATCTGAGTTGATGACATCAAGATTGCTAGCAGAGTAGACACTGAGGAGGGAATAAGGGGCCTAAAAAGGGTCCCATAAAAATCGAAGAGGTAGTTGTAGGTACAGTAGCTTAAATTAAATGCCAAGACATGCAAAGTCATGCACATTGGTGAAAAAATACTAGAAGGGATTATTGGATGGGGGTGTGACAAGTGGCACAGACCTCAGAGGAAAGAGACCTTTGAGTCATCATTAGTTGCAATGGCAAATCTAGTTCCAAATTAGTGATGGGTGAAGTGGTTGAAAAGTGCTTTGCAAATTAATCCACAAAACTGGCAAAGTTCACAAAGTATTGATTTTACAAAGCTTTTGCTAGGCAAACTGGCCCTTTTATGGTGTGAGTTGTCCTAAATTTGCCAGTGAAGTGGCCAGTTGTCCATTCTTCAACTGACTTCACCTGGAAAGTGCCACTTTTCCAGACAAAATGCATTTCAATGTGGTGGAGTGATGAAGTGGGAATTTTGTTGTAAGGTTGCATTGTGTTTGCAACAGAATCTCACTCGAGCCTTCAGATTTCTTCTAAGAGTTTATTGTGGTTATTCATCTTCACATGCATGTTCATTTCATTTCATCAATAGTGTTGCTTCTTATTCAATTTACATACAGTGTTTATATAAAGATCTGTTATCTTGAAAAAAAAAACAACACCCCATTATAAGCCAATCGTAATACAAAATAACATATTAATCCTAGGGTGTGGTGTACCTTTCCACTCAAAACATAAGTATTACTTCATTTCTTGCATAACATCATAGGTGTTGACTACATTTCTTGCACAACCCTCTCTGTTGCACACCTTTCTTAACAAGTGCATGTTTTGCAAAAGAAGGTTCTTGGTTACACACCTTCTTAAAGAAGGTTATGATAGGACATTTGATGTTAAATGCTGTGAAATGTGAAATGTTATGCTACAATTCAATGTTATACTACATTCGTAAAGTAATTCACAAAGGTGAATTTTGCAAGTTCACTGGAACTTCACCAGTGAAGTAAAACTTTGCAGTTCACTCATGTCATGGTGATAAGAAAAAGGGCAACCATTATAAGGGCAACAGCACAATGCTGACAGCGAGTATCATACCTGGCCAATGTGCTGCCTGACCCCCATTGTGCTGAATGCCCCAGGGCAGATTCTGGCTATTTGTGGGGGACTGCGCTCCCTGCACCCCCCACTGTGTGGGGGCTTTGCCCCTGGGACCTCTCATAGTATATTATAATCACCAACAGATCAGAGGTGTATGATGGGGCAAGAAACACAACACCCCTGTGGTGATGTCCCTGCTGAGCACCACAAAATCCAGTTCACTAGCATGACAGGTGAACTGGCTGCAGCACCCTAACTGCAGTACCCTAATTGTGTTGCCCATATAATGGTATACCAAAACTTCACAGCATCTCTGTTCCCAGTGCAACACATAGATACATAGACAGTGTTGGCAGATAAGGGCCTATGGCCCACCCAGTCTGCCCATTTGAGCTTGTAAGTTCAGTTTATGTTTTCCTAGAAGTCTGTTGCCCCTTACCCCTGACCTCCAGAATTCCTTTATGTCTATCCCATGCATTCTTAAATCCCATGATTGTTTCAGCCCCCACCACTTCCTCAGGCAGGGTGTTCCACTTGTCCACCACCCGTTCTGTGAAGAAATTCTTCCTCATGTTTCCTTTGAATCGTCCTCTCCAACTTCATCCCATGCCCTCTAGTCCTGGAACATCTTTATCGCTTAAAAATAGTGTATTCCTGCACCCTGTTCCTCCCTGTGAGATACTTGTATGTCTCTATCATATCCCCTCTCTCCCTCCTCTCCTCCAGGGAGTACATGTTCAGTTCCTTCAACCTGTCTTCATAGGACTTGTGATGCAATCCATGCACCATCTTTGTTGCCCTCCTCTGAACCTTCTCTACCCTGTCTATGTCCTTACGTAGGTATGGTCTCCAGAACTGTACACTGTACTCCAGGTGGGGCCTCACTAGTGTCTTGTATAGCTGAATTATGACCTCCCTTTTCCTGCTGGTGATGCCACTGCCTATACATCCCAGCATCCTATTTGCTTTACCTGCTGCCTTGTCACACTGTTTCCCTACCTTGAGGTCATCAGAGATGATAATTCCAAGATCCCGTTCCTGCTCAGTGCATGCTATATCCTCACCCCCCAACTGATGTATTGTGCCAGGGTTTTTGTGCCCCATATGCATTATCTTGCACTTCTTTGCATTGAATTTCAACTGCCAAACCCCTGACCATTCTTCAAGTTTCTGCAGGTCCCTTCTCATTCTGTCTATACCCTCTGGTGTGTCTACTCTGTTACAGAGCTTTGTGTCATCAGCGAACAGTGAAATTATGCCTTCTAGGTCCTGTGCAATATCACTGATGAAGATGTTCAATAGGACCGGTCCCAGCACTGATCCCTGTGGTACCCCACTGGTCACTCTTCCCTCTGTGGAGTGACAGCCATTTATCACCACCCTCTGTGTCCTGCCACCCAGCCAGTTACCTACCCACCACACTACTGTCCTGCCCACACCCATATTCCCAGTTTGTGTAATAGTCTTCTATGGCACAGTGTCAAAGGCCTTGCTGAAGTCCAGATAGGCCATGTCCACTGCCCTCCCAGATCCACCTCTCTAGTCACCCAGTCAAAAATTCAGTGAGGTTGGTCTGACATGACCTCCCTGGTGAAACCATGCTGCCTGGGTCCTGTAGTCCATTGACAACCAGATGTTCCACCAATCTCTCCTTCAGTAGTGCTTCCATGATCTTCCCAATACCAAGGTGAGGCTGACTGGTCTGTAGTTCCTGCTTCCTCTTTGTTCCCGCTTTTGTATAAGGGACTACATCTGCTGTCCTCCAGTCTTTGGGTACCTCCCTGTTTCCAGTGATCGGCTAAACAGAATAGCCAGAGGTTCAGCCACCACCTCTTAGTTCTTAAGGACCGGGTGCACTCCATCTGGCCCATTGCTTTATCAACTCTTATTACTTCCAGTTCCTTCAGGACTCTTTCTCGTAAAGGGACTTGTGTCCATTTCTGCACCATTCTCACCCTTGTACCCCTTCAGACCCATTACCTTCCTCTTCCTCAGTAAAGACTGAGCAGAAATACCTGTTCAATATGTCAGCTTTACTGTTGTCATCCTCCACGCGGCCCCATCCTCCCCTTCAGTCTCACTATCCCTCCCTTGACTTTCTTTTTTCACTTATGTACCTGTAAAGGTTTTGTCCCTCTACCCACTGATTTTGCAATGTGTTCTTCTGTCTGAGCTTTGGCTTCCCTTCCTGACCTCCCTGCCTCCCTTTGCTTCTCCTGGTACTTCTCCCTATCCCCTTCTGCCTGTGTCTTTTTGTATTGCCTGAATGCAATCTTTTTGGCTTTCACTTTCTTTGCTACCTCTTTGGAAAACCATAATGGTCTCCTCTTCCTTTTTCTTTTGCTAAGTTGCTTAATGCATAATTTGGGGAAGCTGAAAGGATGCTTGGGTGTGTAGGAAACGGGTTGTCTACCAGAAGGAAAGGTGATAGTTTGATTAGATTTTTATATGCTAACTTCAATGAACCATGAGTAAACTGCCTGTTTTCATGGGCAACCTGGAAAGAAAAACTTTAAACATAATAAATTAACAAGTAATTCATGCATTATAAAAAACATGTACAGACTGAGTGAGAGAACAATAAGACCCCATCCATAGCAGAGGGCTTAAAATGGTTTAAGTTTCTTAAACCATTTTAAGTGCGTCTAAGACAGATTGCATCCTCACTCTGGGCCCTGGGCCCTATTCATGCATGGTGGGGGGATATGCATGAATCGCACATATACCCCCATGCACAGCTCCACACCCACCAGAGATCTGCGTGGGGACCGGATTCATGAGCAGTGGTCCCTGCCCTGCTCCATTACACAGCCCTGCCTCCCCGGTGCACATCTACATGGGGGTGGTCTGGTGCAGGGCTGTGGACCCAGCCACACAGCCAATCAGTTACCTGGACTGGACCTCTAGTGTATCCCTTGCACCCGTTGGTCACCATGTTTCTGACAGGTGCATAGAAAGACAGTGGTCTGAGGTGTGGAGGATCCCATCTGCCAATCCCCCATCCTCCCAAATGTGACCCAGAGCCAGGGGAGTCCACAGTGAGGGGTCTGTTGACCCCCACCATCCTTGCTGCAATCAGCGGCAGCATCTGGTGGGGCATGTAACAGTTATGGCTCCCTCAAGAAGGTATAGCCATCACCCCCCCATGCAAGACACCCACACTGTTGTGCATGGCATGGAGTGCTAACATGACCCCCTGTGCCTGTCCCTTGTCTGCCACCACATGGAGCTGCACATTTGGCCAGTGTGGCAGGTGCATAAGGGGGTGTACCAGGATCCTGAATGACATGCAGGGGGTGTAGTGTACGTGGCCAGTTGTGGGTGGGCTATGTGCCAGGCTTAAGTGGCGCCTTACTCATCTGCACCATTTGTGAATAGGGCCCTTTGAGTGGATATAAACATGGGTTCAAAAACCATGTTAATGCCTTGACAGAGTCTAAGCTTTAACATGGTTTTAGAAACAGATTACAATAAAAAATGTGTTACCTGCAAGTCTGGAAAGGCAGGCATGGTTCTGTTTCTGCTTCAGTCACCAAGAAAGGGTGTTTGGCAAGCCCCACTAAGCACGATCAGAGCAGCAAGTATAGACCCTTCAGCACAGTTGTTTTATCTGTGCTAAAACTTGGCTGAACTCAGTCAGGATGCAGCAGCATGGTAAATGCTAACATATTTTATAAAATGTTACAACTTACTGTGTTGTAGGCTAGACAGGGCCTAACTTATGTAGTCTAACTATAAACATATACTGACGAGTGCAATCCAAAACAGTAACTAGTAAAGAGATATAAAGTCTTGGAGTTCAGTAAAAAAACAGATCTTTGTTATTTTTTAGTATGCATGAGGGGTAGAAAAACTATTGTGGATCTGCAATCTTGTATGATGTTCTTTAAAATAGAATGGAAGAAGCTCAGCAGAAGTGTAGGGGACCTGATCATAAAAATAAATAAAATATCGCATCAATATAGGTTCTTAGTGAGGTCACACCTGGAGTATCGTGAGCAGATCTGGAGGCCATACCAGAAAATGAACAGGGACAGTCTGGCTTGGAGCCCATAAAATGGAAGGCCAGAAAAATAATCCAGGGGCAACAGTAGAAGTTATTAAAGGAGAAGATATAGAGCCTGTGACAGGGTTGAATAAGGCCCTGACCCATTTGTTATGCAGAAACAGTTTAAAATGCAAGGGTCTGTGCTATCCTCTCCTTTTCTGTCTCGTCTGTCTGGTTGTGCAACCAAATATTTGTGTGTGACCTAGGAACTGATCACTCCGATGGTTTTGCAATTCTCCACCTCTCGCTATCTGCCTTCACTTGCTGTTCTGTCTTTTCTCCCCCCTTGAATATCTACAGTTTTAAAAAATATATGTGGATCTCTGTGTAAAACTGTATGTAATACTGGGATCCCTATGTTTAAAGCTGTATATAGTTATACTGTTGAAAGGATTGCAAAAAGCTATTTGGAACTCAAGGGCTTAACCTGAGATGCAGTTTTTAAGTATTTTGCAGTGTTGTCAACAAGAGGTCAGTTATGAGACACCATGCACTGTTTTGCTGCACCTGCAAGGAATTAAACTGACAAGAACATTCTGTAAACTTACAAGGACATTCTGTAAGAAGCAGGATCTCTTAACAAATTTCCAAACGTCTTATAAAAAGAGCAGCAATGCTTTTGCTAGAGAGACAAGGAGAATAAGAGACTGAAACTTGGAATTAAGAGATACCCTCAGAAGAAGGACTTAATTTTCTCTGTTTGTACTGTCTTCGTAAATAGTTGTAGTGAAAATGTTTTATTTTTTATTTTTCTGTTATTGAAAAAATTAAAACTCTATTTGCAAATTTGGAAACTGCTCCTCATTTTCCTATGCTTCCTGACCTGTGCCTCGATGGCAGATGGTGGTAAAGGTGGGATTTACGCCATGCATACTCTAAGCCAGGAGTTTTGTGCATGGGTACTAGACTTGGCACCAGGGAAGCATAGAAGAAAGGTAAGGATTCAGCAGCAGCAGCAACAACAGGAGCAGCAGAGAAGAGGAGAGATGCAGTGACAGGGGCAGTGATGGCTGGATGCCTTGCAAGTTATCAAAGCTGGAGGTTCTGGCATAGGTCCAGCAGAGCAACAAGACACAAATAACTTAAAATACATTAAACTTACAAAGTTGTGTCCCTCAGATGATATTGAGGCATACCTGACAACTTTTGAAAGAGTTGCCGCAGACTGCCAGTGGCCAAAGCAACAATAGGCAATTAGACTGTTACCTTACCTGATATGGAAAGCTCAGCTTGCCTACAGCAATGTGGACATTGCACAGTCTGAAAACTATGACCTGATGAAAGGAGAAGTGTTTAAAAGATATGACATCTCTGGAGGGACCTACAGGCAGAGATTTTGGTCTCTGTAGTACAACACAGTCGACAATCCTCGAGAAGCATTTACCTGACTCAGAGAACTCCTTATGAAATGGTTCCAACCAGAGGGCAAAACACTCCCACAGATCATCACAAAATTTGTAATGGAGCAGTTCATCAACATCCGACTCACAGATGTACAGCTCTGGGTAAAAACAACAACCAGAAAGTGGAGAAAAGGCTGTTTCTTTGGCTAAAGACTACCAAATGGTCAGACAGACACCACAGCAGGGAGGTAACATCCAAGCAACAATAAGACACTCTTTTTCCCATTTAAACTCCAAGTCTGATAACTCTGGTGAGGGTAACAAATCTGCATCCAAAGACTTTATTTGCTATAACTGTAATAAGCCAGGTCATATTGCAAGAAATTGCCATAGTAAGAAGAATGACACTGGAGTAGATTTGTCCTGAGCAAATTGTGGCAAGTACTTAAAAGATGTGAAGGTGGGAGATATGTCTGTGAAGGAACTTAAAGATCCAGGAAGCAAATAAATCTTAGTGCACATTGAAGTGCTGGGAAAACAATGTCTAAAAGGACCAGGTACTGGTGTCATCTGCATCCACTGGGACTCTTGATACTATCCCACCAGCCAACTGACTCTGACTATTAATGGGGTGCTGAACCAAATGAAAGTGGGAGTAGTACCTACGTTATCTGTACCTGTGATTATTGGAAATGACTTACTGGGATTTACTGAGTTAATCAAAGAGGGAGCAAATCCTGATGTTTCAGCAGCTATGGTGACAAGAGCTCAGGCAAAGAAAATCTCAGATGGTGGGGACTCTTTTCCTTTTGCTTATTTTGATTCAGATTTGTTTGAGCACAGCTCCAAGATCTGGAAGTCCAGGAAAGAAAGATAATGCCTGAAGAAACGGTGACCTGTGATATGGGTGAATTAGTATGAGCAAGTGAATTTGGGCAACATCAAAATGGTGATTGTAAAATGGGCTATGTATACTTACTAGCCCATAAGAAGTATAGCTAAACTGTGTATGTAGGGAGGAGGAGTTTTACAGTATATGGGGGTATGCTGGGTGAGCCAGTCCTGAGCTGGCCATCTGGTGCAGTGGTTAGAGACACTGCCTGTGACTGTGTCTCTGATGGACCCAGGTTAGGGACTGGCTATAGGTTTGTTTTTTTTGTGTTGACTTTTGCCCCCTCCTAATTTCTCCTTTCCCTCATTGTCATGCACCCCCCCAAGTTGATTATTTTAGAAATGGGGGGTTCAGGGGCACAGGGGGTGCAGACCTTGTTTTAAATACAAAGTATAGTTTACTCCTGCAGAGCTGCTGAGCACAAGTCACTGATTGTGGAGGTCAGTGTTGTGCGGCTCGCTGTTTTGACTTTTGGTGATATGTAGTCGCCCTTGTGTTCAGAGTCATTTTTGGTGGCGCTCTCATCGCATGATACCCTATAAATGGCAAATTACAAAAGTGTAACTATTATACACTTTGTCTGACTTTGGTGCATGTATTATAAAACTGTGCATTTTGAATAAGCTGATTTATGCAAACAATAGACACTATGAACACTAAAATGTGCACATTTCATATTGCAAAATTTCAAAGTGCAAATAATTCTGCACTTTGTGAAATTGTATAGCAGCTTTTATTAAACTGTGTATTTATCGAGATGCAGATTGCAAATAGAAATGCCACTTTCAATACATAGGTAGGAATAGACAGTTCAGGGCAGATACAGATTTTATCTATCTGGTCTGCCCTGTATGTTAATACTGCCTCTGAGGCCACTGGGTCTTACAGTATAGCCAAGAGGTTAGAGTAACAAGCTGTGAATGAGCTTGGTGCATCCTACAGAAGTGGGTTTGATTCCCACCACCTCCACTTGCATACTGTCTGACTCTGAGCAAGTCAGTTAACCCTCTAGTGCTCCGGGGTTTCCCCTAAGAATAGGGACTTGTGCCTAGTGGGTGTTACCTGGCTACCAAAAGAATAACAAAATAAAAAAACACTCTTAAAGTTGCATGGGTGGTCTCACGTGCATTCTTAGGATAAGGGAACTGCGAACTGAAGGTGACCTGTTCTGAGACCTTAAGAATGTGAGACCACTCTTACCACCATAAGAGTTGTCTCAGCAGTGGTATTACTATATTATTGATTGGTATCCATCAATAATATATTAATGTTTTAAAAAACCTTACTCAAATGTACCCGTTTCAATGGCAGCTGCGCCTGAGCCACTGTTTACAAAATAGGAGTGTCCCACATGCAGAAGAAGGGAGAGTTTCATTTGGCTGGGAGCACTCCCTAGATTTATAATTTACTACATTTCTAACTAGTCTGAGATGCTCTCTAGCAAAGTCAGTGTACTGGGGATTGCCTCTGTTTCATTAATACAAATTTCAAATAAGCCAAAACAAAACTGATGACACAAAATGCACACAAGGCAATGGGGTGTAATTTCCCTGGCATTAAAAATGATTTAAAAAATAAAAGAATAACTGAGTAGCACTACCATCAGGCTTTTATAAGTATTCTATTTATTTCACTTAGTTATTGACCACTGAAACAAATGCCAGTGTTTCCTGGCCTCAAAAACAAGCCATGTCTTTAGGAAAGGACCATCCTATCTCAACATTTCAAAATAATCCACCAGAAAAAAGTAAAAAGCCAGCAGAAATCTGGAGAGAGATAGAGATGGAGATAATTTTAAGAGGCATTTTATCCCATGAGCACTACAAGAGGGAATCCTAGCAGATGAAAAGGAAATGTAGTGAGAGCATTCACAGTAGCATTACATACAAGGTTAATATCAAATGTTAATCTAGGAACACTTACACTTGAAGAATTACTTTGTTTTGAAGTCCAGAAACATTGGTATCTTTCTGGGTGGCCAGTAATTAAGTTAAGTCAGGAATAAGGCATGATAGAGCAAGGTCATTACCATGGTAGCACGCCAAGGGGTGGATTAACATAACATAAATCACCCCAAGGCATGTTACAAGGTTTATTCCCTACTCTAGATTGCCTTGTTCCAATTATCAGTGTTTTTATATGATAAATGCAGCATGGTACCTTAAGAGGAGCTTCTTTGAAGATTATAACTCATGTGATTTCACCCAATCAGCACACAGCGCCAGATTACCTCTTACCCTCCATACAGTGGTTTCTTGTGCAGGAAGTTAGGAGTGGGGCATTCCACTTCACAGCTGGGGGGGGCTGCTTTATCTTTGCAATTAAAAAACAAACACTTAAAACTTATTATAAATCACTCTAGCTAACAGAGTCTTTTATAAGTTAATGAGGCTTCTGTGTGGCATCCCTCGTGGTATAAGAGACTTATCTCGTGAGTTTTATGCAGCCAGAACTGCTTTGTTTCTCTTCACAGCCTGCTGGTCAAAACCTCACACTTGAAGTTTCTTACACCATAAAAGCCACCCCACAGAGGCTCTCTTAACTTATGAAGTGGTCTTGCATACTTGTTACAGTACCAAAATGGTAGAGATCAAAGTAGCAGTCATTAAACACACGGGGCTTGATTTTCAAAGGTCTGTGGAGATGCACAGGGCTTGCAGCAAAACCACAAAACACAAGGAGCTGGATGCATCACAGCTTTCAGCAATGCCGATTTTCAATTGTGCCATGCAGCCAGCACAGGGCTGCCTGCACCAGACTGGGCTGCACTATGCATGTACTAGATGTGCCAGGTCAGAAAGGGGGCCTCCACCTGCGGCAGATGCACCATCCCCTATTTTAGGATTCACAAAGCCTGCAGAACCTGGCAGTACTTAGACCAACCAAGGCTGGTCTAACAGTCCTTAGACCAGACGTAACTGCCCATGGCAGCCAGGCAGCCAAGTCTATGTGACCAGGCATGGCATGCCACAGCACGGGTGCTGCACAGATAGCTTCAGATGGCATACCCAGGAACCATGGTATGCCTATACAGGCAGCCAGTGCAATGCCCCTTCAGTACCCACAGTACTGTATGGTGCCTACTCAGCTCAGTGTGGATAGGGTATCTGCTGCAGGGTTAAGGCTCTGGGGTTTCTAGCCCCGCCAGGACTGGTACAAGGTGGCGCAGGGGCTTGCCATGCCAGTTCTATGGCTCTGTCCACTGACTGTGGGTTGCCGCTGCTTCCACTAATTGTGCCCCATGTGGCAATACACAGACACAGTAGGCCACTTTCAGCACTTCATGGGACATTGCCACAGGGGACCCGGTTCTTCCAAAATATGGCACACTGTCATTGCCAAACCTGGCTTTGCCACAAGCCGGTATGCACCTCTGTTTGCATCGGTAGAAGTGCCATGTGAAAATCCGGCCCATGGAGTATATTTTAATAACCGATTTGAATATAATCATGTAATTCACATTCTGAAGAGGACTGGCTAACTTACTGCTATGACTGTTTCCTGAAGAGGTTCACTAAGGGTGTAATGACTATGGCAACTCCCTTTTTGATCGTAATCACTAAATTGGCAAGAGGTGCATTTGCTGTGAGTACCTGTAAGGCTTTGGTTTATTAGATCATTGTTTGAACTGCTTTATGCTCTGTGTGTTGGTGTTTGCTTACACTGGTGGTGACAAGAAACAGGTATGGATGAAGTAGTTTTGTGGAAAGCAATTTCAGTGATTGAGTATACAGGATTTTTATTTCATTTGTGTTTGTTGGTGTGTGGTTTGCAATTTTTGGTGGTTTCTGCTTTTTGGTGGGGCTTTGAGTTATGTTTTCTAGTTTAGGCTTGTTTGACTTTCTTTCTGATGGACAGTACAGTGGAATTTTGAAGTAATCTGCTGTTTTTTTTTGGGGGGGGGGCTTTTAGGTAACCTTACAATTGTATGATAGTTGGCTTTCTGTTCCAAATCTTCTAGGGTAAGGTGGGCTGGGCTGGTTTCCAGTTGAAATGTTTATGAACTGTTCATGAATATTCATGAATTATTTGAGAACAGCTCATGAATTCAATACATGAATGTTCATCAAACATGCATCAAATTGTTCATGAGTGTTCTGGAATTGCTCATGAATATTAAATGGCAATCCTGTGTTCGTGAATGTTCATGAACATAAAGGTTCATACAGATCCATGAAAGTTCATGAAACTCTTCCCCTGAACTTTTATGGGAAAAGTCCATCAATATTTCCAATAACCAGACATACCCAGATTTTATTATATTTAATTCACGGGGGAAACCCTGGATTAATCCTATAATCTCAATCTCAAAAGATTTTTGCCCCATCTACAAACTACAGGCAGACCTCTTCCACACTTAGTTGTTTTATCAAGCAATTAATCATGGTAATTGGATTTATTTTTGAGTAATCTTTTTTCTCCTACACTTCAGACAGCCCCATCTGCTTGGACCCTCCAGCCCCATCACCCCAACGTCCACCGAGACTTAACGCTGGCCAGTACCCTTAGGACATATCCCCCAGCGAGGTCAGCAGGGTCCCCCAATCTGCCACTGTAAACTGGATCCTGTAGTTGGACTGGCAAGCCTAGCTAGTTGAGTGCGGGGCCTGGGAGGGTCTGTGCCTGTTTTTCCTGTCCCGGGGGGGGGTGTGGTATGCAATGACACCATGATGTGTGAGCCGCGCAACCACATGCCATGCATCGGCACCTGCCCACCCCCTACTCAATCTGTAGCAGTCACCGCTAGCTTACCACTATGGGCTGGGCATACACCAGGAATATGCCCATCTCCTGCACGCCCTCCCCCCTGGAAGAGGAGAGCATTCTCCAGACACTCAATCGTCTTTCCCCCAGCTGGCCTTCCAACAGCCCAAGCTCACTACTGAACACGGGTCACCGGCATCGTGAATGGTAGTACTACGGCTGCACCAGTGGGCTGGCCTGATAATTGGATTCTTTTAATAAATTCAACATATTTCAGTACATGTTTTCTTACCATACATTTTAGAATTAGAAGCTTATAGTATATGGTTTGAACTTATATGTAAGAAAATTGGTGGGTCCTCAAAAGTTGTTGTACATCTTCTAAAAGTTGTTGTGTTTGTTCTATAATCAATATTAATCAGTCCCTAAGCAGTCCATACTCTTGGCACTTATTCTCCTACTGTTAACTAACATGAATTGTGTACTTGCAACCAAACTACTTGTGCCAGTGTTCCCCTCTGCCCTGATATACTATCTTTCATTAGTGCCACTTATTGTATTGTATTGTACTGTATTGCATTGTATTATATTGCATTGTATTGTATTGCTTTGCATTGCATTGCATTGCATCGCATCGTATTGTATTGCATTGTATTGTATTGTATTGCATTGCATTGTATTATATTGCATTGTATTGTATTGCTTTGCATTGCATTGCATTGCATTGTATTGTATTGTAATGTATTGTACTGTATTGTATTGCATTGTATTGTATTGTATTGCATTGCATTGCATTGTATTACATTGTATTGTATTGTTTTGCATTGTATTGTGATGTATTGTATTGTATTGTATTGTATTGCGTTGTATTATATTGCATTGTATTGTATTGCTTTGCATTGCATTGTATTACATTGTATTGTATTGTTTTGCATTGTATTGTATTGTATTGTAGTCTGTCTAACCTAATTTTATCTAGTTTTGTCTATTGTTACCATGTATTCATAACTGTACCTCCCATTACCCTTCCCCCAGGATGCAACTGGAAAAGAGCAAATTGCTCAGTATGTTTTCCTCGTGAAACTCCTAAATAAACAAAAAGAAAAATAATAATGAGCCCTGTGCTATGTGGCCACCTGATTTGTCCAAAGGCATTAAAAAAAAATCCAAACAAACATTGCAGCACCGCTTAGTGAGTGTTCACTAACATGGTTTTGACAAGGACTGCCATAGCGGCTCCATGTTACCAAACCATAATAATTTAACACTTTTTTTTAAAATGAAGTGCTTCTGAGAATCAGAACAGGACCACAATGACGGATGTTGGATCAGACTCTGCTGCCTGACAACAAGAAGGAGTGCAAACACAAGGTATGAAACCTTGTGAAACTTCAAGCTGCAGAAATATTATTTTATTTTTTTTTTTAACTCAAGGAACCATATACCATAAAACATAAAGCATGAGCACTGATACATGACTCACCCTCTGTTTCCATCTCGGGGTTGAGATACTAGCCTGGACCTCTCAAGCTTTGCTCTCAAGGTCCATACACTGGTATCTCAACCCCTCAATGGAAACACAGGCTTGTTGTGTATCGGAACCCATACTTTATTCTATATATTTTATACTTACTTTTTTATGTTTTTTTTTTCCTTTCAAATGGAATTACTGATTACCTTTCTTTCATACGAAGAAAGGTCTGATTGCTATTTATATCAGCAGAATCTCCTCCACTTTTAAAATGCGGAGAGTTTAAATGTCAATCCTTTTGGGTGCTTAAATGGTTAACTGCCTTATAGTGTATGGCTAGACATTGTTATATGTAGATTTCAGTGATGGCTAAAATGTTGTTCTGCTGCACTAGTGATGTCCGTTGTGCAGAAGAAAGACTTTTTGTTCTGCTGTACTACAAACATCACACAGTCATGACCACAAGCTGCAAAAGAAGCAGGCAGCTGAATTACACAGCTTGTGGCAGTCTGTCACACAACAAACAACCAAGTGCTTAAAAAAAAAAGGCGTTTCTCTAAGCACACACAAAACATCTAAGCTATTTCAACTGACTGTCATACCTGTCACAGGTCATAGGGCAGTTGAGCAAGGACATACATTTTTCTTTTGTTTCTGTTAAGTAGTGGGGGGGGGAGGGGGTTTGAGAGCCGGATCCTCTTGTCTTTGCCGACATAGCTACACCCTCACCCACCACCGATTGCAAGACTCAGGCACTGGGAGGGATTGTTGCTGATAGAAAAGAAGAAACTGAGTAATTCAAAACTCTAATGTGATGTCTCCTTCCCTTCTCACTGCTTTATGTATTCATGGGTTTGAGTGTGGTGGTGTTGCCGAACATCCGGAGTCAGCGTGAACATGTTTTCTCTTGTTATATTTGCAATCTAGTTGTGCTATTCTTTTTTTACAAGAGCACGATTTAAACCATACACTATAAAAAACAAAGCACTATGCCCTATATCCATGACACAGCTATTCTTCACCCTTGTGGTTACTATGTTGACTGAGAGACCTCTCAAGCTTACATAGAAACATAGAAACATAGAAGTTGACGGCAGATAAGGACCGCAAGGCCCATCCAGTCTGCCCATTTCTTTTTCTACCTTATAAATGTGCCATCGGCCTTTGCGATGTCAGTGACCTATCTATTCATAGTCATTTGTATTGCTCCCTTATGCCTATCCCATGCCTGTTTGAAGCCCTGCACTGTATTCATAGCCACTACTTCTTGTGTGTAAGCCATTCCATGCATCTACCACCTTTCTGTGAAAAAGAATTTCTCACATTCCCCTTAATCGGCCTCCCTCTAATCTCATGCTGTGTCCTCTTGTCCTGCTATTTTTCTTATATTTAAACATGTTAGACTCTTTCACCTTGTTTATGCCCTTAAGGTGTTTAAATGTCTCGATCATATCACCTCTCCCTCCTTTGCTCAAGGGTATACATATTGAGCTCCGTTAATCTGTCCTCATATGTCTTCTGATGCAGTCCCTGCACCATTTTGTTGCCCTTCTCTGACTGCCTCAATTTGGTTAATGTCCTTGTGAAGGTGTGGCCTCCAATACTGCACGAGTACTCCAGATGGGGCCTAACCAATGTCTTGTACAGAGGGATTATTATTCCTCTTACAACTTGTGATACCCTACTAATTACACCCTAACACCCCTAGCCTTACTCTACTGCTTTTAGAGGTCTGCTTGGATGATTTCAGGTCATCAGTGATGATGATGCCCAAGTCTCTTTCTTCCTTTGTGACTGCTAGCAACTCCCTCCCAGCCTATAAGTGGCTTCAGGGTTTTCTTCCCTATGTGCATGATTTTGCACTTCTTTGCATTAAATCCCAGTTGCCACTCTTCTGACCATTCTGCTAGTTTATCCAGATCTCTTCTCATTCTGCCCACCCCATCTGGATCATCTACTCTGTTGCAGATCTTGGTGTCATCTGCAAACAGACAAGCCTTACCCTCTAGTCCATCTGCTAGGTCACTAATGAAGATGTTGAATAGGACTGGCCCCAGGACTGATCCCTGAGGTACCCCACTTGTGACTTGCATCTCTTCTGACTGTATACCATTTACCAGCTTAGCTCTCAAGGTCATCAGTCGGCATAATAACCACTCGGGTGGAGAATAGCCTTGTTGTGTAAAGGGCATCATACACTATCCTATATGTAAAGCATATATTTTCCATTCCTAAACTGAAACAAGTTCTGATTTTGTGAGGCTTCGTAACTCTTACAGTGGGGAAAAACTGCATCCTGATATGCAAATTAGTTATCGAATTTATGTTTGTCTTGGCTCATCATGGTCCTTCAAAGGTTCCTCTACTGCATGAACTTTGTGTTGATGAACAGTTTATTAACTTTGTTCATGAACTGAGTTGAAGATCAGTTGGTGAACATTGATGGATGTTCATGAACCATTCTTGATAATGTGTGATTCACTTGTAGCCTATGTTTTTTATGCTATTGTATAATTTGTGTGTACTCACTGATACTATGTAACTCCCATCACCCTCTCCCCCAGGTCATACTGGGAGACGAGCAAGTTGTTTGTTCAGTGTACCTTATCTGGTGAAACTTTTCAATAAATAAATAAATGTTCATCAAAGGTGATGAGTTGAGGAACTTCATTTCAACTAGTAGGAAGGATTGCCTTGTTATAGAGGGAGTTTGTGATATGGTGTGGTAAATGCATATTGATATTTGACCTCCAAAACCTGCCTGGAGGTTGGGTTATGTCCTTAGATTTTCCATGGATTCCATGGACTGTACTATGGAAAAGTCAGTTTGGAAACCATGGAGTATGCGCACAGATCTTTACAAACATACATGGAAATTAGAATTCAACTAATAAGGGATTCCATCATTAAAACTGGCAGCCCTGACAGTTAATTTCTATGATTACTATGGAAAGACGTACTTTACCATGTAATGCCATGCTGTTTTATGCTGTGATATGCTTTTTGTGGCAGCTTCCATGGAAAACACTGATGGGAACTATGAAAGACTTTGCCAGTTTCAATTTCCAACATCATTTCCATGCAAACCATGGAAAATGTGTTTTAATACTCTATCCTCCTGGAGATGAGGCAGCCAACATTCACTAGCAAAAGGGTAGCCTGTGACGTGGGCACTTGAATCAAGGTGCCATCCAAAACAGCGATGCGATGTGGGTGAAAACCCGAAAGGTGAAGGGGCAGGGAGGACAACCGGATGTGGTGGGGTGGGCGACCCTAGCAACAGGATGTCACTGTATGTACACGTGCATGGGGGGAGCGAACATGGCAAGCATGGCCTGGGAGGGGGTGGAGGAGATGTAGGGGGTGGTGCTGTGGTTGGCTGCTGAGCTGTGCAGTGGCATCAGGGGTTGGTCTCCACTTGTGGTGTGTGGGGTTCTGGGTTCAGGTCTGGGTCCAGTGCTACTGCAGTTTTGTTGCGCCCAGCTGAGCATGATTTTGCTTTCGCCCCCCAGCAGCCGCACCCCCTGGAGTTGAGAATCATAAGTAGGGATGTGCAGGGGGTAAAGCAAATGTATTGAGGCTCCGACGCCATTCCTCCATGCAACGGGGTTGTCAGGGTGGCGAAATTGTTTTTGCCGCCCTGACTTCGCGATAATGCGGGTTGCCATTCAGCATGCACCATTATCACATAGAACCAGAACAAGCATCCTAAAAGGGCTGACAGCCTTAGAGATTGATAAGGCCCCAGGCCCAGATGGGTTGCATCCAAGGATACGCATGGAACCAGCAGCCAAACTGGCTGCTACCCTGGTAGGTCTATTCAACAGCTGGCTAAGGACAGGAGTGTTTCTGAAGGATTGGAGGGTGGTAGACATAGTTTCACTCTGTACATGGTGGGGGAGAACAAGGAACAAGCTGGAAACTACAGGCATGTCACTCTTACCTCTGTTGTAGGAAAACTTAATAGAGTCACTGGTCAAAGAGGAAGGTCTACCTCTTTGTGGATAACACCAAAATCTGCAGTATGGTTGACACTCTGAGGGGGGTAGAAAGGAGAAGCAAAGACCTGAAAAAACTCGAGGGTGGTCAAGTGTATGGTATCTGGGTTCCAATGTGAAAAGGTACAAAGCAATGCACTTGGGGTGCAGAATCACAGGGACAGAGTACAAAGTGGGAGAAGTGGTACTGATGACCACAAAGCAGGAAAGAAACCGGGGGTTATCATACAAGATGACCAAAAGGTGGCCAGGTAGTGCAACAAGACATTTGGGAGAGCTAGTGGGATGCTGGGATGCATAGGGACAGGTACCATCAGCAGAAAAAGGGAGGTGGTACTGCCTCTGTATAGATCACTAGTAAGACCCCACCTAGAGTACTGTGTCCAGTTCTGGAGACCATATCTCTGGAAGGACATAGACAGAGTGGACGCAGTCCAGAGGAGGGCATCTAAAATGCTGCAGGGTCTGCATCAGAAGCCCTATGAGGAGAGACCTAAGGACCTAAATATGTACACCCTGGAAGAAAGGAAGGAGAAGGAGGATATGATAGAAGCTTTTAATACCTTATGGTAGAGGGCAGAAGTATTTTTCAGAAAAAAAGGTGCTCAAGGGCAAGGGGGCATGATAACAAGCTTGAAGGGGTAGATCCAGGAGAGCTGTGAGTAAATATTTCTTCAAAGAAAGAGTGGTGGATTCCTGGAACAGTCTTCCAGCAGAGGTAGTGGGGTGAAAACAGTAGTGGGGTTCAAGAATGCATGGGATAGGCATAAGGAAAGGGAAGGGGGGTAAATGGGCCGGAGATCACATAGGATCCGCTGTGATACTGTAGGCAGGGAAAAATGGGTAGATGAGTTGGGTCAAGAGGTCCTCATCTGCTGGCAAATTCCATGTTTCTATGTTCTGTAATCTCATGGAAAACTTGGAAAGCAATTGTCTCCATGATAGTAAACAGCACAGATTCATGTCAGGAAGGTCTTGTCAGACTAACGAGATAGTTTGCATTGACTGGGTGATGAGATAATTGAATAGAGGCCATGCTGTGGATTTGCCGTACTTCAACTTCAGCAAAGCTTTTGTCTTGGTTCCCCACAGACGCTTGCTGAAGAAGACAGAGTATCTAGGTAGAGCTAAGGTCATAGCAAACTAGGTAGGTAACTGGCTAAAAAGGAGGCAGCCAAGGATAGTAGTCAGTGGCATTAAATCAGAAGAGAGGGAAGTCTTGAGTAGGATTCCACATGGATCTGTGCTGGGCCCAGTCCGCTTCAACATGTTCATCAGCAGCATTGGTTAGGGGATCCAAGATAGGTTGTGTCTCTTTGCAAATGACACCAAGTTCTGTGAGAGGGTAGATAGTGACTAGGGAATAAAAGAAATGCAGAGAAACTTGCAAAAGCTGGAGGGGTGGTCAAGGGGTTGGCAGTTGAAAACCAATGCCAAAAAGTGCAAGGTGATTCATGTAGGGAATAAGAACCCCAGGATGCACACTGGATGGGAGTGGTGAGACTCAGTACCACAGCTAAGGATCAAGACCTTGGAGTTATCATCAGTGACTCCTGAAAGCAATCAAGTCAGTACAACAAGGCTTATAGCAAGGCAGATAGGATGCTTGGATGTATGGGGTGGGATACTGATAGCAGAAAATGTGAGGTAATGCTTCCTCTGTATAGATTCTTGGTGAGGCTACACCTGGAGTACAGTGCCCAGTTCTGGGGTCCTCATGTCTCAGGTAGAATAGGGATAGGCTCCAGGTGGTGCAGTGCAGGGTATCAAAAATGAGTCAGGGCCAGTGTGCATGTCCTTTGAGGAGCACCTCATGGCAGTGAACATGTACTCGCTGGAGACCAGAAGAGAGAGGGGACAGAGACCCTTTAAATTCTTAAAAGGAATTAACAGGATGAGCTGTAGGGGGACTATTTAACTTGAATAACAGGTTGTGGTCATGTGGTCATGAGCAGAAGCTAACAGTAGGGAGGTTCAGGAGGGGCATAAGGAAATACTGTTTTACAGAAAGGGTGGTAGAACCATGGAACAGGCTGCCAACTGAGGTGGTGGGTGCAAAAACTATTGATGGTTTTAGGCATGGCTGGGACAGAATGAAGGGCATAATGGTTGCTGGCGGCATCAAAATCAGTTGGAAGAATGGGGGTAAGCTAGGACTGTAGAGGAACAGTAAGCCCCAGGGCTAAATAGGGAACTTGGGCAGACTGGATAGGTGTTTGCTCTTTTTCTGCCATCGGTTTCTGCATTTCTATATTTCTGTGATTTCCAGGATCTTTTCTGTAGTATTTTCCATAGAAACCACAGAAGATATAGGGAAACCATGGGAAATCTAGGGACAGGAAGAACAAGGTAGCCCCATCTGACCAACTTTAAACCAATGAAGAGGCTGAATTAGTCAGCAACCCTTGATAAATATATAATTTACAAATGCCTGGTGAGAGACTGGCTTTGTTATTCTTCCATTTTGTGCATGCACAAGCCCATAAAGAATCCAGCTCCTCACCCTCACTATGCATCTTTTTTCCTTCCTTTCTTTCTTTCCCTCCTTCCCTCAGTACTTCCTTTCTTTCTTTCTTTCTTTCTGGAAAAGTTTTTTTTTTCTTTATTAAACAAACTGCCATCTCAACAACAAACTCCTACAAATACCTTGGGGTTAGGCTGGACCCCTCTCTAGACTTCTCATCCCACATTAATGAGGTATGCAAATCTGTTAACTCTAAGATTAGTGCTGCTTATAGAGTGCATCACTCTCTAACCCCTGCTGCCAGGATGTCCATTGCCAGGGGTGTCCTGCTCCCTGGTCTCACTTATGCTGCCCCTGTTCTTTCCCAGGCCAATGCTTGTGCTCTCCAAAAGTGAGACACTACTTATAACGATATCTGCAGGTTTGCCCTATCAGCCCCTCACCTTACCCACCACTGTTTGCTCTACTCCACCCTGCACTGGCTGTACCCTAAGTATCTGCGCTCTTAATACTTGGGTTGTTTCATTGACTCCTTAACCAGAAATGCCCACCCTGACTCTTTGGGGGCTATGCTCAACCCTATAACTCACTCCCACTCTCTCAGGTCCTCTGCCTCTCCCCCAACTATCAGTCCCGGTCTTCACTACAAGGATGGGTGAGCAGGCCTTCTCATACTTTGCTCCCAAATTCTGGAATTCCCTACCTCCCCATCTAAAAGGCTCCTTATCTCACTCATCCTTCGAGAATGCACTGTTCTCTCACCTTTATGCACTTGGGGCATGTAATTGCTCTTAATTTCTTTTGCTGTGTTCAGCAATGTTTCTTGTCTCTCACGTTGAAGCCCTCCTGTACAACTGTGAGTAGTTTTGTCTTTTTGTTATACATCCCTGCGTGGATTGTTACTGGCTTTGTACTATTTCTCCCTTGGGGATACCTGATGTTGCTGTATGAATTGTATGTTTCTTGCACCTGTTTGTAATCTCTGTATCTTGTACTGTCCCGCGTCATGCCAGAAAATAGGCAAACTTTCATGCCTAATGCGCTTACCTGATAAACAAAAGTTAATAAATAAAATGTTGCCTGCTTTATGAAGGTGGACTTAATGCACCCACTCAGTACTATAACACATTGCCACTTTGCTTAGGAAATGGGCCACAGTTAGGGTTCCAGACCCTAACTATGCATTTTTTTGTCCATTTTTCAGCAAATATTGAAATTGTCTGTATAATTCTGTGTTACATTTTGTACCTTAATGTACCGTATGTAAGCTGTATGTATTCCTGCTAGTAACTAATTCTGGGCTGTCCATGAAAATAGGGCCTCATGTTCCAGTGGGTTTTCCCAGTTACCAAAAACAAAGAAACAAAATGAAAGAAATAAATTAATAACTGAATGATGTTTAAGCTTGTAACCAGTCATTACAGTATGTATCCTAACACAGTTGTTACCAAGATTTTGCAAACTGTCAGCTTAAAAGTACAATGATCACCTGCTGCGGCATAAGTGGTGGGTTTACAACTTGTGCCTGAATTTTAGTGTGTGTGAGACACTGACAGACTGAAGAAGCTTATCCCACAGTGGCAACATGTCTCAAGAAGTCTTTGTCATAGCCTGAGGTGAAAATTAGGAACTAAGAATTTCTTTGCTGAAATTGAAAGAAGAGATGACATAGGACAGTATTTCAAGAGAAGACAGAGTTCCCAAGGGTCTGGCCAGTCACACTGTTGAGTGAAATGCAGCATTACTTTAACTCTCTCGTGTACCAGACTGTGGCAGTTACCTGACAGCAAAGCTGGTGTGTTATCAACTTGCCTTTGGGCTCAAATATCCAAGTGGATCTCTGGATGATCATTTGTGCAAAAACAAGGAAAAGAGAACATGTACTCTTTTAAAGAGTCAAAAAAGGAAGTAGTATGTTAATTTCATCTTTTTTGGGGGGTCAGCCCCTAATTGTAAGTAAAGTAAGTAAGTAAATATTTATTTCTATAAGACGCCCTTCCAAAGCTCAGGGCGCCTTTACAATATCCTTCATACAACATTAAAACCATAATTATAAACAACATTAAATTCAAAACACAATCCGATATAATCCAAGTCACTAAAAATGCTTGGTTAAAAAGGAAGGTCTTTAAAGCTTTTTTAAAGCTCTCCACGGTCAGGCTATTGCGTATCTGGTAAGGTAGAGAATTCTACAGGGTAGGGGCCATAAAGGCAAATGTTCTTCCACCAGATGTTTTTAAAGTTACCCTGGGAATCTCCAGCAATCCCTCACCAGAGGATTGGAGGGAGTGGGAAGGACAGTAAGAAGTCAGGAGTTCTTTCAGGTAGCGAGGTCCCAAACTGTGTAGGGTTTTATAAGTCATCTAGCAATTTTAGAAGTCTGTCATCCTACTACCGATGTTCCTAAATCGTGCACGAAATATTGTGCATGAAAGACAGTGCAGTTAATACCACACTGTCTAGTGAGTGCATATAGTTTCAGTGATGGGGTAGAACAGCACTAGGGCAATAGCGCTACCCCTGTCGCTGTATGCTGTTACCTGGCTTCTTCTAGTTGCAGTGTGCTGGGTGCTTGGTTGACCCACTCCCATGGTGGAGCGGTTAGAGCACCAGCCTCCAGTAGAATGGAAAACCTGGGACCATGGTTTGGTTCCCCCCAGGTCTTCCTGCGCTGCAACCTTTTGCAGTACTTTAAAAAAAAAACTCCCCATCCCCAATGTCCACAACCCCCTGGAGTTTGTTATTTAAATTCCAGGGGTTGTGGAGGGGGGTGAATTACATCAGGGGGGGTGGAGGGTGAAACCCCTCTACTAAAAATAAGGAAGCCCATAGACTGTGAGGGCATGTGCTGCCTATGTTTGTCAGTGTTTTGCCTGATGATATTGCAGTGCACACTCTTGTGGTTGAAACATTAAGTGGCACACAATGTTTTTGTGTGTGGTATTGACCCCATGCCACTGATGTTATATTATGCCAATGTTAGGTATATAATATGGAACTGACATATTAGATGATATGTTTAAAGGAAAACTACACCTTCATATCTTGTAATCTTGATATCTTGCTAGCGGGTCAGCAGGGTAGGGCATATGAGGAGAGGTTAAGGGCACTGAACATGTACTCCCTGGATGACAGGAGAGAGAGAGAGAGAGAGAGAGAGAGAGAGAGAGGGACATGATTGGAACCTTCAGGTACTTGAAAGGGATAAATAAGGTTGGTACAGATGGTCTGTTTAAGCTGAGTGGCAACCATAACATGAGGGGGCACAGTCTTAAGCTGGGGTGGGGGAGAATTAGGAAGGACGTCAGGAAGTACTTCTTTGCGGAGAGGGTGGTAGACACTTGGAATGCACTGCCGGAAGAGGTGGTCTCATTGAAAATGGTGAGCAACTTCAAGAGAGGCTGGGATAGGCATGGGGGAAGGTAAGGATCATGGGTAGGGAGGAGTGGGGGCAGGGACAGTAGCTCAAGCTGTGGAACCTGCAATGTGAGCAGACTAGATAGACCAAATGGCCTTCTTCTGCTGGCTTCTTTGTATGTTCACATGTAAATTTTATTTGCTTCCATGTCAAACAACAACTCTTTTCCTTAGCTGTTGGGGCTACATGTGTTTGTTTTAGTTTGTTTTCACTGTTCATGCTAGGACCCTGTAACTATCCTGGGGGTCTCCATTTTATGGTTGTTGAAATGTCATTGTCCATGAGAGCTGCATTAGCATATGAGAACATGATGTCAGATCACACATTTATACAATGTATGTGTATGCTGAAAGAACAAGGAGGCGGTATAGTGCAGTGGCTTAAGGCTCTCAGTTGCAAACTTGGAGACCAGGGTTTGAATCCCACAGCTACCACTTGCATACTGTGTGACCCTAAGTAAGTCACTTAACTTCCTTGTTCTCCCAGGTCACACCTGTAAACAAGCTTTCAGCTTAGTGTGGGTCTCTCCTGGCAGAAAAAAATAAAAACACCCTGAAAAAGCTCTCTGGGAAAACATACATTGAATGCAATTTAAAATGGAAAACCCTGCATTACAACTTAGTTTGCAAAAGTAAGTGTATTTCACACCTTGCTGCAACTTGTTTCTTTTGAAGTCTAATTAAGCAGACAGGCATACCATGGAGTCCTAAACGGTGCTGACATGTCACATTCTCATATGCTAATGCACATCTCAGGGACAGTGAGATTGCAACAGCCAGGACAATTAAGACCCCCAGGGTAGTTAAAAGGACTAGTTCAAACAGTGAAAACAAAGTAAAGCAAACACATACAGCTCTAACAGCTACATAAAAAGAGTTGTTTGTTGACATGGTAACAAAGTTTACAAGATATGAGTGTAGCTTGCCTTACCCGGTTACCAAAGACTAAAATAAAATAAAATCAGGGAAAGGGTTGCTTCCCAAATGCTTAGCATTTATTTATAATTCAAACTCTTTTGTATGTAATAGACAGTGTTTTTCATAATTACTTACATAATGCATAAAAAAACAAATTACAAAAGGTTAAGGTATCTTTGGGACTACTAATGAGTTACAACAGTAATTGTTTTTCAGCTAGTGTTACAATAATCTTTGATATTTACAGAAGGATTGCAGCAAGTCAAGCATTTGCTGGAACTAGTGGTGTCTGTGCAGTGGAAATTAAAGCAAGAATTCTTATAAAAAGCAAGCAAATTCTGCAGTGCCTGCAGCCACCCACACTGACAGATATTAATAGCAAAATCACACAGAAAGGTGCTGAACCCCCAACCCATGGGGCAAAAATAACTGATGCAAAGTGGCTTCCTGGAGTGAAAGCACAATACGCACACATTCAGTATAAAATCCAGCAACAGAGAAGAATTATTAAAACACCTTTATTTTATGAAAATTGCCATCCATGCCTGATCATCTAGTACTGTTGCTTTTCTTCTAGACAACCCAGGTTCAGGACCTTAGCTTGGTATGTCTGGAGCCAACCAGAGAGGCAGTGTCCTGTCAGGTGCTGCTTGTCTACGGGAAAGAGGGTAATTTCTTTCTCTGAACCAGTTCCCCTAGTGTTATAGAGAGACGGGAGCCATGGGGTTGGGAGTTCATTGCCCTAAGAAGGCAGACTTATGTTGGAACATACAGGCTTGTTGTCATCAGACGAGGTGTCATCTCAAGTCCAGAACAGGGTTTTCGCGGATCAACTGAAGAGAATGCATATTGCCAGGCCTC
Organism: Neoceratodus forsteri; assembly: GCA_016271365.2. Lineage (NCBI taxonomy): Eukaryota > Metazoa > Chordata > Ceratodontiformes > Ceratodontidae > Neoceratodus > Neoceratodus forsteri. The sequence continues at coordinate 21,453,258 of CM057458.1, read as the reverse complement.
CCAGCAACCCTATCAGACAGTTGGCCACCTCACTTCCTCGGATCTACCCTTATAGTGGATGTGATGTGTATTTGTTTTGGGGGGGTTACACAGAACATCTGAAAAGGCTGGGGAGTGATGGGTTGCCTGGATCCCCTCCTCCCCCTTTCCTGGACCCTTTCTCTTGTTTCCCACAAACTGCATCCAGAGTATCATTGGAGAGGGAGGATGAACGATTATTCTCTTTCTCTGCTGTGCCCCCCCCCACTTTGTTAGCTTGTTTTGATTACTATTTGGATGTGCTTACCTTAATAGTTTATTTTTCTTTTGTGTCTATTGAAGCCTGAATGTAACTATTCCTGCTGGACTGCGTTAACCTGTTGAATGCTGCTATCCTCCCTAGGACCCCCATGAAAATGAGATGCTGCAGCTCAAGGAGTTATCTCAGTTGAAGACATTTTGAATAAATAAATAAATAAATTGATCCACCAACAAGGCTCTGCATGTGGGAGAGAAGCCACCGGTTACTGCAAGGAGGGATAAGATGAGGAGTATAAGGGAACTGACAGATCAAAGAAGCTTTCCTGTTTGTGTCCAGGGCACAAGACAAGTTACAAGTTTAGCTTATTCATTCGACTAAAAGTCATTACGAAACAGCACAGAAAGACATTTTACAATATCTCGACAGTTAAAATGTACATAAACATGCAAAGCATACATACATAAAATACAGTCCTCTTGGTCACGTGATGGCAACCTGAGTGGAAGCAGCGAACTCTCGGAGCTCCGCCACCAGCCGTGCGAAATTTAGCCTTGTTTCAACAGCATCTCGCCGATTTAAGCCCTTGAATCAATTTGAAGGTGTCTGTGTCGTCGTCTGGAACCCGTCGCCCGATTTACAGCATGGAGGTGTATGTGAGGAAGGCAGACCAAGCACACACCTCTCCAGACCGCAGAAAAGGAAAAGGTCGCTGGAAGCGGGCGAAACAACAGGCCGCTAGCCTGTCAAGCCTACCTACTGGATGCACCACTGTCGGAATTCTAGATTCCTGAGCTCCTGCAACCTCTGCAGACCGCGATCGCTTCAGTAGTCAAGATATGCAAGAAATTAAAAATCAGTGGATACCTTGACCGGAGAGTAGGTGACACGAAGCCGAAGGTGATTTCCCTGGAGATTAAGCAAGCAAGCTATGACCTAGGAGTTGGTTCTCATGAAACGGAGGTTTAAAAAGTTAGAGATAAACTGGAAGACTTGGAGGCGATTGCAGATGGAACAACATTGTAGTTATTGGGATCCCTGAAAAGGAGGAATGCTCGATTTGTTCACACAGAAGCTTTGCTCTAAGATGCTTAGGTTCTCCCCCCGGTGGAGGGGACTATACTATAGAGAGAGCACACCAGGCCCTGCGGCCTCCTCCTGCACAGAGCCAGCCTCCCAGGCCGCTAATTGTGAAATTTCTCAATTATCTGGACAGACAACATGTCCTGGCTAAAGTGAGAGAGGTGAAGGAATTATCTTGGTAAGGCAAGCGAACTTGTATCATTCAGGATCTCCCTCACTCGGTGAGAATGAAACGACAGGAATTGCACCCGATTGTAACCAAGCTTATTGCTGCATCCAAGCCTTTCAAAGAAAAGTACCCTGCAGTTTTAATGGTAAATCTGGAAGGGAGCTGGCTTACATTCGAATCCTACTCCCAAGCTCACCAGGAATTGCAGCGTCTTCTCCCAGATCTCTTTAAGTGAGGATACATCCTATTCACTTTGAAACCAATGAGTTGCATCTTTTTACTTATGCCTGGGCATTAATTTTGATATAGTGCTTGGCAATATGAGCAAAATGCAAATGCCTCAGACTATATATGTGGGAGGCCTCTGCATAAGCTATGGTATCTACATGAAGGCCTCATGATCAGCCCCCCCAGTTATTGATGCTTTCTGGTCACTTAGCAGGACTGGACATTCATATATAATTAATGTTATCATAAGACTTTGGTCTAATCTGGAATCGGAGATAGATCAAGTGTCAACCCTCGCTAACAGATTATCCACTATTGGAAATAGGCTGCAAGTGGACAATTATTTCCTCTCGGTCTGGATTGAATGTGCTTTCTAATACGTACAACTGCAACTGGGGCTGATATTTCGACTAGTGCTGCGAAGGACTTTTCTTTTCCCCTTATTTCCCTGTTTCTTCCCTTCCTTCCCCAGCCCTTTCCCTCCCCCCCTTTTTCTTTTTTTTTTGTTCTCTCCTCTCTGGACTATTTATGTGCATATTATATTTGAGTATTGATCTATTAATGGAACTCGCTAGGTATTCATAGTACACGTCTGGAGAGATGTTCACTGGATTGGACTATTTCTATTTGAATAGTATGTAATCTTAGACTTTTGGGACTATATCCGATTTAGAGAGGCCTAATATAAATTCCTGGCTTGGTGGGTGGGAGCTCCGGAGAGTAGAGCTGAGCAAATTGGGTTGGCCGGAAGTGTATCATGTGGCGGAAATTAGTTAGAAGAGCAGTTCAATGGAACTGGGGGACATGTAATGTAGGGGGGGTGGCGGGGCTTTATAGAATTCAGTATCATTGGTGTGGGGAAAGGGGGGGTTTTGGAATTATGGAAAGGTTGGGGTGTAGGAAGGGGGACAATCAAGGTTACGGTTTAATGGGGAAGAATGTCCTATTTTGGTTTGAGGGAGCTCTTATTTATTCAGCTGGCCTTTTTTCTTGTTGTAGTATTTTCAGGTCTTTCTCTATAGGTACATTAACCTTCGCCCCAAGACACATATGAGTCAGATATATAAACTCATCAGCTGGAATGTTAAAGCAGCCAAGGATAGGGTCAAGCGATATATAAACTCATCAGCTGGAACGTTAAAGCAGCCAAGGATAGGGCCAAGCGATATATAAACTCATCAGCTGGAACGTTAAAGCAGCCAAGGATAGGGTCAAGCGATATATAAACTCATCAGCTGGAACGTTAAAGCAGCCAAGGATAGGGTCAAGCGATATATAAACTCATCAGCTGGAACGTTAAAGGAGCCAAGGATAGGGTCAAGCGATATATAAACTCATCAGCTGGAACGTTAAAGGAGCCAAGGATAGGGTCAAATGATATATAAACTCATCAGCTGGAACGTTAAAGCAGCCAAGGATAGGGTCAAGCGATATATAAACTCATCAGCTGGAACGTTAAAGGAGCCAAGGATAGGGTCAAGCGATATATAAACTCATCAGCTGGAACGTTAAAGCAGCCAAGGATAGGGTCAAGCGATATATAAACTCATCAGCTGGAGCGTTAAAGAGCCAAGGATAGGGTCAAGCGATATATAAACTCATCAGCTGGAACGTTAAAGCAGCCAAGGATAGGGTCAAGCGATATATAAACTCATCAGCTGGAACGTTAAAGGAGCCAAGGATAGGGTCAAGCGATATATAAACTCATCAGCTGGAACGTTAAAGGAGCCAAGGATAGGGTCAAGCGATATATAAACTCATCAGCTGGAGCGTTAAAGCAGCCAAGGATAGGGTCAGCGATATATAAACTCATCAGCTGGAGCGTTAAAGGCCAAGGATAGGGTCAGCGATATATAAACTCATCAGCTGGAACATTAAAGGCCAAGGATAGGGTCAAGCGATATATAAACTCATCAGCTGGAGCGTTAAAGGAGCCAAGGATAGGGTCAAGCGATATATAAACTCATCAGCTGGAACGTTAAAGGAGCCAAGGATAGGGTCAAATGATATATAAACTCATCAGCTGGAACGTTAAAGGAGCCAAGGATAGGGTCAAACGGCAAGTGGTTTTAAGGCATTTGCACCACTTGGGAGCACAAATTGCCTTCCTCCAGGAAACACATCTAAAAAGAAGTGATGTTCACTACTTCAGGAGGGCCTGGGTGGCGCAGGCACATGGGGCTGGGGCCTCAACTAAAAGGGCAGGGGTTGCCATACTTGTAGCTAGGGTGTCCCTTTTAAACTCCTGAGTGAATACTGGGACCCAAGAGGCAGGTATATATTTGCGCACAACTGGCCTCACAGCCAATGTTGGGCTCTGTTTATGGCCCTAATTGGTGATTCCCCTCCTTTTTTTATAAAGCTACTACGACAGGTAATATCTGATACACATAAGCCTACAGTCATTGGAGGTGACTGGGATTTAGTACTCAAAATGACCTGGATAGGACATTTAACAGACGAAAGGACTTATCCCCTCGCAAAGGGCTTTGAAGGTTTTATCGACATGCGCGTAGTTGATATATGGCGTATATTTAACCCTGATGGCAGTATTCTTTTATTCCCGGTACACAATTCCTACCAAGAATTGATTATATCCTAGTTAGCTCCTCAGTGGTCCCTGACATGATGCAGGCAGACATCTCAGCTAGAGTCATCTCGGACCATGCCCGGTTAGCGTGTTGTATAGGCCATCCCCGAGTTTAGACGTTCACCGCAATGGAGGTTAAATTGTCAAATTCTAAAAGAAGAATCATACCTGAAGATAATTAGGGACTATATCAAGCATTTTTTTCAGGTTAATCAAGATTCAATAGATCAAAAGGATATGATCTGGGCCGCTCTGAAGTGCTCCTTAAGGGGGGAATTAATTAAGATAACCTCTAGGAAAAAACGTATTCAGAGAGGTAAAATGGATTCCTTATTAACCCTGATTAAACAAATTGAATATAGTCTGTCCCAGCGCTCATCTGATTCAGAGAGGGTTAAGCTGCATAAATTGCAGGCACAATACTCGGGACTAGCCCTACAGCAAGCTGAGCTAGCACTTTTGCGAGCAAGGCTTCAATACTTGGACACAGGGGAGAAAGCTGGAAAGCTTCTCGCTATGCGGATACAACTGGACTCTGCTCATCATATTGCGGGGATCCGTATTACTCAGAGGGATCAAATACATACGGATTCGGGTGATATAGCGAAGGCCTTCGGGCCTTTTTTCCAAAATCTATATTCGCAGGATACTCAATTCGAATCTTCAAAGTCAGAGGTTAATGCTTATTTGAATTCGATCTCCCTCCCAAAGATTTCTGAAGATGATGCCGCGGGTTTAAGTGCTCCTATAACAATCTCGGAGATTCGTCAAGCTATTCAGCAGATGCCCCCTGACAAGTTCCCTGGGCCCGACGGTTACCCGAGCAACTTTTTTAAAGTTCTTTTACCAAATGTAGCCCCAATTTTGTTAGAGGTCTTCAATTATTGGTATAATCATGGTATCTCTGATTCTAGTTTTCTTGAGGCAACAATTTCTTTAATCTTGAAACCAGGTAAAGACCCTTCTAACATGGATAGCTATCGCCCTATATCTTTACTAAATACAGATGTTAAAATCTTGGCGAAGCTTCTCTCAAATAGATTGTCCAAAATTATGGATAAATTGATTTGTAGAGAACAGGTAGGTTTTATGAAAGGAGGGTTCCTCAGGATCATCTAAGAAAATTATTACATCTCATGGCAGAGGTTAGAGAGTCCGGCATCCGGCGGTACTCCTCTCTCTCGGCATAAAAAGGCCTTCGATAGAGTATCCTGGGATTATTTGTTTCTCACTATGTCTGCTTTTGGTATACCGGATGAGTTTTTAAATGGGTTGAATCTTATATTCCTCTCCTCTGCCAGAGTCAAATGCAATGGAGTATTGTCCCAGATTATTAAATTAAAGGGGCACTAGACAAGGCTGCCCTTATCCCCATTGTTATTTAATTTATATCTGGAGCAATTTCTGCATAAATTACCGGGGAATCCGCTTATTGATGGGATCAAGGTGGGGGAATCTACCTATATCTATTCAGCTTATGCTGACGATGTGTTGCTACATATCAAAAATCCAGGAGCTTCCATACCAGCTATATTGCAGGAAATTGATTGTTTCTCCAAGATATCTGGTTATAAACTAAACCCATAAAGACTAAAGTCTTTCCTTTAAACAATAAGGTGATAGAGGCAGATTTGCAGTCGCTAGGATTGGGTTGGGAATCTAAATCGTTAGCATATTTGGGTATCAACATCAGCGCAAACCTCTCCTTGATGATTAAAGAGAATTTAGGCACTATAGTACAAGTTATATCAGGAGATTTGAATAGGTGGCGTCCAATTTCCTTGTCATTGTGGGGTAGGATGAACCTTCTAAAAATGAACGTTCTGCCCAGATTACTATATCCTTTAGGGATGCTCAGGGTTTATCTTCCGAAGAAATGGTTTACCAAGTTGCAGAAAATATTTAATACCTTCCTATGGCAAGGAAAAGGAACCCGTAGGTCCTATCATAATCTGACAGCCCCAAAATGCAGGGGTGGGTTAGCCGCACCCTCCGTATTCTTATATTATGTGGCTCAACATGTTTGTAAACTAAGTTGGTGGAGTAAAGAACACTGGTACTCAGATTATCGGCCTCTGTGGTGTGACATAGAGTGCGATTTAGCGAAAAGGGTGAAGTGTTCCTTGCGGGCCCTTTTATTCCTTTCCCCATCTAATACCCCTAGATTATTAAAGAATAATCCCATGGGATGATCCCTGAAAGCCTTCTTCCAATTACAGCAACACCTTGGAGTTATGTGGTGGACTTCAGATGTGCAACCCATATTTGAAAACATACACTTTAAGCTTGGGGGTACTACAATACCTCCTGCCTTTTGCCACAGATATTTATTTTTCAGTAGCGGATTTTTGGGAACAGAGTAGCCCATGCCCTTTGATTATTTGAAGAGGCGCTATGGTTTACTGATGGCTGCTTTTTTAAGTGGTTGCAACTCAGTAAGGCCTTGGCTCAGGTGTTCTCCTCCTCTCCCGCACCTGGTTATCGACCGGAAAACATTGATTCTCTGCTAACAGTTGCTGTACAATCACATGCAGTGTCCAAAGTTTATAAGCTGCTTCAGGAGTGGGATCGTAAACTCCCATCAGGGGTTTGTTATTATTGGGTCAGAGGATTGAACATTAGGGACACTCCGGACTATTGAAGGAAGCTCTGGGGTGCCATCTATATATATGTCAAACAAGATAGACTTAGAATGGTTCAATTTAATATCATGCATCACCTTTACCTAACACCCACTTACCTGATTAGATGGAGAGCACGCCGTTCTCCCCTTTGTTGGAACTGTAAATTGGAGGAAGGCACTTTGTACCACATGCTATGGTCGTGCCCAGGATTCGGACTCTTTGGGATACCATTGGTAGACTTGTGCCCCTATCCTTGGCTCAACTAGTATGGATACTCCTGAAATTTGCTTATTACAAATTTTCCTGAAGCCACTCCTAAGTTTTGGAGGCCCAAGTGTCACTTATCGCTGCTGTTATGAAGCTGTTAATTCTAAGACATTGGTGGTCAGACAGCTCCCATCTCTATTGGGTGCATCGAGAATGCACCTTAAGCGTTACAACTAGAGAAGCATATAGCATATATCCGAGGCAAGCAAAAAGCCTTTGTATCTTTGTGGGGCCCCTAGACTCCTTTTGAAGACCTGGAAGCTGAGAGCTTAATGTTTCCTTGGAAGGCCGATTGTTTTACTTTCTGCTCCTTATCTCTTAATGTAACCTTGAGGGTGGGGGTGGATGGGGGTGAGTTGATAGTATAGATGATGTTTTATAGGGACTTTATTTGTAATGCGCCCTATATGTATTATGCAAGACTATTACTATAGTTGAGTGCCATTTGTCATAGGTTACAATTCTCATATCAATTTTGTTGATGTGGCGTGTAAAATCAATAAAATGTTAATTGCAAAAAAAAAAAATACAGTCCTCCTTAAAAACATGTGTGCATTTTTCCTGAGGTTTACCAAATAATTCTCAATGTATTATTTTGATAAATATCTCAGTCATAAAAGAGATGCAATTTAATTCAGACTTAGACTTCCATGCAGGAGTGGTAATCTGCCATACCAACTTTTATAAATTAGTATAATCTTATAAATTAGTATAATTATTAATTGTCAGCATGGAAAAAGCATGCTTATGAGTATATGTATTGAGCCAAAACTTTGAGTTTATGAATATCCCCACCAATAAATTATTGAATATTTAATAGCAAGCCCACCACACCTCATCATAAACTCAGAGTACCAGCCTGCAACCCACTGTACAAAGCTTCAAAGTCATAATGTCTCATTCAGTTAATCCCAGGTGCATTGTCTTTAGCCCACATACAAACTAGCCACCACAGGCCCTACAAGGTTCTTTTGAGGCCATTTGCAATCCTCCAAAGATTTAACTTGCTTAGAGCTGCTCATACTGGGTCTACTGGACAGCTAAATGCATGGTGTAACTCAAGTGCAGCCTAGTTCACTAATTCAGTAGTATTAACATATATATCAACAATAATAGTAGTATCAATAAATAACTTGGGTTCAAATATGTAACCTTTTCAAAATAAAAATAAAAAGTAGTTAAGTAGGCTTCCAGATAGTGTTTCTACCTTTGCATTTTAACAAAATTATTTCACTTACATATGCTAATTAATACCTTTGGTTGTTAAGTCTAACAGCCTGTCGTTTAAACAGCTACCCTGTTAAGGGTTTCTTTTTACTTAGTTAACAGAAATAATAGTAATAATACTAATACTTTATTTATAATGTGAATTTCGAGTAACAAGGTGCAGTACAGTTAAAACAGTTAAAAGTGAATAAAACAATATCAACATCACATTAAAATATACAGTGCAAACCAAGTCAACCATCATCATCACTGTATGCCTTTTTCCAAAGAAATGCCTTTGGGGCCTGTTTGAATCCCCCCACGGTCATACACTCTCTAATATGATGGGGTAGAGAATTTCAGAGGGCAGGAGCCATGGACATAAATGCCCAGGCTCCAGCAGATTTTAAAACCACCCTCGGAATCTCTAGCAACCCCTCGTTGGACGAGCAGAGTGGCCACTCACGGTGATAAGGAATCATAAGCTCTTTCAGGTAGTCAGGGCCCAGTCTGCGTAGGGCTTTATACGTCAGTAACCTGACTTTGAAGGTGATCCGCCACTGAACTGGCAGCTAGTGCAGTTCCCACAGATAAAGACAACATTATAAATAACCCTGAAATCAGACTATAAAAAATATGTAAAAAGTAATATATCCTATAAACAATTATAACACACCTCAGAATTGATTATCAATTATTCCATACATTTAACATAAAATTTTAAAAGATAAATCTCAACTGAGCAGAGTTGTAATTCTAACAGGGTCAGGAATCCATTCCTTTTCAGAACAAATGTTCAAGACTCCTTTAACTCTGCAATCCGTGAGTCAATATGTATAAAAGGCTCCTTTTCATGTTGAGGGATCCATACAATTATTTAGCAAGGGTGTATAAATTAAACTAAATATGCAAGAAATATCATGTTTCCAGCAACTGATAGGCTTAATATTCCAACAACACCAAATTAGATACAATAAACAGGTAGCTGGAGAAACATATCAGTCGACTCCGTACCTAAGAAGCCTTATTCAGCAGCTCAAGTATTAAGGAGTCCTGTTTAGTTAAATAAAATGCTTTGGTGTGCAACAATTAAAATTAGATTCTGTCCCATAAGGTGCACACCTCAAAAATACAAGCTCCCACCTTGTTTGAGGGTTCTTATTTGCTCAAAGGCTTGTACAGATAAAAATTCAAAAGACCGTTCCTTTTAAATCAGCTGTTCAAGGCTCCGACAGGTCAGGAGTCCATGCTCATTTCAAGAGATCAAATTTTGAGAGACACTGTCTCACAACTCATAGCACATTTGATCGTGACTTCCTACCTAGAAGTGATTATAGGGAGCATAAACTACACAGACTCAAACAAAGACGAATGAGTCAAAAATTAATGTTTAGAAAGGTGTGTAACACAAGCCAGCAAGCTACACTGGCCTCCTATAAAATAACCCATGAACTATTAAAAAAAATGAAACCATACTTGGATAGTGAGATGATTAAAGATTGCATTTTAATAGCTTGTTCCACCTTATTCCCGGATAAGGCTGAGCTGCAAAAAGAACTCAGTAAAATACAATTGTCAGATTCTACTGTAGCCAGGAGGGCTTCTGATGTTTCAGAGAATAAAGAAAGCATACTGAAAGAGAAATTATTAGCCTCAGAATTTGTTAGCATAGCAATTGATGAAAGTCTTGATATTAGTGACATCCCACGATTGTTAATTTTTGTGAGATCAACAACTCGAGACATTGTTGTTATAGAGGAACTATTAGATATGATGCCACTGCAGTCAGGCACCAGGAGTGAAGACATAAAAATTAAGTCATGAATGTACTAAAAAAGTTTGCTGTGCCAGCAGATAAAATTGCATCCATGACTACAGATGTGGCATCTGCAATGGTTGGTAAGAGGAGTGGTGCTGTTACATTACTGAAACAGGAGCTGATGTCTAATTCTGAAAGGACTATGCCTGATATTGTCTTACCACTGCATTATACACCAACAGGCATTGTCTTGCAAATTTAGTACACTTTGTGATGTTATGAGGGATGTAATTGAAGTTGTTAATTTTATCAGGGCAACAGTCAGGAACCACCAGCAATTTAAAATTACGTGTGATGAATTTGAAAGACATTAGGGGGACTTAGTGCTCTGTACTGAAGTCAGGTGGCTGTCTCGTGGTCACATGCTAGCCCATGTAATGGATTTGTTTCAACCATTAAAGCAGTTTATTATTGAATGTGGTGAAACCTCACGCTTCACGTCCCTTGATGATATGGACTTGTTGTTGTCTCTTGCCTTTCTTTGTGACATTACTCAGCACTTAAATGACTTAAATCTGAGGTTACAGGGAAACAATAAAACCGTGTGAGACTTGTAGTCAGCTGTTACATCATTTTCATGCAAGCTGCAGGTATTGCAAAGCAATGTTATGAAGGGCAGATACCATTTGTTCAATCATGTGCAAAGAATAACAGAACAAACATCAAGATATTGTTCCAAATCATCAAATGTTCAGCAATGTGCGCTCTGAGCTGTCAGAAAACTATGCTAGCAGAATTTTAGATTTTAAAAATTCTGAAAAACATTTGCATCTGGTGCACAACCCATTCCTCATGGAGGTTAGTGAAATGGAAAACATTTTTGATGGAATGTCTGATTCCACTGATCTCATCATGGAATTTGTGGAACTAAAGAGCTCTGAAGAGCTTTACAGAGAATTTCGACAGAACACTGATGTTCAGTTTTTTTGGAAATTAGTAAGCCATAAACCTCATATTTCATAGCTTGCCCAGTGGCTAATATCAATGTTCCCATCCACATATAGATGTGAAGCAGCCTTCTCTGTTATGTCTCAGATTAAAAACACCAAGCAAAATAGTCTCAGTCTCCAACATACAAAAGAATGCCTTCGAATTGCAGTGTCCAGCTTAGAGCCAGACTTCACTGCACTTGTTTCAAAGAAGGAGTGTCATGTATCTAACTGGCTGCTATTACATTCTATTTAATATGTGTAACAGTGTTATTTATGTTTTTATGTATATTTAATTGCATACATTTGTAATTGATAACAATAAAATGTTTTGAACGTTATACATTTTGTGTGCATGTTTGATTTCGACACTTCTGGATGCCGTGTATATGGGTTGTGGCTCCCCAGCCTTGTGTGACTGAGTACCACTGCCATTGAATAATGTAAACCACACAAAAAATCAATACCAAGCTGCAACAGGCGTCCTTCGTATTCCCAACCAGAAATCCTGGTATGGGGTCCAACAATTCAATTACATTTCTTTTGCGCTGCCTCTTATAATTATCTCCATCAGAGGCAAACTACTAGTCAATGTTCGACAACATTATCCAGAGTCCTGAGGCATAAAGCAACGCTCAATATACCTGTAAGCCATATAGCATGCCTTTCTTAGATGTGACTCCTCAGAATTAGAATAAAATAAAGTTGTACCTGCAGGGTAGCACACTTTGCAGCCTCAATCTGTCATTGTGCTTATTAGCCAAACTAATACTTGCAAGAAGCTGCACACACTTCTAGGCCTCTCAGACTAAATCCATATTGGGTTCGAGATCCCATTTCAGTATAGCGTACATTGAATCTCTGCCTTGAATTCCCTAGAGACTTATCTCGTCATATCAGCTGGGACCTAAAAGATAAAAGAAAGAACAAAATTGAGCATAGTAACTTTCATTTTATTAAGGGAAAAGGGTGATCCCCTCTCCCTAGGTAACCATAGCTTACCTTTGATAAATATAAAAGCGCCTATCAGCACATAATGTGCCTTCCAATGCAGCTCAGCTTTCCTACAACCACTTTTCCAACAACCCGGGCATGCTGAATGCTCCTTTGACAAAACAAGAGCTGCAAACTCCAGGGCTGATGACTCAGAACCCGCATTTTCGGCAAAGCTAGGTGCATCAACGTAACACCAAATGCCAAACAGGCACTCAGAACTGGAACGCCAAGGAGCGGAGGTGCTAAAAAGGCAATAGTAAAGCAAGTTGATTACAATTTTAAGATAAGTTTCATTCATCCATTTCAAATGAAACAAAATAAAAAGGTTTTAACAGAACTTGTAAACACTATTTCGGGAGTAGAGATGCAGGGAACAGAGCAGCGTTGCAGCCATCTTGCTGCTCCCCCACCCCACAGCAGCAGCGTTGCAGCCATCTTGCTGCTCCCCCACCCCCCAGCACAAGATAAAGAGAAACTTGCAAAAAAATTGCTACCCAAAACAGATACTAATTAAAAAGCTGAACCCATATGCATGGCACCTGACCAACTGGTATCAGCACAAGAGTCTTCTCCAAGGACCATGTGCATCGGTCTGGTGGCCTAGCAGAGGCATCTTGTAAATCATCTTCTGATCTTATATGCTGTCTACTCTATTCCATGGGAGTGTTCCACGGGAATGTTAAATAGGTTTTAATACAATACTAAAGGGGAACAGCAAGGGGGGATTATACACTGATATTTGAGCTGTTGAGCAAAAGGCTCCTAGTAGTACTAGTAAGTTTTATTTACATAGGCACCCTTCCCGGAGGTCCAGGGCACCTTACAGATCATTGCAATACTCATAGTATCAATAAATACAAATACACTAATAAATAAATCATGCATTAAACAGTTTAAAACCCAAACCCATAACACTTCAGTAGAGATGACAACTAACAGAGGATAGGTCAATCCCCAAAGGCTTGCTGGAACAGCAATGGTTTCAAACCCGTCTTAAATTCCTCCACTGTGAAGGGCTCTCTGAGTACCCTTAGAGGGAGTTCCATAAAACTTGGTTAGTGACCTCAAAGGCTCGGTCACCCAGAGGGTTTTAAGCCTGGCCATCGGTACAGTTAAGAGGACCACCTCGGTGGACAGAAGAGAGTGAAAGGCCAAATATCCTGTGTAGGGCCTTATAAGTTAGAAGACCAACTTCATAGGATACACGGCACTTTGCCAGCCAACAGTGCAGTTCACGCAGTGCCGGGGAGATATGACTTGACCTAGAAAGGCAGGTCAGCAACCTAGCAGTTGTGTTCTGCACTAGCATCAGATACCACAGTGTTCACTGGTCATGAGGTGTAGGGAATTACAGTAGTTAAGCCAGGACATCATAAAGGCAAATAGCAGTATTGCTAAGTCTCCTGGGGGGATAAGGGATTTAATCTGACTGATGTTTCAGAGATGGTAAAAACCACGTTGGATATCTGCTGACACCTGAGCCTCAAATGTCAGTCCTTTGTCCAAGGTGACCTGCAGATTTCTCACCTTAGTGGCAGTCTTAAGACCAGTCAAACCTAGTCAAAGCCCAGACTCAGGCCTGCCATCTGCTACTCTCATCCTACAATCTGGTTCAATCACCAGTATCTCAGTCTTGTCAGGGTTATGCCTCAACCAGCTCAATGACATATAGTCCTAGATCTCAGCCAAGCGCTTATTAAAACATCAGCTGTACCCGGCATCCCAGGTTCAGAAGACTGATATAGGAGGATGTCCTCTGTATAACAGTGAAATACCAGCCCATGCCATCTAATGATCCCACCCAGTGGCAGCATATACACCACAGACAACATGGTCAAGCAGACTGAACCCTGGGGAACGCTACAGGGCAGTGATACTCTGCATGACGAGAACTTTTCCAATACAACACTCTGTGTCTTGAACCTGAGTTAGGACTCAAACTATCAAATAACTTGGACAGTGAGACCTGCATATTCCCTCAGCTGGTCCAACAACAGCCCATGGTCTACAGTGTCAAAAGCTGAGGGGAGATCGAAAAGAAAGAGAACTGATCATTCACCTCTATCTCTCACCCTGAGGAGGTCATAATGCACCATGACCAGTGTGATCTCAGTATTATGCATGGCCCTAAATCCTGATTGGAGAGGCTCATAGATGTTAAAAGGTTCTGGGGTGTGCCTCAGCTATGACACAACCACCTTGTCAATAATCTTGCCTGAAAAGGGCAGGTTCGAGACTGGGCTGTAATTTGTTAGGTTATCAGGGTCCAAAGATGGCTTTTTCAGGAGAGGCCTCACTAGCACATCTTTCAGTTTAGCCAGAAAGAGACCCTCTATCAAGGAGCACTGGAGACTGTGCCTCCTCATGTTATGGTTGCCACTCAGCTTAAACAGACCACCTTTATCCACCTTATTTATCCCTTTCAAGTACTTGAAGGTCCCAGTCATGTCCCCTCTCTCTCTCTCTCTCTCTGGATCCAGTACACAACATGTTTGCCATGGCTCAACAATCCTCTCACTAACCTCCTCCATCATCACTGACTGAAACTCTTCCCACAGCAGCTGTGTGCCATTGTGGAGTACCGGCTCAACCCACTTGGGTTGCCATAGCCCACTTGGGGAGATCCCAGCCTGAATAGAGCCATCCATGTCCAAGAAGAATCAAGTAAACTCTTAGCATTTAGTGAGTGAAAAAAACCTCCTTGAGGCTCCCGACAGGTCAGATGAAGTAACCTATCTACAGTTCAAAAGAGCAGAGCTGGCCGATTCCTCCCAGCAGCAATCTCACTCCCTTGACAGAAAGCATGCCTTCTTCCGGGTGATTGTCTTTTGGTATTCCCCATAGTGAATAGACAGC
The DNA here is from genome assembly GCA_016271365.2 of Neoceratodus forsteri. Lineage (NCBI taxonomy): Eukaryota > Metazoa > Chordata > Ceratodontiformes > Ceratodontidae > Neoceratodus > Neoceratodus forsteri. The sequence continues at coordinate 21,438,253 of CM057458.1, read as the reverse complement.
CAGTCTGCCATCTTCTGCCCTGGATCTCTTCCAACTATGTTTCAACATCTGTTATCTTGCCTTCATTTCCCAAAGCTCACAATCATACCATGGTGAGCCATGGCATTAGAGAAGGGGGGCATACACGGAAAGGAGGGACCTGATCAAAGGCCACCATGACAGCCCTGTTATAGACCACCCCCTTTTCAACTGACCCCACTGCAAATGCTGCCACCATAGCCAACACATCTACTACTGCATAAAGTCCCTCAGGCCAAAGCCATCTTAAAGGGCGGTACTGGCCCATCCCCACAGAGTGTGACCACAAGTGGGGGGCCTTAAAGGAAAACTTGATTGTGCAATGATCCGACCAACTGACCAGATCAGTCTCAAGACCCTGCACCTTGAGCCCCAGGGAAAATACCAAGTCCAAGGTGTGACCGTGTTGGATTGCAGAAGTAACTATTTGTGCGATGCCCAGAAATTCTTACCTCATTGTTCCCCCGAGCACTCCTCCCATGTTAGATTTCTCCCTCAAGAGCTTTCTTCTTGTTCTTAAGGAGCTATTGACACGGCAAAGAAAACACTGAAAAACAATAATTAGGTACAATTCAGCTTGCATACCATATATATTCTACATATTTATCTTCCCCATTATTTATTAGTGAGCAGATTTGCATGACTACATGATCTTTGTCCCTTAGAGTTCATCTGCCTCTATAGCTTACTCCCTACTTCAAGTCATAATCCTCTGTGGTGACATCAGAATGTGTTGCTGTGAGAGTAACTGTGATATCACAAGCAGTGCATTATGACCTCAGGTAGCGAGACAGCAGCAGGGATAGATGAACTCTTCAGGAACAAAGATTTTGTTTTAATGCAAATGACCGTAGTAATAAGTAATGGGGAGGAGGAATACAGAACTAATGTGAAACACAAGCTGAACTGTGTCTAAATATTATGGTTTGTTACAGTTGTCCTGAAATTGTCAGCTGCTCCTTAAAGCAGCCGTGTATGACAGCGGTGAAAATTTTGACCTGTGCATTCTTATTCTATTTTAGACTGCCTCTTAACACCTGACTTGTATGGTACCCTTGTTTCCCCATTTTGAGATGGCCTTCATACTTTTTTCACGTTTGAAATAATAAAAGGAGTGCTCCCCTTAATATGTATTGGAGCAGGTTTTCATCAGTATTCTCAGTTGTTTTTGAACAGCCACTGTTTAGCATTACTTCTGCTGTGAATAAAATGACTTAGTATACAGTAGGCAGTGCTCTCTGACCTCATGGGCTAATAGGTGTTCAAAAACAACTGAGAATACTACTGGAAACCTGGTCCGAGCCATATTAAAAGAAACGCTCCTTTCATTATTTCAGATATGAAAAAAGGACAGAAGCACACTCAAAATGGAGAAAGAAGGGTGTCATAGAAGTTCAGAAAAGAGGAAGTATTTAAATAAAATATAGGTCAAAACATGCACTGCTATCATGCACTGCTGCATTAGCTCCCATCAGAGTAGCTATACTGTACTACCGAGATACACTGAAGATTGTTTTAGATTTTTTTTCTGTGTGTGAATTTAGTGCTTGTGAAAGGTACTAGATAGAAATCACTGGAACCTGATATCCTCTGCTTATCCACATGACAGGTACAGTATGGGTGATCACAGTGCAAGCTTCCCGACACTGCCCCGCCAAAGTGCCTCAACTCTGCCAAGGAGGGACCACCACCTAGGTGAGAGAATAGTTTGCACTCCATGTCCATTCCATCCTTGGCATCTCATGTGAGACTGCCAACAAGGGTGCCAATTAATGCCAATTGTGTGGGTAGTTTTGTGATGTGGACATCTGCACTCTGGGAATTGAACTGAGACCATGGCAACTCATTTCACATAGGCCACTGAACAGCCCTCAGGCGTTGTCTTTTAACCATTACCAACCTGTGCTGGATCTGAACTCATGACATAGAGCTGAAAGGCTCCTTATTCCACTACCAGTCCATTGAGCAAGCCAGTTCCCCTTATAGATACATTGAAGCTGATGGCAGAAAAAGACTAGAGTCCATCTAGCCTGTCAGTTAAAATTACTGTTATGCATGTATTGTCCTCCCGCTGCCCTTTTTGTCTTTGACAACCCTCTAAATCTGTCCCACCTGACCCTGAACCCATTTACTGTTTTTTCCTCCACCACCATGACCACCTTATGCAGCTTATTTCACTGTGCCACCACCCTCTCAGTGGAGAAACACTTCCTGATATCCCTCGGAAACTTTCCTCCCACCAGTTTCCAGACCTGCACTTTCATAACTCTGCTCTTGTTCCAGGTGAAACTTGCACATCTCTGTCATATCACCTCTCTCCTTCCTGACCTCAGGTAAGTAAATATTGAGGCCCACAAGCTGTTCCTCATATGGTCAGCCTTGCGGTCCTTGGATCATCCTGGTGGTCCTCCTTTGCACTTCCCCCAGCCTGTCTCTGTCTTTTTTCAGGTACAGGGTTCAGAACTGGGCACAGTACTCAAGATGTGGCCTTACCAGGGTTCTGTACAGGGGATACTATTCCAACACCACACCTCCATGGATCTCCACTCAAGATCTGATGGTAGCACCACAGTAATATGTTTTGGGATTTGAACTCTGATCACTTGATTCCTAGTGCAGTGACTTAACCATTAGGCTACAGCAGCAGCTAAGCAGCTTGGTTGTGGGGGTGATCCACAGACAGAAGCACTGCATCTCGGGCAGTACTGACCCAAGGACAGTGGTGGGACATAGTGCTGAGGACCTGGGGGGTAGTGGTACATATACTGGCCCATGAGCAGTGCTCAGAGTAACAGTCTGCAAAGACCATGTGCAAGCAGAAGGGTTGGGCAGAATAAGTGGTAAACATTAGAAAGCATTACTTCACACAAAGTGTGGTGAACATGTGGAATAGCCCATCCAGTGATTTGATGCTAGCATAGATCAGGCATTTCATTCATTTTATTTTATTGTTTATCTGGAATAGCAAACTGAGCAAACTCCCTGTTTTCAAATGTGACACGCATACAAAAGACATGAAAGACATAAAATGCAATCAAGATTGTTACACACAATTACTATTACAATTTGATTGGTCAGTCAACAAAGACAAAAACTTTTTCAAACTGAAAACATGAATTGCAGCATTTGATGGCATTAGGAAGATTATTGTAATTACGATCACCAACAATTTAAAGCAGGACTAGACAGACTCCTAAGGAAGAATTGTCAAATCCTGAAGACTCTCGACTGGCTCTCAGTCCACAATTATAAGTTATCTTTATCTTAATTTGCATTTAAAATTATTAATTCTGGTGTTCCTGTTTCCTTAAGTAAATGTTTAATCAAACATACTCCAACCCATAACTCAAGGTCTTCTAATGAGCTTCAATTGATTAAACCGTCTGTGCGTGCAACTGCTGGAAAACAACCTTTGCATTTGTGCAGCCTCTTTGTGGAATTCCTTACCCACACAAGTTAGGCATATCCCATGTTTTAAACTCTTCTCCTCAGCTGCCTTCCAGTATTTTAAAAATCTTGATGTTTGCTCATGTAAGTTGTACTGAGTGTTGCATTTATTGGAAATGCTGTCTGTACTTTGTTCTGTACACTTCTTTTATTGTAACTATCCTGACGTCAGGTCATACCTGAAAAAGGAACGTATATTCCAGTGTGTACCTACCTACCTGATATTCAAATAACTGAAATGAAACTTAGGGGTTAGACAGCATGAGTTGGAGTAAAAGCTTGAATATGTCTTTATTCAAACTGGATGTAGTTGCTGTTGTGTAGCTGGAGGGGTGGGTCAGATGGAAGACAACTTATTTCTGTATGTTGTGTAATTAATCACTAGTTTTGTGAAGTGTAGTAGTGCACTGAATTCTTTGTTTACAGAATGTCATGGTGGGGGAGCATTATACCGAACTTCCCCGCTATCTATTAAAAGGGATGGGTGGTGTGCCCCCAATCTCTTTTTGATTATGTTAATATTTTTTGTGTTTTGTCACCCCCTCTTGCACCACTGTACAGTAGGCACTCCACCAATGACATCCTCAGCTGTAACCAGTTAGTGGCTCCTGATGCTCTCACACCACTACTTGTGTAAGTTGTCACTTTGATGAACAGTGAGCAGCACATTGCATTGCTGCTCGGGTTTCAAGAGTGGAACATCTTATTGAATGGAAAGTACTTTCCCCATTTAATGCTCATGTCAGTGAGATGTTTTTTCATTTTCTGCATAATTTGTTTATGCTCCTCCGGTGCAGGCCCTATTATCCTGGTCTGACCCCCAGCCCCGTCACCCAGCATCCCACGGACTTAGCTCAACCTCCATCCTTCCCCCTGTGGTGGGGTCAGAAGCCCCCCTCTTCCCTGCTGGAGAATGGATCTGGTTCATGGAGGGAATGCTCTGTTGCCAGTTTAGGTCTTGTGAGGGGTCAGAACTCTCTTCGTTGCTCTGTCCAGGTTTTTCCTTCCTGGTATTTTCCCCTGGGGGTGGTACGCAAGCTTGAATGCAAGTGTGGAGCGTGCCATCACCAGTGTCCCCTGACCAGTAAGTCTTTCTAAACACACAGCCACCTACAGTCACCTGGGTGGCAGTATTGTGTCAGAGCATGACTGCCTTCCTTCCATAGAGGAGGAGGAGGGTGCCCTCTGGGATGCTCAGTCTTTCTCCCCCTAGCTGGCCCACAATGACCCAGGCTCAGTTTTTAAATACAGGTCACCAGTGTGGCAGTAGACATGGCATCTAGCATCTGAACCCTTCGCACTGGGCAGTCACCAATAAATTACATTTTTATATTGGCATAAGTTGCCCCAAAAAATGATGGAGCCAGTGCAAAAACTGTTTCCTAACAGTCAGAACTCAGTTTTGCATTGCACTGTGACAAGAGCTGCAGATTCATTCCAGCTGAGGTGCAAAAGCATTTCAGACAAGTAGCCCCTGAGACCACTAAGCTTTGTGTTGCAAAATAACACTATGTGAGTTAGAAATGCTTTCACAACTTTAAATAAATAATGCAGAACCAACTCATTGGTATGAGAGTCTAATGCAAACTGTTCTTTATCGAAGCGAGACTCGTGTCAGTGATTAACTGCAACCAATGATTTCAAAGATTGCAGCTCCAGTTGTGACACAATAGGGGGCCACCACAACCTCGTGGCCCTCTGACAAAGCTCAGTAGAGAGGCAAGCCAATGAACCTTGGACATTTTACAGACCATTTGGTGTTGGGCTCCCACTGTACTGTAATATTCCACATTTATTTTGCTAAGCTTTTAGAGAAATGTGTTTTTTTTTTTCATCAAAATCAGCACAGCCAGTGGTTGTAAAAAATAAAGCATCTCACTTTAAAAGCCACATCTTGGATGTCCTGATACCTTATTCTTCAAGTACAAGTGTCTGTATTTCTGTTACGTTTCCACAATAGGGTGTTACCTGCAGAGCAGGCTTTAACTGATAGTCTTGAAAAAGCGTCAGTGTGACGTGAAACATATGTCGACATTTCACAGCGAGTGAGGGGGGTGCTTAACTTTGTATTTTATTAAATAAATTTTGATACTGGTTGCTATATTGATGCAATGACTTTTCTGTCTGGAGGGTAGCCGAGAATTCTCTTCATTGATCTATTTAACTGATAGGCGGCAGAAAACTCAATCAATCAATCTTTATTTTAGCAGGCAAAACACCTTTGAGAAAAAATACTCATTTGCAGGATGGACTTGGGAGATTATTCATATAAAATAACAATCAAGGCCAGCTTGAATAACACCACATAAATCATATTACGTCACATACTTCCAGAACAAGGGATCAAGCAATTTCGGATAGTTATATGTACAGAACATTACAGAGGCACAAGTACAACAGGTTCCTACAGAGTAGTAGGCACTAGGTAAGGTACATATAAGTTGTAAGTCAGGACACGGAAGACAGTGAAGTGGAGAGGAGATGTCCCATGACACTCCAGATTCAGAGCATTAACAGGCACAACTGCAGAGTTCTTTGAAGGCATGTGAAAATGTAGTTTTGAAGGTAGACAGCTTCACAGGGAAGGCTACCTTTAGGGTTTTCTGAAGGTTGTTTTACAGGTAGGGAAAGGAAAAACTTATGGAGGATCTGCCAAAACAAGATCTGACTTTTGGAATAGCCGAGGATATATATGCATGGCTTCTCAAGGCATAGTTTCCAGGGGAGCAAATAGGTAGACACTCAGTGATATACTGTATTGGGGAAGCTTTTTGATAAGGGCACGGTAAGTCCAAATGGCTGCATTTTTTAGCTGTCTGAATTTGAGGGATGTCTAGCCAACCAGAGAATAAAGAGCAGTGGTGAGTAGAATTGGGTGCTCCTTTAATGACTCTTATTGCTCTGTGGTATAAGTTGTCAAGCTTAGCTAACACTGTGTTAGTAGCTTGACCATACAGAATGTCAGCATAGTCAATGAGTGGCATTAAAGTAGCCTGGGTGAGTCGTGTTTTAGCTTCCAATGTAAGTAGGTGTTTTATCCTAAAGAATATACCAAGTCTCTGCTTCAATTTTTTGGTCATACCATCTATATGATCAGAGAAATTCAAAGGCTTTATGCACCAGCTGCAACACATATCATCACTACTGTTACTGTACCACTGCTGTGCTAATGTTTTGTGCCATGCAATAACAATGTTATTGCAGGGATTAGCATTCCAATCCCCCAACTGAAAGCAGCAGTTTGCATTTGACAAAGTAGGGTTGCTTGGATATCTGTTTTGCAAAACAGATACCTTGGATTCCAATGGCTGCCAATCAGGTGAAATTATAGGAGGACATCATTTATATATTTATTTACTTTATTCATTTGTAATTTTTTTTTTCAAATGCTTTGCCAGGAAAGACATACTGAGCTGATAACCAATTGTTTCCAGATGCATTCATAGGGGAGAGATATGGAAGACAATACAAGAGGAGAAAAGTAAATAGAAATTAACAGCATTCGAAAAATAGTAATCATATACAGCGAGAGAGTACATCAAAGGAGTGTATGATTTATTTATTTATTAGTGTTTGGTTACTGGGTAAGTGCACTAGGCAATAACCCTGCCTATTTTCAGGCACGACCTGGGAGAGTACAAAATACAGTGATACATCAGGACAAGGTAACTGGACAATCACAATTCCAAGACACGTTACATTAAAATTATCCATGCAGGGATATACAGGGAATTTACACGACTGGCACAATTCATCCATGCAGGGATGTAGCAGATCAGATAAGCAAAACAAAAATGAGGCAAACAGATACACATTGTTAAGGTAAATCAGTACAACTGGTGCGTGCAGTAGATAAAACTGAGCGTTAATAGGCAAAGAATAATTACTTATACAAACCTCTCCTAGCTGGAAGAACATGCACAAGCAGCTCCATCGTGGCACCAATCTCTCTCTCACCCACCCAACTTTTACTTGGGTAAGTAGTTGGGTACTATGGAGGGAGGATGGAGGGGGGTTGTGAGTGGGTGTGCTGGGTAGGAGGTCAGTTATTGAACTGTGGGTGCATAGTTGTGTAAAGGAGGGGACATCTGGGAAGGCATTCTGATTCTGTGTGGGTGGGGGAGCAAGATTTTTTTTATCATCAGAGTCCTGCATATTTTATTATAGGAACAGTACAGACAGCATTATTTTCTTACTTCAGGAGTTTGGGGGAGGAGGGAGTTTGAGAGTTAGAGGGTGGTTTGGGTGGGGTGGGAGTAATCAATTGCAGGATAGACTACTGGTGGGTGTTGTTGTAGTTAAAGAAGATTTAGGGATATTACCTTTTCACAGACTAAGACAGTCTGAAATCCGATAGCCGGCTGGGGGATTGGATTTCGGGACATCCAAGCAAGCTTAGCACAATTGCATAAGTGTGGCAGCACATGGGCATGGCGGGGGGCACATGCTGATGAGAGGAGAAGATATACACACAGCTCACAATTGCATACTGGTAGCCCTGGTGAATGCGCTAACAGTCTGTGCGGCACTAGTTAACGTTTGTCAAAACCATGTTTTAACAGCATGCAACATATCAAATACTGAACTAGAGCCCTGAAAAAGCCAGTTATGATGAACCAAGGTGACAAATGGACATGACCAATGAAGTTCACAGCAATGGTTTTTTTATGAAGGATTGATTTGAAACCAGCGTGGACAGTGGCTCTATATGTAATGCTATACTAATGTAGTGGACTTTTAATAAGCACATTACAAGTGGCAAGCTGGCTTCCCTAAACACTGCAATACATTCTTATGTTTGCTTATAAACTGCAAAGCAAAAATATTAGGAAAGTGTTGGGGGCTATAGGTGTGTAAGGCTGCTAGCCAATGAGCTACTGTATAGGGAAAGCAGCCACTCCCTCTTGCCAGCCAGTGGGGAAGTGGGACTCTGGGTTCATTTGAATACCTACAGTACAAGTGTCCATTTATGCAAGGAGCTGCAGCCTGCCGCATTCCAGAATTATCCCCATCACCACCTGCCGATGTTTTCCTGTTACATGTCATACAGCGGAGCCTGCCAGTATGTGATGCAGAATACTGCAACATTCTGAAAGAGTTACTGCAAGAAGCAGTGCATTTTCAATGGCAGTTAATCCCCTTTGTCGTGCAGGAATCTCTGGCACTGTGTTGTACCCTGGCAGGCTCCAGTGTATGTTACTGCAATATGATTTATGAGTTGAGTTGGTGTCTATCTACATATGAGGCTGTTATTAATTGCTTGACAACTCGATCTGTCTTTGAGGACAGATATGTGACTGATACCTGGCCAATATGGAGAGACATGTCGAAAGTCACACTGTAGGTGTTACTTGTGGCCTCCCCCACCTCCATCTCTCACACCAGAACCACCAATTTTAGTTTCCAGACGCACCATAGCTATAACTTGCACCCTCCCCTGGCACAGTTATACTGGCATCACCATTTTCAATTTCAAGCTACATTATGGTTGTACAGTGGCAGCCACTATCTGCCAGGATGCAGCCAGTATCTGTGGCCTCGTCACTGTTTCATGTATAATTTATTTATTTATTTATTTATTGAATTTTGATGACCGAGTAGGCCCACTGGGCCCCGGAGGTCCCTTTTTCAGGGGCGACCCGGGAGTTACAGGACTAGTAGGATACACAATTAGTACAGATGTAGATTATAGCATGTAACAGGTGAACATATATATATAGCAATGACATATTACATAGCAGGTTACAGCGATTAGCAAAAGTAAAACAATGGAGGAGAGCCAGAGCAACACCTGGGTCGCAATTACCCGAGTAAAGTATTTTAGGAGGAGAGCCAGTAGAGAAGGATTAGGGCTCCCAGCTTAGGTAGGAGTGAGGTAAGTGCTCAAGCAGGAGGGTACTGTGGAAGTGTCAGGTAACATAGCATTGGCATTGACTCGTGGCAAGCAAGTGTGCCTTGAGTCTTGTTCGGAAGCTCACAGGTGATGGAACTTCCTGAACCTCAGAAGGAAGGTTGTTCCATAGGGAAGGAGCAGTGTGGGAAAAGGACATGCCCCCTGTCTTGGTCCTTACCCTTGGGACTTCGAGAAGAGTTTGGCCTGAGGTCTGTAGGTTGCGAGGATTTCGCTTGGCAGTTATGAGCCCTGCGAGGCTTGGGGGAGGTGCTGAGCTAATTAGCTTATGTGCTAGGCAGAGCACTGGGTACCTGAGATGGGCTTCGAACGAAGGCCAGCTGAGAAGTGCTAGAGAATCACAGTGGTGGCTCCTAGAGTGGGACTGAGTGGCAAAGCGGACCACCTTGTTGTACAAGACCTGTAACTTATTGAACTCGAGCTTGGCCATTCCCTGAAGTATTGGGGCAGCATAGGGGAGTGTTGGGAAGAGGACACACGAGGCAATGGCAGTCCTGGCTTCTGGGATCAGCTGATCCTTGAGACGATAGAGTGTACCAAGTTTACCGTGAATTACTTTGGTGACTTGGTCAACATGTTGTTTTAGAGTGAAACCTTGGTCCAAAGTAAGGTCAAGGTATTTTGTGGAGGCAACCACTTCTAGTTTGTTACCCACCCTGGAAGTGAGTTGTAGGTGTTGTGTTCTGTTTAGGCCAAAGGATCTAGGTCCGAACAACATGGCCTTGGTTTTGGTAGTATTAAGGACCATTTTATTCTTAGTAAGCCAGTCCTCCATAGTGAGTAGGTCCTCTTGGAGGGATTGACCTAGGTCACCCAGGTTGTCAGAGGATCTGTAAATCATGGCATCATCAGCATACTGGACGACAGTACTGCTCCTGCAGTGGTTGTGCAGATAATTTATAAACAAGAAGAACAGAAGGGGACTGAGTATGAACCCTTGTGGTACTCCCTCCTTTGGGGCAGTGGATCAGAGATCTTGTCCTTCCACTTGACCCTCTGAGAAAGACCAGCAAGGTAGCTTTCAAACCACCTGAGAGCATGAGTGTCCAGGCCTATGTTACACAATTTGTGATGTAGGAGTCGGTGGTCGACCAAGCCGAAGGCCTTGGAAAGGTCGATGAAAACCACACCTGTGTTGGACCCTGAGTCAAGTTCCCAAAGCACATCTGCTGAGAACTTAGAGCGGTGTCTGTCCCATGCTTAGCTCTGAACCCATGCTGAGCCGGGGAAAGAAGCCAGTGTGCCTCTAAGTATTCACGGAGTTGAATGTGCACCAGTTTTTCCTGGATTTTTGCTAAGGTGCAAAGCAGGGAGATTGGCCTGTAGTTGCCAATGGGTTCCGCTGGCCCACCCTTGTGAATAGGGACCACGTGAGCATGTTTCCACAGCTCTGGGACAGTCCTTTCTAGAAGGGACCAGTTTATGAGCCAGGTAAGAGGCCTTACGAGTGCTGGAGCTCCGTCCTTGAGTAGTCTGGCTTGGATACTGTCAGGCCCACCTGATCCTCTGGTTTTCAAGGACTTTAGGAGGGCGAGGACTTCTTTAACCTTAGCTAACCTCAGATGAAAAGATGGGTGGTCAAGGTTAGGAGGTTCCAGTATGTGGGACTTGTTGTTAGTCACTGGGAGCACAGCCTTGTAATCATCAAGGTTTGTGAAGTGGCGATTGAGGGCCTCAGCAATGAGGGTCCCATCATTCAGTAACTGCCCATTGGCCTCTATAGGGCCTGAGGCTGCCTTGCTTTTTCCCTTTATCAGCTCATTGATGTGAGACTAGAATAACCTCGGGTTGCCTAGGTTAGTTTTCTGGAGGTTACTGACGTATGCCCTTTTTGCCAGTTTGACTGCATGCTTACTTTGGTTTCTAAGAGCTCTGTAGGTCTCAAGGTCAGCTAGGAGTGAGGAGCTCTTGAACTTTTTCCAGGCTTTGTCGCGACGGATCATCAGGGCCTTTAGGGAAATAGTGATCCACTTATTGCAACTGCCTTTAACACGATGGGTCTTCAATGGAGCAAAGAGGTCAACAGCCCCCATGAGGGATTTCTGGAAGAAGGAGATGGCCCCATCCATGGTAGGGAGGCATTGTAGCTGGCTCCAGTCAATGTTATTGAGAAAGGTATTATATTGCTCGGGTGAGAATTTAGAGTAGTCCTGCATTGTGAGGATTCTAGGTTGAATCCTGTCAGCCCTGTTCTTCCAGACACAGAAGATGGGCGAGTGGTCGCTCAGGGCATCAGCCATAGTGCCTGCCGACTGAATATTCTTTGGGTTTGACACCAGAGCCCAGTTGATGGTTGAGTGCCTTCCCATTCTATAATTCATTCTGGTGGGTTCAATGATAATCTGGGCAAGATTTACCTCATGTAGCAGGCCACTGATAGATGACTTTGCTCCTAGGCCCTGTTCAGGTTAAAGTCCCCCAGTATGAGGAGCTCAGATGAGGCCTCATGGGCTAGGGCTTTGGTGAGTGTCTCCAGGGATTGGAGAGCATTCTTAGGGGGGCCATATACACACCCAATGGTAAGGTGCTTGGCATCGCCTAGGGTGAACCGTATAAAGATCAATTCATTCTCAGGGCACATGCTCTGCAGCACTGATAATCTGGGAGGAGATTAGGGTGTCCTTTACATAGATGAGCACCCCGCCCCCCTTCTAGTTATTCTGTCTTTTCTGTATTGGACATACCCTGAGGCAGCTACTTCGTGCTCGAAGACATGGGGTTTTAGCCAGGTCTCTGAGACTGCTAGCACATCTGGTTTATATAGGGCAAGCCACGCTTGAACTTCATGTATCTTTGGCCAAAGGCTGCATATATTCATATGAGAGATCCGCAGCCCCTTCGAGGACAGCCAGGTCCTGGTCCTGGTCCTGGTGGAGGATATTGAGAGGTTTGCAATTCCAGGGCCCAGGTTCAGTTTGATATCGCCCACAAGAAGCAACAGAGCTGTTAGCAGGAGATGTAGGGTTAGGGTAAGAGACTCACTTTGCTGGGTATACTCCTGGTTTGGAGAAGTGACCTGTAGCAAATCCCATTTCTTGTAAATTCACAGGCAACTTGGAGGGAGATAGTGCTCACGGGGGAGGGGGAGGAGTAGTAGTGGCTGGTGGGGTGGGTAGCAGGTCCCTGTGGGCCATAGGTGGTAGGGTCATGTAGGCTAGCGAGCCAGTCAACCCAAAGTACAGCAAGAATATATGTGGTAGCGAGGAGGAAACCTCTGTTTGGTTTGCCGAAACACAGCTTGCCAATCCACATTGACAGCTGGCTAGGCATCCTTGCGTCAGGGTACAGACACTGTGGTTTCATGCCTTTACCTGGCAATAGAACAGTCAGATCTTGTGCAGTTTCCACAGGGGGACCATCACTGGGCAAAGGTTGCCAGGAGGGAAACAGCGCGAGGTTCAGGACAAGATTGCTTTTGTGCTAGAGGAGCACACAGGTTTACCCCAATTAACTTCCTAACAGTTAACTTCCTAACAACAACAGCTAGCAAAAGCAGTCCTCACTATGCCTGTATTATCACTAGGCTTAGATCACAAAGGGATACACTATTTCATATGTTACATTAGTCAGGCTAGTATCAAATTAGGGCAGCACAATTACGAAAAGTCAGATTACTGTCTGTTAGGATGCAAATCGAACAAGTTCAAGGCAAGGATCAAGATTCAAGCACATGTGAGCAGATGTACCGGCTCATACGTCAATGACTTGGCAGCGAAGTGTCTGTATGGAGGAGCTTGTTTTGGTGATGAGTCTACTGAAGCTCTGCCTAGTATATTGTCCACAGCCCACTCTATTGGCCTCTTAGAAGTAGTGGGCGGGGCGACTGCGCATTTAAGGGGAGGAGGGAACGGGGCGGATGGGCGGGAAAATCAAGTTCCACGGTGTCTGCAGTGATTCCAGCATCGGGGGAGATCTGCCCAGCAAGCAGCAGCTAGCCGGCGCCTCAACCCCAAGGTACAGGTCGATGTCAAGATGCAGTAGTGGGAAGGGGGACCTGATTCCGGAGATCACCCTCACTGCCCCTGACAGTTAGATCTTCAGTCCAATGGGAGGTTTAGCTGCTGAGCTGGGTTGCAGCCTTTTTGTGTTGGGCTGCCCAGCGTCACGGGTCCCTCCCAGCCAATAGATGGTGTGCCTTTTCAAAATCTTGGTGCCAGTAGAAACAAAGATGCCAGTATGGTGCCACAAGCCCTGCCAGCTACAGTCAGTACTTATTCCAAGGTCCCCGGGCTCTTCAAACTCCAGCCCAACAGCAGAAATAGGGGCCCCAGAGTAACGACCTCCTCCTGTATGCTGTGCCTTTTCTTTGTTTCCCCACAAGATAGCAGCCGAGTTCCACAGTGTCTGCAGCAATTCCAGCATCGGGGGTTAAGGTGCTGGATGCCACACCTCACGCCATGCCAGCAACCCGGGCTCTCGAACGAGCCTGGGCCATCGGAGGTCAGCAGGGGAGAGAGAGAGGATCGAGGGTCTGATGGTCAGCTCTCCTCTCTCGGGGGTGTGATCCAGAGTAGCTCGGTGCAACAGTGGCCCCCGGTGGAAACCGCAGGCACTGCTATGCGCTCGGGCACGTACAGTTGGGGATGACGTAGGGCAGCCATCTCCGGATATGGGTGGGAGCACCTACGTCATGGGCTGATGACATTGCATGCCTTACATTGGGGAAGGGGGTACCAGAATAAGAAAAAACCCGGTGCCGAGGATCAGGCGATGGCACCAGTCCCCCATGCCCGATGTCAGGCTCTCCTCAACTGGCCTTGATTTCTGCGGCCACTCCCCATCCAATGCTGGAGACTGACGTGATGACAGGCACCCAGGTAGGAGGACGGTGACCCACCACTGATAGGGTTAGCCTGGGGTGCTGGCTTTGGAGGGGAGGGAGAGAGAGGCACAGTTCAAAGGACCTCAGGCAGGGCAGGAAAATGGATTGGGTGCCTGAGAGAAGGACCTCGGGGCTGTGATCGGAGGGAAAAAGAGTTGACAAAAAAAAAAAAAGAATACCTTTGCCAGTTGGGATGGGGGGGGTCAGTGCACTGCGGTGACAGTGCACTACCAAGATACCAAAAAGCAGTACAAAATAATGCAGATGGGTAAGAGATTCACAGTGCTGCAATTACTGTGTGGCACAATGAAATGTGTCTGACTTGATGGCACGCGTTGCGTGCACACACACACACACACACACACATACACTACAAGTAATGCGCAGCAAATTGAAAACTTCAGTAATATAACCAAATCTTTTTAACAAACTGAAATTATGCAGTGCACCACAACAATCAGCAAAAAAATGTAAAAAATTACTGAAAATATTACTGTGTGTACATGAACTTAGTTATGCAACACAAATATAACCAAACCAGAAAGACTGCCTTTCTCCCAGTTACTCTACCTCAACCACAGATACACCCTCCCCCAAGCACTCTTCAACAGTGTCTGTCAGTACACAGACTGAATGTTCTAAATTAACATTCAAGATTCACACAAAAACAATAAACACTCACTAATACGAGCACAGGATGGTTTCCTACTATCGATGTACTAAATTTTGAGTAAAAAAAAAAAATGGCTCAAAAAGGCTTTTTGAATGTTTTTTACAGGGTATGAATCTCAGAGCTCTGAAAGCAAACTGTCTCCAGCTACCACTACACACACACTACACAGAACTGAGGCTGTGCAGAACAAACTAGAGCCCATGTGACCTGCAATCCCATGAATCACTGCAAAATTCGCCTTAGAGCTCGCAAGCAAGGCGAAGTAATGTGAACTACATTGAAATCAATGTACTTTGCATTAGAACTGGTGTAGAAGTGGTTGGGGAAAGGTGGAGTAACGCAAAGTCAGTGCTCCCAATGGATTTTCCAATAATTATAGGAAGGCGGAGTACTCTGCTTCGCGTTGCAGATTACTCCACGGATTCCACTTAATACATGAATTGCTCCATGTAGCAGATTTTGGCCACTTCGCCTGCCTCTAATGGTAAGGAGGGCATGGTCAAGTGATGCAGGCTTTGGGGTAGGAGCCGTTCAGTTGAGCTCCATCCCTTCAATCGCTAAAACGTTATATTAATATTATTTCATTGAGCACAACTTACTCCTTTAGGCTGCATTTACCTGAGACTTCTGAATGGCTTGATCGGTCGGCTCTGTGATGGACACTGCTCCTGTAAATTTGGAAGATCAGCCGCTGTTTACCAAAGCCGATGAGGAGCCGCTGCTGGGCTTGGAAGCTAAGCGGCCTAGGAGAAGTACTTCCCTGACCTCAGCTACTTTCTCGACCTCAGATCATAAACTGGAAGAACCCTCAGTTGCACAGATGGCTCTAGATTTTTTCACAGTTAAGATGGCAGTCTTCCCTATTTTGGAAGATTTGAAAGAAATTAAGCCCTCATTAAAAGACTTGGCAATACATACCAGGGATGCTGAGGCTTGTATTTCCTCAGTGGAGGACAAGCAAGCTAAGCTTGAACCTGACATTGTTACACCTAGTGTGTTGCCTTCTCAGAATAATGCTATGGAGGAGTACCTAGATCAAGCCCAGTTGCCCTGCCTCGCCCTAGATCAGCAAGCCCAGTTACTTGGTCCTATCATGGACCAAGAGTTCAGCACTGCTATAGACCTGCTTCTTTCTGATAGATCCAGGTCTAATGGCTTTTCTGCTCTTTTCTATAAGACCTTTAAGGACCTGGTAATTCCGTTATTAGTTAAACTGTTTAATTATTGGGGTACTAGTTTTGTTTAGGAAAAATCCTTGTTTGAGGCATAAATAGTCTTGCTTTCGAAGCCTGGGAAGGATCCCAATAAGCCTGGTAATTATAGACCTATTTCGTTATTAAATAATGATAAAGAACTTTATGCAAAAATGTTGCTATCAGGTTATCTAAGGTATGGATGCCACTTATAGGCCTGGATCAGGCAGGATTCATTGCAGGGAGAAGTGCCATTGATAATTTTAGAAACATTTTTTATATAATCTCTGTGTCCGGGAACCGGGAGACCCTTTCGGCTCCGGTGTCTCTGGATGCAGAGAAAGTCTTTGATAGGGTGGCATGGCCATATTTGTTTTCGGTCTTAGCAAGGTATCAATTTCCCGAGGAATTTATACAGCGAATAAGGACCCTGTATCAATGGCCTTCTGCCTGCATATTGTGTAACAACAAATTGTCAGATTTGATATGGCTGGGCAGAGGGTTGAGACAGGGGTGTCTATTGTCTCCTTATCTTTTCAATTTATATATAGAACCTTTGATACAGAACATCAACAATAATGTATGTGTTTCTGGTATTGCTGTGGAAGGCAGGCAGTTCAAAGTTTCGGCTTTTGCTGATTACCTGTTGCTCCATGTGACTAACTGGCACTCCTCCCGTTCAGCGGTTTTTGATATTATTTAATAAGTTTATTTTATTTTCGGGCTATCAGTTGAACAAACATAAAACAATAGTTTACCCGTTATCCCATGCCTGTACAAAAGCAGAGGTTTCGGAGATGGGCCTACAATGGGAGCACAAGACATTAACGTACTTGAGGATTAAAATATCAAAGGAGTTAGCCCAATTAAGGATATCAAATTTGGACCCATTGATTAAAGCAATGCGAGGGGCACTTGCAATGTTGGGGTCAACTTCATCTTTCATTCTGGGGGAGAGCAAATGTCTAAAAAAATTATGTTTTTTCCCAGGCTCTTATATCCTCTTTCCATGATAAATCTTTACCTTCCCAAAAACTGGTTTAATACCCTTCATGCTGTGTGCTTCACATTTTTATAGGCTTGAAAAAACCCTAGGAGATCCTATTCGAAGCTCTGTAGGAAGCAGGCCATAGGTGGCTTACAACTACCTGAGTTGTATAATTATTATTTTAGCCATACATGGCACCGAATATTTTAGATGGGGTAATCAGGTTGTCTGGCAGGAGAGTTGTACAGTTTGAGAATACATAGAGGTTATGATTTTTAGGAGACATAGACTAGTGCCCTTATCATTATTGTTTTTAGGCTGGGCTAGTTTCCCCAAATCCCTCAGGGTCACCCCAGCAGGATGGAATGTTTTAGCCCACCTGCAATTTTATAAAGCTTTTAATGTATGGTATATAAGGGATCTTGCTCAGCCTCTAGTGGGCAATACTAATATATGAATAGCAGATAAGTCATTATTGCCCACCTTTAGTCCAAGCTTGATGAAACGTACCCTTAAAGATTTAACAGAGGAGGATAAACTCCTGTTCATCGCCAGGATCTTGCCTAAATATTCTTTAAGCTCCAAGGAATATTTTAAGGTGGCCCAGGTTAGGGATTGTGTTTCTTCCCTTTCCTGGTCCATCCCCCAACCCCAGAAATGTAGGGCAGGGAACTGCTTTCATGACCTAATATCTCTGGTAGCAAAAGATAGGCCTATTTGGGGATTATTTAAGGAAATTTGTGCCAGGCAAAGGAGCCAGTTTCCACCAAATTCATTTTGTTGGAAGAATGTGTTGCACTTACATAGTCCTCACTCCTTTTGATACAAAATTTGGCAAGACATTTATCGATTGGTTAAGCAAGGTATGCTCTGCCTTCATCAGTTCAATATATTGCATGATTTATACATAGAGATGCAGCGAATTTAAAATCCGCCGACGAAGTGAACACAAAGTGGCCACTTCGCGTTGGCACTTCACTACGTGGAGTACCCTAAGGAAAGGCTCACTTTGACTTGTTATCATTACTTCGTGTTGTCATTCTGCTTTAAATGCAAAGTAAAGCGGAATGGCAACAATATTGGCAGCATCCCACCCACATAGTCACTAGAATGAATGTGCATCCCCAAAGTGCTACTGTCTTGTGTCCAGAAAACTCCATAGTGATGATGAAGTAAAATGAGAGTGGAACAAGAGAAATGCAAATTCTCCCAGTATTAATGGCGCACTCAGTCATGCATGCAGTGGTCAGGTCACACACAGAGTCACCAGAATTAATGTGCATCCCCAAAATGCTACTGTCTTGTGTCCAGAAAATTCTCCAGTGCTGATAAAGTGAAATGAGAGCGTAACAAGAAATGCAAAGTCTCACAGAATTAGTGGTGCCATGCAAACACACAGACAGATTAAGATTGCACTGCACACTCAAGGGATGCATACGGAAAGGCACAACAACACTTAACCAGTGCTCACAAGTCACAAATCCAAATCTGGAAAGGAATACATTTTGCCAGTTGGGGGATTAGTGCACGGCAGTAACAGTCCACCACCAGTAAAGATACCACAAGGCATTATAAAAAATTCATGCAGGTGCGGTGGATAGCAGGTTCACACTGCTGCGATTACTCTGTAACACAATAAAAGGTGTCTGATTTAATGGCATGCATCACACACACACTCACACGTACACTGAATTAATGCGTAGCAAATTGAAAACCTTTAGTAATAATAACCAAATGTTTTAAACAGACAAATTTTACACTGCTGCAACACAACAATCAGCAAAAAATTCAAGAATTACTGAAAATATTACTGTATGTACATTAACACAGTTATACAAGAAAAATATAACCAAAACAGAAAGACTGCCTTTTTTTCCCAGTTAATCTACCTATACCACAAATACACCCCTCCCCAAAGCACGCTGCACAGTACACAGACTGACTGCTCTAAATTAACATTCAAAATCCACACACAACAATAAACACTCGATGATATGAGCACAGAAGGGTTTCCTACAATCAATGTACTAAATTTTGAGCAAACAATGTTACTCAAAAAGGCATTTTTAACAGTTTTTTAGAGGTTTTGAATCGCAAAGCTCTGAGAGCAAACTTTCTCCAGCTACCACTGCACACACATTACCCAGGCCAGAACTGAGGCTGTGCCAAACAATCTAGAGCCCATGTGGCCTGCAATCCCATGAATCCCATGAATAACTGCAGAATTTCATTTGAAGCTCAATTACAGGGCGAAGTGAGGCGAATTACATTGATTTCAATGTACTTCACCTTAAAATTGGTGGAGAACAGGTTTGGGGAAGGCAGAATAATGCAAAGTCATTGGTTTCAATGGACTTTGCATTCCTCACTATGAAGCAAAGTACTCCACTTCACATTGTGGAGTTCTCCGCGGATTCCACGTTACTCAGTGTATCACTTCACGGAGCAAATTGGACCACTTCTCCCATTACTACTTACAGTACTGTAACTCACGTGCTGTACGGGAAGGAACATGAAGGCCTATGGCTGTGCTTCCCCAATGGACTGTAGCACAAAACTCCCTGACTTAAAAACACTCATTAATAAGTACAATGGCGGGGTGGTGAAGCCTGGAGAGATACTACAAAACTTGTTTACAATACTTCCAAGTAACTAGTCAAAAAATTAGTGTTGTGATTCATGACGTAATCGTAAATCGTGATTTGTGACCTTGAAGATGAAGAACGTGATTCGGTGTCAACGGTGTGAGATAAACAATATGGAACTGTATTGGGAACACAAATGCCTACAACTGTACTTCCCCGATGAGCTGTAGCACAAACTCCCTTACTTAAAAAACGCTCATTAATGAGTACAATGGTGGGGTGGTGAAGCCTGGAGCAATACTATAAAACATGCTTACAATACATCCAAGTAACTAGTAAAAAAATTAATGTTGTGATTCGTGACGTGATCACGAATAGTGATTTGTGACTGCATTTGAGACCATGATGATGAAGAACGTGATTTATATCACAAGTGACTCGTGATGATAGTCCTGACTTAAAAATGCATATTAATGAGTACAATGTTCATGCAGAATTATGCACCACACCTGTCCAGTACTCTGAAGGGAAGCCAAAGAAACAACTGTGACTTAAGTTACAGATGGAGATTGGGCCTTATAGAGATACAAATGCACAGACAGATTAAGATTGCCCTGTGAACTGAAGAGATGCAGATGCAAAGGCACAACACCTAACCAGTGCTCACCATCAGAAATTCAACTCTGGAAAAGAATACCTTTGCCGGTTGGGGCAGGCTGCGGGGAAGGGGACAGTGTACTGCAGTAAAAGTCACTAGTACTAGTACCAGTAAAGATACCACAAAGAAGTACAAAAATCACACAGCTGCAGTGGATAGCAGCTTCACATTGCTGAAATTATTATGTGGCACAATAAAAGGTGTCTGATTCGATGACACACGTCACACACATGCTCGCACACACACTAAGTAATGCATAGCAAATTGAAAACTTCAGTAACATAACCACATATTTTAAACAAACTAAAATTATGCACTGCTGCACCACAACAATCAGTAAAAAAAAATGGCAAGAATTATTGAAAATATTACTATGTGTACATTAATACAGTTATACAAGAAAAATAACACCAAAACAGAAAGCACTGTCTTTTTCTCCAAGTTAATCTACCTGCACCACAGATACGCCCCTCCCCCAAAGCACACTTCCACTGTCTCTCACTACACAGACTAAATGTTGTACATTAACATTCAAAATCTACACACAAACAATAAACGCTCGATGATATGAGCACAGGAGGGTTTCCTATTATCGATCAAAGTTTCAGCAAAAAAAAAAGACTCAAAAAAGGCTTTTTTTAACAGCTTTTAGAAGGTTTGAATCACAGAAAGCTCTCAGAGCAGATTGTCTCCTATAGCTTCCTACACACACTACCCCAAACTGAGGCTGTGCAGAACAATCTAGAGCCCATGTGACCTGAAATCCCATGAATCACTGCAAAATTCACCTTTGGAACTTAAAAGCAAGGTGAATTGAGGCAAAGTACATTGTTTTCAATGTACTTTGCCTTAAGAATTGGTGGAGTAGTGGTTTGGGATGGCGGAGTAACGCAACGTCATTGTTTTCAGTGGACTTCGCGTTACCCATTATAACACGAAGCACTCCGCGAATTCACCTTCACTCTGTGAATCACTTCGTGGAGTGAATTGGAGCCACTTTGCCCATCTCTATTTATACCTCTCCCCTTCACATCTTCATAAAATGGGTAATGTTGTATATCCCTCATGTGATTCCTGTGGATCACCTGAGGGGACGTTATATCACAAACTCAGGATAAGTCAGCTTGTGAAAAGCCTATGGCTTCTAGTAAAGGACAAGATTGTGACTGTGGTGAATTATGAGAGATTTATTATGGCTGAATATGTTTGTTAGGTGACTATTTATCTATTCCCTTCAACCAAGACAAATACTGTATGGCCCTGGTGTTGTTAGTTACCAAATTAGTAATATTCTGGCATTGGAAGGGGCCGTGGACTCCCTCTTATGTAGAATGGTAACATGAATTCTTAATGGCTTTGGCAGCAGAGCGAGCAGTTGCATTTGCTCATGGTACCTGGGAGGCTTTTTAAGATTGTTGGTCCCTTTTTTGTTGCTCATTTTACCATAGCCCCTAACAGTTCTGGATAGCTCACCTTTGGAGTAATGTACATTCCTTTTTCTTTTATAGCATTCAGGAATTGTACCCATAGCTGCAGATCTTGTCCATATAGATGGCAATAATACAACATGCTGCACGAGGAAGGGTGTGGTGGAAGGGGCGGATGGGGTGGAAGGGGCGGATGGGGTGGAAGGGGCGGATGGGGTGGAAGGGGCAGATGGGAGGGGGATAGTAGTGGGCCTTTACATGGTGTTTGTGGAATTTTTTTTTGTGTGTGTGTGTGTGTGTGTGTGTGTAGTAATTTCTTTTTATAGTATGTGTAGTTTTATGTATTCCTATGTATGGTATATACTCAGTACAGTATGTTACATTGCAAAAATAAGATGGTAAGGAGAAGTTAGTGCCTTGATGCTAACGTGAGGATTGGCAGGTAATGAAATGGCAAGGAGGAGTTAGTACTTTGTGAAGAACATGTGGATTGGCAGGCAATGAGATGGTAAGAAGGTGTTATTGCCTTGAGACAGACATGTGGATTGGCAGGTTATGCAATGGAAGGAAGGAGTTAGCGCATTGATAGTGACATGGATTGGCAGGCAATGAGATGGTAAGAAGGTGTTATTGCCTTGAGACAGACATGTGGATTGGCAGGTTATGCGATGGGAGGGAGGAGTTAGCGCATTGATAGTGACATGGATTGGCAGGCAATGAGATGGTAAGAAGGTGTTATTGTCTTGAGACAGACATGTGGATTGGCAGGCAATGAGATGGTAAGAAGGTGTTATTGCCTTGAGACAGACATGTGGATTGGCAGGCAATGAGATGGTAAGAAGGTGTTATTGCCTTGAGACAGACATGTGGATTGGCAGGCAATGAGATGGTAAGAAGGTGTTATTGCCTTGAGACAGACATGTGGATTGGCAGGCAATGAGATGGTAAGAAGGTGTTATTG
Source organism: Neoceratodus forsteri (assembly GCA_016271365.2). Taxonomy (NCBI): domain Eukaryota; kingdom Metazoa; phylum Chordata; order Ceratodontiformes; family Ceratodontidae; genus Neoceratodus; species Neoceratodus forsteri. The sequence continues at coordinate 21,415,570 of CM057458.1, read as the reverse complement.
CCTTGAGACAGACATGTGGATTGGCAGGCAATGAGATGGTAAGAAGGTGTTATTGCCTTGAGACAGACATGTGGATTGGCAGGTTATGCGATGGGAGGGAGGAGTTAGCTCATTGATAGTGACATGGATTGGCAGGCAATGAGATGGTAAGAAGGTGTTATTGCCTTGAGACAGACATGTGGATTGGCAGGCAATGAGATGGTAAGAAGGTGTTATTGCCTTGAGACAGACATGTGGATTGGCAGGCAATGAGATGGTAAGAAGGTGTTATTGCCTTGAGACAGACATGTGGATTGGCAGGCAATGAGATGGTAAGAAGGTGTTATTGCCTTGAGACAGACATGTGGATTGGCAGGCAATGAGATGGTAAGAAGGTGTTATTGCCTTGAGACAGACATGTGGATTGGCAGGTTATGCGATGGGAGGGAGGAGTTAGCGCATTGATAGTGACATGGATCGGCAGGCAATGAGATGGTAAGAAGGTGTTATTGCCTTGAGACAGACATGTGGATTGGCAGGTTATGCGATGGGAGGGAGGAGTTAGGCATTGATAGTGACATGGATTGGCAGGCAATGAGATGGTAAGAAGGTGTTATTGCCTTGAGACAGACATGTGGATTGGCAGGCAATGAGATGGTAAGAAGGTGTTATTGCCTTGAGACAGACATGTGGATTGGCAGGCAATGAGATGGTAAGAAGGTGTTATTGCCTTGAGACAGACATGTGGATTGGCAGGTTATGCGATGGGAGGGAGGAGTTAGCGCATTGATAGTGACATGGATTGGCAGGCAATGAGATGGTAAGAAGGTGTTATTGCCTTGAGACAGACATGTGGATTGGCAGGTTATGCGATGGGAGGGAGGAGTTAGCGCATTGATAGTGACATGGATTGGCAGGCAATGAGATGGTAAGAAGGTGTTATTGCCTTGAGACAGACATGTGGATTGGCAGGTTATGCGATGGGAGGGAGGAGTTAGCGCATTGATAGTGACATGGATTGGCAGGCAATGAGATGGTAAGAAGGTGTTATTGCCTTGAGACAGACATGTGGATTGGCAGGTTATGCGATGGGAGGGAGGAGTTAGCGCATTGATAGTGACATGGATTGGCAGGTAATGAGATGGTAAGGAGTTGTAAGTGCCCTGATACTGACATGTGGATTGACAGATAATGAGATAGCAAGGAGGTATTAGTGCCCTGATACTGACATGTGGATTGACAGATAATGAGATAGCAAGGAGGTATTAGTGCCCTTATACTGACATGTGGATTGGCAGGTTATAAGAAGGTAAGGAGGTGTTAGTGCCTTGATAGTGCCACGTGGACTGGCACGTAATGAGATGGTAAGGAGGTATTAGTGACTTGATACTGACATGTGGACTGGCACTTAATGAGATAGTAAGGAGGTGCTAGCTTATATATTTGTTTACTTATTGAATTGTGTTGACCCAGTAGGCCCACTGACACTAGAAATCCCTTTCACAGGGGTGACTGGGGGGAGTGGAGATACAGATGGCATAGACATTGCCGGGGGGGGGTCCGTCTGGTTCGAAAGAACCCCCCCCTTCTGAAACTCCCCCTTTATTTTTCATTATTTGTAAAAAAAAGTTTCATCATTTATGTTTATTTTTTTACTGTTGCAGAGTGCTAATGCACACATGATGAACCCCAGCACTTTCTCTCTGCATGCGCTCCCTCCCCATCTGCTGCCAATCAGCTCCCTCAGTACCAGTAAGATGACTGGAGCTGCTTTGTGAGTCTTTCTCTGCACCCTCCCCTTATGACTGGCTGGCCAATTGGAGCTCACATCATCTTCATGAATGTGACCTCAATACAGCACGGCCACTGCCTACAATTCACACTGTCAGCTAGCACTGGAAGAAGATGGAGCATGGTGACAGGCTCAGAGATGAGGTCACCAGGAGAGCAAAAAAGAAGTAGAGGACCTCTACTTATAATATTATCAGTCACAGGCAGGTAAATTTTGCTGGCCACTATTGCTGCCGATGTGTTCCTTAATAACTGTATATTAAGGGATAGGCTGTGCAGTTGGGCAAGACAGCTTTTCAGGTAGCGGGCTGAAAATGTAGAAATAAATTATTTAAATCCCCCTCTATACAAAAAGCAAAGTTGTCATGTTTCAGATGCCTGTTTTAACTTTTCATAAGTAAAGCAAAAGAGGTACCACAGTGGAAAGGCAATGCAAGTGTTTGGAAGGGTCTGGCTGGGATCTGCACTGCCACCTCATTAATTGTGCTGTTCACAGAGGTCTTCACTGTGGTCCCATTTTCATGGACGTTCAGTACCACTTTGGTCTGTGTCATCTGTGCCAGATGCCGTTAAATCAAATAAGTTGTGATGTGTTTTTTCCAGATGACCACGTGCCAGTAGAATGACATTTGTTGCTACAGCTCACTGTTTTGAACATACCCACTGTACTTTTGGAGCATGGTGGGGTGGGGTTCAGGGGTGGGGGTAGGCATTTGGGAGATGGTAACTGTGCACTGAAAATCCCCACTGCTGTTAAATTACCTTTCCCCTCACTCCCTTTGTCATACCTACCACATTGGAGAATGGAGTGGGGGCAACTATTGTAGTACTCAATATTGAACTAAGACTTATGTTACAGATTTTTTTCCAAGCAGGGTGCCTGGAATAGAAACATAGAAATATAGACAATGGTGGCAGAAAAAGACCAGAGGTCCATCCAGTCTGCCCAAGTTCCCTATAATCCCTGGAACCTACAATTTCTTCAGAGTACTAACCCTCCCTGTCCTCTTTCTAGTCACCTCCTTGGTCCTGTTGCCTCCGGTTACCACTGTTCCCTTCATTATGTCCCAGCCCTGCTTGAATCCTCTGACTGTTTTTACACCCACCATTTCTGCTGACAGACTGTTCCAAAGTTCCACCACCTTTTCCATAAAGTAGTACTTCCTCACATCTCTCCTGAACCTACCTCCTGTTAATTTTCATTAGTGTCCATGTGACCGTGACAATGAATTGGTACTCAGGCTAAATAGTACCCCGTAGTTCACTTTAATTCATTTCAGGAACTTAAAGATCTCTATCATATCTCTTCTCTCCCTTCTGGTCTCCAATGAGTACATATTTAGTACCTTGAGGCACTCCTCATAGGATTTGCCCTGCTGTCCCTGAATCGTTTTAGTTACTCTGCACTGCACTGTCTCCAACCTATCCTTATCCTTTCTGAGGTGAGGACTCCAGAACTGGGCACAGTACTCTAGGTGAGGCCTCACCAGGGATCTGTAAATGGGAAGTATTACCTCCTTTCTTCTGCTATCAATACCTCTACCAATACATCCCAGCATCCTGCTAGCTTATAGGCCATGTTGCACTGACTCAATTACTTAAATGGTATATTGAGTTGTGGATGGTGGGGGTAACAACAAGGGATAGAGAGAGTTCAGATATGAGTTATTTAGACTTAAAATAAGCCACAAAAGTGCACCACTGAGCATACCCTAGTCCATGGTTTCTGGGGCCTATCAGACCCAGACCCCTGCCCTAGTAGCAAACCAGGACTGCTGTAAGTTAGTGTACAATACCCAGCCAAAACCAGCTGCAGACTCTGTATTGAGGTTCAGTGCATTAGCATTTGCTCTCTCTCTCTATATATATATATCTATCTACATATCTACATATGTAATAGATATCCTACTCTACATATGTAATACATAACCTACTCTAAGGTGTGCAGTCGCACTCTGATATACGTATGCCTTGGTGTGCATTGTTAAGCATGAGTTCCCAGGCCGAGTGCATCAACCACCCAAGGCGTGTGTATATCAGAACGCAACCAACCATCCTAGAGTGGGTTATCTATCTTATAAAATGGCAAAGTTGTTTTTGAGGGGGGTAAAAGTATAGGTGTGTGGTCACGCTCTGATAGATGCATGGTCGTGTGATGTATTTTATACAGTCAGAATGCTGGATTTGTTATTTACTTTGCTTCCCATTTTATAAATACACACACACACACACACACACACAATCTGAGCCACCCAGATAGTAATAATTTTCCTTAGAGCAGGAGGTGGAGGGGAGCTCACAGGTAAGTTGTTCTGGTTTAAAATAATTACAAAATTAGCCACAGAGTATCTAGTACCCCAAAGCTTCTGGGGCCAAGCAGCCCCCAGACCCCTTTCATACACACCAGTAGATACAGCTGCAGATACTAAAACTTATAACATAATATATCTGAGACAATGTCTTAGGTATATTACATTAACAGCATCTTGCTGCCCTCCGGTATTGAATACATATGTATTCACCCTGCAGCCAGCCAAATAATAATTTTGTTTAGAGCAAGGAGTGTAGGAGATCTCAGATATGACTTCTTTAGCTTCAAAACAAGCCACAAAATGCACCACAGAACAATTCTAGGATTCCATGGCTTCTGGGGTACTAGCATCCCTAAGATCCACAGCTTTTGTTTAAAAGTTGCAGACTGCATAAAAAGAACCCCCCTTTTGAAAATTCTGGCAATGGCCCTGGATGGTAACCAACTGAAATTGAACCAGAGTAAACTGTTGGTTGTATTTTTAGTGAATGGGAGAAATTTGGCCAGGATATCAGGGAAATTCCCCCACTCGGCCAGCAGGGGGAACCTTTGTCTCTCTCTGTCCAAGATGGCCGACATGCATGCTGCAGGAGGTGGAGATGGAGGTACTGCCCTACCTGCAGACTCTGATTTTCCTACAGAACATTTGCTTGATGCTGGATCTGGGGCACAGCAGACTAACATAGAAGGCTTGAATTACTGAGAAACTAGTAACTCTACACCTTGTCTAAATACAAGTTGCAATGCAGAACCACAGGTCAGTCAGGATGAGGCTGATATTTCTGAAGCAGAGCTAAGACAAGTGTTCTCCTAACATAAGCAGTTTATACTAAAATTACTTAAAGGAGAAGCAAACTCTCTGGATGATATACCTGAAGCTGATTTTTCTATGAATTCTGCCCTGGCAGAACCTGGAGTGCCTACTGCTTCTCAAGCACTTCCTCAAGGACTGCAACTGCATCGTTGACTTCGTGCAGAACAACTAAAGATTTGGACAGTACCTGGTCTCCTGATGCTGCTTTATGAGCTGCGGGTTGGCGGCAAACTTCTGAGGGACAACCCTGGACTTCACCTGGCCCCATTTCTGCGGCTGAAATCATCGAAACAGCTGCTGAAAATATTACTGCTGACTCTAGTACTGTTCTAGGTTATTCCACACCATTAGTAGAACCTGCAGCAAATTCTTCTGCTCGACCACATGCTACTGAGGACATTAGCAGGCATTTAGAATCCACAAACCAATCAACGGGCCCCAACGAGCTGTGCCTGACTCAAAGTAAGCAACCTGCTACTTTAGTTTCTGGTCAAGAAAAATCTGATACTTCATTCAGGATGAGTGACTTGTTTAAGTCTAAGGAGGAGCCTGCCCAGAGAAGGAACAATGTGCACCTAAAATTGTTAGGAGACATTTCCACTGCTCCCTCACAAAGAACTGTGCTTCATGATATGTTACGAGACTCTATGGGGATTAGCCCTTCAGAATTGTTTGCATTCATCCACATTAAGGGCGAGCCTGTTTACGATGTGAGTTTTAAGAATGTTTGCATGCTAGAAAAATTCTGGGTTCATTACAAGCTGGTTAAATAATCCTCATAATGGGCTTCATTTATGTTAATCCCCCTTACGAAACCTTTGGTGAAAGTTCTTACACTTCTGTTAAGAAGCGAAGTGGTTAACATAAATGACATTCAATACTGGCTCAGACAGAGGTGAGATTTGTTAGACTCTCCTCATCCTATTTTAGATGAGGATTTTTTCTGGACAGGGATGGAAAATGAAAGTTCAACTTAGGCAAACTGAACAAGGTTTCATGTACATTCTAGGTAGTTTCCTCATAGGGCTAGACGGGGGTATACGTTTCTACCCCAGGTAACCATGTACATGTCACAAGTGTGGCCCTAGAACTCACTTGAGCTACACTTGTGACCAACCCAGGTGCACTTTATGCCTCACTTATGGACACATCTGTCTAGGCTGTCCTAACTCAAGTTTTTGTAATCTTTGTGATGAACAAGGGCACACTTACCCCCAATATCCATGGGCTGAACATAGCAGAGTAGAAGGGTCCCGCAGCACCACACAAACTTAATATCAGAATCTCAGACCCAGGCTCAGAGACATCAAGGGGAGCTCTCTCTTGCAGTACGTGGCCTGATGCCAGTTGACAACATGGAGTCTACTAACCTTCAAGTGTCCCTTCCCTCATAGGCTTCTTCCCCTCACTCCCCAAGGGCTAGTAAGTCAGTGGGTCAGGGCACTGCGCCTACACAAATTTCACCCCAAGATGAATCTTCTCGGTCTTCTGCAACAGTTTTGTTAGAATGTATGCCCCCCCCCCCCCGAGGAGAGGAACTCTTTATCTTGGTTCCCCCATCTAAACAGGGAAAAGTAAATGTAAGTCAGAGACCCATACCCCTACAAACTCTATTGTTCCTCATAACAGATTTCAGATGCTAGCTAAGAGGAGGCAATGGGGTGATACTGAAGCTGAAGAGGAAGATTCTGACTCATTTAGAGCCTCCTCTTCCTGTATGTACTATTCCTCAGAGTCTGCAAAGGATAGTTTTCAAGTGGAAAAAAAGCAGAGGGCGCAGTTCCCCACAGGTGAAATTAATGGTACACCTCCAGGGCTGTAAATAATTTGGCAGGTTCCTTTTCTCCTTTCTCTTTCTTCTCCTTACTGTCCTTTAACTCCTTGATTCTATGCACAGCTTCTCACAGCTTTGATGCTGCACTCTGAATGTGGGCAGTATACTGTAAAGTCATTTCCTAAGCAAATCTCTACTTTAGCCTTTTTACAAACCCTAAAGCAGGATTTTAACTTTTTTGCAAAACACCAGGCGTAAAACCAGGCATGAGGTATCACAGATTACAAATAGGTGGTGAGCAGGGCCCTCATTTTGGTCACATGGGATAGATACTTGCGACGAGGTAGGTGTTTTATTTGCAGGATACCATTTTAAAATCTCCAAAATAATAGATGTAGTCCCTGGGAGAGCTATTCTGGTGGATGGGAAGTATAGAATAATATATTTTCGGTTGATTAATATATATGCCCCTCAAAGTATAGCTGCTAGGTCTGCCTTATTTCTCAAAGTCCAGCCATACCTATTTACTACCCGACAGGTTTATTTTGGTGGAGATTTTAATTGCTGTCTTTCTCCTGCATATAGAAGCAGTAATGCCCATAAAACATTAAGCAATACCACAGCATTAAGAGTGATACATTCTGCTCAACTTGTGGACGGATACAAAGCTGTTCACTCTATGGGGACCAATACCTACCACAGGAGAACACTGGCTACTCACGTGGATTATTTACTTGTCTCTAAAAATGTTAAAGTATCTCAGGCTTCAGTGATCCCCTCTGCAATGTCCCACCACTTGGCTGTAGCATTAATATGTTCTCCAGCTGATGGCCCCTTCCCAGTAGTCACTTGGACTAGGTGGAAATTAAACAGTTCTTTGCTTGAGGACTCAGACATCCATAAGGGGTGTTTGAATATGTTACAGGCAAGGGTCTCTGTGTTAGATGCCTACCAGTCTTCTATTGTTTGGTGGGAAGATACCAAAGCTGATTTACGGAAATATTTCCTAAAAACCACTGGATACAGAGACCGATCAACCTATTTTAGATATGCCAAGTTACAAAAGCAGCTTCTAGATACCGTATCTAGGGCCCACAAAAATTGACTTCTCCCTGGAAATTAAGAAATTAAAATTAAATATGGAGAAATATCAACATGACCGGGCAATATGTTTAAAATTAGAAGCCCAGTGTGGCACTCAGGCTACTAAATCCTCCATAGATCCATACATAAACTGCTCGGATAGAATTTCCTCAACATTTATAGAACAACTCACAGACCCCACTACTGGTATTGTGCACAGCTCTCTTTCGTCTTTAAAACATATAGTACAGGTCTATGTGGAAGAGATGTTTGGCATGGTGTCAGAGATTCCAGAACCTAGCCCTTTCCTTTCTGACTTAGAAATACCAGAGGCTCCTGAGGATCTTCTTCAAACCCTAGTGAGCCCAATCTCTGTTGAGGAAATGGCAGGTGCTATTAAAAAATCAAAAAAAATGTACTTCCCCAGGAGTTGATGGCCTAACAGCAGAATTATATCATTCCTTTATAGATATAGTCGTTCCTGTTATAACTATAGTGTTTAATAGTATTATACATACAGTACTCATTCCATCCCTAAAAACTTTTCAGATGCTATAATGCTCTTAATTTTTGAAAAAGGGGAGAGGACTGAGATCAAGAACAGGAGACTCCTGAGTCTCCTTAATGTGGATTATAAGATCCTATCTGTAATACTTCTGAATAGGCTATTGCCGATTGCTGCTAAGGTTATTTCACAGGAACACTGTCACATATTAGGGATGTGGTATATTCTTATTCAGATGACAATACGGCTATTTTCCTCTTGTTAGACCAAGAAAAGGCCTTCGATCGAGTAGAGCATTCCTTTTTGTTTCAGGATCATGTACGGTATCATATTCCTCCACAATTTGTGTCCTGAATTAAACTTTTACATAATACTGCATGGATTACCCCCATATCAATAATTCTCCTGGTAAAGTTTTTTTAGGCAAGAGGGGAGTAAGACAGGGCTGACCCCTTAGTCCGATAGTGTATGCATTTCAGATTGACCCTGTATTGAGAACGCTTGCTTCTCACCCTGCTGTTCCTAGGTAGTTACTCTCAGGTGGACAATATGCCTCAACCATCTGTGCATATGTTGATGGCTTATGTGTTTGCACTATGCCCCAGCTTAACCCCTTAGTTTTTACTACTTTATTTTCTGATTTTTGAGAAGTTTTCGGGTTCTAAATTAAATCACCATAAAAGTATGGCTAAGATTATTCCTAGCCCCCTTACTCCTCCAGCTACTGGACAGCTAGGTAATATTCCTATAATCCAAGGCCCAACGAAAATTTTAGGGATGTATTTTGGAACTCCTGATGACCCAAGCATTAACTGGAACTTAATAATAGATAAGGCCTTTAAGCTTAATAACTCCTGGAAAGCTAAAACTATCGCTAAAAGAAAACGTGTGATGCTACTAAAAACCCTGGTGATACCCCTATTCCTACACACTGCCTCTAATTTTCCTCTACCCTTTGCCTTAGAGGCCATGGTTAACAGCCTTTTCTTTCAAGGGTTTTGGGGCTGTCAGTTGCACCCTATAAGGAGGGTTTTCTTATACTTTGGTTGTAGCATGGGATGGGTGAGGAAGATAAATCTTTTTTTTTTTTTCATCGCCTGCTTATTAAGTTCCTGTTCCCATCCCTGTTGTACCCCCCCCCCTGATGGGTTTTATTGTATTATAATTAATTACTCCTTTATATGAGATATGGAATGGCCATTCTTCAGAAATACCTAGGAACTTTAGGTCCTATGGTATTCCCACGTTTATGTTTCCCACTTTTCTTAAAATCAAACAGTGGAAACTATCCTATCAGGCAGTCCAGACTATGTCTCGAAAGCATCTATATGGTAATATATTACAATCCTTCTTTTCAGACACCCCCAGAATCATGGATACCCATGGTATGGAAGTAGATAATTTAGTTTTTCAACAACTCACAGATACCAGGCTTCCACTAAAATTATGGGATGTCACTTGGTTATCCTTGCACAGGAGGCTAGGAGTGAGAGGTAACCTTCAACATAAATCACTAGAGGACAGAATGTGTTTTAGGAATACCTGTTTTAATGAATTAGAGACTATGCAACATTTCTATATAGAATGTCCTTTCAGTAGAGATTTCTGGACCCAGTGGCTACACAAATGGAAAGACAAGCATGTATTGCACATTACATATGAAATGGTGGTATATGGAATTTTCCCTTCATCACTTTTGGAAATATCATGTCAGCACACTACAACTTATATTTGCCTTTTGTCGTTATTTCTTATGTAACCCCCCAACAAATGGGGGTTCCTGAAAAGTCTTCCTTGAGCTTGCCTAAATGCTCACTGCCATGCTGGTGTCCTGCATTTTAGCAGTTTAAATGTGATTGTCAGAGTGCGCTGTATAGCCTCTGTGTACTGTCTCTTTAAGAGCTGCCTGGATTGCAGTCATAAGTAATCTGAGAGGGAGTTCTGTTGAAAGATGTAACTATTTGCTGAAAATCATTTAGAGTGATAATGATAATGTAGTTTGTCTAACCTGCCTTCTTTGCAGCAAGGACTGTTTTTTTTTTATCCCCCCCACTTTGGCCCGGGACTGCTAAATCGGACCAATCAGTACTGGTGGGACCTAAAATGGAGCCGGACTACAGGAGCTGTCTGGAATCAGAATCTGTAGGCATTGTAGTTTTGGGTTTTTGGCGCCTTTTTGCACCTGAAGGGGAAGCTCCTGTTGTGACTGACAGATAAATCAGCCAGCCAAACCTTTTGGATCTTGGGGAAATTCCCAGGCTTGCCACAGTTTGAATCAGATCTAAGTTGGGAGCTGAAGAAGCAAGAGCTCAATACAGTCTCTGTGGAAAGGCCTGAGTTTTGGCTGCATGCCTGCCTGCTGCCCCTGAGAGGGAGAGAAGATAATTATTTTGGACTAATGCCAAGTTTGTGAGAACGAAGTAAACCACTGATTTCTCACCAGGCTCATACCTGAAGAAGACTGACGATTTTGGTTAATGCGATGGGCCTGTCAGGATTTCTAGCTGCTTTTGAATCCCCGGTTTGTGCAGAGACTTTGCGATCATGACCGGAGAGCGGTTTGCCTGGTACAATAGAATTTCCTTACATGTAAATGTGCTGTGTATTGAAAGTGGGTCGTGATTTGGTTCCCCATTGTGTGAACTGTGTTCTGCTTGGTGGAAGCTGTACCCAGCCCAAAACAGAATGCATCAAAATTTGTCTCCATTTGGCCTGGGCCTTGCCACACTGGCCCAGCCAGACTACCTGCTGCACAGAGAAAGCCATCGATGAGAGACCTGCCTGGGGATCAACCCCCTGCTCCACGCTTGAACAGGAACAACGCCTCGACAAATCGTCTGGGCCCTGCTTCTCCTGGCACTCCAGATCAACCACCTGCAGTCTCAATTTTCATCCAGCCTGTGTCCAGTCTTGGATATCGTGAGTAATCATCAGGGTAGTTCCCTACAACAACAGCCTAATCTAAATAAAAGTGTGTCATCTGATTGTCTTGTTGTTTACTTTTCACGAACTGAGCCCTCCAGCTCCGGATTACAAATAGTTTGTGTTGTGCATGTTGTTTTCTTCCATCACAGGGCCCCAACCTGCTGCAACGTTCCTGGTTAGCCCACCATTCTCCACCTGGGTACCCAGAGTGTGTGACTGTTTATGGACCCTGAAGTGCATGCATATCTGTTTGATTGCTACAGCCTTTAAGCAAATTAACCTGATTATGCCCATCCCTTGTTCAAGTCCCTTAAATAAATCAGATCTAACTCTTTTTTGCATTTACCCTGACTGTGGTTCCAGTTTGTGCAAGAGTACTGTACTGCTATTATTCGCTGTGTATAACCATGTTTTACAGGGGGTCCCCAGGGCCAGGCCAGAGGAAAGCCCTGGTGGTAAGTGCAAACAGTCTGGGTACTTGTGTGGTGTATCGGGGTATTGTGAAAGTGATTATTGTGTATTGCTCTGGCCACTAATAAGGAAAGAGGGGGGTTACAGTGTCCTGGAGGGCTATGCCCAGGTTAGCTTGACCACTACCAACCCTGACCTCCAGGTGGAGGCACCCGTTTCAGAACTCAGGCCCCTTAACCTGCTACTAGCCAAGCAGGCAGGGGCAGTAGCCCTTGGGATAGCGCCACCTAGGGGTTACACTTATGGCAGGCTAGATGTGCCCAACTTATACAACAGAAATTGCATACCAGAGCTCAAATAGTAAATCAGATCTTGTCGGTCGTAAAAACCATTTATAAGTGTGAACAAGCTTCTTTGTCTCAGGCCAGACATAAAGAATATTGGGTTTCGTGTGCATGTATTTTTTTTTTTGAATTCTCACTTTATGCCCCCTTCTCGCCACTGTGCTTCCTTACCTTCGGGAGACTCCCATGGTCTTGTATGTCCCTGCTCGTCTGTCCCATTGTCGGTGCAGTCCCTCCCCCCGTGAAGCCTTGGTTATACCCCCCAAGTGGGTATAGGATGGGGCCCCCTTCCTTAGCCGCGTTGCATCTGTATTTCTTCGGGGATTTGTTGCTGGTACTGGCAGGGGCATTGGGATTGGGGCCTGAAGCTCCATCTACAGGGAGCAGCGCAGGGTTTTTCCTGCTTTTTCTGGACCCTCCCACATGACCTTGGCATGCTTGGGGAAGCCATGGGGCAATGCATGTTGGGATATGCGATTGCTCCGGCTCCCGGCCGATGTCCCCTCTCCCTTCTACTTGTTGTCCCACTGCACCTCCACCTATGGTCACCCAGGTGGTGGTAGAGCAGCTAGAGCATGCAACCCACCTGCCCCCGGAGACCTTAGGCACTCAGTCCTCCTTCCCCTGGCCGATCCTCCAGCTACCTGAGTCCATTCCCGAACTCGGGTCACTGGCGCCGCAAGCAGTAGCCCTACCACTGTGCCTGCGGGCCGGCTGTGAGTGCATGGATTTTTGATGAATAAATTTGAATATCATTCATACAAATGTTAATATGATATGATTGTATGGATTACATACCAGTATAGGATGGTACATGATGTTGTAATGTTTTGGATTTGTAATTGAATTCCCCTTATGTATGTGACTGTATACTAGACATTTTCATTTTGTCTCTTTTGTATCGTGTCTTACTAACTCTGAAATTTGTTTTTTAAGTATGTTGTATGATTATAATGCTGTTTTTCTTTGATCTTTGTTTAATAAAAAATTCCCCTACTCTTTTTTAAAGTGCCATGGGATCTTTAACGTCCGCCTGAACAACCACCAGAACAGGCAAATGGGACTCTAGTTTAACGTCTCATCCAATGATGACACCTTTGGCTGATCCCCCCCCAACCCCCTCTTACCTAATCAGTCTATCTGTTAATATTTACTAATTTGATGTGTATAAGTTCAAATTTTACTATTACTGCCTGTGTATATGCTTCAATGTTTTTTTCTCTGTAAACCTTGTTTTTTTGTAATGTTTGTTCAACACTGATGTGGAACCTTTGAAAATGAGTCCTTGACTCAAAAGCATTAATCCCATACTGAAATAAATAAATAAAATATGGATTTCCAGGTAATGAGATGGAATGGAAGTGTAAGTGCCTTGATACTGAGATGTCGACTGGCACATAATGAGATGGTAAGGAGGTGTTAGTGCCTTGATACTGACATGTGGATTTGTGGTTATTGACATGGTAAGGACGTGCTAGTTCCTTGATACTAACATATGGAATGACAGGAAATTTTATGCCAAGGAGGTGTTATTGCATTGAGAATGACATGTGGAATAGAAGGTAATGAGATGCTAAGGCGGTGCTAGCATCTTGAGTTTGACAGTCGGATTGATAGGTAATGGGATGGTAAGGTGGTATTAGCACCTTGATACTGACATGTGGATTGGCAATTAATGAGATGCCAAGGAGGTGTTAGTGCCTTGATTCTGACATGTAGATTGGCAGGTAATGAGATGACAAGGAGAAGTTAGTGCCTTGAGAATGACATGTGGACTGGCAGGTAATAAGATGCCATGGAGGTCTCAGTGCCTTGATATTGACATGTGGACTGGCAGGTAATGAGATGGTAGGGATGTGTTAGTGCCCTGATACTGACATGTGGACTGGCAGATAAGGAGGTGTTAGTGCCTTGATAAAACATGTGGAAGTTTAGGTAATAAGATAGTATGGAGGTGTAAGTGTCCAGATACTGACATGCTGACTGGCAGGTAATGAGATTCCAAAAAGGTGTCACTGCCTTGACATTGAGATGTGGAGTGGCAGGAAAGGAGGTGTCAGTGCCCTGATATTGACATGTGGATTGGCAGATAATTAAGTTGTAAGGAACAGTTAGTGCCTTGATACTGATATGTGGACTGGCAGGTAATGAGATGGTAAGGATGTGTTAGTGCCTTGATACTGACATTTGGAATGGCAGGTAATTAGATAGTAAGGAGGCATTAATTCCTTGATAATGACATACATAGATACATAGACAGTGTCGGCAGATGAGGGCCTATGGCCCACCCAGTCTGCCCATTTGAGCTTGTAAGTTCAGTTTATGTTTTCCTAGAAATCTGTTGCCCCTTACCCCTGACCTCCAGAATTCCTTTATGTCTATCCCATGCATTCTTAAATCCCGTGATTGTTTCAGCCCCCACCACTTCCTCTGGCAGGGTGTTCCACTTGTCAATGTGGACATGTGGATAGGCAGGTAATAAGATGGTAAGGAGGTGTTAGTGCCTTGATACTGACATTTGGAATGGCAGGTAATAACATGGTATGGAGGTGTTAGTGCCTTGATAGTGCCATGTGGATAGGCAGGTAATGAAATGATAAGGAGGTGTTAGTGCCTTGATAATCACATGTGGATAGGCACGTAATAAGATGGTAAGGAGGTGCTAGTGCCTTGATAGTGACATGTGGAATGGCGGGTAAGGAGATGCCAGTGAGGTGTTAGTGCTTTGATACTGGCATGTGGAATGCAGATAAAGAGGTGGTATTAATGTCTTGACAATGACATGTGGATTGGCAGGTAATGAGATTGTATAGTAGTGATAGTGCTTGACAATGACATGTGGATTGGCAGGTAATAAGATGGTATGGAAGAGTTAGCGCCTTGACAATGACATGGAACAGAAGGTAATGAGATGCTAAGGAGGTGCTAGCATCTTGAGTTTGACAGCTGGATAGGCAGGTAATGAGATGGTAAGGAGATATAAGTGCCTTGATACTGACATGTGGATTGGCAGGTAGTGAGGTGGTAAGGAGTTGTTAGTGCCTTGATAATGACATGTGGAATGGCAGATAATGAGATGCCAAGGAGGTGTTAGTGCCTTGATTCTGACACGAAGATTGGCAGGTAATGAGATGGTAAGGAGGACTTAGTGCCTCAAGAATGATGTGGACTGGCAGGTAATGAGATGCCATGGAGGTGTTAGTGCCTTGATATTGACATGTGGACTGGCAGGTAGTGAAACTGGAGGGATGTGTTAGTGCCCTGATACTGACATGGGCAGACTTGATGGATCGTACGGTCCCCATCTGCCGACGTATTCTCTGTTTCTATATTTCTATGTGGACTGGCAGGTAAGGAGGTGTTAGTGCATTGATAAAACATGTGGAATGGCAGGTAATAAGATAGTAAGGAGGTGTAAGTGCCCTGATACTGACATGCTGATTGGCAAGTAATGAGATGCCAAAGAGGTGTTAGTGCCTTGATACTGACAAGTAGAGTGACTGGTAAGGAGATGTTAGTGCCTTGATACTGACATGTGGATTGGCAGGTAATGAGATGGTAAGGAGGTATTAGTGCCTTGATAGTGACATGTGGAATGGCAGGTAATTAAGTTGTAAGGAGGAGTTAGTGCCTTGATACTGACATGTGGATTGGCAGGTAATTAAGTTGTAAGGAGGAGTTAGTGCCTTAATACTGACATGTGGATTGGCAGGTAATGAGATGGTAAGGAGGTATTAGTGCCTTGATAGTGACATGTGGAATGGCAGGTAATGAGATGCCAATGAGGTGTTAGTGCCGTGATATTGGCATGTGGAATGCAGATAAAGAGATGGTAAGGAGGTGTTAATGTCTTGACAATGACATGTGGATTGGCAGGTAATTAGATTGTATGGTGATGATAGTGCTTGACAATGACATGTGGATTGGCAGGTAATAAGATGGTATGGAGGAGTTAGTGCCTTGACAATGATGTGTGGATTGGCAGGTAATTAGATTGTATGGTGATGATAGTGCTTGACAATGACATGTGGATTGGCAGGTAATAAGATGGTATGGAGGAGTTAGTGCCTTGACAATGACATGTGAATTGGCAGGTAATGAGATTATATGGAGGAGTCAGTACCTTGATACTGACATGTGAGTTGGCAGGTAATGAGATGTTAAGGAGATGTTAACGCCCTGATACTGACATGTGGAATGGCAGGTAATGATTTGTTAAGGAGATACTCATGCGTTGTAGGCTGAGCAGAGTTATTAGAATATTATGTAGCAATAAAGCACATTATTTATTTATTTGTTCATATATTAGTAACTGGGAGAGGCACACTGAGTCGAGGCTCATTTCCAAGTGTAACCCAGGGTATGGGGGAGTGGAGGGAGAGTAAATACGTTCTTATATTCATACATTTACAAAGATTTACAGTACAATTTCAAGACTTGGTGAAAACAAACAGGGTAAAAATTTAAATGCTCATACATTTCTAAAATACTTGTTACATAAATTCAAGACTTGGTGAAAAACAGAGTTGATAATACAGATGAGATTTTCTTGGTTAGAAATAGATGCAAAGATTTTGAGACAATGAGCAAGTATGAAGTAGCAGCATTGTATGTGCAAGCGTAGGTAGGAACAGGAGGGGGAAGGGGACAGCGGAAAGGGAGACAGGAGACAATGGGGGAGGAGTGCGGGGAGGGAGGCAGGAGGAAAGGGAAGTTAAGGTACGGGGGCAGCAGGCAAGCAGGGGGCCAGGTAGTGTGAAGGGGCAGTAGGCGTTGTGCTGCAGCTCAGTGGGGTTTGTGGTTCACAAACTGTCCAGCTTGCTGTGTGTGAAGTGTAGCTTAGCACGAGTGGTCATCATTAGGGTTTGTGCTCTCTGATTGGTCAGTGCTTTTCTTCACGCAACACTCACACCAGGTATACTGTAAATCTGTCAGCACTGATAGACCCTTATTTAATGCATGGTTTTCAATTATACCTCCTTTTGTCTTGTGCGCAAACCTGCACAAGCAATCAGTCCTTTGCTTGTCTCATTGCCAGAGAGACCAAGACAAAAAAAAGGTAAAAAAAAGATATACTGTACATAAAGGAAGCACAAGTTTAGAATGGTGCAGTGTTTCTCTTTCCCCTTTACAGAATATTTGACAATATTTTATCAGTTTCATATAGACTGCCTTTGGCATTTCCTCTGATCCAGTGAACCTGAACTGAGCTCTAAGGCTATGTCCGTTTTTCTTTCATAGCTGGGAGCAGTATTATTTATGTAGTCCTTCTGCACCACTCTTGTTCATAATTCAAGTTTTTATCTTGCCAGAGATACGAGCTGCCACATATTCTTTTCTGCCCTTTATCTGGTCTCCGATGTTAAGGTCAGAGCCAAGGCAAGGCCCTAACGAATATCTCCACTGTAAGGACAGACTTGAATCTCTGGCACAGCTAAGGTATCTCATTTTAATGAGACTGCAGTATTATTAGTGTGCTATGGATATTAATATAGGCTATATTTAAACCTCCTCCACCTGACCCTGTATTTGAATGGACATCTCTTGCTCACAGAAACTGATATGTAAGATGCTCAGGGCACAATTTTAAAATGATGTTTAAAACAGCAGTATTTGCTTATCCCATTTATTCTTGAGCCTCACCACCGTTTTGGCCCCTGCCACTTCTACTGGAAGGCTGTTCCAGAAATCCACCACTCATTCTATGAAGTAGTACTTCCTCACATCTCTCCTGAATCTACCCCCTTCTAGCATCTTCGCATGGCCCATTTTTATTCGAGCACCTTGTTTTCTGGGAAATACTTCCCTGCTGTACTTTATTTACCCCCATGAGGTAGTTAAAGGTCTCTATCATATCCCCCTCTCCTCACTTCTAGGATGTACTTATTTAGGTGCTTAACTCTGTTCTCATAGGGCTTTTGAGGCAGACCCTGCACCCTTTTAGTCTGGACAGCCTCGTTTCTATGTCCTTTCAGTGATGTGGTCTCCTGAAATGGACACAGTTATACCAAATATGGCCTCTCATGCCCCTTCCCACTGTCAAAGGCCACATGGTGATTCAGTGGTCCCCTCCCACTCCATCTGTGATACATACCTTGAAGATCCAGCAGTACCACACCCCTCCCCACTCAAACCCTGTATAAGTCATATTGGTCCTGTAATGTCCCCAAGCTGTGAACATGTACCTTCTACTTGGATGGGTGGTCACCAGTTGCACCGCTCCTATGCTGATTGGTCTGGAAGTATCACCTCAAGGTTAGAGCAATGAGCTGTGAACAAGCTTAATATATTCGGCAGTCCTGGATTTGATTTCCACAGCATCCTTCTGCATACTGTGTGACCTTGAGCAAGTTGCTTAAGCACCCTCTGGCACACACACCTGGAAATGAGCTTACGCTCAATGGTCCTTATTCACAAATAAGTGTGCATGAGGTGTGTATCGGGGCATGCAGCTCTGCACCCTAGGGATTTAAACATGGGGGCAGCATTCACAAACACCGGCCCCCACCTGACTCCCATATGCAGCTCCGCCTCCCCCGGTGCGCAGGTCCATGGAGGGCAGGTAGGTGCGGAGTGGCAGATCCTGGCAAGCAATCAATTGGCTGCCCAGGCGTGGACCCACAGTGGCTCCCTTGCATGCAGTGAGCACAGTGTTGCCAGCTGGCACACAGAACGATGATCATGCTGATGTGGGGGTGTACTCCATCCACCCGACCCCCATCCTCCTGAAGTGCCCCAACAGCAGGGGCAAAATTGTTGGGGGAGCCAATGCCCCCCACCATGTCTGCCGCATCTGGAGGCAGCTTCCCCAGAGGGGGCATGTAACTAGCCCGGTGGTTTATGGCTGCCTTCCGGATGTGGAGCCGGCAGCCCCCACGCACAGCACCCTGCATGTTTGTGAATGTGCAGAGTGCTGTCTTGTCCCCCCCACCACCCTCAGGCTGCCCCCACGCAGAGCTCCATGATCAGCCAGGGGATTGGGTGCACGGGGGGGCTTAACCTCGTCGAGCTTAGGGCGGAGGGGTGCAGTGAGCGCAGGCAGTTGCACAGTGGCTACGCACCTGACTTATGTGGCGTGTAGGCTTTTTGAATAGAGCCCAATGTGCATCTCTTAGCCAAACATTTAAAAAAAACCTAAAATGCATGTAACCTTTCTTAGGTTGGAAACAGGAGTGGGTGCCATTACATGCTGCGCATGGCCCTTTGGGATCTATGCATGTTGGCTTATGCCTCTGCACCCATGCTTCTGCAATGCTTTTTGTAAGTACAAGGAAGGGGCTTGCCACCCCTCAAAGCAGTCCCTATTGCCACACTGCACCAGAAATAGGAACTCTGAATGGGGCCATTACAGTATTACCTCCAGGGCAACCTATTTGTTCTGTAAAAAAATTATGTATTGGTAAATCCTTCACAGCACTTTTCGCAGTGAGTTCGGATAAGAGACAAATTGATTTCCAGATGTTCTTGTTTTTCTAACTTCTGTTCAGACAGTTTGCATGCATTTGAATATTCATCACATGTAAATTTAAAGTTAATTGCAAATTTGTGTTTCAAACTATCCAAACGGTTTCTAAAGGCAGAATATTTTTAGTTTTTTGCTTTTTTTTTAGAACTGGCTCTGCCCATCCCTACCATTATATATCCAGGAGCAGTTGAATAAAATTGGGTACCATTACTGGTGGAAACTGAAAATAAATCCCTGGGGGCAGGGCTCTGGGGTAGTACTGAGTGTCTGAGGATGGGGTCTACTAGTAGTAACTCTGTAAATAAAATATGTACCAAACACCCAATAAAAACACCATTCTGTGCTTTGCAAAATGTACAGTACCTGGAAGAAATAGTATGACATTATTTTGAACTAGTGGATGACTTTAATAACATGAAACCCACCATGGAGCAGGTCCATGCAGTTAACTGGGGGATCTCGGGTTGGGGGATGGGCGAGGAGAAAAGGGCAAGGATGGAGGGTGGTCCTGATTAATGCCAGGAGTATGGGTAGCAAGATGCCCAAACTTCAGGCGCTGCTAACCAAAGGGGAGGTGGATGCAACGGCAGTCACTGAAACTTAGGCTACTTCTCATCACGATTGAGACCTAAACCTGATGGGGTACATGGTGTTCAGGAAGGACGGAGCTGAGTGCAGGGGAGGTGGGATAGCACTTATCATTAGGAATGGCATTGATATAGGAAGGGTAGAGGGGGCAGAGGGAAACATAGAGACGTTACGGGTTACCTTGCAGGTGAATGGGGATAAGAGGGTAAACCTGGGGGTGGTTTATGGGCTGCCCATGCAGGCAGAAGAACTTGAGGAGGGCCTGGTGGTGAATCTCAGGGACCACTGTGGTCAGGGGAAGGGTAGAACCATGGTGCTGGGTGATCTTAATATGCCAGGGGTTGATTGGGAAACTATGACATCCTCATTGACTAGGGAGCAGTGCCTGCTGAATGTTTTCCAGGATGCATTCCTTTCCCAACTGGTTGCAGACCTGACGAGGGATGGTCTTATCCTGGATGTGGTCCTGTCAGATTGCAATCTGGTTAGGAACCCAGTGGTAGGGGAACCACTGGTGGGGAGTGATCATGACATGGTCTGGTTTTTCCTAGACCTGGGAGGAGGGGAAAATCACACTAAAACGGTGGTGGTTGACTTTAGGGGTGGAGAGGATTAGATCGGGGATGGACACAGAAAGCAGGTGGGAAATTATCAAAAGAGGACTCTTGGAAGATACCAAGGCCTGCATGAAGACCTGAAGCAAGTTTGGCAGAGCCAGAAAGTTGAGCTGGTGGACCTGGGAGGTCCAAAAGGCAGTGAGGGAGAAAAGAGCTGCTTATAGAAGACACAAGGTCCCGACAGGAGGAACAAGCATTTGTCAATGCCGAATGTTGTCTCACTGGCATTGGCATTGGTAGTGCAGGAGTTAGAGATGCATAATAGGAATGGCAGTGAAGTATTGAACTGACACCAACCCCCACCCCCACCCTGCAGAGACTGACAGGCATTGGGGTGTGCCTTTGGGTCATCAGCTATAACGCTCATGCCATTTTACCTCACCCTACCTTGCAGACACTGACAAGTGTCGTGGTGTGCTTTGGGGTCTTTGGGCTTTATATTTACCCCATTCCATAAGGAAATATGCTGAGACGGGTGCAGTAGAGGAGAATGGGGTGAACTTTAGGGCCAAACACTCCAAGGCACACCCCGATGCCTGTCACTGGCTACAGGGTGGGGTTGGGGGTGAAATGGTGTGAGCATTATGGCCAGTGATCCCAAGTCACACCCCTGATGCCTGGCAGTCTCTACAGAGTGGGGTGTTACAGTTGGAAACCCTAACGTCATAGGCGTTTGTTGGTATTTTCACTCCAGATTTTCAACATAGGCTTTTTGTGACCCCACCTCATGAAGAGCAGCACAATCAGTTTGTTAACTGAAAGGTGGTTTTGGACAGCGGCTATGCCATTTGGGGACACAGGGATGAAAACACATTTTGGGCAGGATGTGAAAAATGACAAATGTATTGTTCATGAGGAGATGTAAAAAAATGGCAACATTGAAAATCTGGAGTGAAAATATGAAAAACTGATGAAGTCATGAGCATGCATAGAAACTGCACAACACATGTCCATAACCCAATTATTTTGGGGATTTTTTTAGCCACATTTTCAACATAGGCATTTTGGGACCTCCCCTCATGAACGGTGCTGTAATTTTGTTAATCTGTCCCAAAAGTTGATTTCCCACAGCGACCATGCCATTGTGTGCCACAGGTGCGGAAAAACATTTTGGGCAGGCTGTGAAAAATGACAGCTATACTGTTCATCAGGAGGTGTGAAAAAATGCCAGCGTTGAAAATCTGGCATGCAAATATTGCAGATTTCCTAAGTTATAAGGGTGTGTGAAACAGTGCAATGCACGCTTGTAACACAGTCATTTTACGGACTTTTGTCCCCAGATTTTCAACATAGGCATTTTAGGACCTCTGTTCATAAACAGTATCACCGTCATTTTCTCAAACTGTCCCAAAAACTAATTTCGCACAGCAACCGCGCTATTCTTCGCCAGACGTGCGAAAACACATTTTGGCCAGGATATGTAAAATGACAGCTGTGCTGTTCGTAGGAGGTGTGGAAAAATGCCAATTTTTCAAATCTGGAGTGAAAATATTACAAATTCATGAAGTTACGAGCATGTATGGAAACTGCACAACGCACGCTTGTAAAACAGCCATTTTTTGATGTTTTTCACTAAATTTGCAACATAGGCTTTTTGAGAGCCCCCCCTCATGAACAGTGGCACTGTCATTTTGTTAATCGGTCCCGAAAGGTGATTCTGCGCAGTGACCGCAAAATCACCTTTTGGGACCGAATAACGCAATGACAGTGACTGAATTCATGAGGAGGGGTTCCAATAACCCCATGTTGAAATTTTTGTGAAAAAATTCCCCAAAATGCCCGAGATAAGCACCAAAGTTGAAAAAATCCGATTTATGCCATTATACAGCTTACCAGCATTTCTTCAGTTCGCGATCAGCTTTGAACATACTAACATACTAAAATGCCAGCAGAATAGGCCTAACGGTCTTTCGTGTCTCCTGGTTTGGTCAGCCCCCACCCTGGGAGCTGATCTTGCTGCCCCCTTCGTCCTCTCTGGCTTCTCCCTTCCCAGTCTAGGATATTCCCACTGCACAGGACTTTGCATCCAGAACCCTTCCCCTGTACCTGTCCCACCCCCTCTTGAAGAGTACAGATGTGTTCCAGGTCCACCGAAGATTGTCGCGCTGGACTCCGGAGGTAAATATGGGGTGAATGGGGGTGTTGGGAGGCAGGGTGCACAGAGGGTGGGCGCAGGTTGGGTGAGGGAGCAGGACAGACCTTAAGGGACCATTTTTTTTCTTTTACAGGTAAAAAAAAAAAAAACATCACGGGACAGTTTTTTTTTTTATAAAGGCAGTTGGCACGCTGGGGTGGGCTCCCAGTGTGCCACCTGAGTGTTTGGGTGGGCTAGCTGAAGGGGGATTGGGCACCCCCATCAGCACATACTGAAGGGGGGGCAAGAGCCGAGGGGGATTGGACACCCCCCTCGGCACATAACAAATGGGGGGGCATTATGCCGATGGGGAGTGGGCTCCCCCATCGGCACATAAACTTGATCAGGGCATGCCTACAGGGGGATTGGGCACCCCAAAGTTGGCATTGTGGCAGGCAGTGGAAGCAGTCACTGCCACCATGTTTACTGTAATGCTTCACCAGGGAAGGCACGTCGGGAGTTGCTGCTGCATGATGAGCTTTACTGTCATTGCAGCGGACCTTTCCTTAGATGTGCTCACCATATTATATATTCCTGGCGTGGCGCCTGCATGCTGGCATATTGAGGAATGACGGAAGCACCTACTGATGTGTGCCCTGCATTCGCCCAACAGTGATCGCGCCTCCAAATCTGCTACTAGTGCAAGATGTTGGCCGCGCAAGCGTGAGCCAACATAAAAACCACAGCAAGGCACAGAGTATGGTTCTGATTTGGATAGGGAATCAGATCTAGATTCTGATTCTTAACTCTTAGCTGCTGTAACGGAAGTGGAAAATACTTTATTGGACTTTTAGAAATGGAATGCTTTGTGTGGCAAATCTGCTTGGAAAAATACTTAAAATTCGGTTTAATGTAAACATGTTCTGTGCTTGGAATTATGATAGAATTATCTGTAAAGTTTCATAATAAAGTTAATCTAACGTAACTTATGAATTAATTAATTGCTAGTTATTTGTTAATGACTGCTGTAATAACTGATAGGATCATAAGGAGATAACATTTTCAAATAGAGTTAGGTTATTATTTACCCTTTCATATAGACATAAATATTTTCTTTTTGATTATTCTTTTTATCACCCCTACATGCATCTGAGCTGCCTCTCCTTCAGGCTTCCCAGGTCCACAGACATTCCCTACTATCCCCCCTTCCACCGCCTTCGCAGCCATCCACGGAGTAGCCCCAGTGTAACCCTTCACCGGGTGGGTCCCCACTCCTCCAAGGGGGAAGGCACCAACAGGGAGGAAGCACCAGCACACTATTTCTTTTTGCAGTCCCGGGAGCTGCTGAGGCATTCTGTGGCTTCTCGGGGAGTCTTCGGGGATGCCTGGGGCCAGAAGCCGTCATCCGGCTAGACTTCCGGCGTGGATTTTCTGATTTTCTTGGTTCCCACTAGTGCACTGCTTTTGTAGTGCCCCCAGTCTCCACTGGGGGCCGCTATGTGAGTGAGGCAATCCCTAACACTCCCCAGGATAGGAGAGCTGTCCGTCAGATGCTCAATCCTATCCTTCCCCTGCCGACCCCCGACAACCCAAGTCCGTTCCCGAACCCGGGTCGCGGCGTGGGAAGAGGTAAGGTGCCAGTGCCTCAACCCTCTACATGACCCGGCCAGCTAGATATTTTCTTAAATAATTTTTTGAAATATGATTGCAGATTTGGCCCTGGAGATTTAGGTAAATTTATTTTTGAAACCAACATATCAGCTAGCAGCCTTATGTTTTTGTAATGCTTTTGTATTTTCTTTTCTTTTTTTCTTTATTTGCTATTTTTGGAATGAGAATAACAAAGAAATAAATAAAAATTATTAAATAAAAAATAACTTAAAAGAGAGAACTCCTGGAAGATACCAAGGCCTGCATGAAGGCCCGATGCAAGTTTGGTAGAGCCAGAAAGTCGAGCTGGTGGACCTGAGAAGTCCAGGAGGCAGTGAGGGAGAAAAGAGCTGCTTATAGAAGATACAAGCACTCGCATGTGGTTGTGGACAGGGGGAATATGATATGAAATCCAATAAGGTAACCAGGGTGGTGAGATCGGCAAAGGTGAGGATGGAGCAGAGGTTGGCACAGGGGATCAGAAATGGGGAAAAAGGGTTCTTTAGGTATATTAGGGAGAGAAGGAAAGTAAAGGAGCAGATTAGCAGACTGACATCAAGGCAAGGGTGGACAGAGGAGGCCGGGGAGCAGGCTGATGTACTTAACAAATACTTTCCCTCAGTCTTCACTAGGGATGATGAAGGGACAACAAGTTATGGGGGGAGACAGGCTGGAGATGAGGAGGGGGGGGAGTCACAGATGTTGACATTCTGGATGGTAGGGAGAGGGAAGCCCTTAGGTCCTTGAAAACGGATAAGGCACCGGGTCCAGATGGCCTTCACCCCAGGGTGCTAAAGGAGATGGCAAATGTCCTTACTGCACCTTTGGCAGACCTTTTTAACTCCTCCCTCCAGGCAGCGTGGTTGCCCCAGAACTGGAGGATGGCTTATGTCACGCTTATACGCAAAGGCGGCTCACGTGATGAGCCGGGTAACTACAGGCCGATCAGCCTAATGTCGGTGGTAGGCAAAATGATGGAGGCCATCTTGAAAGAAAGGCTTGAGGTGTTTCTGGAAACATGGGGCCATCTTGATTAGTACCAACATAGCTTCATTCAGGGCAGATTGTGTCAGACAAACCTTGTGGAGTTCTATGATTTGGTGACAAAGGAGCTGGACCAGGGCAGGCCGGTGGATGTCCTCTTTCTAGACTTCAGCAAGGCATTTGATTCGGTGCCATACCCTGGGTTGCTAGACAAGCTGGGGAGGAATGAGGGTTGCGGTTAAGATGGTTGGGTGGATATGAAACTGGCTGACTGGCTGCTTTCAGAAGATAGTGGTCGGGGGGGCAGGTATCATCACCTAGGTGGGTCATGAGCGGGGTCCCACAAGGATCGGTGTTTGATCCACTCCTATCTAATGCTTACATCTTGGACATCAGGGATGTTATCAGGAGTGAGATGAACCTCTTTGCTGATGACTCGAAGCTGGGGGCAGTGATGGATGGGGAGGAGGGTGGACAAGCCCTACAGTGGGACCTGGGACTCTGGAGAGGTAGTCATGCACCTGGAAGCTGAGGTTCAATCCCAGGAAATGTAGTATTCTCCACTTGGGGCTTAGAAACCCAGCTCATGAGTACTGTTTGGGTGGGAAGAAGCTGCAGTTCTCAGGAGGGGAAAAGGACCTCGGGGTGGTTGTGGATGCCAAAATGAAAAACTCTGAGCAGTGTAGGAGGGCTGTGTAGAAAGTAAATAAAATGCTGAGGTAGGCTGGCCCACTAGCGCAGCGGTTGAATTTCCGTCTGCGACACTAGCGACCCAGGTTCGGGAATGGACTCGGGTTGCTGGAGGGCCAGCCGGGGGGAGAAGGCTGGAGCGTCCAGCGATGGCTCACCTTCTCCGGGGGGAGGGTGGGGTTATGGCCCGGCTCTTGCTGGCCCCTAGCGGAGGCTGGGGGCATGGCCCAATGTCCGGCCTTGATGTCTAGGGGAGTGGTGGATGTCAGCGCGAGCCATGACGTCTGTGGCACGCCACTCCTCGGAGGAGAAAACGGGAAAAAATGGTGCCTTGGTCAGGTCGGATGACAGCCTCCTGGACCTTCACTACGGAACTCCCGGATCCCTATCACCACCTCAGCAGCACCCAGAAGCATTTGGATAAAGCCATACAGGCTCTTCCCCTACGAAGGTGAGGACCCACCCGATGAAGGGATACATCGGGGTGACCTGGGCTGGTTGCAATATAAGGTGGTGGGGTCGGGAGTTGCCGAGTGGGATACATGCGGGGCCTGAAGGAGTGACCAGGCTGAGGTGCAGAGGGAGCAAAAAGAAATAATGCAAAAAAAAAAATGCTTGGGTGCATCGCCAGATGGATAACCTTGAGGAGATGGGAGGTGCTTCTCCCTCTGTATAACTGCCTGGTTAGGCCGCACCTAGGGTATTGCGTGCAGTTTTGGCACCCGTACCTGAAAAAGGACATTGCACTTCTGGGGAGGGTCCAGTGAAGGGAGACCAGGATGATACAGGGTCTGAGGAACAAATCCTATGAGGAGAGACGTGAGGAGCTCAACATGTACTCACTGGAGCAGAGCAGGGACAGGGGGGATATTATCAAGGTCTTTAAGTATCTAAAGGGAGTAAAGAGGGTCAGCCTAAATGGGGTTTATCAGCTGAGGGGAGAGGGGGCAACCAGGAGGCATTCCATGAGGCTGGTAGGTGGGAGGCTGAGGGAGGAGACTAGGAGACACTACTTCACTGAGAGGGTGGTGGACCCTTGGAATGCACTGCCTGTGGAACTTGTGGCTATTAATACAGTGGAGGGATTCAAGAGAGGCTAGGATAGGTATGTGGGAGGGTTAAACTGATTGATGGTGAGTCTGGCGGTGTAAACCCGATGGGGGGGTCGGGTCAGGGGGAATTTACAGAAGGGGTCAGGGAGGGCAGCAACAGTGTCCGGACCGGGTGCTGATTTATGAGCAGACTTGATAGACCATTAGGCCTACTCTGCTGGCAATGTAGTATGTTAGTATGAGACTGTATGTATTTATATTTTTGATGCCTGCAATAAACGTACGTTTCCTCAAGCAATTCATAGAGCGTATTGCCCCAGGGAAGTGCAATGCACTTACAGTATGTGTGTAAAAGTAAGTGGATGAGTGAGGGTTTCCACAATTATGCATAACTTCTTCCATCCCCTCACCAACAGCAGTAAAAGCTCCTGAGTCCGGTAATTGGTACACAGTCAGGCAGGATTGGGTCTGCCGAAGAATAATCAGGGATTTCCCCTGGAAGACTAGCCTCTAAGTATCCAAATAGGATTATCACAAATACATATTCCAGACATGGGCTCAGATTTTCAAATGGCTGGGCACAAACAATACATCTGTGTCCAAAAGCACCCATTGTGTTCACCACTTGCATGGACGTAGTGGGTGCAATTTGTGAAACCACAGCCGGTTTGCAAAAATTAGCTGTAGTATGACTAAGTACACTTAAACTAACAAAAATTGTCTAGGTGGGATTAGTCTTTGGCAGCGTGTGTCTACTGAGGGATGTAGCACTCTTTGTTGCTGGCTCCCTGTGCTGGCATGTGTCACCTCAGAAAACTATCCTGGATGCAACGTAGCCAGCAGAGCTGCATCAATCCATCCTATTACGTCTGCAGGAAAATAAATATACTAGCAATGTAATCTAGTATTGTGATGATGGAAGGCACATAAGGTCCATCTTGTCTACTCCTCTTGCTGCACACGCCTGAGTTTAACAACAGGAATGTTAGCCTTTCTCACACTGTGTAGCCGCCAATGCCATCCCCCCTCAGGAATTAGTCTAGTCTTGCTCGGAAAACTTGAACAATGCTTCCTTCCACACCCTCACTGGGAGGTTAGTCCACATGTTAACTCACCCTCTGTATTAAGTAATGCTTTCTAATTGTATCCCTTATTCTGTCTCCAGTCTCAGTTTGACGGTATGTCATCAAATTCTGCTTGTTTGCCTTCACCAGCTAAAACATCTGTGTATACACCAATCTTTGTATCTCTTTAGGAATTCAGAAAGAAAACCATGATCAAGTCCCTCCCCTCTCTGCCTTCTCTTTTTCTAGCCTGAATAATGTATAGTCAGTTTCTCCTCAGAGTTCTTGCTTCCTAAGTCAATAATCAGATCGATGACCTTCTGCTTAACCCTCTTTTTTTTTTTTAATGTGTACTTCATGCAGCCCAGCCTGACCTCTTCCCCCTTGCAGACACAGCCTTATCCTCCAGCATCCCTGTCAGTTACCCTTGGGGACATTCAACCCCACGAGCTTACCCCCTTGTGGTGGTGACCAGTCAAGCTGATACCAATCCTCTGCCTCCTCCAGTGCTGTGGAGGCAGTTGTTCCCTGGGTGTCTGGAGGTGGACAGTTCCGGAGGTAAGGTCCCAAGTACACTGGCGGTTCATTGTGTATGCACCATTTTCCTCTCAAGCCCCACCAGCAGGATATTAGCACACTAAGTGGCCTAAGTGTGTGCTCGCTATGTGTGCTTCTGCAGGCCTTGGCCAACATCCCCACCACCATCACCGCCACATCCACTATCCAACTGCACTACCATCAGTGGTCCACAGGTGGCAGTCTTGCAGTGGTAGCAGCAGTTGTCCCTCCATGGAGGAAGAGAGTGTACTCTGGGATTCTCAATCTTCTTCCACCCCTTCCAGCCAGCCCCCGATGGCTCAAGCTCGTTCCTGAACTCAGGTTACCAGCGTTGGAAATGGTAGAGCTACCGCTGTGCCAATGGCCAGGCTTATGCTTGACCCTCTTGATAATTTCAGTGTTCTTTCTGTAATGCAGTGACCAGAACCAGGGGCAGCTGGAGTTCTCAGTGACTGTGCATTTTGCATTGCACTATTTTTTGCCACAGCCTGGCAGCAGACATACAGTACCCAGACTTCAGCAAGTCCTTTGACTCAGTCCCCCCAAAAATGTTTGATCAAGAAAGTTTGATGACCTGGGGGGGGCAATATAACCAAGTTATTAGGTAACTGGGTAAAGGGAGTAACACACAGAGCCATGGTCAGTGGGGAATATTCAGGGATAAGGGAGATCTTCAGTGAGGTACCACAAGGGTCAAATGTCCGCTACAGCACCGGGAACCCATCGACAACCCTGACCGTGACGCAACCCAGAACTGACTGACAACATCCTGACAGACAATGCGGAGGGGCTGTGCCCCCCTCACCCCGCCTACTATATATATCTAACTCCATGTGCACAGACAGTAGAGTTAGATATTTACCCCCGTTGCCATAGTGTCTCAAAGCAAAACTCCCATTGCTGCCGATTTAGGCACAGTGGGGGTTTCATTATGGGGGTTCACTGTCCGGGTGTCACGGTAGTGGCGACAGACCCCCTGACAGTTCTGTTCAATATGTTCCTAAGCAACATGGGGGATGATACAAAGGGAACAGTTTGCTGTTTTGTGGATGACACTAATCTCTCTAAGAGGTTTGACACAGAAGAGTGAATCAGGGACATAAGTGAGGACCTGGAAAGACTAGAGATATGGTCCCAAATCTGATAGCAGACGTTAAACTTCAAGAAGTGCAAGGTCATGTATGTGGGGAGGAATACCCCAGGGGCAGAGTATGGGTTGGGGGGATGGTCACACTAGTAGAGAGAGAGAGAGAGAGATCTAGGGGTTGCAGTTACTAGTAAAATGATGCTCACAACACAATGCAGTACAGCAGTGGGTAATTCAAACAAGATGCTTGGTTGCTTAAGCAGGGGTTCTTGAGCAGAAGGAAGGTCCTTGATCTACCTTTGTACATGTCCTGGCATAGCTGCATCTGGAGTACTATGTTCTGTTCTGGAAACCTACCAGAAATGGACATCTATCAGTTGAAGGCATTGAAAAGAAAGGCCCCCAAAATGATTCAGAAGTAGCAGGGGTACTCAAATAAACAGAAGCTAGGGAACCTGAATATGTATTCACTGGAGAATGGTAGACCCCAATGAATTCATTTGGCTCAGTGACAACACAAATGATGGAACAGATATAAATTGTCAGGAGTCAAGTTCTGGAGAGATGCCAAAAGATACTACTTCACAGAGAGACACTGGAGAGGTGGAACAAGTGACCAGAGGATATTGCTAGCACAAAATCTGTGGATGTCTTCAAGAGAGAGATGGATAAGGTAAAAGGGCTGGTACAGGTGATGGGGGGGCAGAGTGACATGTAACCCTAAGCGATATGTAGCCCTGCACTGGGCAAAGGTGATAGACCAAAATGCCTTTTTCTCTTCACATCTATGTTTCTGTTATTTTTCACCTAAATTGACCCCTTGGGCTCCACAAAGTTTTAAAGATATCCCTCACAGTGTTAGAGCTGCTTCCAAACATACAAACAATTAAAACACTTACAGTGAAGTCACTTGATAGAAACAGTCCTTAAAGCAGCAGTGCAATGAAAAAGTTATTCCAAAAAGCTAATTTTCTGCTATGGTTATAAAAAATATTGGCAGAACTGTTGATGTGGGTTTTCTGGATGCTTTCTATGCTGTGTACTGTACATTTGCATTTTTGTCTGCATTCTTATCCTCCTCGGGTCCTCAGTATTTTTTCTGTACAAAAATGAGGCGGCCATCTTTTTTTCTTGAGAAATAATTGCTTTAAAACGTCCATAAAATTCTTAAATGATAATGAAAACTGAAAATTTCACCACTAAAATAAACTGGAAGACAACTGGCATCAATTAGAAAGAAAAAAAGGTAGGGTCAAATTTTAATCCATTTTCGTTGCACTGCTGCTTTAATACTTGATACCACAATTCTTAAACTTATTATTCTTTAAACTAAAATGTGCAGTGCATGAAGACCATTTGCCCTATATTTCATGGGCCAGTGCTACACATTTTAATACCAACATATTGAAGCAGACAGTGCTAACACAATACTCCAGGTGTGGTCTAGCCAAGGCCTTGTCCAAGAGGAGTATCACCTCCTTTGACACCCCTCCTAATGTATCCGAACATTGCACTGGGTTTTTTGATGGGGGCAGCACATAACCTATTTGACATCGCTTAGTGTTAGCTTGGTGTCCACAGCTACAAAGAAGCATAGAAGTTGACAGCAGAAGGAGACCGCTAGGTCCATCTAGTCTGCCAATTTGTTTTAGGCCTGTTTTGACACTCTAGTTGCCCTTTATAGTCAGGGCTCCCTTGTATCTATCCCATGCATTCTTGAATCCCCCCACAGTGTTGACCTCCACAATCTATTGGGGCAGGCTGTTCCAGGCATCCACCACTCTTTCTGTGAAGAAAAACTTCCTGGTGTTGGTAGAGAACCTTCCTCCTTGCAGTCTGTGGTCATGTCCCCTGGTCCTGGAGTCCTTCTTGAAGTGAAAAAGTTCCTGTGCCTGTACCTTGTTAATGTCTTTCATGTACTTGAATGTTTCAATCATGTCCTCTCTCTCTCTTCTCTGCTCCAGGGAGTACATATTCAGTTCCCTAAGTCTTTCCTCGTAGGACATGTACTGCAGACCCTGAATCATTTTTGTTGCCTTTCTCTGTACTGTTTCCACCCAGTCAATGTCCTTCCTGAGGTGAGGCCTCCATAATTGGACTCCGTATTCCAGGTGAGGCCTGACCTGCGATCTATACAGTGACAGTACCACCTCTCTCCTCCTGCTCGTGATTCCCCTCCCAATGTAGCCCAGCATTCTGTTGGCCTGCAATGTTGCCTTCTCACACTGCTTACTGACCTTCAAGTCATCTGACATTATGATTCCCAGATCTTGTTCCTGGTTTGAGGCCTCCAGTCTTTCGCCTCCTAGGTAATACTCCTTTCTTGGATTTTTCTTTCCTACGTGCATAACCTTGCACTCTTTTTGGTGTTAAATCTCAGCTGCCACACTCCAGACCATTCTTCTAGTTTCTTGAGGTCAGTCTCCATCTTGCTCACTCCTTCTTAGGTGTTCACCCTGTTACATATCTCAGTTTTGTCTGTGAACAGACACACCTTCCCTTCCAATCCATCAGCGATGTCTGCTATAAAAACATTGAAGAGCAGAGACCCCAGCACTGAGCCCTGGGGCACCCCGCTGGTCACCCTGCCTTCCGTCGATTGCATTCAATTAACCTGTACTCTCTGGGTTCTGCCTTATAACCAGTGCTGTACACATATGACTACTTCTGGACCAACCCCTGTATGGTCAAGCTTCTTTACCATCCTTCTGTTAGGAACCAAGTCAAAGACCTTACTAAAGTCTAGGTAGACCACATCTACTGCCCCACCATCGTCCACTATTTTTGTAGCATAGTCACAAAACTCGAGCAGATTTGTCTGGCATGACCTACCTGCTGTGAAACCATACTGTTTAGGGTCTTGTTGGCTGCTAGCTTGGAGGAATGCTATGATCCTCTGTTTGAGTAGTGTCTTCATTAGTTTCCCTACAATAGACATGAGGCTCACCTGTCTGTAATTACTAGCCTGTTAGCAACTGCCTGATTTGTGAAGTGGAACCACTATTGCCTTTTTCCAGTCTTTGGGCATCACACCACTCTTCAAGGATTTTATGAATAGAAGTGCCAGAGGGACTGCTAATTCTGGCCCCAGTTTCTTAAGGATTCTGGTGTGCATCTTGTCTGGTCCCATGGCTTGGTCTACTTTTAGTTTATGTAACACCTCCCATATTTCTGCTTCTGTAAAGGGACTTGTGTCTACCCCTATTCCTGGGGTGCTGTGTGTTTTTCAGGGCTGGGCTATCCCTTGAGTCCTCTTTGGTAGACACCGAGCAGAAGTATTTGCTGAGGATCTTGGCTTTTTCTGGGTCATGTTTGCTGCATTTCCCTTCTTCAGTAGCAATCTTTACTATCCCTCCTTTTGCCTTCCTACATTCCCTAATGTATCTGAAAAATGATTTGTCTCTTCTTTTTGCCCCTTCTGCTATCTTTTCCTCTGTCTGGGCTTTTGCCTTTCAAATTTGTTAGACTCTCATTTTTTCCTCATATGACTCCCAGTCTTTCTCAGTTTTGGTTTTCTGGTATATGCTGTATGCCTTCTTTTTTTTCTTTGGCTGTGGTAGCCACTTCCTTGGAAAACCATAGAGGAATTGTTTTCCTTTTTGCTTTGCTGACCCATCTGGCACATTGATCTGTGGCAGTCTTTATTGCTCTCTTGAGTCTCCCTCACATGATCTCCACCTCCTCAACTTCGATTTCCATTAACTGGCTACTTATGTTGTTCCTCATTTTTTGGAAGTCAGCCTTTCTGAAATCTAGCACCTTTATCTTTGAGTGGCTGGTGTCCTGTGTTATGTTTACCTTAAAGCTTACCATGGGATGGTAGCTGTTGCCCATATGGCATCCCACTTCGATGTCGTTGATCCTTTCCGAGTTTGTGAGGACAAGATTGAGAATGGCATCTCCCCTTGTTGGGGTTTTAACAAGTTGGCACAGTCCCGCACCTTGTAGTGACAATAAGAAGTCCCTACTTCTTGTTGCTTCCGTTAGTGTGCTGCAGTTAATATCTGTTAGATTGAAGTCCCCCACCAGTATTGCTTCACCTTTATCAGACATTTTGTGGATTTCCTCTATTAAGTTTTTGTTTCCTTGATTTGTGAGCCTGTACATGACATCAATTCTGAAGGGTTTTCCTTTGCCCATGTCTACTGTTAGTCACAGTGACTCAAAGTCCCCAGATTGCCCTTTTACTTCTGTGGCTTTTATTTCCTCCTGAATGTAAATGGCTACCCCT
This sequence comes from Neoceratodus forsteri, assembly GCA_016271365.2. NCBI lineage: Eukaryota > Metazoa > Chordata > Ceratodontiformes > Ceratodontidae > Neoceratodus > Neoceratodus forsteri. Next base: position 21,381,573 of record CM057458.1, on the reverse strand, counting down.
CCCCTCTTTTTTTGTCCTGCCTATCTTTTCTGAACAGATTGTAACCGGGAATGGCCGTATCCCATCCGTGGTTTTCCATGAACCATGCTTCTATTATAGCCACCCAGTTCAACCTTTCTGTTTCCAAGATGGCTATGAGTTCAGGAAGTTTGTTGGTTAGGCTCTTAGTATTTGCAATCATTGCCTTCAAGGAATGTACATCCTCTTTGGCACGAGGTAGTACCCTATTTCTGGACTGCTCCAGTTTGCTCTTTTCGGCCAAGAGATTATGGAGGTTGCTGGTTCGGGTGGATGTTGGCTCTGATTTGTTTTCTGAGGATGTATGCACATATTTGGCATTTTGGGGAGTGATGACCAGCCCACCGACAGCAGGGGTGTGAGCTACATCATACTTCCCTTTATTTAGTTTAAACTACCTGTAGAGACATTGAATATTTGTCTGAGTGTTCGCACACCTTCTCTGTTTAGGTGTAATCCATCGTATTTAAAAAAGATCTTTCCCAAAAGTTGTGCCAGGTCCCTATTAAGTGGTATCCCGTGTCTTGGCACCAGTCACACAGCCATGAGTTGAATTCCCCTACTTCAGTCTCTCTGACTCGCATGGTGCTTTTTCCTTTTCCCACACTGGCAGCACTTCTGAGAAGGCTAATTTGGATGGAAGGGAAGAAAGTTTGTTGGCCAGGTCCTCAAAGCGTTTGTTGGCCTCCTGAACTGTGTGATTTGCCAGGTCATTGGTACCAAGGTTAACTGTCATATGTGTAACATCCCCTGATTCCTGCACAATTGTCTTTATGCGGTCCCTACAGTACTTGCAGAGGCTCCTGGTAGACACTTTACTACAATGTCACTTTTAACATTTTGTGTAAGGTGGTGTTCCACTCCTCGGATCATGGAATCCGCAGTTATGAGAATTTTTCTTCTATTTATATTTGTGTTTTTTTATTTTGAGTTTTAGTATTTTTATTGTTATCGCATTTGATTTTGGTGTTGCTGTTGGTTATATTTTGAGTATTAGTAATTTTGTTTTTATCGTAGTTTGTAATGGTTTTAATTGGCGTGTTAACCTTTTTTGGTAGTTTGAGTTCTTTACCTTGTATTACTTTGACTGTTGGTAGCAGTGGAGCGAACCTGTTTTTGGTTTGGTTGGCCGGGAAATGCTCCTGGTTTTTGACTTCCTTCCTGGGCCTCGTATGATGCCTCTTTTTCCTTACCACCTGGCAATCTCTGGGCTCTGCCTCAAGTCCTGGCTCCTGGCTGACATGCTGGTACTAGTGGTTGAGGGGGTTGAGTACCTGTGCTATAAGTTCCCTGGACTGGAGGTTGCATATTATAGTCCAAGCATCCTGTAGTTGGGCTGCAAGATCTGCTGTGGTGCAGCACACACGGCAGGGTCCTGGTTGCCATTTGTAGATCCTATTATACAGTGCACTGCAGTTTTCGCAATTGACAAGGTCCATTTTTTTTTTAGTTGAGAGGTAGTGCTGATTCCTGTTTCTTGGCAGGAAGTGTTGAAGAAAAAGAAACCAGAACAGTGAGGTTTCTTTTGCTTGTTTGTCTTTGGTTTTTTGTACCTTACTACCTCCTATCAGGTGTTGTGGGCAGCGCTACACAGCTATAAAGCAAGAGTACTCAGGGGAGGGTGATTAGGGAGAGGGTGGGTGGGCGTATCTGACTGTTCCATGTATGCTGTAGAAAACAATCAGATAGCTGCCGAACAGATGAGGTCTAGCTTGTACTCATCCAAGGTAAGAAGGAATCTGGTTACTAGCTCAGTTGTTCTGCCCTTTGGCTCAGAACAGCTCCATGGAGACCCCGCTGCTTGCAGTAAAAAACCCTGCCTGTGGTCCGTGCATCCTGGCTACCTGCTGCTGTGAGAGACAGGGGGCTGATCCACTTACTAGAGGATAATACCCACCCTTCTTAAATGCTGGAGTGCCCAGAGAACTGCTGCAGCAGAAGCCACCGATGAGAGTAGAAGCCGCTGAAGAGATGGAACCTAGATGTAGCTATGGTACTGTGAGTACTGCTTGTAGCTCTTCAATCAGCAGACCGTGAAACTATAAATCTCCTGTTTGTGCGGCCCTCAGGTGGAGTCTGCTGCTTTGTGGGTCCGGGGATCCTTTTAAGCCCCCTTGCTATTGTTGGGATTCGTGCTGTTTTGCCCTTTAGCACCCGATTTGCTGGGCCACTGAGGCACAGGCTTCGTCACACTGTGATGTTTCCTTTAGCCCCCCAGCTCAAGCTTGCAGTAAACGAATGTCCACCACCTGATCCCTGCACACTGTAAAAACAATCAGGTAGCTGTTGAACAGATGAGGTGTAGCTTGTACCCCTGCAAGGGAAGAAGGAATCTGGTTACTAGCTTAGTTGTTCTGCCCTTTGGCTCAGAACAGCTTCGTGGAGTCCCCACTGCTTGCAGTAAAAACCTCTGCCTGTGGTCCGTGCATCCTGGCTCCCTGCTGCTTTGAGGAAGAGAGGACCAATCCACTGGCTGCAGAACAATATCCACCCTTCTCAAATGCTGGAGTGCCTATGGAACTGCTGCAGCAGAAACCGGCGACGAGAGTAGAAACCACTGACAGGATGGAACCTGGATGCGGCTATGCTGCTGCAAGTTCTGCTTGTTGCGCTTCAGTCAGAAGACCTGCAGGCAAGAGTGTGGGAGAATTTAAATCTTCTACTTGTGCTTCCCTCACATGAAGATCAGAGAAGCTCAGCAAACAGTAAGGCTAGGGACTGGACCGCACTTGGCGTATGCCTCCTAGGGTTGCCCTATGTGTCTGAGCTGTTGCTGCTGGTTGTTTTTGGCTGAGAGCTTTCTATTAGCTGACCACTATTTCAGTAGTCGGTACAGCAGACAGTAAGGCTAGGGGCTGAACCATTCTTGGCGTATGCCTCCTAGGGGTGCCCTTTGTGTCTGAGCTGTTGCTTACAGTTGAGAACTTTCTATTAGTTGACCACTATTTCAGTAGTGGTACAGCAGTACAAATGCTGATTTACATACAGCAGCCAAAAATTCTGGGTAAAGGTTCCAACTGCTCCTTATGCCGAGTGAGCAGTCACTGGCTGGGTCTGAGCAGAGTGACTGAGGAGAGAAGTCGCCTCAGCGGAGATAGGAGCCCAGATTATGCACTCCAAGGGGGATTCAGCCAGGTAGAACTGCTGTCAAGGAATCCCTCCTTCTGCACCTGTTGGAGTCTGCCTTACCTCCATGATTGGTCTCACTTCTAGTAGATGAAGATCAGTGAAGCTCAGCAGACAGTAAGGCTTGGGGCTGGACTGCACTTGGCGTATGCCTCCTAGGGTTGCCTTTTGTGTCTGAGCTGTTCCTGTGTTCAGCAGGGACATAACTGAGGGAAGCCCACCATGTCTTGGCCAGGAGCTGTTCATGTGGGAATTAACCTGAGATCCTTTTACCTCATTATGCTCTCCTCTGTTATACCACACAGGGTATATGTGTGTGTGTGTTTGTGACCCAGATTCTTTTACTTTTGCTGAGTGAATCCTTGCAATATTCCCTGACCATATGCATATGTAAGTCCAACAGCATCACTAATACAGAGCTGTATCTTCAAATGCCCCTGTTACCACATGGTAAACAGTCAGCTGTGTTTGACTATCACATTGAATTCAGGGACTATTCGACCACAGTTTAGAATACCACTAAAGGGCAACTTTTTTATGTCCCTGATATTTGTAGAATATACTACGGAGTATATTCGGGATCCTCATTGTCAACAATGCTCATACATAGTCAGGAAACTGGGTTTACATGCATTTCTATATTCCAAATATGTATTCTGGATACTGAATATATGGACACTCGCCTCCGAGGTCAGGAGATCAGAGGGCTGTGGGTTCAGTTCCCACATCTGGCACTTGGGTTAGTGTCCCAATACTGACTCTGTAGTGCAGCATGAGAGAGGTGCTGTACTGCTGAGGTGCCGTCTTTCGGATGAGACGTTAAACCGAGGTCCCAACTGCCTGGATTGGTGGTAGTTCAGGTGGATGTTAAAGATCCCATGGCACTTATCGAAAAGAGTAGGGGAATTTCCCCGGTGTCCTGGCCAAATTTCCCTCATTCACTAAAATACCACCAACAGCTTAATCTGGTTCAAGGTCAGTTAGCATTCATCTGTATCCCCCTCCCCCGGGTCGTGCCTGAAAATAGGTAGGATTTGTCTAGTGCACTTACCCGGTCAACAAAAAAAAAAAACTAAACTAAAATAAAAAAATGCAAGTAAAAATACTGAATACCACCAGCTCAGTAGCAGGAGGAAGCACTGCCACCTGCCATGCCAGCAACCAAGGATTGGAGCAATCTTGGGACACTGGGGGTCATCTGGGGGTTAGAAGACTCAGTGTCTGATTGGCTGCTCTCCTCTTCTGGGAAGAGAGGTGGAGGCCTGGTGTCAGAGTGGGACTGGAGCTGCAAAATGATGTGTGGGAGCTGTGGGAATCCACAAGGCATGCATGCCTCCATGTGCGTGTGCCCATGTGTGCACCCCAGTGTAAGGGAAGGGCAAAAATTGGGGAAAATGGTTGGTGAGGGAGGCATGCATGATGCGCCGTGCACCGATTCCCCGTCTGCTCCACCACCAGGACCCTGCCAGATGGAATATTTATTTATTGAGAGATCAGCATTGCAAACCTTTGAGTCAGAGACTCCTTTGAAGAGGCTCCACATCATGGAAGTACAAAACAAGAGACATGGACAATACAGTGAAAGGATATTATAAATGAATGAGGAGGGTAAAACAACCCAGAGTCAAGTATGGAACAAAGGCAATGAGCAATGCACTGAAAGGTATCTCATCTGAATGCAGAGGGTAAAACAACCCAGAGTCAAGCATGGTATAAAGGTTTCAAGCAAATTAAGCTATTGCTTACATTCAAATACTAAATGTGTCTCTCTGGGAGCGGGTGGCCCTCACCTCCTGACTGTGTCATGGAGGATAATCCATTGGGTTATCTGAGCTGTGCAAGTAAGCCTGGGAAGGTGGTAGCCAGTAGGGGTCAGCAGGAACATGCCAGAGGGGAGACCAGCCTGCTTTGGCCAGGAGGAATAAACACCTGAATAAAAAGATCTGAATACATTATTGCTTTTGTAACTTCATTTCTTTCATTTCAGGGCATTTTTTTAATGAAGTAGCTAACCATTCCTCTCTTTTTCCTAGCAAAAAGTAACATTTTTATTTTGGCTCTCCTAACTTGGTTTCTGCAGGTTTCCATGCATTTTAACCGCAGACAGAATTGTCAGATAAGTTTATAAAAATTACAGATATGTATTACAATGTAAAAAAACAATTGATTAAGAAACAAATATAAGCCCCTCCCATTATGTAAAGTAGTATACCCCATTCCTCCTGCTGGCTCTTGCATTTGGGTGAGCCCCTGGGGCACAACAGGAGGAGATGTCATGCACATGGGGTCATGGTGCGTGAGGAGAGACTGGCACAATGGATAATGGGGAGAACTTGAAAGGAGAGTGAAAAGCTGCTGGGGCATATGGTAAATCAAGGGACAGTATTTCAGCAACCTGAAAGATAAGGAGCCCATATCAGCTCCAGGAGAGAAGGTGGCAGCCATAGGTGTATTCCCCATCAGGGGAGCTAGAGTCATCCGGTATGGGTGTCCTGAAATGGAAAGAGAGAGAGAGAGAGAGAGAAAGAAAGACAACAGAAAGTGTCACCAAAAGGAAAGCATTTCTAGAAGCCATGACTCTAAGCATGGGATAAGAGACTGTTGCATGTTTGTGTGGATCTGGAATGGTATAGTTCCAGGGAAGGGTTATCTTTGTCCAGAGCTCTTAAACATCGCAGATGGGTGTACAATTGGCTGAGAGCATTGGAAAGGTTCCAGACCCCCCAACAGACCCCTAAATGTTCATAGTAGGCCTAGCAATATAGAGGTCTGAAGCATTAACCTCCAAAAGAAACCAGGTCCGTCCCCCAGGTCCCAAATAAATGTCCATTAGAAGCCACTGAAACTAATGTGGGGGGAGCTGAGGTCCCTCAAGGACTGGTACTGCATCATGACCTCCTGTATATACATAATTGCTTGAGATACATCTCATAGGCCAGAGAAATGTAGTATGGAAAGGAAAAAAAAGCTATGGCCTTGGATTGCCTGTGTCTCACCTGGACCCATGCATTGAATTTAATGTTAAAGTCTGCCTGTGATTAAAGGGTGCCCTGGTTGATAAAGGGGGATTTGAGGACATGTACTATATGCTGTTAAATGAAGACTGCCTGTTTGACTCTTATGCTGTAATACACTTCAAGTTTTTCCATGTTTTTAGACTGTAAGTTGGGGACCTCACAGAGTACTCCCCATGCCCCCCGAGTTAGTCCTGACCAGCCACTCTTCCTATCTGGAGTATGCCCAGAAGGTGCTTACTGGTTATACCAAAAAAATATTAAACAAACAAGTATCTTCTCTCCAGGTCTTAACTGAAAATGAGATGGTTCTATGCATCTCAGCCTTGCTATCCTAATTTAAATAAATTTCAATAAATAATCAAAACAGAACTACAAAGGTAGCAGACCATTAGTGCACGCATTAGGAAGAAATAATTTAATAAGACTAGAATAAACCATTAGTGCAGTGTCAACTTACTTTGTCAAACTGCACGCTAAAAGGAATTTTGTTATTCTGTATTGGTGGAACCCTGACAGATCCTTAGTGGGGAGGTCTCTGCCATCATTTTTTCTGTTGATGAGACTGTTTTCAAATTAAAATCAAAAGCAATTTACTTCTCCTCATAAAGAAGTTCAGATGTTATTGAGAACAGTCTTCACTTTCCAGGTGAAGTACGGGCAGCTTTAGCAATTTTAACTTCTAGATGTACTGTGTCACTATTGTCTTTTTTCTGGGGCTAGTGAAAGCAAATAGTTATCATTTTCATCATCAGGCATCAATTTACATAGAAACATAGAATTTGATGGCAGATAAGGACCGCTTGGCGTACCTAGTCTCCCCATTTCCCTACCTGATGGATAAGCTGCAGATTCTAGTTAACAGCTTACTTCCTCCTACCCCCCCACTAGAATTGCCTTATGCCTGTCCCATGCATTCTTGAATTCTCCCACTATTTCTGACTCTGCAACCTCCTCAAGAAGGCTGTTCCATGCATCCACAACCCTCTCTGTGAAAAAGTACTTTCTGACATTACCTCTGAGCTGTCCCCCCTCTCTTTTCTCTTTGAAAGTGATCTTTCTGCTCAAAGGTAAAACTGAAATCCTGAAAATAGGATAGCAATACAGTAGCAGTAGCTTTTTTGTCATAGGCAGTGAGTGATACTGGTATATTTCTATTGTTCAGTGACCACGTTCGGGGGAATGGCTTTCCTGTTTCTAACAAAAAGGGGAGACCCATTCCAAGTCTCGGCTCCTGATGGAAACTGGTCATAAAGATCACTGCACCTGGATAAACTTGATGACCTCACTGCAGTCAGGATGCAGACACTTCTGGGTGTCCACAAAGCAGAGCATGGTGAAAATTGTGGATTACACTTCTTCAAAATGTTCACAAAATTCCACAATTTTTGTGAAATTTAATTGCCTATGTTAAGATCCACAAAATTCCCCAGTACACTACTGACTATTGCATGTTTCTGTGGATATTTTAGGTGAACCCCAGAAGTTTAAACAGAACTGTGGGAATAGTAACAAGCATTAGTCAATGCTGAATGTTGTCTCACTGGCATTGACATTGGTAGAGCAGGAGTTAGAGATGCATAATAGGAATGGCAGTGAAGTATTGAACTGATGCCAACCCCACCCTCACCCTGCAGAGACTGACAGGCATTGGGGTGTGCCTTTGGGTCATCAGCTATAATGCTCATGCCATTTTACCTCACCCTACCCTGTAGATACTGACAAGTGTCATGGTGTGCTTTGGGGTCTTTGGGCATTATACTTACCTCATTCCATAGGGTGCAGTATAGGAGAATGGGGTGAACTTTAGGGCCAAACACTCCAAGGCACACCTCGATGCCTGTCACTGGCTGCAGGGTGGGACTGGGAGTGGAATGGCATGAGCATTACAGCCAATGATCCCAAGTCACCCCAGTGATGCCTGGCAGTATCTACAGGGTGGGGGTATCACAGTTGGAAACCCTAACGTCATAGGTGTTTGTTGGTATTGTCACTCCAAATTTTCAACATGGGCTTTTTGTGACCACAGCTCATGAAGAGTGGCACAATTAGTTTGTTAGCTGAAAGGTGGTGTTTCACAGTGGCTATGCCATTTGGCGACACAGGGACAAAAACACATTTTGGGCAGAATGTGAAAAATGACAACTGTATTGTTCATAAGTAGGTGTTTAAAAATGACAACATTGAAAATCTGGAGTGAAAATATGAAAAATTGGTGAAGTCATGAGCATGCATAGAAACTGCATAACACACGTCCATAACCCAATTATTTTGGGGATTTTTTTGGCCACAGTTTCAACATAGGCATTTTGGGATCTCTTCTCATGAACAGTGGCACTGTGATTTTGTTAATTTGTCCCAAAAGTTGATTTCCCACAGCGACCCCACCATTGTGCACCACAGGTGTGGAGACACATTTTGGGCAGGCTGTGAAAAATGACAGCTGAACTGTTCATAAGGAGTGTGAAAAATTGCCAGTGTTGAAAATCTGGCATGCAAATATTGCAAATTTGTGAAGTTACAAAGGTGCGTGGAAACTGCACAACGCACGCTTGTAACACAGTCATTTTATGGACGTTCGTCACCAGATTTTCAACATAGGCATTTTAAGACTTCTGTTCATGAACAGTGTCACCGTCATTTTCTCAAACTGTCCCAAAAACTGATTTTGCACAGTGACCATGCTATTCTGTGCCAAATGTGCGAAAACACATTTTGGCCAGGATATGTAAAATGACAGCTGTACTGTTCATAAGGAGGTGTGGAAAAATGCCAATTTTGAAAATCTGGAGTAAAAATATTACAAATTCATGGAGGTACGAGAGTGCATGGAAACTGTGCAACGCATACTCATAAAACAGCCATTTCTTTGATTTTTCTCACCAAATTTGCAACATAGGCTTTTTGAGAGCCCCCTCATGAACAATGGCACTGATGTTTCATTAATCGGCCCTGAAAGGTGATTCCGCGCAGTGACCACGAAATCACCGTTCAGGACTGAATAATGCCATGACAATGACAGAATTCATGAGGAGGGGTCCCAATAACCCGATGTTGAAAATTTGGTGCTAAAATTCCCCAAAATGCCCGAGATATGCACCAAAGTTGAAAAACCCCTATTGATGCCATTATACAGCTTACCGGCATTTCTTCAGTTCGCAGTCATCTTTGAAGAGTGCAGACGTGTTCCCAGTCCACCAAAGATCGTCGTGCCATGCTCCGGAGGTAAGTATGGGGTCTGGGGGGTGTGGGGAGGCAGGGTGTGCAGAGGGTGGCGCGGGTTGGGGAAGGCCATCGAAGTCAACGAGGGACCATTTTCTGCTTTGCAGGTCTTAAAAAAACAATAAAAACATTGCGGGATGTTTTTTTCTTTACAGTACTAACAACAAGAAAAATGAAACGGGACTTGGGGTAGTCATATCGGATGATCTAAAGGTGGGTAAGCAATGTGAGAAGTCAGTGAGGAGAGCCAGGGGGATACTGGGATGTGTAGTAAGGGGCATCACAAGTAGAAAAAGGGAAGTGATTATCCCTCTGTACAGACAGTGGGTGAGACCCCATCTGGAGTACTGTGTGCAGTTTTGGAGACCTCATCTATGCAAGGACATAGACAGGATGGAAGCAGTCCAGAGGAGGACAACTAAAATGGTGCAGGGTCTGCATCAGAAATCATATGAAGAGAGACTGAGAGAGCTTAATATGTATACCCTTGGTGAAAAGAGGGACAGGGGGGACATGATAGAAACGTTCAAGTACCTCAAGGGAATCAACAAAGTCCAGGAGGGTAGCATCTTTCAGAAAAAGAGATGTGTAAGAACAAGGGGACACAATTTAAAGATAGAGAGGGGACGGCTCAGGGGTAATGTGAGAAAATCTTTTTTCATGGAGAGAGTGGTGGATGCATGGAACTGCCTTTCTGGGGAGGTTGTTGGGGCTAAAACAGTGGGGGAATTCAAACATGCATGGGACAAACACAAGGCAATTGTAGTGGGGGGTGGCAGAAAGTAAGCTGTTGGTTAACTAGAATCTGTAGCTTATCCAGTAGGTAGGGAAATGGACAGACTGGGTGGGCCAAGTGGTCCTTATCTGCCATCAAAGTCTATGTTTCTATGTTTCTAGGGTCATTTGGCATGCCCCCAGCAAGCCACCTGAGTATTGTTTTTTGTGGGGGGGGTTCTGTAGCTGATGGAGGATTGGGCACCCCATCAGCACACAGGAAATGGGGAGGGACATTATGCCGATGGGGAGTGGGCTCCCCATCGGCAAATAAACTGGAAGGGGAACGTCATGCTGAGGGGATTGGGCACCCCGGCACACACTTTAAATGGGAGGGGGTTGCAGTATGCCTATGGGGAATGGGCAACCCTGTCGGCAAATGACGTGGATTGGGGCATGCCGACAGGGGGACTGGGCATCCCTGAAGTCGGCTCTCCTGGTGGCGCAGTCAGTGCCACCATGTTAATAGAAGGGCTTTACCAGGAAAGGCACATAGGGAGGGCGTGTTTTGGTGCCTCTGTATGACAAGCTTGGCTGTCATTGCAGTGGACCTTTCCTTAGATATGCTCACTACATTATGTATTCCTGGTGTGGCGCCTACATGCTGGCTTATTGGCGAATGAGGGAGGCACCTACTGATGCGTACCCTGCATTTGCTCAACAGTGACTGCGCCTCCAAATCTGCTACTAATGCAATATGTTGGCCATGCAAGCTTGAGCCAACATAAAAATATGACCACTGTTCCACAGTTCTTGACAAGGTTCAACTGTTCAATGCCAGTTCCATGGAAGATTATTCTGCAAGCAATGCTGACACATGGTAGTCTTCTTCTAGGCAGCAATGGAAAGGTCAAAGGGTTATTTACTATCGTATTCCCCTCTTTTTTTCTCCCTCATGAGTGCCCGAATGCCCCTCTCTTACTAAAGATTATTTTGAGCAATGCTGTCATACGTTAGTATTCAGCTTCTGCGTTTCATCACGATTCACAAAGGTTCACTAGTTTGCTGTCAGATTTGTAGAAAACTACACAAAATCTTCTGTAAGCAATGCATCCACATGGTAGCCTTCTTCTACACAGAAATGGAAGGGTCCAAAAGGTTAGTCGCTATAATAACCCTCTTTCGCTCAGGTGACTGCCCTTTTACTTTTCTGTGCGTCTCTACATTTTATGTTGAAGGGGTTCGAGCTGCTGCTGCTCTGTTTGGCTTACATTTGTAATCAGAAAGAGACATTTAAAGTGCTTTGCGGCAATTCATTTGGTATTTGTACAAATACATGATCATTGTACCATATGCTGTAGGTACCGCGAAATGCATTGGTTTTCTTTTCCCCTCTAGGTACATGTAACTAACCCCGGGTCGCCCCTTAAAAAAATGACTGTCACAGTCTCAGTGGGCCTACACGGTTACCAAAATTTAAATAAATAAATACACTTGTGTTTTGTGACCCCCCCCATACTAAATATTTCGTCATGTTTCTTTGCGAATAAATTCCCTTTCAGTTTTTCCTGACTTAAGATGTGACACGTATGTTTGGCATGATGTTGTGTGATAAAAAGAGACAACTCACAGCAGTGGTGGACATAATATATTGGGTTTATGACATTTGCTTCATTAAGCAATTGATGTGATAGTGATGAATTTGACACTGTCACCAGTAGCTCAGTGCCAACTGCACCTACACTGGGGGGTCTCTAGCAGCCAACATTGGCATTACTAAGTGAGCAACGCTGCACAACCCCAACTTGTACATAAGGTTTGCAACTCTGTGATGGATATAACAGCACTAACAGGAGATGAAGCAGCTACTGGGCACTGCTGGAAGTGAAAAACAGTGACCTCCCATTCCTTGGTTACTTTTTCTGTAGTAAAGTACAATATTTTTATAGATGGGAGACTTCACAGACAGCCGATTATGAACTAATGAAGCCAGGAGGTAGTGTGCACTCTCTACCCTTAATTTATTACATCAGTGAAAACATCCATCATAAGTTTCTTTCAGAAATTAATACCCTAGCTGTACTCTTTCTTGAAGTATACATTGTATTTGCTTTCTTGTAAATGGAACATTTATTTCTAAAGCTCCTTGTATGAAACATCATATATATAATATATGAAATATTTTTCGAGCAGACTCGATAGACCTTCGGGCCTACTCTGCTGGCATCTTAGTATGTAAATTTGTGTTGAGCTGCCTTGTGTCCGTTAATAGTTCTTCTTATGCTGAGCTTGATACGCTGATGTTTCAGGACCAAACTGGTCCCGTCATTAGAGCTGAGGGCTGCATTGGATCAAGTGTAGTCTTTTGACAACAAAAATGAAGATCACTAGCCAATGACATTTATAATTTGTATCTTTCTCGTCTTTCCCTTTATTATTTCTGTTAAATTTCTTGTTCTGTTTTGTATCCCCTTTATTTGAAGGGCTGGAAGAGTTTTTCAGTATCCCTGGCTTTCACAGCGATCTTTTTTCCCCAGCTGTGATTCTGCAACACAAGCGCAGTTCAGAACTGCTACCACATGAGTCAGAACACAGACTTTCAGATTTCAGCAAGTGGCTTCTTCTCCTCCCTTCAGTGTGCACGCACTGTGCTGCCACCTGGTGGTGGTCAAATTGCAGGACACAGATTACCCCTCTTCCCTAGAGAGGACAGCTTTTTGGGAATGCTTGAGCTTCCGTCTCCCAGCTGGCCCTCAGCGACCTGACTCTATTTCCGAACCTGGGCTGCAGGCATTGGAAGAGGTAGTGCTACCAGTATGATGCTACTGGATGCGCTAAATGAAGATAGGATTTGCTGTACAATGGGTTGAAAAATGGTACCATTGGAAGTGAGTAAATATTCCTGTTTTCAGCATCTCTTTCTGCTGTACCGCATGGCAAAAACTATCAAGATTTACATAGAAGTGCTGGTCCTCCTCTACAACCCGATCTCATAGCAACTACTGTACAGCTCCTTATCAGAATTTGATAACATACATACATAGATACATAGATGTTGATGGCAGATAAGGGCCTACGGCCCATCTAGTCTGGCCATTTACGCTCATAACTTTGCTTCTTCAAACTTTGCTAGAACATTGAGTAAGTTAGGGACTATCTCTTCTGATTTCACTCCCTTCCCTTATTAGCCTGCTTGCTTGCCTGCCTGCTTACAATGACAATGGCAGACAATTTACAACAGCACATGCCCATCAGTTCTGCCATGACTCTTGGGTAGCACTGGATCTTTAGGGGTGTTCCCAAAGAAGTGACGATACTGGCCAGGGTTACATTTCACTCACTGAATTCAGGAGGAGAGGCATGGAGACCTTGCAATCACATTAACAACTTTACATCTGCGGATACTCTTAGTTATCTTCCTTAAGCTCCTTGGATGAACCTGGATCTCTGTTTTCTCATTTTCACTATTATAGCACTCCCCCCCCCCCCACAAGATACATAACTTAACCAAGGAGAGACAGGGAATTGCTGGGTCTTTTGGCTTTTCAAGCAAAGGATGTCTGCTGACTGGTCTTGGAGAATTAAGGTTTGGATAAGGTGTGGTGTCTCCACCAATGGGAATCCTTCTAACACTATGCTGCCAGGATACTGCCCCACATGCAATGATACCATTCCTAGAAATGGAAACTGGGGAACTGTTATGTTAGACCTTGATACCCCTCAATAACCAATAGCAATAATACAGAGTGGTAATTACACAATGATAACCATCTAGTTAGTGAATGCAATACAAATCAAAGTAGGTTTATAGAGGGGGACTCAATAACAGGTTTTGGAATAGAAAGGTAGGGTAGGGAAAATACGGTATGCAGTTTAACAACTAATATATTTCTTTATTTATTTAGTTAATAATTACCGGCTTCCCCTTTTTCCCATAGGGAAACTGTAGCATAATTTGCTATAATTAATGGGTTCCGTTTTTTTGAATGGAAAAAAACGTGTGTTAAATACCGTAACACCTGAGCAGGTGTTACGGCATTCATGCAGCTTCTTCCAATACCAATATGCTTGAGACAAAACAGAAAGTAAGCACAAGCATCAATGTCCGTTTTCTGACAGCAAAACCATCACATTACAACTCACCTCGTCAGTCGCATTACCTCGTCATTCTCTGTCACGGACAAATCTTAAATTAATGGAATCTTTCTACAAAATAAGAAACTGTTGACTTCAGCACTTTCACGACGCTCCCTAACAACTCTCTCTTTCAACCCTCATCTTTCCCTCACAGGTCAAATGATGTCACTAGTTCAAAACACTCGCGTCACCAGGAAAAAAAAGACGATCAGGACATTTACTTTCTTATTAGTTTTCATATCAAATGTTTAAATATTTACTTGTTAAACCGCCAGTTATGTGTTCTACATTAAACCATTCACTTGACACAAGGTAAGGGTCTCTTTGCTTTTTTTACTATTTCAAATGCTACCACAAAAAAAACAACACCCTTCAATTATATAAAATAAAGTATGGGGTGCAGTGTGTTTTACTCGAATTTAATGTACGCCCTAGTTTTGGATGGCTATCATAAACCTATGTGGAATCCAACAACTCAGGTGTTTGTTAAATTCTCGAAACACACTGCACCCCATACTTTATCCTATATGTAATAAAGGAGTGTTTATTACGGCAAACACGCGCTTGGTTTCCCTTGCTCTACGCGTACCTTCTCATTCTCCCGGACAAACTGCTACTCAGAATCGGCAGTAAGTAACTTAAAATGCATGGGTGTCCTAATTAAAAACCAAAAAAAACAACAACTTGGCTGCCAACTGTGGGGAAAAAAGCAGTAAGCCAGACCCCGTGCTGAAACCTGACCACGGCTGGTGACCGCACCAGAATGTCTTTATTTTTATTTTATATAATTGCTGAGGCAAAAAAGGAAACCCAGCACTTATATAAAATAAAATATGGGTTGGGGTGTGTAAATTCAAAGTTTACACACACCCTCAGGGTTAGATGCTATGCAAAAACACCTCAAGCATCACTCATGGGGTTTATGTAGGATCAAATCCCTCGGGTATGTGTAAACTTCTCATTACGCACCTCAACCCATATTTTATCCTGTATTTTATGTATGTATGTATGTAAGTATGTGTGTATGTATGTCTTTATTTATTTAGCTCATTTTTGTTTACCAGATAGGGTACATTAGGCAGGGAAATAAATGCCTGTTTTCTGGAACAGCAAACAGCAGCACGGCTACATATCATCACTGGATTCCAAAAACAGCGTGTCGCAGTCACGCTATGAGCAAAAATTACTTTATCTGCGTCAAAAGAACACCGGCACACAGTTGCTGTTTGGGGAGGGGCATGTTGCATCTGTGTGCTGGCGTTCTTTTGGCGCAAATTAAGTAGTTTTTACTTATAGCCTGACTGCGACGTGCTGTCTTTGGAATCCAGTGGTGACATGTAGCCATGCTGCTGTTTCCTGTATGTGAGTGCCTTGTATTTGACTCTATCTTTGCTTTTAGCCGCCTGCTTGTTCTTCATGCTATTGTTTTCAGGAATGACCCAGGAGGATACAACAGTATGAACAACAGACACAAGATAATACATAGTGCAGTACATAGAGCAGAGAAGAAGCCTAGGAACTGGCAAACAGTGTACAACAGAAGCAATGAAGAGTTATAAGAATTTATAAATTTAGAGGTTAGACACTGAACAGGCTTAGGGTAGTTTATCCCCAAAGCACAAAACAATGTCCCTAAAGTCCCCAAACCCTTTCCCACAGGTGCATCAATCCCAAAGTATCTTTAGGAGCTACCACACTCTTAATATATTCACATATTGATACTAGATCGATTGATTGATCTACCTACCTATCTATCTAGCTAGCTATCTAGCTATCTATATATAAGCCCCCTATCCCCACATCTAGGGGTATGGTGGTGAAAGTCCTGGAGAGGGGGGCACCACAAAGCAGAAACAGAGTTTACATGCCTAGTCAGCCTGACTTACCAGACATGATGAAACCGGGGTGCCCCATTCTTCTGGGTGCAGAACTGGCTGACTGGAGAGGTGAGACACTGGTCTTCACCTTCCTGGCCTTGCCTTCTTCACTACTGAGGCCTTTGAAGACAATCATCACCAGGCATGCCTCTCAACATCATCTTCGATGGTCCTCTGGTTCTCCTGTTGCCCACCCTGGAACACACATTAGGAGTCAGGCTGTGGAGGCAGTGTCCTTTTTAGCAGCAAACAGTTTATCCAAATAAATGAGACAAACGCCAAAACTGCAGGAACAGGTGATCCCCTTTAATGAACTGCTAAAAAACAGGAAACAGTCACTCCACAGAACAGTAAAACATACGCAGTTTGCCCTGGACCAAGAAGTCACATCAGAACATAGAGTCCAGGTAGATACATATAATCTAGGCAGCCAGCAGTTCACACACAGGCAGCTTGTTCATGGCTGAATCAGGCCTTTAGCAGCAGCTGAAATTCTTCCTTGCACTCAGACACTGGGCAGGCCTCGCAGGACCAAGAGTTACCCAGGACCCCTGGTCGCTATGATCCCCTTACCTCACAGTCTCTCCATGCCCTTTAAATAGTTGAAGCAGACTTAGGATCAGGGTCTGTGCATGGACCCCTGGATCCCTCACCTCACAGGCTTCATTCTTTTTCCCTCTGCTGTCTTTCTTGGATGCCTGAAGGCAGACAGCAGCTTCTCCCTTTTCTCTCTCCACTGCAAAACAGTCCCAATGAGGGGGTCCACTCAGAAGCGGTCCAACGGGCAGGCAACAGTTCAGCCCACTTCCCCAAACTGCAAGTCCCAAAGCCAGCTCATCTTCAGAGGGAGGAAGGAATCCCCAGACTGCCCCAAGAAATGGGGTTTCAGAATTATGTGGCCGCCACCACATCCTCCAAACTTTCTCAACTTTTTGCCGCCCTCAAAATAAAAAATGGTGGTCTCACTGACAGAGACGGCAATCAATTCCACACAGTCCTCTCTTCACTTCTTCTCCCTTCTGAATCTCTCCTCCTCCTCCTCCTCCTCCTCCTCCTCCTCACCCTGAACCTGTTTTTATACTCTCCCCCCAGACGCCAAACAAAACACACCAAAATAAAGGTCTAGTCCAGACAGATTTGTAGGACAACAAAACCTCTCTGCGTCTAAAAGCCCTATGGGACACGTAGTCCCTAAATAACTATTTACGCTGTGCCTCTACCTCAGTGCCAGCCTGCACTGACACTAACCCCTGATATGGAGCAGTTTCTCCTTTACATTTTTTTCAAGAGGCGGATGCACATGTGCAGAGTGCAGTCCACCATTACTCAGTTTGCTCGGTTTACTATAGACATAAGTAGGCATATGCCTATCGAGTATGTCTCCCACTCCCTGGTGGGTAGATTAGTCCGCATCATTACCATTTACATTTTTTTTCTGCATGTCCCCCTACCTCCTGATGGTCCCGAGCTTGGCCGACCCAGAAGACTGGACCCAGTATGCAACATGTGCCTGGAGGCACTGAACAACGAACCCGATGCTCGGCCCGCCCTCCAGAGGCTAAGACACTGGGACCCAGTGGCCGGAGCCACAAGTCACGAATGGGACAGCAGTGAGCAAATCCCCCCAGAGCCATAGACGTAAACAGCACTGCAAGGGAGACATTGCCACAGCTTCAGAGGTAAGCCCATTTGGGGGACTTACATAGAAAGAGAAACATAGAATTTGACGGCAGATAAGGACCACTTGGCCGACCTAGTCTGCTCATTTTCCTACCTAACAGATAAGCTGCAGATCCTAGTTAACCAACAGCTTACTTCCTCCTACCCCCCACTAGGACTGTCTTATGTCTGTCCCATGCATTCTTGAATTCCCCCACTGTTCTTGACTCCACAACCTCCTCAGGGAGGCTGTTCCATGCATCCACAACCCTCTCTGTGAAAAAATACTTCCTCACATTACCTCTGAGCCGTCCCCCCTCTATCTTCAAATTGTGCCCCCTTGTTCTTGCACATCTCTTTTTCTGAAAGATGCCACCCTCTTGGACTTTGTTGATTCCCTTGTGGTACTTGAAAGTTTCTATCATGTCCCCTCTCTCCCTCCTTTCCTCAAGGGTATACATATTAAGCTCCTTTAGTCTTTCTTCCTACGTCTTCTGGTGCAGACCCTGCACCATTTTGGTATCCCTCCTCTGGACAGCCTCCACCCTGTCTATGTCTTTGCGGTGATGGGGTCTCCAGATCTCCACTACATATCTATCTATCTATCTACAGGAGTCCTGGACTTTAGGAAGGTAGATTTTAAGGAAATGGGAGACTGCCTCAGAAGCAGCCTAGTAGGGGAGGATATTTTCGGGGAAGGGTAGAGGGATAGAGGAGAAAATTAAGGGAAGGCACATTAAGGCAACAAGCTTCTGTGTGAGGGAAGTGAGCAACAGCAGGAGGAAGAAAAGACCAATGTGGTACTCTAGGGAAGTGGCCGTGAAGGTGAAGGAAAAACGGGTGTCATTCAGGATTTACAAAGAAACACCCAGGGATGAGTATGGGGAGGTGACCCAGGTAAAACAGGGAAGCAGGTAAGGCAGTGATGGGAACAAAGGCACAAACAAAGAAAAAGATAGCCAAAGGGGTAGCAAAAGGTGACAAGCCTGTTTTAAGCTACATAAGTGAGAAAAGGAAGGCAAGGGGAAGGATAGGGAGGCTCTGGAGGATGGCAGAGGGAGACTGCACACAGGAGGATCAGGAAAAAGCACACATCCTGAACATGTACTCCTGCTCAGTCTTCACAGTTAAGGTAGAGGGGACAGACCACCAAGGAGCAGCAGGAACACAGTAGGGGAGAGGTGAACACAGGTCCATTTGCAGATGGAAAGAGTCCTGAAGAGACTTGCAACTGTGAAAATGAACAAGGCCATGGAACCAGACAGGATACATCAAGGGTGTTAAGGGAACTCAGAGAGGTGCTTGCTGCACTACTGATGGCCTTAATCAGCAACTCTCCAGAAACAGGAGTGGTTCCAGAGGACTGAGGTAAGCTGACATAGTCTTGTTCCATAAGATTGGCAGCTGGGAGCAGACGAGCAACGATAGACTGGTGAGGCTCACATCGATGGCGAGGAAATTAATGGAAACCTTGTTAAAGGGAAGGTTAGTGGAGTATCTTGAATCTAGTGGGTTACAAGACCAAATGCAGCATGGATTCCTGGAGGGAAGTAATGCCAGATGAAACTGATTAACTTCTTCAAGTGGGTGACCAGGGAAATAGATCAAGGAACGGCAGTGTAAGTGGTCTATCTGGACTTTAGCAAGGCCTTCGACATTGTGCTGCACAGGAGACTGATAAAGAAACTGGACAGTCTAGGGGTTGGATACAAAGTATTAACTGGGTATAATGCTGGTTAGTGGATAGGCAACAGAGGGTGGTGGTAAATGGCACTCATTCTAATGAAGAGAGAGTGACCAGGGGGGTGCCTCAGGGCTCAGAACTAGGACCAGTCCTCTTCAATGTCTTCAAAAGTGACGTAGACTGGAAGGGAAGGTATGCCTTTTTGCAAATGACACTAAAATCTGTGATAGGGTGGATACCCTGGAAGGGGTGGAGAGAAGGAATAGGGACCTTAGAAAACTCAAGAAGTGGTCAAGGGCAGGGCAGCTGTGGTTCACTGCCAAAAAATGCAAAATCATGCACCTAGGTCCCTGCTGCTGCTGAGTACAAAATGGGCACAGGGGATGTACTAATATTCACTAAGCAGGAATGAGACCTTGAAGTTATCATATCTGATAACCTCAAAGTGGCGGGGTGGATCTAGTATAAGATCCCGACACCCAAATCCAGAGGACTGAAATCCCGACACCAAAATTCTGACAGTAAGAAACTGCCAACAGCACAGTTCCCGATACTGTTCCATGGGGGGCTTTGCTCCCCCCACACCCCCTGTGAAATATATATACACACCTCAGGGTTGCCACACCTTGGGGAATGTAGCAGTCGGGAGGTCTGCCATACCATCGGGATTGTGGCCATCAGGATTTTGGTGTCAGGATTTCGATTGTTGGGATTTTGGGTGTCAGGATCTTGTAAGGATACCAGCAGGGCAGTGTGACAAGGCATCGATCAGGGCCAGTGGGATGCTGCATTGCATAGAGAGAGATATCACCAGCAGGAAGAGGGAGGTGGTGTTACCACTGTATCAGTCACTGGTGAGACTTCACCTGGAGTACTGCATCCAGTTCTGGAGGCCGCATGTCAGAAAGGACACAGGTAGTGTGGAGGCATGGGGGCTTCAAACATGCATGAGGTAGGCATAATGAAATATTGGTAAAGAGTCTGGGAGGGGGATCAACGGAGACAAGGTAGGCTCTGCAGAAACAGAATAGACAGGGATAATCTGGGCAGTCTGGTTAGGCCAAATGGTTCTGTTTCTTTCCTTCCTTCAGCTTTTTACCCCAACAGACAGATCATCAGTCCAGCTCCAGCTGCCCCTGGCTGGCACCCACCTCCCCTGGACCTACCTGGAGCTGATTTCCCCATTAGTTCCCCCCACGGTGGGGCCAGAGATGACAGGGCAGTCCTCCCCCCGAATCACAAATCCAGGGGGCCCCAGAGGTCCCTGTTACTGCGTGACTGTGAAGGTTTGTATGCAATTCGGAACCATAGCCCATCCCACTGAGTTACTCGCAACCTGCGCCACCATCAGGTCTTCACCCGCTGACAGTCAAAGGGTGAGACAGCTTGCTACCTCTCCCTGGGAGAGGACAGTAGTCATCAAAATGATTGATCCTCCCCCCGCTCTCCCCAGCTGACCTTAGTGACCCCAGTCCATTCCCAAACCCAAGTCACTGGTGTGGTGGCAAGTGAGGCACAAGCACCTCAGCCCTCTATGCCACAGAGCCCAAATAGTCCTTTACTGGGAACAGTTTCTATGTTTCTTTTTCATTTCATATAGGTATGCCTATGGGGCACCAAATATCAGTAGCCCAGCAGGCTGTCATTCTCACTAACCCCTCCATCTTTCCATATGGGGTCATATAGCATCCCAGAGCATCTCCAGGCACTCTGCTTACATCAGTCCTTTCTTTTCTTACTGCCCAGTTTCCAGTCTCCTTGCTGCAGCCCATTAGGGAGCAGAAACTAATGTCCTTGCAGTAGACAAGGGCATAAATAATCCTCATGGACCAGACTCTTCTTTAGCAGATCTTGATAACTGGAAGGTAACCCTCCCATTTTTGGGAGGGGGTTACACTGAGAAGATCAATTAATTAACACAGAAATGTGTTCCAAAACAAATGCTGCCTCATTTTTGTTTTCATTTTGAGTTGACTCTTAGGGGAAAATTTCTTTATTGGGTGGGCCTAGCATCCAGCAGTCTAGCCTTGCTAGCAGGGCACTTATGTATAAATTGATTGCGTTGCAACTTTAAATTTGGCCCTTGAATTCTAGCTTCCCCAAACAGGCTATTGCTTCAAACATTCTATTGTTTTATTCTGCATCCCCAGGTGGGTGGGTAGGAAGAATGTTCATGTTTAACATGGGGTGGTGTTCCATGGGGAAAAGATTTTCTGTCTGGATGGCACAGCTATGACTTCAAAAATATCATGTGAGCTTCTACCTCCAGGTCCATTTGGCAGACCCTGTTTGTCTTGTAGTGAAGCATGCTCGCAAACCTGCCATTTCTGCAGTACAGCTTCTGCCACCTTCCTGATTCCCTGGGATATACTTCCCATGGGGCAGTGGTCCAGTCCTTTGCCTGAGGCTGGGGTCCTGAACTATACTCAGTGACCTTGCTGTCCATGCCACCAGGTGGGTGCCCCCAGTCCAGGCTCATACATCAGGCCCCTTCCTTAAACTCTGGCCAGAGACCTCAGCCTGAACTGGAAACCTCAAGAACTAGCAACCAGACCTTTTTTACCCAGGCCTGTACCGTACCACAGGGCAACCCACCTAACAAGGGAGAACCATGGGCTATACTATAACTACCAAATGAGAGGGGCATTACACTTGTTTAAATTTAGTGGCCACTGGGGCCTACCTACAGTAATCAAATGATGCTCACAGTGTCCCAAGTGGCTCATTGAATGCTATTACAAAGGGTAGTGCTAACTTATTAATTAATGCACGCTGAACCCTTGGATGAAAACCTAGGAGCCTGGTTAACATGAATTACTCACAGTAAATTTTCAAAAGCCTCCTTTTTTATGAATACACAATGTAACTTATTTATTATCTGTGGCATCTCCTATAAATGGAATACCTAACTATTCTTAGGCAATGTTCCTGATTTTACATTTACTCAAGTCTCTTGCAGAAAAACAAACAGTAAAAATTAATAATTTACAGTATGTCTTCCTGGCTTCCATAAGCTCTGCTATAAACACACCCAAAGGATTATTATGAGATACGTGATTACATGAATGTTCCTAAAATGTAATTATTTGCTGATACACACTAAATGGAGTGAGATAAACAGGAACATGAGTATGTTCTCAACTCATCAACACAGATATACATGCATATATACATCCAGCCAGCCTGCAAGGCAGCCAGTCTCTCATCCTTCCAATCATTCAGACTGTAATCCATCAATTTAGCCTGCCATATATCAAGCCAGCCAGCCAGCCAGTCATCCATACATCAATTCATTTATCCATTCATCTATCAATCTATCAGTCTAGCCATCTATCCATCCATCCATCCATCCATCCATCCATCTAACTAGTCATCTATCTAGCCAGCCAGCCACCTAGCCAGTCATCTGTCTAACTGGCTATTGTTCATCCAGCCATCCATTCATTCATTTAGCCAGCTAGCCAGCCAACTAGTTATTTATCCTTAAATCCATCCATCCATCCATCTATCCATTCATCCATCCAGTCAGCTAGTCATCCATTCATCCATCCTGCCAGCCAGCCTGCCATCCATCCATCCATCCATCCCTCTGTCTATCCTTCCATCCTCCCATCCATCCATCCTGCCACCCATCCATCCATCCATCCATCCATCCCCTCCCTCTTTCTAGCCCTCCATCCTCCTATCCATCCAGTCAGCTAGTCATCCATTCAACCATCCTGCCAGCCAGCCAACCAGCCATCCATCTATCCCTCCCCTCTGTCTAGCCCTCCATCCTCCCATCCATCCATTCATCAATCCATCCTGCCACCCATCCATCCATCCATCCCTCCCTCCCTCTGTCTATCCCTCCATCCTCCCATCCATCCATCCATCCATCCATCCATTCATCCATCCATCCATCAACCCATCCTGCCACCCATGCATCCATTCATCCATCCAACCCATCCATTCATCCATCCATCTACCTATCTATCTATCCATCCATTCATCCAGTCTGCTATCTATGCAGGTCTGTATTGAACTGATAAAATGGACAAGTATAGTAAAACAGACTTTTTATTTCATTTAATAAATCTAAAATCTAAGAATGCATCTAAAAGAGAAATTTATGGAGCTGAAAACTGAAACATGAACTCCCAACTCATGATCGGAATGTTTAACTACGGCTGACTGTAACAACTTTTGTGTAATTTTTTTTTCACGTTTTATGTGTTTAATTTTTATTATCAGCTAAACCTCTTAAAAGTATTTGAGCTGAGATAAAAAAACTGTCTGATAAAGGTAGCTGTCAGAGGCATGCCAGGTGGCTCTGGAGAGTGATTACAATCTCTGTGCCTCTATTATAGGACCCCCTGGCCAGTTAATGAAAGAGCCGAAAGCAAAAATAACCCTTTCATGTTTTGTGGCAGGGACTGGCTAATGCGCGAAGCTGTCACTCCTGCTGTGCAAGAGAAGAGAAAAAACAAAGTGATGGACCTTGCAATACATGAAACCCAAGATTCTAGCTTGGTTCAACTTTTCCAGATGGAAGGTTGGCCAGGACTCAAAAGGAGGTCAAATCTACAATGTCAGAGTGACATACTGGATGACATGTCATGGAGGGGCAGCTGAAGGGTCTTGAGGTGTGTCAGAGCTTGAAAAAGTCAGTCAGGCTGGAACTCTGAATAGTTAACATCTAAGGTACAAGTCTACCCTGATTCACCAAGGTGTTCTGTGTTCACGCCCCCTGACAAAGCCTCCCCTTTATGAGACAAAGCGCTGGGGCTTAGTGAAATGTCTCATGTATTTAATAAATATTTCAGCTTCAGAGATGCTTATCTAACTTATTTTTTTTCTGCTGGAGTGCTGCAGTATTTGTGCTTGCTGTGTTCTGTGTGGGTAAGCCTTTCTACTTTGGGAAAATTAGGAAGTGCATTAAGATGTTTCTTGTTTTTTTTCTTTCTGCTGCATCCAAAACATGTTCCTTGTTTTATTTCTGTAGAAATGCTGTGCCCCATAGTCTTTTGTAGTATCTTGTATTATATATGTAAATATCCTGAAGTATTAAAATATTACTTTTTACATGTTTCATGCTTCTGTGACTGAGTCTGGCTTCGAGGCACAGATAGTTGATTTATAACTGACACAAACTGAGTTTCAACATCTGAAGAGAAAGCTACCATTACCATATTTTATTTCTACAGTAAGGTGTTCTCAGCTGTGACAGAGAGGGGTGGGTTGTTTGCCCTTGAGCAAGGAGCACTGTACTGTGTGATCAGTGGCTCTAGAGGGATTCAGACCTAGAGATACCCTGAGAAAGTGTCTATGCTGAGTGGTGGCAGTTACTGAATACCCTTGCAGGCTTCTGAAGGGTTCAAGAATGCTGGTTAACAGTCATACGTTGCGTCTGAGAGAGACCAATCTGCCATACTGACACATTAAAGAGCCAGTACACTGAAATTAATATTAACTTTTAAAAGTAGTCAGCTGTTATATTTTGAGTCATAACTGTGTAGTTTTTCTTTTCTAATTTGCTAATCACAAGATTTTCTACTGGACAATGCTAGGCATGATGTGGGAAACAGAGGGGGTGGGGTCTATCTGGAGACAGAAATCAATGTCTGAGCCTACAGCTTTGTGACAGTCCGCTGAGCATTAATGCCATTCTAGCAGCAACCCTTAAAATGCAGTGCAGCACCTGTTCAGCATTCGTCCTCCATCATAGTCCATCAAGTTACTGACTCATTTTGGTCACGGCAATTACAGTGCTCAACAAGGGTGACAGTGAAAGGGGTGATCATGATTTTAGATCGCCCCTCACTCATGTTGCCCTTTGCACCCACAGTTTTCACCCCCTCCAGGGCATGTCCACCCTGAAGGAGGTTATATTTAGTTTCAGGGTGTGAGGGGTGAAGCCCCCAACATTATGGGGTGTGGGGGGGTGAAGTCCCACCAAAAAGTGACAGTTTCCCAGGAGGAGGCTTTGGCACTGTAACTCTCGGGAGATGCAATGCCTGGTGCTGTAATGACACATGGCATTTTGCCTGTGCCATAACTGGTGTCAGCAAAATGTATCTTGCTGTATCATGGGTGAACCATCCTTCATGCCACAGCAACCAAAATCAGTGTGGCAGCAGACACAACTCAATTTCAAAAATGCCAAAGAATCGGGTGAAGGTGACAGGCCAGAAGACCAGCCACAATACATCATGCCAAGAGCAGGGTCTTTGGAATCAGTGGAGGACCCATCCAGAACAGTGGTGCAGTTAGTTCATCCAGACCCAAAACAGAGACCTTGCTATATGAACTAAAGTCTGAGATCAGATTTGAGAATTTAAATGTCCAGCTCTTGCAGCAGATGAACAATGGCCTTTGTAAAACTGCAGAAGCCCACGACAAATGTCTAGCAAAGCTTGAGATGTGGCTGAGCGAGCAGGAGTCTCACAGTAAAGAAACCACAGCAGAACTTCTCTCAGCCCAAAAACTCATCTCTGAACTCGTAGACACACTGGACGACAACGAAAATGGAAAAAGGTGAACTAATGTTGGGGTCATTGGCCTCCAGGAGGGGACTGATGGATCAGAGACCCTCAGTTTTCGGGCTGCCTGGCAACCAAAGACCCTGGAGCTGAATGAGGGCACTATGCTGGGGGTGCAGCAGGCCCATCACTCCCCAGGGAAGAAGTTTGATCCTAACGTGCACCCAAAACCTTTTTCAATTAAGTTCCTGTACTATCTGGACCAATAGCAAGTTTTGCTGGTGACCAGAGAGTAAGGGTTGGTTTGAGTGCCTGGTCAGAGGGTGAGTTTTTATCTGGACTACAGTTGCCACCTGCTGTCATCCAGACAGGAATTTAATGCCATCAAATAGCAAATCCATGAGCTCCAGTGACAGTTCACTCATGTTTACCCCTCCTAATTCATCACTGGGAGACTGCTATACCCTTCTCCCATCCTGACTCGCCCAAGGGGTTCCTGGAGACTGATATGGCCACTACAGTGGGGAGACTGGAGCCCAGGAGAACAAGTCCAACTACTTGATTTGATGTACTGTTTATATTTCTGCCAATAGCTGTGTGTATGGGTTGGGGGGGGGGTCTGGGAAACTTGGAGATGTCTGGGCATACATCTACTAATAAGAACAATCTATATGATGCTAAAATATGCACTACATAGCTGTAACTCATATATATGCAAGAGGTACAAGGTATTACACAAAGCCTATTTCAGGAAGAGGGGCCTGGCACACATCTTTCCCTCTTGACACAGCAACCTGTAACACCACAGCTGTCTAGAGCCTGGATGTAGTGGGAGACCCCCCTTTCCCCTGAATGGACCCATAGTGCAAGATGGCAACTTTAAGTGAAAGCACAAAACTTCCCAGGGATGGAGCATAGGACTGCACTTTCCCCCTACATAATGTTCTACTACTCTTTCAGCTGCACAAGTGGTGGACAGTATTGCCCTGGAACTCTTGAGGAAGCCTGTCTCTTTTTTTGTCCATACAAATGACTCATCACACTTTATGACATCAACCTTAAACATTTGTGTGGTATGCATATACCAGCTGAGCTATTGTAAGCAAACTACTATATGCCTATGGTACAAAATCTATGAGTTGGGGGAGAATGGTGAAAAAAGGGTGACCTATTTGCCTTGGGCCCAAGCCTGCACATCCCTACTCCCATGGGTATGCTGTTTCACTTGTGCTGTCCCCCCCCCCCATTAGGGGCCTTATTTTCAGGTTATTCCCTCTGTTACTAGGAGGTTCCTGTTGAGCCTCTGTAGACAGTTATTTACAGTTGCAGCAGCAGACCTGTAGTTATGAGCATATACAAATGCTGCTTTAGAGGGTTTTCTTTCCTTTGCATGGTTCATTTGTAACTAGGGTAAGGGGCAGTTTTCCTCACACTGGCTCTATCCACAAAGTCAAAGTGGGGAGTGTGAACCCATTGGGGTTCTAGGGAAGAGTGAGGTGTGTAGGGGTAATCATAGTTGTTGAGCCTGTTGCTCCTCAATGGGGTTCAGAATTTGTTGCTCTGAGTGAGGGGGAGGGTGATGGATTCACCAGTGGTTGCTGGTTCTCTCAGTTCTGTCTTTGCGTTTTGTGCACTAGTTGAGTAGGAAGGGGAGTTTAGGGAATGCTAGGGAGGAGGCTTTTGAACAGTTTTGTTCTTAACTGTTCTGTTTCTAGAAAGTTTAATGTTTGCATCAGAAAATACTCATATGTGGTTGCTACTAAGGCTGGGAATCACTGGAGAGGAGGGTGTCCCATCCTCTAGAGTCACTGAATTTGTTGTAAGCTGGACACCATGACTGGGATAGTATAGATGATTACATAGAATACACATGGTTTAAAAATGGTGATGAAAAGAAAAAACATTTTGACATATATAAAGAAGGTTGAAAGAGACATTGTGATCTTGCAAGACAACCTCATGACCTGCGATGAAGCACCTAAATAAGAAAAATCCTGGGGATGTACTCCGATGCTGTGCGGAATTTTCAGATTCTGCAGAATATTCACAATTCCACTGAAATTCCACTGAATTCCACTAGAAACAGAATGACAGAATTCTGCAGCATAAAATAGTTGGGAATGATTTTCTGTGGAAAAATCACTGTTCTGCAGAATATGATTCCACGGATCTCAATATTTTCCATGGAAATTGTTGTGGAATAATTTTCTGCAGACAAAAAGAAAAAATTACTCACCTTAGTAATTGCTTTTCTTCTCATGGAGTCTTGCTATATTAGGACCTTTACAGTATGCCCCTGGCTTTTGACTGCCCCGGAGATGAAATAGTTAACTCCAGAGAAATCTGGAGTTCCACAGCGCGAGGGCGCTTATTGAAAGCTCTATCTGGGTTGTTTGAACCCAAACTGTCAGGTTCTTTACGAGGCTAAACTAACATAGCAAGTCTGTGTGAAAAGCCTTACACTAGCCATTGGCTACCTACTAACAGTAGAACCACAAAACACAACACCAATAAAAAAACAGTATCACGATATTGTTAGGATAATCCTTGACAATCACTACTAAGGCCCCTCTGCCCAAAGACTCAAGTCCAGAGAGGGCCCAGCTACCAATTAACAAAAACAGAAACTATCTAGTTCCCTAACCCAAGAAAGAAAAGAAGGGGGGACTAGAAGCTAAGCTGGGCATGACACAGTGATTGCACCAATTTGCCAACCCCATACCCAAGTAGGGATTCTGAGAGGGGAGTAGGAGGGAGGGTTGTCTCTATTATAGCAAGACTCCATGAGAAGAAAAGCAATTACTAAGGTGAGTAATTTTTCTTCAAACACCATGAAGTCTTGCTTATATTAGGACCTTTGCAGAGTACACAGCAGTACCCCCATGGAGGAGGGTCAGAACCTACTTAGGAAATAGGCTCTGCAGGACAGCTGTGCCAAAGCGAGCATCTCTCCTAGACTGGACGTCCAGGGAATAATGCTTAGTGAAAGTGTGAACTGTCTTCCAGGTAGCAGCTTGACAGATTTCCAAATGGGAATATCTCTAGCAGCCGCAGAGATGCAGCTGTACCCCTGGTGGAATGAGCCTCAGACCTGAGGGCGGCTCTGCCCAGTTTTGATAACAGAACTGGATACAAGAGACAATCCACCTAGCAATCGACCTCCTAGTAGCAGGTCTCCTCACCCACATCTCCATAGGTAAGGAAGAGCTGGAGGATTCAACCTGTGACCCTTGGTACGATCCAAATAATAGCTAAGGGCTCTTTTACGTCCAAACTGTGCAAGCTTCTCTCACCAGAAGAGGAGTGCTCAGTAAAAAATACTGAAGAGAGATGGATTGGTTAAGATGAAAATCTGAAACCACCTTAGGTAAAACTTTCTGTTAGTCCTGAGGATCACTTTATCTCTGTGGAAAGAAATGAAATCCTCTTCCACTGACAAGGCTTGCAATTCATTATACGCCTAGCAGAAGTGATAGCCACTAGAAAAACAGTTTTCCAAGTTAAGAACTTGAGATCTGCCGAATCCAGAGGCTCAAAGGAGGTTGCATTAGCTGGGCAATGCAAATATTCATGTCCCATGCAGGGGTTGGTTCCGAAAGGAGGATTAGTATGAAGTAACCCTTTGAAAATTTGGCAAACACAGGGTGAGAAGAAAGAGAAACTGGTTTTCCTGCAGAAATAAAAACTGAAACAGCTGCCAAATGAACCTTTAAGGTAGCTGGTTTGAGGCCTAAGGAATTTAAGTGGACCAGGTAGTCCAACAAAATAGGCAGGTCAGCTGATTCTGGGTGATTTGCCTCTCAGAACACCAAAATGAGAATCTCTTCCATTTAGAATTAGTGGCTCTAGTGGAAGGCTTTCTGGAGGCCTTCAAATATCCAAGACACCTTGAGAAAGGTGTAAATGAGCAAACTCTAACTCCTCAAGAACCAAGCCTTGAGGTGGAGGAGTTGAGATCCGGATACCACACTCTCCCTGTGCACAGGTCAGCAGGTCGTGAGCCCTGGGCAAGGTCAGGGAGGGGGAATGATAGGGAGAAGAAGAGGGTACCAAGGCTGCCTGGCCCAGTCTGGAGCAATCAGAATCACCCTGCAAGGCTGAGTTCTGATTTTACTAAAACCCTGAAGAGTAGAGGAACGGAGGAAAGCATAGAGGACTTCTCTCCAATCCAGCTGAAAGGCATCCAGGGGACTGACCCCAGAACTGGGGGCCTGCAGCAAAACAGGGAAGTTTGTGGTTGTCTGGGGCTGCAAAGATCTATCTGAGGTGCCCCAGCTGTAAGATGTGACCCCAGCACTTGAGGGTTCAGAGCCCATTTGTGATGGCCCTGAGGAAATCCTGCTGAGGGCGTCTGGCTAGACATTGTCCTTCCCTGGAGGTGAACCTATCAGAGAGGTGTTCAGGGAATAGGCCAGAGACCACAACTTCATTGCTTCGTGCATAGGGCTGAAGAGCGAGTGCCACCTTGCTTGTTGATGTACCACATTGTTGTGGTATTGTCTGTCCTGACTTGAACAACTTTGTTCTGGACAGTTTCTGAAAAACCTGAGAGCTAGGAAGACAGCTCTGAGCTCCAGCAGATTGATGTGAAGCAGAGATTCCTGAGGGGACCAAACTCCCTGAGTTGAAAGGTCGCCCAGGTGAGCCCCCAACCCAACAGGGACGCATCCGTGGTGAGGATGAGGGAGTGAGGACAGGAAGGAATGGGACCCCTGAGGACAGGTTGCTCCAATCCAGCCACCACTGGAGAGCTAGGATCAGAGTCTTGGTCACTGGGACCAATTTGGTGGGGTCCCTCCTTTGAGACCAATAGGACCTCAAGTGGAACTGAATGTCCCTCATCTGAAATGTTGCCCTGGCACAACAGCTGTAGAGGCAGCCATGTGCCCAGGAGTTGCAGAAAGTGCCTTGCTGGTGAGAGACCTGCATGGAGAAAGAAGATGCCAGCAATGAGTTTGTCCACTCTTTCGGAGGGGAGGAATGCCCTGGCTAACTTGTGTTCAGCTCTGCACCCATAAAAGTTAGTACCTGAACTGGTTCGAGAACTGACTTTGGAACATTCAGCAGGAACCCCAGAAGGTGAGGAGTTCCTGGGTGATTTGCAAGTGGGTTTACCTGCTCTGATGACTACCCACAATAAGCCAGTCGCCCAAGTAGAGGAAACACAGCTATCCTTGTCTTCTTAAGTGGGCCACTACTACAGCTAGACATTTTGTGAAAACTCTTGGAGCAGAAGTGAGTCCGAAGGGCATTGCCTGAACTGGTAGTGGTCCGAGGCAGTTCTAAACCTGAGGTACTTTCGGTGAGAGGCCCTGATTAGAATATGGAGTAGGCGCCCTTGAGGTCCAGGAAGCTGCCAGTCCCTGGCCTCAAGGATGGCAAAATCATTGCTAAAGGCAGCATTTTGAACTTTGGTTTTACAAGATGCTTGTTCAGAAATCTTAAATCCAAGATGGGCCGCCAGTCTCCTGTCTTTTTTGGGATCAGGAAGTACCTTGAGTAAAGACCCTTGCTCTGGTGGCAAGGGGGGACCCTTTCCACTGCTTTGCAGTCCAAAAGAGAGGAAACCTCCGCTTCTAGTGCGAGGGTTTCTAAAAGACTTGAGGGGGGAAAGTGCCTGGCTCTCATCTTGGGAAACTGTTTGAAACTGAGAACCAAGCCTTGGCTTACCACCTCCAGAACCCATTTGTCCGAGGTTAGGGACAACCAGTTCTGGCAGAAATAAGCCAGTCTGCCCCCCACCGGTACAGGAGAGTCGGCCCCAGACACCCCATCAGGGTGCCTGCTTGGCAGGAGCAGCTTTAGGTTGGGGAGAGGGCCTGTCTGTGCCCGGCCTGCCTCTGCCTCTGAAAAACTCTCTGTGCAAAAGCAGAAGAAGCCTGGATTGGTAAAAAGGCCTCATTGTAAGGCCTGCCTCTCCCCTGGGGCATGCCTATGTTGAGTGGCATGCCTTTCCTTAGCTTGGGCACTTTTGTAAGTAGTTCTGTATTCATCCATCTTTTCATGTAATTTTCTGTTTGTTCTCCAAACAGAGATTTCCTATAACAGGAAAATCTATAGCCTTTGACTGGGTATCTTGGGACAGATTAGTGCATCTGAGCCATTCCAACCTACGGAGAGCTACAGAAGTGGCCATGAACCTAGAGGAAACATCATTAACATCAACAGCAGCATGAAATTGAACTTTAGAGCTTCAATGCCATCAGCAGCCACCTGTTCCAACTCACTAGCCAGCTGGCCACTGGGCCTGCTTGGCCAACTGCAATATAGTGTCCCATCTAGATTTCTGATATCTAGCCACATAAGTCATATAATTAACCTGTCTGAGTCCCAAAGAAGCTGCCACATACTGTTTTTATCCATGGCATCAATCTTCCTGGAATCTTTATCAGGAGGATGAAGCCAGGAATATTAGCCTTGTCACAGGCTGCAGCTGCACACACCTACATGACTACACTGTTCAGTAAGGAAGTCTGTATTAGGGCCTGACAACGTATACCTTCTGTCCATTTTTTTATCTACAGGAGGGACAGAAAAAGGATTTTTTAAAATCTTAGTGGTTTGTCTCCTAAATGACTTATGTAAAGGAATAGACAACCTTCTAGCCTCTGGAATATCCATCATTTCCACATAGTCAGGCTCCTCTTGCTCATCCACAGCCTCTTCTAAGGGGAGCTGGAGAGTTTCTGCTACTTTCTTATAAAATCTGAAATGAGATGGGGACTCAGACAATAAAGGGGGAGACTCAAAGGGTCTGTCTGGAGAAATGTCCAGTTCTATTGGCACTTCCAGACCTTCCCAATCACAATTACAATCATCAAAATCTTCCTCCCTCCTGTGGTTCATAAAATCCCCAACATCATAATCCTGAACCACTGGACCTGAACGAGACCCCTTTTTCCAACCAGAGGGTTCAACAAGTCCCTGAGACAAAGACTGGACAATCTGTACGGCTTTAGCTATTTCTACAGCAGAAGGAGACAAAACTGGACTCCACACTAGCTGATTTCTTTGTCCTTTTGCTTTGACTGGTTCCTCAGGACCAGCCTTTCTTTGCCCAGGAAGTATGGCCCTGGTCAGAGGCACTCCCTCTGGTCCAGCCGTAGCTGGGCGGGCTGGCCATCCGGGTCAGCGGACTTTTTGGCCTCTCGTTCCCTGAGCCTGCCCAATCTCTTTTCCAGGGTGGCTGCAGGGAAATTCTTACATATCTGGCAGTCTGACAGGAGGTGGTCAGCCCCCAGACAATAGACACAAGTGGTGTGTGGGTCAGCCTTGGCAAAGGCTTCCCCACAGACATCACAGTGTTGAAACCCAGTGGGCCCGGTTTTTCTTTTGGGTTTCTCAGACATAATGCCAGCCTAACCAAACTTGTCCTTTGTTTCAGGCCTTGCCAGGACAAGACACCCTTATCGGTCCCTAACCGTGTCATGGGTATTTGAAAAAAACACTTTTAATTGCAGGTTTTTTTAGGACCGATAAGAACCGGGTACCTCACTCTAAATGCAAAGAAAACAATTTTTAATGAGTTTCCACACAGACTAAAATTATTTTACTTACGGTTACCAGATAGAGCTTTAAACGGAAAACCGCGGTAATTTTAAACACTTTCTCAGTTAAATGAACCGATAAAAATACTTTAAACCGCAAAATGAACCGAAATGAAGGAGCTGGTCTCCGGAGCATCTGTTCAGTGAAAGCGGAGTAAAGAATCTGACAGTTTGGGTTCAAACAACCCAGATAGAGCTTTCAATAAGCGCCCTCGCGCTGTGGAACTCCAGATTTCTCTGGAGTTAACTATTTCATCTCCGGGGCAGTCAAAAGCCAGGGGCATACTGTAAAGGTCCTAATATAAGCAAGACTTCATGGTGTTTGAACACTGTTTCGTGGAGTATTATTCTGCAGATCACAATAGCCGGAATTCTGCAGGCAAACAAGTGAAATTCCGGCTGAAAATCTGTCAGTGGAATGGTCATTCCACGCTAATTCCACCATCGGAATTCCACAATCCGCAAAGCACTTTTGTACTCTATTGTCCAAAGGCTTCACTACAAACTCTGGGAGAGTAGCCATTTGACCCCAGCCATGGCACCCTGCCACTTTCGTTAGACATGTGGCCGATCCCCTAGGGAGATTTATTATTGGTGCAGCGAACATGAGGGGTGGGGATTGACAGTAGCAGTGGTATACGTCTCGTATTTTGACCAGACATAATTTATCCACCAGCTTGGCTTGCTGTTGGCTGACTTCCCCATATCCTTGAAAATTGGTGTAGGTTTAATACACAATGGGACCCAATCCCAGAACTACAGTGAAAGCCCACCAGGTTGAAGCACAGTGTCACAGTTTCCTGCATGACAAAAGGGATTAACTCCCCTGAAAACTGCATTGTTTACTGCAGTAACTCTGCTGCAGAATTGGGTTTTATCCTGGTGGGCTTCACTGAATCTGCCCTGCCCATCCATCAACATCCTAAAGAGTCTCTTGCCCTTAGGCAGATGGCTGCAGAGAGGTGTCCCATAGATTGGGTGAGTAATAGGCTGAGACAGAAAACAGAGAGTAGTGGTCAACGGGATGAGGTCTGATGAAGGCGTGGTCATTAGTGTTCAAAGTTCAAAGTTATTTAGTACAAAATATGTATAAAAACAGTACATTTTATCACATCTATCACAGAATACACATAAAATAATCATTTGATTAAAATAAAACATTATATTATATAATATAATATAAATAGGAGGAATATACTCAGGGTTCACTTTTTCATCTTATTAACAAAATTTGCCATGCCCTACATTGTCCTAATGTTTTCCAGACCAAGCAGGCACTTCACACAGTTATCCCTTCTTTCCAAATTGTCTGCCATAATCAATGGTGTTAACCATTTGTCTCTTTCTCTTTTCAGGTCATCAAATTCCAATAGTTTGTGCTGTAAACTTTCTACATTGTCATTATTACTATTACATCTTTTTTCATTCCCAAACTGACCCTACCATTTATTATACTATAAATTCACAATACCCAGACTTTCCAGCCTCATATTACATACATTATTCCTATGTTTCTTATTTTCACAACATGCCAAATATGTTTCCGTTTTCCCATTTACTTTTATATCAGAATAATACCCATATCTATCCAACTCATGCATTCTGGCAAGGTCAGTTTGGAGTGAAGCATCAATAAATCTTTGAATAGCTACCTTTGTAAACAAGTTTGCATCCAACATGGCTTTACTAGACCAAATATCTTCCAAACCAAAGCTCTTTAGTAAACTATTCAAACTCTGGAACCACCCACTCATACATACGCCACCCTTTAATCTCACCAAAAAATCAACCCAACATAATTTGGGGAGTCTCTCTATAGGCATCATTACTATCATTTCCCAATACTTAATAACTCTAATTTTAACATTTAAGGTGAGCATACCTGCTTCCAGTCTCATAAAGGCTGCCGGACAGTCCCGAGGGAGCTCTAGAGTGTTTCTCAGGAAGACATTATGAATAGGTTCTGATTTTAAATCTCCTGCCAAAAGGCCCCATACTTCACAGCCATATAATGTCTGGCTGATGGTCTTAGCTTCAAATGTCCTCCTGAGAGCCACAAAGGAGTTATTCGCAAACCTGTCAGTGAAGGCATTTATAGCGATCACTGAACTATATGATTTATTTTTTATCTCATGCAAATGAGTATTCCACCTCAAATTATTCCCAAATATAATTCCCAAGTATTTAAATGATTTCACTTCTTCTATTCTATTATTATTAATTTCCCAGAAACTTTTCACAATTTTTTTCCCCAAATGATATTACCTTCATTTTTACAGCGTTCAACTCTAATTTCAGTTTGGAAAATGATTCCATCAGGCTTGCCATTGCTCTCTTTAAACTCAAAGGCATTTGTGAAATAACCAAAGCATCATCCACATATAGTAATATCTGGATTTTTTCCTTATTTATCAAAGGGGAAAACGTATCAGTTTTGGCCATATCTCTCATAACTGTTTCAATGTAAAATTAAACAATAACAGGGCCAATAAACAACCTTGCTTGACCCCCTTCCCTACTTTTATTTCTCTTGAAAGTGCACCATCTCTAGAATAGCGAACTAAAGCAGTAGTGTTATAATGTAGCCTGTATAACATCTTTAGTAAATGTTTGTCTATATTTAATATTGTCAAAATCTCCCACATTTTATTTCTATCCACAGAGTCAAAAGCAGCTCTTATATCAACAAAACATACATAAAGTATACATTTCTTCCTAGATACAAATAATTCCAACAAATAATTCAGTGTAAAAACCAAATCCAACATATTCAAATTTTTCCTAAAACCACATTGATACTTGGAAATTAATTTATTTTCTTCTACCCATACTGATAGCCTTTGCAACAACAAACAGGTAAAGCTGTTTTGGGAAATTGGCAATAAAGTTATCGGTCTATAACACATAGGATCATGTTTGGAGCCTTTTTTGAATAGAGGAACAATCACCCCTTTATTCCAGTCTGATGGCAGAACAAAAGATTGAACAAATGCTGTAGATAAACATAACAAGACCTCAGCCCAATGATTAACATTATGTAAATACACTTCAGCTGGGACACCATTTATTCCTGGTGCTTTATTTCTTTTGTGTGCTTGTATTGCTTCCCTTACTTCCCTAAGAGAAAATAAGAGTGAATCCTTATCCTCTGTATCGTCACCTATGCAGCTAAAAGGTAAATCTTTATAATCATTGTCATAGATTTTACTAAAATAACTCACCCATTGTTCTTCTGATATCAACCCTAATAAATTATATTGGACATTACTATCAAAGCAGCTAAAAGCCACTAGTGACCAAAATGCTTGGCTATCTTTCTTAAAAATTGATTCTTGTAATTTACCCCATAATAATAGATTATGATTCCTCTTCTTTTCATAAATCATGGTTCTATATTCTATTTTTAAGTTTTTAAAAGCCTTCAGTATAACCGGGGAAGTATTTCGAACCCTAATCTTACCAAATCTTTTAACCTCTTTTCTTAGATATGTGCAGTTATAGTCAAACCAAGGTTGAGTGCTACCATTATTAGCCTTTATCAAACTTCTTTTTTTTGAACTCGCTGCCAAAATTATCTGCTGCATATAAAATTCCAAATATCTGATTTACGCAATTGCCTCTACATCAGTCATCATATCTGCTGGATGCTCTCATATTTTGATTTTGAATTAACAAATCAATACATTCTTTTGTATATATGTTTCATATAATTTTTTTCCATATTTAATACACATATTAACATCTGCCTCCTTCTCTTCCTTTTTATTTTTAGATTAATATTTACTACAATAGAGCAAAACACAGAAAAATGATTGCTGTCCCATAGCTTAATAATTGCAAAGTGGTTCACTCTGTAATAATCTAGTGCTTCTACAATACCCAAATCTAAAACACTACCCCCTTTAGTTGTGGGGAAGGAGACTTCCCCCTCCCAATCACCTCTTGTACTACCATTTAAAATCCTCAAATTAAAATTTATCCAGAAACTGTAGTAATAACTTGCCTTTTTAATTTAAGACCCCGTCCTTTGATTGACACACCAGAATATTTAAAATATCATCTATTCCCCAATCTGGTGCAGTGTTTTCAATTACATTACCCGCATGTACATTAAAATTTCTAAACAGGTATAGAGCTATGGCCAGGAACCTGGATTTCAAGGATTCAATATCCTGTCCTAAACAGTTGAAAATACCAGCTAATTATCTTGCTTAAAAACTGGAGGAATAATATTAAATAATGCAAAACATTTCCACTGGCCCATAATAACAACATACATATAAAACTCATTATATATACTAACTTCGGGGTTCTCAAATTCAAGTAGCACATTAATGCATATGACCAATCCACCTTTAGCTCTGCCATATTTAGAGGTTTCATATGCTGGAGAAACCCAACTTTTATAACCATTTACCCATATCTCATCCAATTTACCCATCCATGTTTCTTTGAAAAACAATATTGGGTAATTGGAAATCCACTCTAAACAGGCTTTATCCTCCATTTTTTCTTTGAAACCAGCATGATTCTGGGATATTAAATGTATACCTTTATTACCAATTGCATGTCAATTTGTTGACTCTAGTGTTACCATATCACTGTCACTCACCCTTATTATACTATTACACTTTCTATCTCTACCCACATACAGGGAGCTAGCCTCTTCATAATCACTATTCAGACTCTCATCAGATTCCAAAACCACCAAGGAATTAATATGGACCCCAAGTTGCTTCCTACCTCTTCTCATTATACAATCTACACCTTCCCCTTTTAATGTATGAATTGTCTCAACTGGTTTCAAGAATGCTGTAATTCTGGGTTGTTTTACTGTGGCTATGTCTTTCTTATTAATAGCTGCCATTACAACCTGCTTTCCTTTTAGCTCATTTAGACCATTTATGGCCATTATAACTGTTATATCAAGGAGAATTCCCAGGTCACAAAACTTAGATGTCTCTTTCACAATATCCCTTCGCTTATCTGCATTCTTTAAGATAACACATAACCATCCTTTATAGGGTCTAACTTGGTAGCTATAAACTGATCTAATATCTTAGCAGTTAATTTTTTTTCCAAAGATCCCCTTAATAAGATTATACGTCACTAATTTCACCATATATCCATTCTCATTCTTTTGTTTTGGCACTCCATTTAAAAAAAATTGTTGGCTGCAATTCTCCAGCTAAAATTAGCCTCTCTTTCTCTAAATCATTTAATTTAGGTGAACCTTGAGTATCTTTAAAAGCTTTTTTCCCTTTTCTATCAGCCTCAATATAGTTTATCTTATTTTTTGCCTGCTGTTTTATTGTCCTTTCTAACTTATTTCCAGCTCTATTAGGCATTATATTCCCCCTTTTGTTCTCCTTTTTTCCTTTATAATTCTGAGTACTTCCTTCAGCTTGTTTAAGATCCTTAGTATTCATAACTTCTATGTTTTATTCTAACTCTCTTTTCCTTTACTCCAGTTCTCTAATCAGAAGATCTATTTCTTTCCTCTCTCTATTGCCAATTTCCTCTGTTATCATCTGAATAGTTTTCATCTTTAAATTCTTTGCACCATCAGTCTCCTTAGGTGCATTTCCATTTTTTGTTAAACTATTACTTACTACCCCATCCATTTTAGCTGAGCTACAGCACTTTTTTCCCCTGTTATCCCCCACACTCCATCATTAATCCATCCTCCTTCCTTCCTAATTTGTTAAAATCCAGTCCATCTGTCTCCTTCCCCTCCTGAAATTGAGGGAGAATGACAGCATGAAGTTCAATGGATAATCGAAAGAGTGTGTTTAGTTCCAGCAACTGAGCATTGCCAAATGCAATCTCTTTTTTTAACTTCCTCTAGCTTAGCTATTATATGCTCTACACATCTAATTCCTTTACATTTGTTATTCAAAATATCCAGCCTTCCCCACCCTATATCACAGGGATTTTGTGATTCAGAAGGTTCCAAATTATTAACCATCTGGTCATTATTAACCTTTGGTGTTATATGAGGTGTCAAAAAGTACTCAAATTTTTGTAAAAGTGATTTGTTTTTACTTTGATATTGATTAATCGGTAGCTCAATCTGTTTTTCGGACTTGGAAACCTCTGTGCAAAATTGAGAGTCAGTTTCTTGCATCAAGTTCACACTTACCCCATTCTCCTTATGCCCTACACCAGGTAAATTACCATCCCTGGTTAAGTTTTTTCCGGTCACCGTATCCATACTACAGGACTCAGCTACCAGAACCTTATTACCAGAGTTAGTATTGGGGGACAGTATATTACTTCCATGGTGACTCTTCTCTATTTGTTTATCAGAGGGATTAAAGTCAGATATATGCAGTTCTGGGCCAATAATATCTGTTAAATTTCTGGAATTACCTTCTGCAATCTGACATTGTAGGTTGTCCTCCAACCTTATAATTTCCTCTAACAATGGACGTATACTCTGCAACATCATTTCATTTAGTCTTACAGGTGATGATGTCATTTTTGGGTAAAACACTTTAGTAATTTTCTTATTTCCCCTTAGTTCTATTTGTTGACAATTGGACCGCAGATACTGCATTATTTTCTGAACAGAAGGGGGCCTGAGTCAGCATCACCATTTTTACCAATTTTACCTTTTGCTTTATTGGCCTTATGACAATATGGTCTTAATTTTATAGGTTGCATTATCTCAGATATATCCAGGTCAGGGTTACACAATTACTCTTTCTATAATAATAGCAGTGATGAAAGAAAAATCTATATTATGCAGCCTGTAATACAGGTGTTCTTAAGCTTTCTCAATGTCTTTCGTATTCCACTTTTTCCTTCTGATTATATATTTTCTTCTTGGCTCTCCCCACATAAATAATGTTCTAATTAGCTGCCTCCTTATCACCTCTTCTTCTGTTTTAATCTCTATGAAGGATTCAGAATGAGCAAAGGAACTTGCCACACTAAAAACAAAAACAATAAAAACCTTTAAGACTATGATCTTGACACCAAATGTTATGGGATTTAATAAATACACCACTCTTTTATATATCCTTATACTATGATACTGAGGACCAAGTAGCACAGAATAACTAAAATATTTAAATAACTATAGATATCTGTCCAATATAACCATATAACAGCAAGCTGGGAATATACAACACTTACTTCGCCATTGTTAATCCAGAAGTGCCACAGAACATTAAGGAGAGCTTCCACAATCTAAAAACCAAAAGAACATCAAGGTCTGCTCAAAGTATTGTCCAAATATCATCCTCTTCAGTACTATAAATGCAAAAACATTTAATTTAATAACAATACCCTATTTATAACCTGAAACAAAAAATAAAAATAAAACCAAACAAACAAACTATGCCAGCAATAGCTCTATACTAAAAGAATGTACCTTCTCAAAATACAGAGAAACACAGAAAAATGTCTCAGAAGAGCGGAACGACAAGTACACATGTCTGAACCCAAGCTGAATCCAAGTGGATCTGATTTCTTCACCTCCACGCATGCGCTTTTGTCAGCCTTGCCCATGTGACTTAACCCACCTATCCTAAACTGGCAGCTACGAGTGGTGCGAAAGACAAAAAATAAAATAAAAACAAAACCTGAGCTATGATAAAAATAACAATGTAATCAAAACAATTAAAAAGCATACACACACCTCATTAGTCATCCCAAAATACAGAAATATAACTTTTCGGACAAATACTCCTTGCAAGCTACAACTTTCCTTACTCCACTCCTATATACAAATATAAAAATGTATTATGTAAAATATATAATATTAATAGAGACAGAAAAATCCCCCACAGTCGATCAATCCTTGATGATATACAGTGTTCCAAGTCTCTGCTCCCCGGTAGTTCACGGTTAATTCACAAGTTCGAACTCCAAATTACAGGCTCTCCAAACCAAACTTAGCTCCTATTTCCTTTCTTCCCTGCTTGCAAAACCAGCTTCAGTCTGGATATCTAGATGCCATGCACAGATGTAACCAGCAAAAACGCCAGTAATCACTATCATCGCATCATATCTCAGCCATTAAACTGCTCAGTCATCACGAACCTCCATACAGGGTCAATAGCCAAGCCAGCAGCTGACAGCCACCTCTTCCAACTGACTCCTGAGCCGGCAGCTAATAGACACCTCTTCCAACCGACTTCTCTGCACACAACATAGAGCGAAGCCGAAAGGCAGAAAAAGCAGAGAAGCAGAAAATCCTTCGGTTATCTGACTATAATTACTTATAGCAGGCTATGGATTACAGGGATCAGGCTTAACACTTCAGGCTTCAGGACTTTCTGAAGGGCCCCCTTGCTCCCAGTATCCAGCCACCACCAACTAACTTCCTCCTACAAGGGAACAAGAAATAGCCTGAAATGCCACACCAGCCAAGAAGGGGCATAAGAAATTCTGGTAAGACATGCAATTACACTTGCGGTGGCATAACTTTCCAAAAAAATAAAAATCTTAAAGCATGTCCTGCTCTGTCACTCCTCCACAGCAATCACAGCATGCAGTCCACACCAGTGTTTCATTAATGGTGTGCCCCAAGGTTCAGTGTTGGGCCAGTCCTGTTTAATGCCTTTATCAGTGACATTGGCATAGGTATTCAGGGCAACATTGCCCTATTTTCAGACAATACCAAGCTAGGAGGAAGGGTTGACAATGAGGAGGCAGTTAAGGACCTACAAAAAGACCTACAGAGGCTAGAAAGATGGTCCAACATCTGGCAGCTGAATTGCAATGCAAAGAAGTTTAAGGTGATGCATTTGAGTAAAGGGAACCCAAGGATAGAGTATCACTTCAGTGGAGTCCACCTCAGTGCCACACAGGAGAAATGGGACCTAAGTGTTATCATAATCATGACCCTCAAACAGACAAGCCAATGCAACAAAACTTATGGCAAGGCCAACAAAATTCTGGTGTGCATGGGAAGGGGATTCAACAGCAGGAGGAAGTAGGTAATATTGCCACTCTACAGATCCCTAGTAAGGCCCCATCTAGAGTACTGTGTCCAGTTTTGGAGTCCACATCTGAAAAAGGATATAAACAATTTGGAGGCTGTTCCGAGAAGAGTGACCAAAATGATCCTGGGCCTTCAAGGGCACTTGTACGAGGAGCATCTGGAAGCATTAAATATGTTCTCACTGGAGACAAGGAGGGAGAGGGGAAATATCATTGAAATGATTTTACCATGCCGTTGCGACATCCTATTCATTGACATCCCCGACAGCAACAGCCGCAATGCTGAGTGTCGGCATTGAATTGTCAGGGATGCCTCTCTGTTTCTACTGGAGGGCTGCCCCCCCAGAACCTCCAGTGGGGGGGCTCCCCCCTCTGGTCTCTAAGGATACAACTCCTCCCGGGGCAGGGGCCATACACCGAGGGAGGCAGTCCTGGGGCCAGCAGAGACCATCACAGCAATGTGAGGATTTTGCACGATTCCTGTTGTTGTGATGGTCTTCATGGCAAGAGGTTCCTGTAGCAATGATACACTGATTCAAACATACAAGTTCCTAAGAGGAATAAAAAGGTGTTATCCTCTGACCTGTTCAACAGAGTCTCTGATTCTAACACTAGCAGCATGAGAGGAAGTTGAGGGTGGAGCTTCAAGAGGAAGCTTAGGAGGCACTATTTTACAGAAAGAATCATGGAGCCATGGAATAAGTTGCCAGCTGAGGAAGTGGAAGCAAAGTCTATGACATCATTCAAGCTGGAATGGGAGAAGGCCAAAGTGCAATCAAAAGCAACAGGAGCAGTAGGAGGCATTAGGCAGAAGGGGGTTTAGGTCCTGGGATCTGAGATGGTCCAAGGAACCCATGGGCAGACTAGATGGACCCTTGATCTCCTTTTGCCATCTTTTTTTCTATATCTGGTCATTCCTCTACCCGGTCGACAGATAGTTTTTCTTTTTTTCCCCATGCCCACAAACTTTATACTTGTATTGACCTGGTGTTCCTATCCTCAGACATTTTGCAGCAGTTGGAATAATCCAAGTAGAGACCCAAGTTGTGCTCCAACCATGTGCTCCTCACAGTGGTGCTTTGGGAATGGGTCACATCCCACATAGCAATGGAGATTGGATCCCTGCTGATAACTGGACCAGGACAAAAAGAGAAATTCTGCCACCCGTTAGACTTCTTTGTTCATAACAAAAAGAGAGATGCCTCTGTCTCCATGAGATGGGAAGGCATGAAAGCTTTTGTCCATGGTGTGGCCATCTCTGTGGCTACCCATAAAAGTAAACAAGAGATGAAGAAGGAAAGAGCTCTGGAGCAACTGTTGATTGCTCTAGAAAGGGACCTAATGCGATTCCAATCTCTGCAAAAATTTGGGGAACTCCAACTTCTAAATGACAAGCTTAACCAATGGTCTAAGTTATTCTGAGGGGGAATATTCTCCTCACAATGATGGGTGCATACTTTGAAGAAGACAAGAGTGGGCACTGGCTAGCATGACAGCTTAAGAAACAGGAAGCAGATAAAACTATTTCCAGTATCCACACATCTAATGACATACTATCGTCCAAGCAAGAGGATATAGAACAAGTGTTCCAGGGCTTTTACTTGGCCCCATATACTACAGAGACAAAGGTAACCACCCCCCCTTCCAGAGATATCTCTCTGCCAGCCTTGCCTACTGTAATGAGAGATTGCCTGGTGGTAGTCAATGGGGCAGCAATGCCCACCAATCCCCTTAGGGTGGTGCTTTGCAATGCCAGATCAATCAGAAATAAGACTGCAATTATAGTCGATCTGGTTTGCGTCAGCGAGACCTGGGTGGGTGGCAATGCTGGGCCAGTTTTAGAGGCAGCCACCCCCCCACACTGGTACTCTGTAGTGCACTGCCCCAGGATGCAGTGTAGGGGTGGGAGAGTGACCATCTGTTTTAGATCTGACCTGGGCTTTACTGTGCACACAGTGGGAGCTACAAGTTCCTTCAAATGGGTGCCACCATGCCGCAGCAACACAGATTACAGCGACCGTCAGAACAGCAATGGTGCAACACCGCCAATTGGCACTGTGCCATCACTGGGAAAAAGTGTGATTTTTGTAGGAGGCAAACCCCCATCTGGGAGGCTCTGCCCCCTGCACACCCCACCATACAGATAACCAACTCCAAGTCAGAGTTGTTTAGGGAAGGGGTCGAACACCCTGGAGGCAGCAGTGTCAGGAACCCAGCAGGCCATCACAGCGAACTGTCAAAAATGTCTCTGTGATGGTCTTCACTGTTTTCCTGTCCATACATGGGGGACCAGGTGCAGGCTGCAGGATT
The DNA here is from genome assembly GCA_016271365.2 of Neoceratodus forsteri. NCBI lineage: Eukaryota > Metazoa > Chordata > Ceratodontiformes > Ceratodontidae > Neoceratodus > Neoceratodus forsteri. The sequence goes on along the minus strand of CM057458.1, from coordinate 21,336,852 downwards.
CACCTGGTTTACCGCTCCCCCCCCCGGAGTGGTGGGAAAATTCCTGCAGGAGGTGGCAGATCTCATTGTTGGCAAGGTGTTGGAGGCCCCTAGATGTATAGTGTTGGGGGACTTCAATGCCTGGGCTGAGGATGACTCCTCCAGGATTGGCTCCGTCCTCCTCCTCCAGATGATGTCATCACTGGGCCTGTCACAAGAGGTTACTTCCATGACCCACCACTGCAGGCACATGTTGGATCTGGTGTTCTCACTGGAGCTTGAGGTTGGTGGCCTCAAGATTGATCAGGTTAGTTTGTCTGATAATTGCATGTTGAGGTTCTCTTTCAGGCCCCCCTTGAGAGCCCTCCCCCTGTGGAGATGGTCAATTAACGCCCTTTGAGGGGATTGTCCTTGGAGGGATTTCTCAAGGTGGCTGATCTATCTAGAGTGGGTGCTGCTTGTGCGAAGGGTGTGGGTGAACTGGTCATCACCTATAATAGGGTGATGTCCGATGCACTTGATGCCCTTGCACTGGTCTGTGTATGACCCAAATCCTCTCACTTGAAGTCTTCCTTTTTTGATGGAAGCTCAAGGCTGATGAGAATGTTAGGGACAGAAGTTGGAGCGCTGCTGGCGGAAGACCGGGCTAGTGGAGTACCAATTGGCCCTGAGTACTCACTATGGTGAGTATCAGGGGGCAATCAACCATAAGAAGGTAGAGTTCCTGTCCAGGGAGATTACGGCAGGGAAGAACTGACCTGCTGTGCTATTTCAGACTGTGGACAGACTGTTACATCTGGCCTGTATGCAGCCAAAAAAAACTTTTCTGACTCTTTATGTGAGGAATTGCTTGGTTCTTATCTGACAGGGTGTACTCCATCCAGCAGGGAATTCCATCAGTGAGCTGGAACACAACTTGCAGTGATCACCACAGGCATCGCAGAGGCACTCCTCCTGTTTGGGGTGAGTTTAAACTGGTGGAGGTGGTTGAGGTCATTAAGACTGCTTCCAGGCTGAATTACACATGTTTTGAACTGGACCCGGTACCGACACATTTCTTTTTTTTTTTTTTTTGTAATTCAGACTTTATTGGTACATTTTCCACAATAAAAGGCAGTCACCATGAGAATGAAACAAGAGTACAGCAACTTATTAAGATAAAATTGCCCGACCCTCCCCTCCCTCCCCATGCAGCAGTAACAAATCCATATGTCCCATAAGTATAAAATCATTACACAGAAACCTACAGGGCAATTTGTCTTAAAACTTAACTAATTCTGAGCAACTAGAATTAGAGAATGAAGGGGATCCCATATTTCTGTATAAACTGCCAATCTGTTGCGGAGGCTGGCAATCGCTTTTTCTGTACGTAGATTGGCAAGGATTTCGTTCACCCATTCCTGGAGAGTCACGGTGGACTTGTCTTTCCAGTGACATAGAATAAGCTTCTTGACAGATAAGGCTATCATAGAAATATGAAACCTTCTGACTTTAACTCTAATAGAAGACAAGTCCCCTAGGAGACAAATATCAGGCATGAAATACTCCTGTAGGCCCAGTAAAGGATCCAGGAAAGCCTTGATAGAGTCCCATAGAAAATACATTTTGGGGCAGGACCAAAATAAGTGAAGAAGTGTTCCCTCCTCCAAAGAACACTTAACACATAAGTTGGAGTCCAAGAGACCCCATTTCTTTAACTTAACCGGAGTGTAATACATATTATGTAAAATGTGATTTTGCATGAGATGCAACCTGTCTTGAGAAACAGATTTGTGACAGGATCTCCACAGGGTTTGCCAATCAGGATGATACTGAGGAAGAATGGAGTTCCAAAACCTCATGGGTCCAAAGGAGTCCCCTTATCTTTTGTGGAACAACACCTGATATAGTTTAGATATGGCACCCGAAGATCCAAGTAATGAGGAGACTTCAGGTATCAGGGCCTTAATTGTCTGGCAAGGAGGGGTATTGCCAAGGACTATTGTAAGTAAATGCCTTAACTGCATGACTTTAAAGTGTGAGAGAGCCGGGATATTAAATTTCCGAATAATATCTCCTACTGACAACCATTGCCCCTCCTCATCCACAAAGGAGAGTACTTTCCCATCCCCCAGCTGGGGCAACCATTTATGGGGAATCTGCTTCTTGTTAATGATGAAAGATGGGGAATTCTAGATGGGCTGGGCCAAGTCTAACTGAGGGGTATATCGCAAAAAGAAACATAATTGTGCATATACCTTTAATGAAGTAGCTACTATGGGACATTTCTCAGCCGCACGCACCTAAGACATTTTAACATAAAACAAAGTTAGGGAGTCCAGGTTCCTAGACCTAATTAAATCCAATTCAATTCTAAGCCATACCGGTTGCTCTTTTTCAGGGCCGGGACGTACTCATTTCAAGCATTTTGCTAAATGGCTAGCCCAATAATATATAGCCAAATGAGGAATCTGCAAGCCTCCCCTCAGATTTTGGGGCTGCCAATTTATAATAGGCCAATCGAGGATACTTATAGGACCAGATAAACCTATTGAAAATGCCATGCAACTTTTTAAACCAGAGTAACGGGATAAAAGTATTGAGAAGAGACAAAGGGTAAAAAATTCTAGGGAAAATATTCATCTTAACTATGTTGATCCGGCCCTATAATGAAATGGGGAGTTTGGACCATCTATCAAGGTCCTGAGTTATAAGTTGAGAAAGGGATTCGAGATTTTCCTTGAACCATGCTAAGGGGTTATGAGTTAGTCTGATACCCAAATACTTGAATGACCTGGGGGCCCAACATAAACCTAAGGGGCTAATATCAGTCTTAAATATCTTGTGGTTTAAAGGAAAAAAAGAGGATTTATTAGCATTCAGTTTGTAATTAGATAGGGCACTAAATTTTGCTATTTTGCCCAGCAAAGCCAGAACAGAGGATACCGGATGGGATAAGTGTACCAGCAAATCATCCGCATATGCAGTGACCTTGATTTCATGACGGCCAACCCAAATACCTTGCATTAACGCATTATTGAGAATATTTTGGATGAGAAGTTCAAGGTACAAATTAAATAAAAGAGGAGATAGGGGGCAACCCTGCCTGGTACCTGAATAGAATGAAAAAGGTTTAGAGAAAGCCCCATTCCCAGAGATCCTTGCTGTAGGGGTTTTATATAATGCAGCAATCCAGGATATAAATACGGGAGGGAATTGGAAGGCTTCCAAAACATGAAATAAGAAATTCCAGTTCACATGATCAAATGCCTTCTCGACATCCAGGGGAAACCAGTCCTGCGGGAAACTCAGCATCCCTGGTAGCCGAGAAGACATGGGAAAGGGTGCTCAAGTGGTCTGATGACGAGCATCCCTTCATGAATCTAACCTGGGTCATACCTATTAGCTCAGGGAGGACTACAGTTGACCTATTGGCTAATATCTTCGAAAGGATTTTAATATCTTGGTTTAGAAGGGATATAGGTCTGTAACTTTGAACTAGTTCAAGATCCTTATCTGGTTTAGGGAGAAGAACAATCAGGGCCTCAAAGAAGTGGGGGTCTGCATCTGCTCCAGTTAAAATATGTTGAAATAGGTGATAAAGTACTGGTAGTAAAAGATCCTGAAAAACTTTGTAAAATTGGGAGGAAAACCCGTTTGGACCTGGAACTTTGTCTGCGGGTAACCCACTAATAACCTCAGCAATCTCCTTCTGGGATATAGGGGTAACCAAAAAACTCTGATGTTACTCTGATAGGAAGGGCAAATGGGAGTCCCTTAAATAATTTTCCGTACTCCCAGGACAAGGAAGAGACTCCATGTCACTGTACAATCTTTCATAATATAGAGCAAACTCTTGTACTATCTCGGCAGGGGATACTTTCAGGGACTCATCTGCCACTACCCGAATTGGTGGGATGAATCTTGCAGATTACTGCTGTTTTATACACAATGCCAATAGGCGCCCTGCTTTCTCTCCCTGATCTGTATAATTACCTCTGGTTCGGATAATAGCTAATTCTGCTTTTTCCCTTAACAACTTTAGATATCTGTCCTTGATCACTAGGAGCCTCCTCTTGTACTCATCTGAAACACTAACAGAAGTGTTTGCTTTGAGTGACCGAATTTGGGACAATAATGATAATAGTTCTTCCTCCTGTGCCCTTTTCCTACTAACCGTCATACTGATAAGGATCCCTGTCATGTATGCTTTGAAGGCCCCCCATAAAATATCCATTTTTGTACTGTCTAAAGGGTTAGATGAAAAAAACAGCTCAATTCGCTCCCTTATGAACTTGCAATACTTGGCATCTTTAAGAAGCTGTTCATTGAGCTTCTATCTGGTTTCCCTTTTAGGTAAATTAAAGAATGCCAATTTGCATAACTCAAGTGAATGATCGGAGGCAGGGCCAGGTTGAATCGAGGAAGTCTTGACCCTGGGCAAGAGAGCTTGAGAAATAAATATGTAATCAATGCGGGACTGCGAGCCGTGCGCCATTGACCTGAAAGTAAACTCCCTAGAATCAGGGTATAACACGCGCCAGACAACACAGAGCCTGCACTGGTCTACTAAATCCTTAAAAGCCCTCTGCCCTGGAGAAACCCCTCCCAGTCCACTACCTGACCTGTCCAGATTAGAATCTATGACTTGTTTGAAGTCACCCCCCCCAAAATAATCCTGATAGGAAGCATTGGAAGAATAATGGATATGAGTCTCATGAAATACCCGGGATCATCCTTATTAGGACCATATATACTACCAAGTAAAAGTGGAACTGACCAGACAGTGCCTTTAACTAAAATAAATCTGCCCTCTGGATCTTTGATAACCTGCATAGAAACAAAGGGAATGCCTCTATTGATAATAAGCATGACCCCGCAACTATTAGTGGAGCCCTGAGCGTCATAAACCAGCCCCACCTGTTGCCTCCTTAACTGTAAGGCTTCAGATTCAAGTGAGTGGGATTTCTGTAAAAAAGTTATCTGAGAACGTACTAAACTTAAATGTTTGCCGACACATTTCTTGATGGGATGTGTGGGTTCCATAGGCCTGTTGTTCAACATGGTTGTCTGGTGTTCTTTGTCGGAGGGGGTCTTCCTGGATTCCCTGAAAGAAGCTTTGGTGAGGCCCCTTCTGAAAAAAACATCATTAGACCCTGACATCTTGGCAAATTACCACCCCATCTCCAATCTCCCTTTTCTAGGTAAGGTTGTAGAGAAGATTGTGGCACAACAGCTCAAGGAGCACCTTGTTGCCATCAATATCTATGAGCCAGTCCAGTCTGGATTTCGTGCAAGGCATGGCACCTAAACAGCACTAGTTCAGGTGCACAATGACCTCCTCAGGGTGAGAGATAGTGAGAGAGGTCAGTTCTCATTCTCCTCAATCTCTCCTCATTATCTGACACAGTAGACCATGTTGTGCTGCTGGACCATCTCAGAAAGTACTGCAGGCTTGCTGGCTCTGTCATCTGCTGGTTTGAGTCCTACCTTGTGAACAGGAGGCAGTGAGTAGTGATGGGGAATTTCTCCTCCTCCTCCTTGTGCCTTCTGTCCTACAGAGTACCTCAGGGTTCAGTCCCATCATCGATGTTGCTTACTGTGTACATGCTGCCCCTGGGTGAGCTCATTAGGAAGTACACCATGGGTTATCATTGCTATGCAGATGATACACAGTTGTATCTTTTCTTTACCCCGGGACATCCGATGCTGTAGAAGTGTTTAATAGCTGTCTAGCCATGATTAACAACTGGATGTCCTCCAGCTGGATGTGATTAAACCCCAATAAGACGGAGGTACTGGTTGTGGAATCGAACCCCAGGCATGATAGGATTGCCTCTGGTGTGGCAGCTGGTCTTTTTCTGGGGTCTACACCATTGCTTCCTCTAGGGTGCGTGATCTGATTGTACTCCTTAATGACGAACTGACATTTGAAGCTTAGGTGTCGTCCATTGTCCAGAGTAACTTTTACCATCTGAGGAATATTGCCAGGATCAAACCCCTAGTTCCACCTAAGGATCTTCATACCTTAATGTATGTCTTTGTGACATCCAGGCTTGATTACTGTAATGCACTCTACTCTAGGGTCTCTGGAGGGACTCTCTGCCAGCTGCAGTTGGTGCAGAATGCCGCCGTTGGGCTGTTGACAGGACTGTCCAAGTTCAATCATGTCACCTTGGTGTTGCACAAGCTGCACTGGCTGCCAGTCAGGTAGAGAATTCTCTTCAAGGTGGGCTTGCTTACCTTTAAGGCCCTGCATGGACTTGGCCCTGGCTATCTGATTAACCTTCATGCATCTGCCAGGTCTATCCATTCCTTCTGTTCCTCCTCTAGGGGCCTCCTGGCAATTCCCAGGACAAGGTTAAGAACTGCCAGTGACAGGGTGTTCAGTGTCACCGGCCCTGTCCTGTGGAACTTGTTACCACCAGCTGTCAGGGAGGCCCCTACAGTTGAGGTCTTTAAATGCCACCTTAAGACCTATTTATTCACCTTAGCATTCCCGGATATAGCGCTGTGAAGTTCTTTTATGATATATTCATAATGCTGTTTTCTGCACTCTGCCTACTGTTTTACTGTATTTATATATTTCTATCTCTGTATATGTATTTATGACTCTTTCTGTCCTTTTGAATACTGTTTTAACCTGTAAGGTTCCCAGAGCCTCCAAGATTAGGTGCCGAAAAAATAAAAGTTGCCTTGCCTTGCCTTGCCCTGAAGAGGGATGATCTCCCATGCAGATGTCCATTCTTACTTTATGCAGGGCTCCAAGGTCAGATAGTCTGCTGGCCTAATTCTACAAAGAATTCTGGGAAATCCTCCAGTAATCTATGGAGGATATGTTGCAGGAAGTCCCAAGCAGTACAGTCCTCCCACAATGTCAATGCCTGGCCTCCGTTTCTGTGCTCCACTAACCTGGTAAGGACCCCACACAGTGCAGCTGTTATCACATAATTTTTCTGCCTAACACAGACTATAAAATTATAGCCATGGTGCTGACAGGCCACCTGGAAAGGGTTCTGCTGAACTATATCCATCCAGATCAGGGAGGCTTCATTAAAGACAGGCAGGCAGGCCAAGGATAATGTCAGATGTTCACTAACTATCATGTGGATGTGGTCCAGTGGGAGGGGGGGCACTTGGCCTGATCTTCTGGCCTTAGATGTGGAGAAGTCCTTTGACCAGTTCAAGTGATCCTTCATGTTTGGGACTTTGGAACACTTTGGGTTTGGCCCTAAATGTCACTGCTAAATTGCTGCCCTTTACCATTCACCTTGAACCCAAATCTTAACCAATGGCTGACTATCTCAGTCTGTTCCTCTTTCCTAAAGAACTAGGCTGAGTTGCCCCTTCTCCTTTATGTTCTTACCATTGAATTCCTGGCAATGGCAGTTCAGGAACACCAAGCAATCCAGGGCCTTGGTCGCTACAGGACAAACCATAAGATCTAACTCTTTGTGGATGACGTCATCCTCTACTTGGTGAACCCTTATTGGGCTGCAAAGGCTTTTACAGATATATTCCACTGCTATTGCACCCTCTTGGGACATAAATTAACTGGGTTAAGCCGGAGTGGCTGCCTTTGGGTAAGGGACATTTTTCTCCTCTTCAAGTGTCAGGTGCAACTGTGTAACCAGCATCCAACCTGAAATATTTAGGGGGGTCATCTTCCCTGGAAGATTGTCAACTCTGGGATCCATTAAATATCCTACCCCAGTGTCTCTAGAGTACCTCTTTCAGACCCACCAATCCACCTTCTCCTAAAATTGTTTGGTTCTATTTGATGGTATCTTAAGAGTGAAGCAGTCAACTTTGTGATTCCCTTCTCAAAAAGGAGATCTAGCCCTCCTTCACGTCAGGTTCCATTAGTTAGCCACCCAGCTGGCATTTATCAAAGATGCTACAAGAATGGGTTCTGATCACCTAGTGTGGGATGACTTGAAGACTGATTTGGTGGGAGCTCTCTCTTTCAATCCCTTTTGGCCCCTGCTTTGGGTGAGCATCATAAAACATCTTCCCAAACCCTTCTCCAGAGCCTCAACAAGAGTGAGGCTTACAGCCCAAAGTCTTACTGACCACCCCAAAAGCATCTCTGCAGAAGCAAATATCTGATATGTGGTGTGGAGTTATGTGAACCCCCCATTCTTGTAACATGGATACTGACCCATTGGGCACAGAGGGACCTGACAAGGGTGGGTGACTCATCTGAATCCTCCTTCCAGCAGTTATTATATTATTCTTTGTCCCCTGGCAACTTTTTTGCCTACCTTCAGGTGAGATCCAGAATTGAGGGCAGTGGGTACTCACTCTGACTTACCCTAATCAGATCCCCAGGGGGAAGGGATCTTACTTGGTACCAATGCCTCTTAGAAGCCCATAAGTCAATTTCATAACATGTTATTGGGGACTTTAAAAAACACTCTGAGCCTACTATGAGCAAAGCGGGAGAGGGATCTGGGAGAGCCAGGCTGGACAGATAGAGACTAGTATCTGGTTACTAAGGGTATATTATAATGCTCTATCAACAACCACCTCCATCAGGTTCACCTCAGCTTTCTCCACAGAACATACTTTACCCCTACTTTCACCCACTTGGTAGACCCCTCTAAGTCTGACAGATGCCCATGGCATAAAATAGCAGAGGGCTTCTACATACACATGTTTTGGTAATGCCCCCCCATAATGCCTCTCTGGGCTGAGGTCATGGATATTGTTTCCAAAACCCTGCATCACAAGTATATACCCTCAGCAGAAGGGATACTCTAGGGGCTACCTCCACTAGTCCTCAGGGCAGTCGTATCATCACCCTTAATGGAATCTGGGTCTGACAGTAGGTAGACGCCTCTTGGCACAGTGCTGGTAGGAGAATAAACCTCATACTATTTGTCATCAAGTATCCACTCTGCTAGAGCAAATGAAGCTTGGAAAGACTCAGTACTCTGTGCTTTATAAGCTGTTAGACTTTGAGACAATGAGGGGACCCCTAGAATTATTCCTAGTTTCCCATTTACCAAGAATATGTGACAATGGTTAATTGCAAGTGAGGGATATCTATTTTGAGGATAGACTTTCCTTAATAAATCTGACCCACTATGCATTCCTTTATTCCTAAGCTAGTTCCAGAACTGAAATTTTGTTGTGTACTGCCTGTTTTACATAAATGTTATTTATAACGGACTATGTAAGCTGACGGGGGGGGGGGCGGCACGCCTCCAATCCAGCTATCTGTATTCCAGCCTGATGCACCTAGGGAATAAGAACCCCAGGGCAGAGTTCTAGATGGGTGGAGTGAGACTTAGCACTACAGCTGAGGAACGGGACCGTGGCATTATCACCAGTGCAACAAGGCACAGCAAAGCGAGTAGGATGCTGGGATGTATTGGGAGGGGTATTGATAACAAAGAGGAAGAGGTAATCCTTCCCCTTTATATATTCTTAGTGAGACTACATCTGGAGTACTGTGCTCAGTTCTAGAGTCCTTACATCAGGAAGGCTAGGGATAGGCAGGAGATGGTGTAGCACAGGGTAACAAAAATGATTCAGGGCAAACAGAGCAGGTCCTATGAGGAGCACCTCAAGGCACTGAACATGTACCCACTAGAGACCAGAAGGGAGAGGGGAGGGATGACTGAGACCTTCAAGTTCCTGAAAGGAATAAACAAGATGAACTCTTGGGAACTATTTAGCTTGAATCCTAGTTCACGGTCACATGGACATGAGTGAAAACTGTCAGGAAGGAGGTTCAAGGAGGACATGAGGCAGTATTATTGTACAGAAAGGGTGGTGAAGCTGTAGAACAGTCTACCAGCTGAAGTGATGTGTGCCAAAACCATTGGTGGTTTCAAGAACAGTTGGCACAGCATGAATGGTATAGTGATCGCTTGGGGTGGCAGAAACTGGGAGGAGAATGGGGGGAAGGATAGTGAGGGCTAGGACTCTGGAGGGAGAGTAGATCCAGGGTTAAACAGAGAACTTGGGCAGACTAGATAGACTGTTGGTATTTTTCTGCCATTGCTGCATATGTTTCTATGTACTACAGAATGATGTGTGAAACAGTACTATACCGGGAGGCAGCCATATCTAGTTCTCTGCCCCTTCATACCTCATCAGCACTGTGACCTCACTGGTCATGACATCAGATCTGACAAGGAAGAGCCACTCACATTCTAGCAGATGGGTTTTTTGTGATGTCCCGATGAGTGACATCCCAAAGCCGAAGAGGAATGAAGGGGAATACACACTATATATGCCAGCTTCCATCTTGGATGTGCTTTTATGCATCACGTCTAATAAAATCAGGCAGGAAACCTTCTAATTAGTGCAAAGAAAAATACCTCAGAAATAAAAGTAACAACTGGCTACTTTTAAAAATAAGTAACATTTCCTGCCTGTTGTATTTGGCACTACTGCCTCTTTGAAGGGGAACTTCCTCTAACCTGCAATCCCGTATTTCTGCAGAAGCTGTGTTTTAAATACTAATTTACATTCAGGTATTGTCTGGTCTTTAGTGGTCTCCCACCCTTTAACCCCATCTGTTCTCTTATACACACAGTTATTATTACAAACAGTTTTGAAACCATGCTTATTACTGGGAAAAGTTTGACCTTTATTTATATTTATTTATTTGATAACTGGATAGGTGCACTGGTCCAAGGGACCATTTCAGGAATGACCCAGGCCATCACGATAGCACATGCAGTACATTAGAATCAGCACACAAGTCATGGTGGCACATACTGTACATATAGTCCAGTCATGTATAGAAAATAACAGTTCATACAGACAGAAACTAAAGCAGCCAATCAGCGAAGGCATGGGATTAGGCTACCCAGTCAGGTAAAGTGAGAAAGCAAACAAAATGGGTAGGCAGACATTTGTCTAGTATGTAGTAATGTAGCTCAAACAGAAACAATCAACGAGACTATTAAGTTGGATAATTTGCTTAAAGACAAGTGTAGCAGATGGAGGCAGGTATGGAAAGAGTGCTCCATCCCTTGTCAAGAGGGGCAGTAACAAATTATGGCAGTTAAAGTGACACTCTTAACCTCCTTAGGCCCCAAATTGTCCCTAGATTAAAAAGCACATTGCATGATTGCTCACATTCTGTAGAGATTTCTGATGTAGCTAATAGTTTGATTCAGATTCCTTTTTTTTGTTTTTAAAAGTAAAAAAAACAGATTGCCCATCATCCTGGTGTTACCACACAAAAATGTGTTTGTTTACATTCTTTCATCAATTTCTACTGTATCTTTCCTTGAGCTGGGGATGCCCTTAACACAATCTAGCCAATCACAATGCTGTGGGAGGAGAGGAAACTTGTATCATGAGTGACTGCACAGTTTTGGGGTGTTCCTAATGTTCAAGATGTATGCAATGAGAGTAGATCAAGGATTCGCAACAAAACAATGTTGGGTGTAATTGCACCACTCCTATGCATTTCAGGTCCACTAAAAAAGGAAGCAGCTCAAATAACCAGCATCTTCAATGAGTTTCAGTGATGATGAGCAATCATAAAATGAGGGGGGTTTATCTAGAAATAATATGATTCAAAAAGGGTTGACAGTGTCCCTTTAAGAGGGCATTTTTATGTTTGCTTGCAACGCATGTGCAAGAAACATAGTGCCATCATCTGAGTTTTCGTAGGTGTGGCACCCTGTCTTCCAATGCAGTCAGTGTGTTTGCAGGCGTGGCCACAGTTTGCGAATGAATGCTGCAGCTGTCTATGACAGCAGTTGAAAATGCAGTGCCATATAGTTCAAAGACAGAGCTACGCTTCAGTGAGCAGTGAGACGCTACTGCATGCGTATGCGTCCCCCCACACACACATACATGCATATTGCATGCTAATGCACCCCCCCACGCACAGACTGTATGGGCAACGGGGTGCCCAATCCCCATCTGCTCTGCTGCTCTCCCCCCTCAACAGAGTTCCAGGTGCCATGCTGGGAGCCCACCCCAGCATGGCAACAGATCGTATGGCTGATGGTGGTGCCCAGTCCCCTGTCAGCTCCAATGTTTCTCCCCCCCCAATAGAAAACCGGGTGCCATGCCGGGAGCCCACCCCAGCATGGCAACAGCCTGTCTGGCCAATGGGGGTGCCCAATCCCACTTTGGCTCCACTGCCCCCCCAACAGCCTTCCAGCTGCCATGCTGGGAGCCCACCCTAGTGTGGTACAAGTCCCATATTGTCCAAGAAAACAAAAAAATTACAAGAAAAATCTTCCCTTGCTGACTGTCCTGACCCCTGCTCCCCACCCCCCACCCTCTGCGCACCCTGCCTCCTCACACCCCCACCTCATCCCATCCCTTACCTCCGGGTCCGGGCGATGATCTTCAGTGGACTAGACACGTTTGCACTCTTCAAAGCTGACCGTGAACGGAGGAAATACCGCTAAGCGGTATAATGGGATAAATAGTTTTTTTTTAACTTTGATGCATATCTCAGGCACTTTTGGGAATTTTTTCACCACATTTTCAACATGAGGTTTTTGGGACACCACTGCATGAATTCTGTCACTGTCATTTTGTTAATCGGACCCGAAAGGTGATTTTGCAGTCACTGCGTGGAACCACCTTTCGGGACTGAGTCACAAAATGACAGTGTCTCAATTCATGAGGCAGGCCCCAAAAACCCTATGTTGAGAATCTGGTGAAAAAATTCCCAGAAATGACTGTTTTATGAGCATAAATTGCATTGTTCCTACGCACGCTCGTAAGTTTGTGAATTTTCAATATTTTCACTCCAGACTTTCAACATTGCCATTTTACCACACCTCCTTATGAGCAGTACAGCTGTCATTTTTCATATTTCACCCAAAATGTGTTTCTGTGCATGTAGCACACAATGGCGCAGTCGGTGTGTAAAATCAATGTTTGGGACAGATTAAGAAAATCATAGTGACACTGTTCATGAGCAGAGGTGTTAAAATGGCTATGTTAAAAATTTGGTGAAACCATTCCCAAAAATGACTGTTTTACAAGCATGTGTTGTGCTGTTTCTACGTACGCTCATAAGTTCACAAATTTTCACTATTTTCACTCCAGATGTTCAACATTGCCATTTTACCAGATTTCCGTATGAGCAGTACAGCTGTCATTTTTCACATCTCGACCAAAATGTGTTTCCGTGCATGTAACACACAATGGCGCAGTTGGTGTGCAATATCAATGTTTGGGACAGATTAAGAAAATCACAGTGACACTGTTCATGAGCAGAGGTGTTAAAAATGTGGTGAAAAAAGTCCATAAAATGACTGTGCTATGAGCGACCATTGCGTAGTTTCCAAGCACCCTCGTAAGTTCATGGATTTCTAATATTTTCAGTCCCGATTTTAACCACTGGCATTTTTCCACACTTCCTTATGAACAGTACTGCTGTCATTTTTCACACCATGGAAGAAATGTATTTTTGCACTTCCAGCGCAGAAATGCGTGGTCGCTGTGGGGAATCACTGTTGGGAACAGATTAAGAAAATCACAGTGACACACTGATCATGAGTGGAGGTCCCCAAATTCCTGTGTTGACCATCTGCTGTAAAAAATTTCCAAACTAACTGCATTATGCGTGCATGCTTGTGACTTCACCAGTTTTTTTTAATATTTTCACTCCATATTTTCAACATTGCCATTTTTTGCACCTCCCCATGAACAATACAGCTGTCATTATTCACATCCTGTTCGAAATGTGTTTTCACACCTGTGGTGCCAAATGGTGTAGTCGCTGTGCAAAAATCAGCTTTCGGCTAACAAACTGATGTTGCCACTGTTCTTAAGGTGGGGGCCACAGAAAACTCATGTTGAAAATTTGGAGTGAAAATGCCAATGAATGCCCGAGACACTAGGGTTTCCGACCATAACGTCCCACCCTGTAGAGATTGACAGGCATCAAGGGTGTGACTTGGGATTCTCGCCTGAAATGCTCATACCATTCCACACCCTGCAGCCAGTGAGAGGCATCAAGGTGTGCCTTGGACTCTTTGGCCCCAAAGTTCACTCCATTCTCCTATATCGCACCCATCTCACCATATTTCCTGACTGAATGGGGTGAGCATAAGGGCCAAAGACCCCAAGGCACTACATGACACTTGTCAGTGTCTGCAGGGTAGGGTGTGGTGAAATGGCGTGGCCGTTATGCCTGATGACCCAAAGGCACATCTCAATGCCTGTCAGTCTCTGCAGGGTGGTGGTGGGATTGGCTTCAGCTCAATACTTCACTGACATTCCTATTATGCAGCTCTCTAACTCCTACACTACCAATGCCAATGCCAGCAAGCAAACATTCGGCAGTGACAAATGCTTGTTTAAATATGGTTAGAAGAGGTGGAAAGTGCCTAGTAAATGAAATGTGGTCAGCAAGCCATTCCAGGGCAGGGGGGCAGCAATCAAGAAGGCTCTCTCTGACCCATCTGTGTTGCAGTCAGGGGTTGCTTAATGAGACATTGAAAGGTGGACCACAGCTCCCTGTGGGCAGACTAGGTGAGCCAAGCAGTCCTTATCTACCATTAAAGTCTATGTTTCCATGTTTCAGGAGTCTTGTTAGTGGGGAGTTGACCATATCACAAAGGAACTTTTAAATAAGGGTTCCCATGAGGTAGTCACAGTGAACCTGCATATACATCCAATCAAGCATCAAGTACAGGGAGCAGTGGTGGGTTTTGTATGAGACCAGTGAGACCAACCTGCAGATGCTGTTAAATATGGTATTAAGCGGAGTGAGGCATTGCTTCGCGGTCTGGGTAAAAATAGGAATGCAATAATCCAGGAGGGGTAGAAGTGCACCTTAAGCAATAGCCAGATGCGCCTCGGAGGTCATGAGATGCTTTAGGTGGAAACAGACACCCAGTTTCTGATTCACGCACGACAACTTGCCCAACATGATCCGTAAAGGTTAAAGAGGAGCAATATTGTTTTATTCCATTTTAGGTTGCTTCTTACCTCCTGTCTTGTATGATACACTTATTTCCCCATTTAAAGCACTTTTTTTTTAACATTTGAAATAATAACCAGATTACACCATTTAATTTAAATACACCATTTCAATTAAAGAACGGTTGAAGGAGCACTTTGAGGGACAAGATAGTATGGATGACTGGCGCATTGTGAAGGCGTATCGAGTCAGACAGCATGGCAGAACAGCCGAAGAAGCACCTCTTGTCCTAATGGTGGTCACCAATAGTATGGGGACTCAGGACAAGATACTTAACTTGGCAAGACAACAAAGCCTCTCAGTATTGAGGGGAACACTGTACATTTATTTCCTGACATTTCATACACGATTAGAGAACAGAGAAAGTAGTTCAGTGGGATTTGTCTGAAACTATGTAAACTGAACATCTCCCACGCAATTCTATTCCCAGCCAAACAGTGCCTGGTACATCCAGACAAAGTCTACATTTTCACAGACCCTGAAGATGCAGGAAAATGGGGGGCTAGTGTGGAAAAACATTATAACAGGCAAGCAAATCTAGTAGATTCAGCGGAAGGAGAAGATGCCATTTGAGGCTAATAAGTTATTTCCATCTGCCTTATTTACTTCCTCACAATGATTGCCTAAACCATTTATTGTTGGCCACTTAGTTCTAACTATGGTATACAGTCAGAAGAGATGCAAGTCACAAGTGGGGTACCTCAGGGATCAGTCCTGGGGCCAGTCCTATTCAACATCTTCATTAGTGACCTCGCAGATGGACTAGAGGGTAAGGCTTGTCTGTTTGCAGATGACACCAAGATCTGCAACAGAGTAGATGATCCAGATGGGTGGGCAGAATGAGAAGAGATCTGGATAAACTAGCAAAATGGTCAGAAGAGTGGCAACTGGGATTTAATGCAAAGAAGTGCAAAATCATGCACATAGGGAAGAGAAACCCTGAAGCCACTTATGGGCTGGGAGGGAGTTGCTAGCAGTCACAAAGGAAGAAAGAGACTTGGGCATCATCATCACTGATGACCTAAAATCATCCAAGCAGACCTCTAAAGCAGTAGGTAAGGCTAGGGGTGTTAGGGTGTATTAGTAGAGTATCACAAGTCGTAAGAGGAGGTAATAATCCCTCTGTACAAGACATTGGTTAGGCCCCATCTGAGTACTGCGTGCAGTATTGGAGGCCACACCTTCACAAGGACATTAACCAAATTGAGGCAGTCCAGAGAAGGGCAACCAAAATGGTGCAGGGACTGCATCAGAAGACATATGAGGACAGATTAACGGAGCTCAGTATGTATACCCTTGAGCAAAGGAGAGAGAGAGGTGATATGATCGAGACATTTAAACACCTTAAGGGCATAAACAAGGTGAAAGAGTCTAACATGTTTAAAAATAAGAAAAATAGCAGGACAAGAGGACACAGCATGAGATTAGAGGGAGGCCGATTAAGGGGGAATGTGAGGAAATTCTTTTTCACAGAAAGGGTGGTAGATGCATGGAATGGCTTACCACAAGAAGTGGTGGCTATGAATACAGTGCAGGGCTTCAAACAGGCATGGGATAGGCATAAGGGAGCAATACAAATGACTATGAATAGATAGGTCACTGACAGAGCAAAGGCCGATGGCACATTTATAAGGTAGAAAAAGAAATGGGCAGACTGGATGGGCCTTGCGGTCCTTATCTGCCGTCAACTTCTATGTTTCTATGTTTCTATGTAACTGTTCCTGTTTGTTAGTGGCTATAGCCAAGATTGTATTTGTTTTGCTTATGGGGGGGTTAACTGTCTTCCACTACTCCCTGTAGGGATGTTTTCTTGTTATGCCAATGCTGATTAGTGAATTTAATTTACGCTTCTATATTATTTAGTGGAGTGAATATATACCCCACGATGGAGACTTTGAGATATATATGTGGTACCCACTTGCCCAATTTTGGGCGTGGCTATTAGAAGAAATCAATTAGGATTATTGTTTTTGATTGGCTGTCACATGCTGATGGGCTGCAGTTCCATAGTCATACATTAATTCATTTTAGGCTTACATGTGTAAAATGTTAAGTTCAGTCCTCCAGCTTTTAGTAAACGCCAGGAGATACTTTCCTTAAGCAATATACCATGACAGGGTGCAGGGTAATGCTGGATTTACCCACACCTGGTGTGGTTCTGTCACAAAGCTGCAGGCTGAGTGAGTAAACCACATCAGGTGTGGGTAAATCCTGGCATTACCCAGAACCCTGGAGTGGGATATTGTGATTATAAAATGTCCCCTCTTTTTTGACACAGGAAAAAAGGAAAACTGTTTATCTGTTATATATTTCATTGATTTGTTTTATTGTATTTCTTGCTCCCCAAGAAAAAATAGTCCTTGGTTTCTAGGGATGCCCTATGGCATTACCTGTTTTGCATAATTTGCTTGATCTGATTGGCAGACCACTGAATTACCTCCCCAGCTATAGTGCAGTTTACTACCATGTCGACCAGTTGCCAAATCAGTCCTGCTATGCTGAAAATTTAAGCAAACGACAGTTGCGTGTAGAGCTGTTAGTGCTGCCAGAACAGAAGCAGCACGGGTACAACACGGGCAAACCTGAGTAATGACCGCCACATACGCTAGTCTGTCAGTTTCTGTGCTGCACTTCAAGGCCAGAGGTAGAACTATAATCATGTTTGTGTATGTAGAGAGCGTAGGAACAGGCTGCTATTATTGTCTCCATCCAGATCCTAAGTTCTGAGTTCACGCTGCAAATTATGGCACAGAAACAAGCAGGTTTCATTTTTTTTTCTTGTTTCCTTTTAGCTACTGATTTTTTGTGATCAGAAACATGAGAAAGTGTGCTGTAGGTCATGAGATGTGCTTGGGACTGCATTTATGGAGAGCACATTGATAAGGTCGAGCAGAGAACAGTGGTGTGAAATGGTAGCCCATTTTGAAATACCCGCCGTCGCAGTCTTGGGTTTCTTATGGTCGGAGTGATTTCAGGCGGGGGTCCTGATGTGACTGACTGGTGTCTGACACCTTTTCCCATGGGGTAATGCTAGGATTTACAACAGGGAAAAGGTGTCAGCCAATGAGATGGCAGCATTTTAAAAGCCATTGTATAATACTGTATAACCAAGGGCCTTGTTTACCTTTATGTAATAGCAATAGATGTTTCCAGGATGTAATGTGAATGTTATGAAAGTTTTCTTCATGAAACTTAATAAAATATCATTTAAAAAAAAAAAAAACAATATTTTGTAGGTGTTCTGAGCTATTTATGTACACCTACTGTCCCATAAGGTCAAAGAGCACCATGTGACGGATGTTCCCTGTGGTTCATTTTAGTCACAAGAAAAGGCAAAGCAATGCAATTTTATTTATAGAGTACTCAATCCCTAAGGCTTGGGCCACTGAACATTAATAACAAATCATACAGCAGAACAAAATAAATAAAGAAATGAACACATCAGAGCAATATAAACATATCAGAGATACAGTTGCTTCTAGCACCCAGCAGTTGTGCTAGAAAGTGATTTTAAACTATGGGGATTCAAAAACCATAGCATACTATTGAAAATCTGTGCCAAGTCATATTAAAAGAAGTACTCATTTTATTATTTTATTATTTCAAAGGCAAAAAAAGTGCTGAGCAGACTCAACTGGGGAAAGGGGCTATTATTCAAGGTAGATGATAAGTGACAATCTTAAATAGAACAATAAGATATACCTCAAAATGTTAAGAGCTAACATGCACTGATGATTTATTTGGAGGTGGGGCTGGCACAGTGTTAGCCCAGGACAGTTTCTTTCAATGGCATCCACTGTCCTGAGCCAGACTTTCAACCAACCCTAAAATGTGCCATATCACAGAAGCCCCCCCTAACCCCCAATCCATTATTATGAGAAGCCTGTGGGAATCCTTCAGTCAACAACACAAAAAGGCAATGCAAGCCGGACAGAGAGGCTATGCAGGTTTTGTTTGCCTACAAAAGTATGATTTATTAAAACATAAACAGCACGGTTCCAACTACCCCAGTGTTTTGCCTTACACTGAGGCTTCATTGGGAGACCTTCAGTTTCTGCTAGTTTACTGCCCAGCCCTCCCCAAACCCAGTGCACTCCCTGCTCTCTAAAGCTGACTGCCATTTTCAGTGAATCACCAAGGAGAGTAAAAAGTGAGTGGTACACCATTCAGTGACACTCGGCAGACTGCCTCTTCCTCCACCGCACAAAGTTTACACACACCCTTCACCTGATTGCAACCTTTCCATAGAGCTGCATGATCAGCCAGAGCTGGGGGTTGCAGGGCATAGGACAGAATTGCACCACACAAAAACCGTACATACACAGATGTGAGAAGTAGGAGGTGAAGATTTTATGACAGAATGGACTCTGCTGCAACTGACTTCACATCTCCCCCTATCCAGGTGGCTTTGTTTGGTGTCTTGAGCCTTCCTGCCTAAAGATGTCAGTCTGTGCCCTGCTTGTGCCCTGCTTGCCACTGTGGGCTGGGACACAGGACTTACACTGTTTGCATTTTTTTGTTGTTTAACACAACTCCTTCTTGGAGGCAGTATAGCGTAGTGGCTAGCAGCACTGAGCTGCAAACCTGGAGATCTGGTTTTGAATCCCACAGCCCCCACTTGCCTACTGTGTGACCCTGAGCAAGTCATTTAACTTCCTTGTGCTCCCAGGTTACACATGGAAACAAGCTTCAACTTAGCGTGCCTTTCCTGGTTAAACAATTCCCCCGTTCCCCCTTCTATGGGGATATGTTTGTTCTCTTTGTGAATGGCCATATCCCATAATCCTCAGCAGTTGTGGAACAGGGAAGACTATATGACTGGATCAGGATTCTGACAGACAGCCTGGCATGTGGCGTGGCTCCACCAACCTGGCTGCCTTCCCCCTTTGCTGTTTGTGGCATTCTGCACAAGTGTAAGTTAATGGGCAGACTGTACTGGTTTCTAAACCTGTATCTCAGTCTAGCAGGCAAAAGTTTCCCCCTTCCTAAAACTGTGACACCTAAAAATATGTCAACAGATTTTAGACCAACTGCTTTAACATGTACTGTTTTGAAAATATGTGAAATGTTAATTTGTAGATGAATTATGGAGGTTGTGAAGGGGGGTTTTAGACAAAAAATCAGTTTGGTTCATTTAGGGGTTGTTCAACTACTTATGCTGCTTTAATACTTTTGGAACTAAGTATGAAAGCATGGGATAAATGAAATAATGTGAGGGCTGTATTGCTAGATTATATAAAAGGCTTTGATCTTATTGATCATGGGACAGTAATACAAAAATTGCAGTTTTCATGTTCCATAGTGTATAGTAAATTGGGTGGCCAGTTTTCTGCAGGGAAGATTGCAATGGATTGAGATGGAAGGTATGAAATCTGAGGTTGTGGGTATGTGTGGTGGGGTCCCTCAGGGAACTAGATTGGGGCCATTATTATTTCTGATAGTGATAAATGATCTTGAAACTAAGGTCCCATGTATAAAGTAAGTAGGTGACACTACAGTATTGGATATTTGGGAAAACGTTGAAGATAGTACTGTGCAAAGTGATTTGGATTATATAGAAAAGTGGTCAGAGAAAAATGTTAAGAAAATTAATCCTACAAAAAATAAAGAGATACATTTTGATAAGCAGAATAAATGGACTGAGATAAAAGGATTGTCTTTGGGGGTGAGGAGGTAGAAGTAGTTAGCAAAGTGAAATATTTGGGATGTATCTTTCAGAATGATTTTTCTTGAGCAGGACAGGTTTTAGGCATGGTAAAGAAAGCACATTGTAGGTTATGCTTTTTACCTGTTATGAGACATGCAGGTTTGATTGAATCAGATTTGGTTTATTATTTTACTGCAGTGGTTAGACCAGTGGTTGAATATGGAGCTGCTGTGTGGCATAGTGGCCTCACCAAAAGTGAAACTGAAGATCTGGAAAGAGTACAAAAAAGGGCACTAAAAGTAATTGTTGGGTAGGATGTGAACTATAGGAAAGCCTTGATTAAATGTGGGCTTAATAGGTTAGATACTAGAAGAGAAGAAATGACTAAAGAGGTTTTTAAAAAAATTGTGAGCCTGGCCATAAATTGCATTGTTTACTTGTATTGAGGAATATGTCTGGGTATAATTTGTGAAGTAAGGAGATGTGGGGGAAAATCTGTGGTAAGATCTCAAACCTATTGTAAATCTTTGTGCAATATTTGATTGTGGTGAAATGAATGTTAGATTTTATTCCCTTTTTAAAAAAACATTGTATAATTTTATGTTTTGTATCTGCAATATGTAAAGTTTATCTTTTTATTCTGTATAGAACTTCAGTCTGTACTCTTGTGCTTGGTTGCAATATTAAGGAAAAAATATTAACTAACAAAATATCTGTGTGGGCAGATTTTTAAAATAATTAAGTGTAACCTTTCATTGGTCTTTCTTGGTAAAAATAGTATCTTATCTCAGTTCTGTATATGTTTCTGAGCTTTCAATTGTGAACACCGAACAGTGTTTAGGAAATCAAACTTCCTGAACACCTCTCCCTTACTGTATCTTCTCCACCATCACTTGCCTGACTTCCTGTTAATTGCTCCCTAAAGCCCATTCCTGTCAGCTCTGTTCTAAGGGCTGAACTTTTTTTTAACAAAAAGATTGGTGATTGACATTAGTGACACTTTATGACTGGTCTCTCTAGCTGGCAGTACAAAGTGTCCAAAATGAAGATGAAATTTACTAGAGTCAAAGTAAAAATAACGTCTGCGGTACATTTACTTCCAATCATTTGTCACCAGTTCCCTGCTTTAAATAGCAGCTAAAACTTATTCTTCTCTTTGAAAGAAGCCAAATTAAAAGTATTAATTTTCAAGGGACACTGTCAACCACCTTAGGCCTCAAAATGTGTCTAGTTTAACAAACTCTAATCAGAGCCAATATGGCTGTAATATGACAGTAGTAAAGCAGCCCAAAAAAAGTGGGAGGCTGCTTCACCCCACCTCATGAACCCCATAAGTGAAAGTTTTCAAATCCTTGCTGAAATGTGATTCCGCACCAGCAAAACATCATTCCATGTCACAGGTGGGAAAACACTTTTGGGCCATGGTTTGAAAAATTACAGCTGTCATGTTCATGAGGTGGAGTGAAATAATGACTATGTTGAAAAACAAAATTACCAGAGTTATGAGAGAGCACAGAAAAAATGTCAATGCACACTTGTAGCTTAGTCAGTTTTGTGTATTTTGACCTCAAATTTTCAACATAACCTTCTTATGGCCTCAGCTGATGAACAAGGGCAATGAAAACGTTTAAATCCTGCCTGAAAGGTGATTCTGCAACACAACCATGAAATCCCTTTTTGGGCCTCATTTGCGTAATTCCAGCATCATTGGTCATGAAGTGGGGTCCAAAAAGGCCATATTGAAAATTTGGGAATAAAATATACAAAACTGACAAAGTTGAACCGCACTTACCTTAGTTTCTCATGTTGTAGTCGGCAGTTCCAACAACATGTGTCTTCAATCAGAGAGTGGATCTTCACCCTGGGACCTGTTCTGGTGAGTGAGGATGTGTGTGTGGGGGGGGGCTGTGACTGCTGAGTGGATGGTCGTGGGAGGGGTCAGATCAACAAGGGTCCATTTTCATTTTTACACTTTAAAAGAATTATTGAAGGACGTTTTTCTTTTTTACTAGTCACATTGGCACAATATGAGGATGGTGATCTCAGAGGGTGTGGGAGCCACTAGACACCAGGGAAACAATTTCTAATGATGACTGTGATCAGAGGGTGGGGGTGATACTAGATATCAGGGAAGCACTACAACAATATGGAAATGACAATCGGAGAGTGTGGGTGCCACTAGACACAAGGAAAACAATACAAAAATACAAGGACAGTGATCAGAGGGTGGGGGGCCTTTACACATCATGTTGTCACAATACAGGGATGGTGATCGGGGGGAGCCACTAGACACCAGGAAAACAATTTCTAATGGGGGCAGTGATTGGATGATGGGAGTGCCACTAGACACTAGGGAAACAGTACAACAATACAGGGAGGGCTATCAGAGGGTGGGGGTTACCACTAGACACCAGGGAAACAATATATCATTACAGGAATGGCAATCTTAGGGTGGGAGGGTGCTGCTAGACACCAGGGAAACAGTACTAGAGAGCCAGAATGGCAATCAGAGGGTGGGGGGGTGCCACTAGGCACTAGGGAAACTTAATTATATATATTAGGGGAAGAAAGAAAGTGCTCGCTCCGAACTCAGAAGTGAACTGGAAGTGAGCATGGAGCAGCAAAATAATTTGTGGGGGGGCGGGAACAGCACTGAGCTAAACAGAGAGGACTACATGTACTTCACCTCAATTGTGGAAGGACACAGTCGATGTATCTGGTCATAATAGTGTAAGACATGTTAATTATAAAAGGAAAAAAGATATAGCAGTAATGGGAGACTCAATGTTAAGGCACACAGATAACATTATAAGTAAGGGGCAAAAAAGTACAACAACAGTAAGCACCCTTCCAGGAGTCAAAATAAGTGATATTAAAAGAATGCTGAGCAGATTACTGGAAAACACTGAGGAGCCCACAGTAGCTATGCACTTTGGGGTAAATGATATAGAAAAAAGGAAAATGCAAGACATCCAGAGGGACTTTGAGGAAGTAGGATATATGTTAGAGGACAAAAAATGTGACATCACAGTTTCAGGAGTGCTACCTGTACCAAGGGCGGGGACAGTAAGAATGAAAGAAATTGAGTTACTAAATGGATGGATACACAAATGGTGCAGGAGGGAAGGATTTAGTTATCTGGACAATTGGGAAACATTCAAGGACTATAGGTAGTGCGGACATGATGGATTACGTTTGAATAGACACGGGAATAGGAAACTAGCATATGGCATAAATAGTGCACTTTCTAATTATTTAAACTAAGGAAAGGGGGGACGGAGGGAGGGAGGGACATGTGAAATGGAGGTAACAAGAAAGGTGTATCAACATGATAAGTCAAGGGAACTGAAGAAAAAGCCTGGAAAAGTATGCTAATTAATACAAGAAGCCTCATTAATAAACAAGCTGAACTGCAGTATATAATGATATGGAGAGTCAGTTACAATCTGTGCCATCACAGAAAGATGGTGGGCAGAGGGAGACAGCTGGAATAGAGATATTCCAAGGTATACTGTCTATAGTAAAGAAAGACCCAACAGGAAAGGCAGGGGAGTTGCAGTCGATGCGGCAGACTCATGCAGATCAGAGTTAATGGAGGTTTCACTAGATACTCTTAAGTAAGTCTGCATTAAGTTATATCCTAAACATTCTAAGGAAATTATATTCGGTACCGTTTATAGGCCACCATCACAGTCAAAGTAGGATGACAAACTATTATTCCAGTGGATGGCTAAGATAAACACAGATGAAAATATAATAATTTTAGGGGATTTTAATATGCCTGGAATAGACTGGCAATTACAGAAAGCAACTCACTTAATGGAGGAAAACTTTATATATATTTCACATAAAATGGATATAGAATGACATGTAGAAGAACTCACTAGGGGGGAGAATATTCTTGATTTGTTGTTAAGTAGTATGGGGGATGAAGTTTACAACTGCGTGGCCACAATCCCTTTGGGAAATAGTGATCACATAACAGTACAATTTGAGGTGATGAAATGACAGACAAGGACAAGGGTAGTACAGAAATCAAACAATACGACAAGACAGATTTTTAAACAGTCAGGAAGGAGATGAGGAGATGGAATTGGAGGAACAAACAAACAAAACATTAGAAAATAAATGGAACCTAATAATTAATAACATAAACTGTTTAGTTAATAGGCATGTGCCAATCATTAAGAAATACAAAACTAAAAAAGAAAATACTAGCTTGGTTGAATAAAAAATAAAGTTAACACTTAACAAAAAAAAAGGAAATTGTATTTAAAGGCAAAGAATAGTGGGAATAGTAGAGATTGGGAGAAATACAAGGACACTCTTAACAAATCTAAGAAAATTATTAGACAGGCCAAAAAATTGTATGAATTAAAATTAGCAACCAGAGTCAAAGATAATTATACTGTAAATCATTTTATACTTATATAAATCAGCAATGATGGGGAATATCTGGAGAAGGAGCCATAAAGGATGAAGATGGTAACACTATAACCAAACCTAAAGAAATAGCAGATACACAAAATAAATACTTTAGTTCTGTATTTAATAACAAAATAGACAGCACAGTGCAGGGCAGGGGGAGTTCAGGTGACAAGCAAATACAAGTAACAGCTAGGGATGTAGTGGATAGATTGAGGAAGCTAGACCAGAATAAGTCTTCAGGGCCTGACGGCCTACATCCTGGGGTTTGTAAAGAACTGTCCAGTGAACTAGCAGAACCCTTAGCAAATATCTTTTGGGAATCATTGGACACTGGTAGGGTGGTTGAGGTGTGGAGGCTAGCAGTAGTGGTTTCTATTTATAAGGGAGGCAATAGCGAGAAGGCGAAGAACTATAGGCCATTGAGTTTGACCTCTGCGGTGGTCGAGGTCTTGGGGGTATAATTAGGGATCATATTGAAGACTTTATGACTAAGGAAGGTATGACTGACAATACATAACACAGATTTCTCAAAAGGGAGATCATGCCAGACTAACTTGTTGGCATTCTATAATAATGTGAGTAAGGAAATCGAGCAGGGGAGTGCAGTGGATGTGATCATGTTGGACCTTACCAAGGCATTTGATAAGGTTCCACATGGGGAACTAATAGACACCGTAGTACAGATGGGTATTCACATCAATCTAACAAACTGGGTTACCACATGGTTACAAGATAGGAGGCAAAGAATGCCCACCCGGGGAATATTATCGGACTGGGTTACCATGAGTAGCGGGGGTCCTGCAGGGGTTCTTGCTGGGACCGACCCTATTTAAGATTTATTTAGCCTCAATGAAGTGTGGTGACAACATATGGATGGCCAAATTTGCAGATGACATAAGAACTGGAACTGTGGTCAATAACCAGGAGGATAGTGTTAGGCTGCAAAATAACTTATCTGAACTTGAGGATTGGGCTAACAAAACAAAATTAAGAGTTCCACATTAATAAATGCGTAGTCATGCATCTTGGGAAAAGGAATATCATGGCAGAATATGAGTTAAAGGGAGTTAAGCTAAAAGAAGTTACTGAGGAGAGGAACCAATGTATTTGGATTACCAATGATTTATCTTTTCAAAATCACTGTCATCTGATATCTAAAAGAGCTAGAGCAGTGGTTAATAGTATTTTGAGACACATACCTACTAGAAGACAAGTGGTGATGCTGAGAAGCATTTTACATTTTTTGTTTTGTTTAGTTTTTAGTTAGTATAGTGTAGAGATATAGTCTAATGCAAGGTTCAAGAAGTGAATTAGAGTAGAAGTTCAGTTTCGAGAGCTATCTAAGTGATCAGGCCCAAAAAGTCCACTGGAAGGGAGTTCAGTCTGTACCCAGATCTGTTACCTTAGGGGTGCACCAGGGTTCAATCCTGGGTCCCCTTCTTTTCTCACTTTTCCTCAATAACATTGAGGGAAGCAACCCCCACAGCAAACTCATTCTGTATGCGGATGACACTGTCATATACTACAGTGACCCCCAAACTAGTGTCATCACCATGAAACTGCAGAATAGTTTCTCAATTCTTGAGACCTGGTTCTCTGCAAACTCCCTTAAACTCAGTGAGGAAAAAAACTAAAGACGTACTGTTTGATTCAAGATGGCTGGGCCCTGACAGGAGCCAGCTGCTCCAGATCTGCACAAACCAAGGAAAAAGAGTTGAGGTCATGGCCAGTTTCAAATACCTTGGGGTCCATCTCGACCAAGAAGTGACCTACCTACCCCATATCGACTCCATAACGAGGTCCACCCATCAAAAGCTCGGCCTTCTTTACCGCCTGGGGACTTCCCTATCCTCGACTGCACACCGGGCAACTGCCTCCTGCAATCTCCTCCCCTCCATACTATATGGAGCTCCCCTACTGCAGTTCCTTCGAGAGACAGAATTCAATAAACTTACTGTACTCTATAACCGTGTGGCTCATTTCACCACAAACTCCTCTCCTAGGAGGCATCATTGTGAGGCACTTGAGGAACTAAACTGGCCCACTCTCCAGCACAAGCTAGCTTACCCAGTTGCTTGCCTTGCCTTCAAGTTCACTGCCCTAGGTCCCCTCCCCATTCTTAGTGGCCTGCTCGCCCCCAAAATACAAATTTGAACCCTGCGATCATCTGCAAATCATCCCCTTGACATCCCTAGGATACACTCCAACCAAGGCAAACGCTCTTTCAAATATGCTGCCTCCTACCTATGGAACTATCTTCCACCTAGCCTGACTGACTCAACCACCCTTAACCAATTCAAGTCTGGACTTAAACTATATTTTCTCAATCTCAGTCTCTGTGGCTGTAACCGTTAGCTTCCTAGTCCAGGCCTCTTTCCGCTGCACTGGCTTGAACCTCTCTTCATCCTGGATGTATCTCCTAAACTTATATCAATTTACTGTTGTTGACTACTTCCCCTACAATTTAGGGATGAAACTCACTGTCAAAGGAGTCTAACTGGAATTTCTGATTATCTCTCCTGTATATTGTTTCCATCCTACACCTGTGTATGTAATATAACTACTGTAAATAATTGCTTGAGTCTGTTTACTTTCCCCTACAAACTGGGAATGAAACTTGTGGGCAGGACAGTAGTGTGGTGGGTAGATAACTGGCTGGGTGGCAGGACACAGAGGGTGGTGGTAAATGGCTGTCACTCCACAGAGGGAAAAGTGACCAGTGGGGTACCACAGGGATCAGTACTGGGACAGGTCCTATTCAACATCTTCATCAGTGACATTGCGCAGGACCTAGAAGGTAGAATTTCACTGTTCACTGACGACACAAAGCTCTGTAACAGGTAGACACACCAGAGGGTGTAGACAGAATGAGAAGCGACCTGCAGAAACTTGAAGAATGGTCAGGGTTTGGCAGTTGAAATTCAATGCAAAAAGTGCAAGATAATGCATATGGGGCACAAAACCCTGGCACAATATATCAGTTGGGGGTGAGGATATAGCATACCAAGCAGGAAAGGGATCTTGGGGTTGTCATCTCTGATTACCTCAAGGTAGGGAAACAGTGTGACAAGGCAGCAGGTAAAGCAAATAGGATGCTGGGATGCATAGGCAGGGGCATCACCAGCAGGAAAAGGAGGTCATAATTCTGCTATACAAGACACTAGTGAGGCCCCACCTGGAGTACAGTGTACAGTTCTGGAGACCATACCTACGTAAGGACATAGACAGGGTAGAGAAGGTTCAGAGGAGGGCAACAAAGATGGTGCATGGATTGCATCACAAGTCCTATGAAGACAGGTTGAAGGAACTGAACATGTACTCCCTGGAGGAGAGGAGGGAGAGGGATATGATGAGACATACAAGTATCTTACAGGGAGGAACAGGTGCAGGAAAACACTATTTTAGCGAAAAGATGTTCCAGGACAAGAAGGCATGGGATGAAGTTGGAGGGAGGACGATTCAGAGGAAACATGAGAAAGAATTTCTTCACAGAACGGGTGGTGGACAAGTGGAACACCCTGCCAGAGGAAGTGGTGGGGGCTGAAACAATCACGGGATTTAGGAATGCATGGGATAGACATAAAGGAATTCTGGAGGTCAGGGGTAAGGGGCAACAGACTTCTAGGAAAACAAACTGAACTTACAAGCTCAAATGGGCAGACTGGGTGGGCCATAGGCCCTTATCTGCCGACACTGTCTATGTATCTATGTATGTCATATGATCCTGACTGGAATCCTGATTACCTCTCCTGTATGCAGTTGCTATGCTACACTATGCTTGTGTATGTAATGTAAACACTGTAAATGGCTTGTGCCTGTATTGTATACCTTACCTTAACACTGTATACTGTCGATAATCTCTATTTATGTGACATATGTAACTACTGTAAAAAAAAAAAATTCTGTCTTTAAGTGTCTATATCTGTAACTAAATCAGGGTCGCCCCTGAAAAAGGGACCTCTGGTCTCAGTGGGCTTACCCGGTAACCAAAATATAAATAAATAAATTTTGTTCTTAGGTTTCAAAGTTGCGGTGTGCTGTACTGAAATTGGAAACTCTGTATACGAAGGACAGGA
Source organism: Neoceratodus forsteri (assembly GCA_016271365.2). Lineage (NCBI taxonomy): Eukaryota > Metazoa > Chordata > Ceratodontiformes > Ceratodontidae > Neoceratodus > Neoceratodus forsteri. Next base: position 21,307,820 of record CM057458.1, on the reverse strand, counting down.
GCGAGGAGCAAACTTTTCAAGGAGTTCTGGATTTCTTACCCTTTTCAGCCAAGAGAAGCAGAAGAGCACTATGGAGGTTTGGAATGGAGTGCTATAGAGGACTGGCACGTTGCTCTGTGGTTGAGTTTGATCTCCAAGGACTGCACCAACAAAGGAGGAAGATTGCTCAGGGTGTCCTTGTTGGACATTTCTGATTCAAGTGAAGGATGTAAGAAACATCCATGGTGGAGAGGTGGGGAGCGGCAGGGGGTACCCCGGTGTTGTGCAAGGTGAGAGCTTCGCTGCCTCCCCCCCCCCCGTGAAAACTGAGCCATTGTCCCCCAGTTTCCACCCAAACGCAGAGCTGAATGTGGGGCCTGATAGGAGTGGCCCTCTTCTTGGAGCCCCCACAATCTGACTGACTCCTCCGGGTTTTTTTCTAATCGGTAGCCTTACAAGTTTATAGCCCATTGTGTTGGGGAGTGCTTTTCACTTTGGTGGAACTTTAATCGGAGAAGTGGAGGACTGGTGAGATCAGCTTTTCCCTCAGTGACAGGAGTTTCCTGATTTTTTTTCTGTGGGTGAGTGCCCTTTGTTAGACCTTACTGCTGCTGCTTTTTTCCCCTAGTGAGAGGAGTGTTAAAACACAGCTTGTTTGCCTTGAATTTGCTGCTTAAAACTGCCTTCTGTTCTGGCTTCAGTATTTGCTGGACTGTGGTGGTCTGAGTACCACTATCTGTTTGTTCCCAAGTTCTTGTGGAACTTAAATACCTGAACTAGATGGATTGCTTTCCCTTGGACACTAGACCTGTAAAAACTGAAAGTTTTTGTCCAATTCCAGCAGTGAATAGGACCTCACATTACAGCACTCTGCAGTTTCATCTCTCCCTTTAAAATGTTAAATTATTTAATTTAAATTTTTGGTTGTGATTTGGGGTGGACGGAGTATTGTTATAGAAGATAGTTTATGATTTGGGTGGGGGTGATTGTATGGTGGTGTGAGAGTAGTTAGAAAAAAAATGTTTTTTTGTAATGTTGAGTGACTGTACGGTGTGTGTAGATAGGAATTTTAATTGAGTGTTTTGAGCCAGTGTGTGTTGGTTTGGCCTGGCTGTAATGTGTCAGAGCATGGGCCTCGTAAGAATCACCTATGCTGCCGCTTGCTGCTTGACCTCTGCCCACTTATCGACCTCCCTGTTCCTTCCATCACAACTAGACGCTGTAGGGAGGTCAGGATAACAAGGAGGCGGGTGAGTCATTGCTGGCGGAGGACAGCAGTGGAGGGGGTGATGAGGGACACTGAGGTTGTGAGGTCCAGGAGATGCCCTGGGTTTAAACAGGGCAGAGGGAGATGCCAGATGTGTTTGGTCCCTGTACCGAGGGGTCCCACTGGACTGAGTGGGCAGGCAGCTATAGGGCCAGCTTCTTCCTCTAATCCTCTTCAGGCAGTGCTTTGCAACGCTAGGTTAATAAGGAACAAGACTGCTATTTTTGCTGACTTGATTTCCTCTGTCAACCTGGATTACATTACTGAAACCTGGCTGAGTTATGATGCTGGTCCAGTTCTAGAGGCTACCATCCATGCTGGTTACACGATAGTGCACTGCCCGAGGAAGGATCAAAGGGGTGGGGGAGTGGCCATTATTCTTTAGAGCCAACCTGGAGTTCACAGTGCATTCATTTGGTAATACCAGATCTTCTGAGGGCATCGCCATGTGTGGGGGTCTTGGTGCAGGCTGCAGGATTCTCCTTATTTACCTCCCTACTGGGGCAGGAGGAGAATTCCTGCAGGAGGCAGTGGACTTCGTCATCCACCAGGTGTTGGAGTCCCCTAGATGTTTAATTCTGAGGGACTTCAACACCTGGGTTGATGACAAATCCTTGTGGTTCATTTACAACCTCCTCCAGTTAATGTCTTCACTGGGCCTGACACAAGCTGTTACTTTTATGACTCACTGGCACAGTCACACACTCGACCTGGTGTTCCAGCTGGATCTTGTGGTGATAACCTTAAGATCGATCTGGTCTCTTGGTACAATCACTGCACGGTTGGGTTCATGTTTGGAGTCCCCCAATAGTCCTTCCTCTGTGGAGATAGTCAACTACTGCCCTTTAAGGGGGTTAGACCCAGAAAAACGTTTGGTATTGGCAGACCTATCTGGAGTTGAGGCAGCTTGTGTGATTGGCTCTAGTGAGGCAGTGGCCACTTATAATATGGTCATTTCCAAAGCATTAGATATCATCGTTCCAGTTTGTATACGACCCAGATCCTCTCACTTGAGAGCCCCATGGTTTTGATGGGGAACGCAAGGCAATGAAGATCAAGGGTCAGAAGTCAGAGTGTTGTTGTTGGAAGATCCAGCTGGAGGACGACAAAATGGTCCTGCATGCCCACTATGGAGAGAACCAGGAGGAAATCTCCCATAAGAAGGCAGAGTTCCTGTCCAGAGAGATTGTGGCAGGGAGGAACAAACCTACTCAGCTTTTTCAGACTGTGGATAGGCTCCTTCATCCAGCCTGTCTACAGCTGAAGAAGACTTTTTCATCCACTTTATGTGAAGAATTTGCTCTGTTCATCTCTGACAGGGTGTCATCCATGCAGTTGGGGATTCCATCGGTGGGGGGGGGCTTACACCTCACAGTGGCCAAACTGGTGGGAGCAGAGGCTCTCTGCCTGTCTGGGGGGAGTTTAAGCCACTGGATTTGTTAGAAGTGACTGAGGTGATTTTAGAGTTGAAGCACACATTCTGTGAGCTGGACCCAGCCCTGATGCATTTCTTGATGGGATGTGCCAAGGCTGTTGGCCCAGTGTTTGCCAGGATTTCCAGGTGCTGGATGGTGGACAAGGTTTTCCCAGTGGCCTTGAAAGAGGCATTGGTGAGACCCCCTCCTAAAGAAATCTTCCCTTGATCCAGATGTCCTGGCAAATTACCGTCCTATCTCCAATCTGCCTTTTTGAGCAATGTTGTTGAGAAATTGGTGGCTCATCAGCTCAAGGATCACCTTGTATCCTACAACATCTATTAGCCATTTCATTCAGATTTTCAAGCTAGACACAGCCCAGAAACAGCAGTAGTGAGGGTGCATAATGATCTACTCAGGGCTAGAGATGGAGGAGACAGGTCAGTTCTTTTACTCTTCTATCTCTCTTCAGCTTCTGACACCGTGGATCATGTTGTGCTTCTTGATCAACTCTGTGAGTTTAGTGGACTCACCGGTACTGTCATCAGATTGTTTGAGTCCTATCTCTCAGATAGGGTGCAGTGGGTTGTGATGGGAATTTCTCCCCCTCTCTAATGCCCCTTTCATGTGGAGTTCTGCAGGGCTTGATCTTGTAGCCGATGCTGTTCATGGTGTAAATGCTGCCCCTGAGTGAGGCCATTTGGAAATACAGTGTGGAGTTTCACTGCTATGCAGATGACACTCAGCTGTATTTTTCATTTGCTCCTGGCACATCTGGTGCCATTGATGTGTGTAACATCTGTCTGGCTAAAATCAATGACTGGATGGCTTCCAGCTGGCTGAGACTTAACCCAGATAAGACAGAGGTGCTAGTGGTTGAGCCGTGTCGTAGGCATGATGGGTTGCTGCCTGTAGCAGATACAGATCTTTTCCTGGGAGCTGCTCTGTTGGTTGCTTCCCTGATAGTGTGTAATCTAGGTGTGATCCTGGACAGTAGGCTGACCTTTGAAGATCTAGTGTCGTCTGTTGTTAAGAGTGGCTTTTACCACTTAAGGAACATCGCCAGGATCAAGCCTCTCGTTCCGCCCAAGGATCTACCAACTCTAGTACACACCTTAGTTACCTCCAGGCTTGACTATTGCAATGCTCTTTACTTTGAGGTAGTGGGAGGGACCCTCTGCAGGCTGCAGCTGGTGCAGAACATGGCGGCCCAGTTACTGATGGGACTACCCAAGTCATGTCATGTGACCCCTGTCCTGCGTGCTCTGCACTGGTTGCCAGTCAGGTCGAGGGTCCTTTTCAAGGTGGGCTTGCTCACCTATAAGGCTCTTTATGGACTGGGTACTGGCTACCTGTTGGAGCTCCTGACACCTGCAACCTCTGTTCACTCCCTCCGCTCCTCCTCAAAGGGTCTCCTGGATGTTCCCAGAGTTCGGCTCAGGACTTCTGGTGATCGAACTTTCAGTGTCTCTGGGCCGACTCTGTGGAATGTGCTTCCACCTGCAGTCCAGGAGACCCCGTCGATTGATGTTTTTGAGCAGAGGCTTAATGCCCACCTATTCAGCCAGGCATTTACTGAATAACATACTCCAACCCTGTCTTTATTATAATTAATTTTAATTTCTGAGTACTGATTTTGTCTTCTGCTGCTTTTGAGTATTTGTATGTATTTTGTTATGTTGTGTACAGCACCCAGAGCCTCCGGGATTGTCTGCCTTAAAAAAAAAAAATGCCCTGCCCTTGCCACTCTACAACACACTTGTGAGACCACACTTAGAATGCTGTGCGCAGCGTTGGGCAGCCAATACAAAAAGACAGACAGGAATCCTGGAGGGGGTACAGAGTCACTAAGGTTATCAGTGGAGTCAAAAATCTTCCATATGAGGACAGAAGAAAGGAATTGGGGCTATTCTCAGTAGAGTATAAAAGATTACATGGAGATATGTACCTAACATTTTGTGCCCTGACCAATAATGATCTATGGGACCAATTAGGTGTAGAAATAAGTCCCTCTAGTTATAATACATGCTCACATGTACTGCAACTTAAAGGTGAACTATGCCACACCAGGAAAAGGAAATTTTGGTTTAACCAGAGAGTAGTTGTTATTTGGAATTTCTTGCCAGAAGGGGTAGTGGGTAGCATGACTATGAATGAGTTCAAGGGAAAGTGTGACACCTACAGTGCAAACAATAAAATCAAAGGGTACTTTTAAATATACAGCGAGCTAAATGGGCATCTCTATCTATTCTGCTCGTAATCAGCTACGATACCTATGATACCTATTGTTGCATGCTTCCAGAGTCCCTTCCCTCTTCTATGCCATAGTAATATGTCAGCATACAGTAGCTCTGTTATGCAGCCATAAAGAACAGCATTTTAAGATTGCTCACATTCTGTAGAAATTACTGATGCAGCTGGTCACTTTGATTCTGATTCCTTTTTCCTGTTTAAAAGTGAAGAAACAGACTGCCCACCATACTCATCTTACCACACAAAAACATGCTTGTTTACAGTCCTTGATAAACTTCCACTGCAACTTTCCTGGACTTGGGAACACCGTAAATAAAGTCTAGCCACCCTTTCTCTCTCTACCTCTCTCTTTCCCTCTTCCCCTTCCCTTGCCCCTTCCCCCAACAATTTCCCGAGTCCCAATTTTTTGTACTGGTTAGTCATTAATAGTAGGCTAATTGTTGTATTGTACATACATTGTGAAGTTTTGCACTTGGCACAGATCAGAAGGACGATAGTATTAATTACACTTTGATTTGGAGTCTCTGTCACCTTAGCGTTCTATGTGTGTGCTTATCTGGATGCTATAAATTAATTGCTCACTACATGGCTCTGTTCCTTGACAAAACGCTAAAGTGGCTTGAAAAGCTGGCGGAGTATGTGGGTGTACATGTGGGGTTATTTTAATTATGTTTCTGTCTATGAATAAAAGCTATATAATTGGAGCAATGATGCAGCTTCCTTTTTCATCTTCATGGAATTGAGTGTTGTGAGCAGCTGTTACCTCATGGACTGTTTTCAGATTAGTGAGTGCCTTCAGGACTCTCTCCCCCCTGAAAAAGAACTAGAGTCCACCTCCTCCTTTCCTAGTTCCTGTTACTTTTTTGTAGTCCCTCCCCTTCCCCTTCTGCTGTGAATACTGAGCAGAAGTATTTGTTTAAGATGTCTGCCTTTTCCTGGTTCCCGTTTGTACAGTCTTCCACTTCCATTTTTAACCTCACAATCTCTCTGTTGGTCTTCCTTTTCTTACTTACATACCTAGAAAATGTTGTGTTCCCTTTTGATACCACCTGTGCTATTCTCTCTTTGGTTAGCACCTTTGTGGTCCTTATTGCTTTCCCTGCTTCCCCTGATAACATCTCCCTATCCTCCTCCCTCTGCATCTCCTTGAATCTTCTGAATGCAACCCTTTTGGCCGTTACGTTTTCTGCCACCTCTTTTGTCATCCCTAGTGGTCTCTTTTTCCTTTTGCTTCTTCTCACTTGCTTGACGCGAAGGTTTGTTGCTTTCACTATGACCCCTTTTAGCTTTGCCCTCAGGTCCTCCATCCCCAGGTCATCCCCCCTCTGCCAGGTCATCCCTGAGGCATTCACCCATCTTTATAAAATCTGCCCTTCTGAAACCCAGCACTAACACCCATGTGTGGCTTGATTCCACAGCCATCCTTATACTGAACTACACCTTATGGTGATCACCAGTCCCCAAATGACCTCCCACCTTGATGTCTTCAGCACTGTCCCTGTTAGTGAGTACCAGGTCCAGTATTGCCCCATCTCATGTGGGCTCACTGACTAGTTGCCTGAGTAATGCCTCCTGCAAGGAGTCCAGGATGTCCCTTCTTCTAGTTGAAATCACAGCTGAAAGGCTCCAATCTACATCCGCCAAATTGAAGTCCCCCACTGGCAGTACCTCCCCCTTTTCTGCCATTTAGTCAGTGGCTTCTAACAGTACCTTATCTAACTCATCCCCTTGTGCCAGAGGACTGTAGATCACACCAGTGTGAATAGTGGCTCCATTCCCCACCTTCAGGGTGACCCACAGTACCTCTTCCCCATCCTGAGTTCCCAGTATCTCCATCGCTTTACACTTTCCTTCACATAAAGCACCACATCCCCTCCTTTCCTTCCAATCCTGTCCTTCCCGAACACAGTGTAGGCTGCTATGGCCATGTTCAGTCATCATTTTCAGTACACCATGACTTGATAATGACCACAATATCCAGGTTGGCCTCTGCCAGCAATATCAATGAATTTTAGAGAAGGTAAGTAATCATAAAATGTGAGGTCTGAACTAGAAATGACATGATTCAAAAAGGGTTGAAAGTGTTCCTGAATTATTTTTGCTCATGCCTTTGATATTTTCCCTTTATTACCCCATCCCTAAACCCAATAGCTGTGGTTGTCATGATTGCACCAATTTTTCCAGCCAGGTCAGAGCAGGTGATTGACTGGCTGCATTCAGACCCAACACCAACGTGGCTCCTTGGTCAACCAACTGGGGGCATATGAACACCAGAAGGCTCTCACCTCCGCTGGATCCTAGAAACTCACCTCTGCAATGTGTTTGGCATTTAGCCAGCTTCACAAACTCATATGCAAACCTTCCATCCCAGGTGACAGCTTGTTAGGCTAGCAACACCAAGTTATGGCAGCAACACAAAAGCAATCTCTTTAAATCAGCAGTACATGTTACATGGAAACTGTTGTACTCAGACATTGTTTCTATTTTTAAATTGCCCCTTTCCACATGTCTTGTAAAATTCATCTTTTCCCTGTGTTAAGTCATCTTTAGCATGTTTTTTAGATTTGAAATATCAAACGGTAGCTCACCTGTAGTGACCTGGAATTAGCCGTGATGCCCATGTTATCCCATAAGGTCAGGAAACAAGTCTGTTGCATGCTACTTTACTTCAGTCACAAAAAAGAGACATTAAACAATGAGGATGGTATTTTCAAAACAGCTCAAAAAAGACACCGTTGTGTCAAGACCCACAAATTTGCATCATGTAGATGCGCCTTATAATTGCACCATATTTTCATTACTGCAATAAAACTGACACTTATACTCACATACCAGTTGTGTCAGAATTGTGGCACAAATGCCAGCTGCATCAAAGTTGTGTCAATTTTCCATCACTGAGCTGGACGAAAGCACAGGTGCAGCAGACTGCGGCACAGCCACCTTCTGATTGTAGCACACCATTGTGATGCAGATGCCATTGCGATTTGCGATGTCAGTGTGATGCACTTGCAGCGCCCAGCAGAATTCTTTGAAAATAAAGGCATGGATGTTCAAAAACAGCAGAGAATACTACTATTGAAAACCTCAGGACAGCCTTATTAAATGAGGCACTCCTTTGAATATTTTAAGTCGAGAAAGAAGTACTACCATAGACTCAAAACAAGGACCAAAAGAGAATCTGAAATGGAACAAAAAAGACACAGAGTAGGTGCAACATCTTTCTGTAACTAGCACTGCTGCTACAGTTTTAGTCAGCAAAACATTCCATCATATCAGGTTTTTTTGGCAATAATGAACTTCTGCAAACATCAGTCTACCCATTTTCTTTTCATTGAATGTAAATACAAGGTATTTACATCGTTTTGAAATTGTTAATGTTCTTGGCAGACCACCATGAAAACATGAAACATATATTGAATAGTGGATGGCAGGCCAACCACAACAAGGCTATGTTTCCATTGAGGCTGTTAATGACATTATAGGGACCTCGAGAACTAAGCTCGAGAGGTCGCCACGATGTCATCAACAACTGAGATGGAAACAGCCTTAGCCGTGGATGGTCACCCATCTACTATTTTATATAGTATAGGGTTGGGGCTTATTTATTTGTTTGTATTTATTTTCATCAGCTTGTTTCCTTATTATTCTGTGCTTGTTATCGTGCCACTCGCTTCAACTTCTCCCTGCTCCAAATGCCGCTGCTGCTTGCTCCAACTCCCCCCTCCCACTCACTCTGGCTTCTTTTTTAATTTGTCTATGTCCACATTGTCCAGCATTTTGTTAATTTTAAAAATGAAATAGAAAAGTTCAGTTTTGTGACACAGAGCGGTGGGTGGCTCCTCCTGTCAAAATTAGCAGTGTCCGCTACTCGGTGCTCGCTAAATCGTGCCGTCATGTTTCTGTAAATTTATTTCTCTAAAGCTGGGTGGAGTGAGCCAATCAGGAGGTAGATCACGGCTGAAAAGTTGCTGTACTATCGATGTGACATCAGAATGATAGTACAACAACTTTTTTGACCTTTGAACTGTCCTATAACGAGATTTGAAAAGCCACAGTGCTTTCCATGGAGAATAAGTCCTAGCCATATACTATCTTGGTGTGGTGCTGTAGAGTAACAGAATCAAATGCTGGCATCACCCTAGTATATCCACAGCAAGATTCATGCAGTCAAGAAGTAATCTGAAGGAAGGGATGTTTCAAAACTGCTAGTGACGACCATATTTACTGACTTGAGTTATTAATTACAAAATTAGTCATCTCTGAGAGAACAAATACACTGATGATGAAGTTTAAAATGACAGAAATCCATTTTTTGCTAAAAACAATACTAGCTGATGGTATTTTTGCTAACAGTTCCTGCTGACCAATGAACGTTTGTTGACTATATTTTTAAATTGCTGCTTGCATGAAAGTGCCTCCTTGAGTAAATCTAGATAGAGTGAGCTGAGCCCTTTTTCAGGAATAATGTTTAGTAACATTTTGTACTGTATACGTTCTCTAATTTTCTGTGGATGCTGTCGGCAGGTTCCATGGGATATAAGTGAAGGAAAAATTGCAAGAGCAACACGAGCAAGTGCACATCACCAAATACAACGGTGACGTGCACTACAGTGTAACCGAAAATAGTGAGTTTCACAACATTCTCTTCAGAGGCAATCTGTACAATACTTTTGGCCCCCCACCCCCCATTATTTTTATAATGACATCGGGGGGGGCCTGACACTGGGGTACAGGGAACAATTCAGGAGGGGGCTATTTGGGGGGTAGCAAGTCATCAGTGATTATAGGACCACATTCAGGAGGACTGGGGATCCTTCAGCACAAATATCAGGCAGGGACGGTGCAGAAAAAAAAAACTTAAATACCAAAACTACAAAATACGCAATTATTCCCACTCATCTACTCCGAACCCAGGTCACCTGCACCAGAGGCATCACTCATACCACAACACAAAATGGTCAGCTGGGAGCCGCCTGGCCAAACATCCTCTTATATCCTCACTGACTATAGCTCCCTATCCCAGTTGCTCTTTTCTTCTCATCACTGTTTTGTGCCCTCACACTCACTGTAACCACTCCTCGCTATTCTGTCAGGCTTGCTGTAGTCACAGGTGGTCAAACTGAGTCACTCAAATTAAATTGCTTAATTTGACTCGCTCATATCACGGAATACCTTGTCGTTGCAGGGCAGACAGAATCCAAAGCTCCCCACCATGACAGTCCTTTCAAATGGGAATCCTTAGAAGTTGTTAGGCAGTTGTACTTTATTTAAAAATGACCATTAAAAAGTCAACTCAGGCAAGTTAAAGATTTGAGTGTTAGAGTAGGTACCCAGCCATGGGGTTTACATTATTAACTGGAAACTGAGCTTAATTCACATCTCTGATGAACTCTGATAACCAAGCAACCAACTTGGAAAAGCATGACATGAAAGAAAAAATAAATAAGAAAATGCATTAGAAAGGACTGGTATTTTTGTTTGGGAGGGATGGCAAGGCAAGGCAAGGCAAATTTTATTTTTATGGCACCCAATCCCAGAGGCTCTGAGCACCTAACACTGAGAACAGCACAGGTAATATTATTAAAAGAAATAATACAAAACAACGGACATTATTAAATAGATATAAAATACTAAAATTCATAATCAAAATCATAGGTCACTGATATTATCACTTAGACAGTAGTGTAGAAAAAAGGTCTACTCTAGGTAGGCCAGGTGGAAGAAGTGGGCTTTTAGCCTCTGTCTGAATACTCAGTAGAAGGGCCTCCCGGAATGCAGATAGTAGTGAGTTCCACAGTGTTGGCTTGGTGACACTGAAGGCACGGTTGCCCGATGTCTTGAGCCAAACCATGGGAACACCCAAGAGGTCCCTAGACGAGGAGTGGAGGGAGCAGCAGAGGTTGCAGGTGTCAGGAGCTCAGTCAGGTAGCCTGGATCCAGTTCATATAGGGATTTAAAGGTGAGCAAGCTCACCTTGAAAAGGACCCTCCACTTTATAGGCTGCCAGTGCAGAGTCTGCAGGACTGGGGTCACATGACTGGACCTAGACAGGCCCATCAGTAACTGAAACACTGTGTTCTGCACCAGCTGCAAGCTGCAGTGGATCCCTCCCATGACCCTGAAGTATAAAGAGTTACAGTAGTCGAGTCTAGAGGTAACAAAGGCATGCACTAGGATCAGGAGGTCTTCGGGCTGAATGAGGGGCTTGATCCTGATAATGTTCCTCAAGTGGTACAGAATGCTTTTGACAACAGAAGACACCAGATCCTGAAGTGTCAATCTGTTGTCTAGGATCACACCAAGATTGAGCACCCTCGGGAAGGCCACCAATGGAGCAGACCCCAGAAAAAGTCCTGTGTTAGCTCCAAATGCCCACCCATCATGCCCACAACCCGGCTCGATCACCAGCACCTCCATCTTGTCTGGTTCAGTCGCAACTAGCTGGAGGACATCCAGTCATTGATTTTTGCCAGGCAGGTGTTAAGCATGTCTACAGCATCGAATGTTCTGGGAACAAATGACAAGTACAGCTAGGTGTCTCTGTATATCAGTGAAACTCCTCACAGAATTGACGAATGATCTCGCTCAGGGGCAGCATATACACTGCAAATAGCATCAGTGATAGGATTGAGCCCTGGGGTACTCCACAAGACACGGGCATTGGGGAGGAGGAGAGAAATTCTCCATCTCTACCTGTTGCACCCTGTCGGAGAGATAGGGCTCAAATCATTTGATGAGAGCACTGGTGAGTCCACAGTACTCACAGAACCAATCGAGAAGGACGAAGTGATCCACAGCGTCAAAGGCTGATGAGAGATCAAGAAGAACCAGAATTGACTTGTCTCCTCCATCTCCAGCCCTGAGCATATCATTGTGTACCCTAAGTATTGCTGTTTCTGTGCTGTGTCTGGCCCTAAAACCTGATTGGAATGGCTTGCAGATGTCAAAGGACACAAGATGATCCTCAAAATGTTGTGCCACAAGTTTCTCAAAAACCTTGTTCAAAAATGTCAGGTTGGAGATAGGACAGTAACTTGCCAGGACATCTTGCTCAAGAGATTGTTTCTTCATGAGAGGGGTCTCACCAGGGCCTCTTTCAAGACTGCTGGGAAGACCCCATCCAACATCGAACACCAGGAAATCCTGGCGAACACTGGGTCTACAGTCTTGGCACACTCATTATGAAACGCATCAGGGCTGGGTCCAGCTCACAATATTGGTGCTTTAGCTCTAAGATCACCTCAATGACCTTGGCTTCCTCCACAGGTTTAAACTCCTCCTAGATAGACAGAGTAACTCTGCTCGTCCTGGTCTGACCACTATGAGGCAATAATCGCCTCACTGATGGAATCCCCAATTGTATAGAAGACACAATGTCAGAGAAAAACAGAGCAAACTCTTCACATCAAGTGGTTGAAAAGTATTTCTTGGCTGTAGACAGACTGGATGAAGTAGCCTATCCACAGTCCTAAAAAGCTGAGAAGGTCTGTTTCTCCCTGCAGCAATTTCACTGGACAGGAATTCTGCCTTCTTACAGGAAATTACCTCCTAGTACTCACCGTAGTGAGTACGCAGGGCCAGTTTGTAATCCTATGACTGGGTCTTCTGCCAGCAATGCTCCAACTTCTGACACCTGATCTTGATCACCTTGAGATCCCATCAAACCAGGAGGATCTCAAGTGAGAGATCTGGGTTGTATCGTGCTAGACAGCGATTGTCCAGCTTCGCCACCACCTTATTATAGGTGGCCAATGCCTTCGCTGCCTATCACACATGCAGCATCCACCCTAGAAAAGTCAGCTAATACCAGCAGCCCCTCTGGGGGCAAACCCCTCAAAGGGCGGTAGATGACCATCTCAACAGAAGAGGGACTTTCGAGGGGGGGTCACGAGCATGAACTTCACCGTGCAGTGATCCGATCAAGCGACCTGATCAGTCTTGAGGCTCCCCACCTCCAGACCCAGCTGGAACACCAGATCAAGCATGTGACCATGTTGGTGGGTTGCAGAAGTAATTACTTGTGCTAGGCCCAGTGATGACATCAACTAGAGTAGGTCATAACAGAATTGCAATGATTCCTCATTGATCCAGGCATTGAAGTCCCCAAGGATTAAACACCTAGGGGACCCCAACACCTGGAAGCAGAGTGCGATAAGGCAGAAGCACTAAATGAGTACTTCTGCTCAGTATTTGCTAAAGAGAAAGGGGCTGACACCCAAGGTGGGAGAAATGGCAGAAGCAGGGGGAGTGGTGACAGATAGGAAATCATGGAGGGCAGAGTTCGAGAGGGTTTGAAGGCACTGAGGGTGGACAAGGCACCAGGCCCAGATGGCATTCACCCCAGGGTAGTGAAGGAGCTGGCAGAGGTCCTTGCAGGACCTTTGGCAGACTTATTTAATGCCTCGCTACATTTGGGGTGTGTACCTCAGGACTGGAGGATGGCTCATGTGGTGCCCCTCCACAAGAGTGGCCCCAAGGATGAGCTGGGAAACTACAGACCAGTGAGCCTCACTTCCATCGTGGGTAAGCTAATGGAGACTATCCTGAAGGAGAGGCTGGTGACCCTCCTAGAGGCCAAAGGACTACAGGACAGCCGACAGCATGGCTTCATATGTGGCAGATCCTGCCAAACCAACCTAGTTGGAGTTCTATGACTGGGTAACTAGGCAACTGGACAGGAGCCATGCAGTGAATGTCCTGTATCTGGACTTGAGTAAGGCATTTGACTCGGATTGCATGGAAGGCTGGGAAGGAAGTTAGTAGGCACAGGGCGGGTGCAAACATGGTGAGATGGGTAGGAAACTGGCTTCGGGAAGGCAACAGAGGGGTGGTGGTGGGTGGGAGCTCTCACACCCAAGGGGCAGTGACGAGCGGTGTTCCACAGGGCTCGGTGTTGGGACCAGTGTTGTTTGGGATATTCATTGCAGACATATCATGGGACATCAAGAGCAAGATCAGTATGTTTGCTGATGATACCAAGGTAGGCACGGTGATGGATGACCTAGGGGGATGGCAGGGGTTGCAAGATGATATGGCAAAGCTTGAAACCTGGTCAGACACCTGGCAACTGGGGTTTAATGCCAAAAAGTGCAAGGTGCTGCATTTTGGGATGAAGAACCCAAGGAGGAGTTACCAGCTGGGGGGAGTGCAGCTAGCCCAGACAGAGGAGGAGAAGGATCTGGGTGTGCTCATTACAGGGTCAATGAACAATCGGCACAATGTGGGAAGGCAGCTGCAAGGGCCAACAAAATGCTGGGTTGTGTTGCAAGGGTATATCCTCGAGGAGGAAGGAGGTGATTCTGCCACTGTATGGGTCATTAGTTAGACCATACCTGGAGTACTGCGTGCAGTACTTGCCCATATCTGAAGAGGGACATTAAGTTACTGGAGGGTGCAGGCGCAGGGGTGACAAAGATGATCAAGGGGCTGGGGACTTATCATACGAGAGGGGTTGAAGGAGTTGAACATGTACTCACTGGAGGAGAGGAGGGACAGGGTGACATGATTGAAACCTTTAAATACATGAAAGGAATAAACAAGACGGGTACAGAGGCTGTTCAAAGTAAGGAGGGCAGGGCCACCAGGGCCTTGATATGAGACTGGAGGAGGAAGGTTCAGGAGGGAGATAAGGAGACACTTTTTACAGAGGTTGGTGGCTGGGTGGAATCGTTACCTGCAGAAGTGGTATCCAGTAGAACAGTGGACTGCTAAAGGGGATGGGACAGGACAAGGGCGAGGGTTAATGAAGGGGAAGGGGTGGAAGGGAGGCAGCTGCAGGATAAGGGTGCTAGCTGCACATTGAGGTGAACTTGATGGACCTCCTGGGCCTTTATCTGTCAGCAAATTTCATATGTTAGGTATGTTCGTAAAGTCTGCAACCTCCTGCAGGAATTCTCCCCCAACCGAGGGGGTCAGTAGATAAGGAGAATCCTGCAGCCTGCACCTGGACCCCCTACGCACATCCACACACTCAAAAGATCTGGAAGTTCCAATCAGATGCATGGTGAAGCCCAGGCTGGATCTAAAAAAGATGGCCCCTCCCCCACCCCTGCAATCCCTCCTCATATAGTGCACTATGGAATACCCAGAGAGGACAGCCACCTCAAGAACTGGGCCGGCATCATTCCCCAACCAAGTTTCCGTGATGCAAGCCAGGTTGACAGAAGAAATCAAGTCTGTGATAATTGCAGTCTTGTTCCTTTTTGACCTGCCATTGCATAGCACCATCCAAATGGGATTTGTAGGCACTGCCGGCCACCCTGGCTGTCTGCCCACTCAGTCTGGTGGGACCCCTTCAGTACAGAAACCATATGATGGATTCTGTTTAGTTACTGATACTGTATATTCCGTGCACCTGTAGCACCCCTGGAAAATAAGTGAACTTATAAGAAATGTGAAAAGGGTCTGCTAGAGTTGTCATATGTATGAGGTTTACCTAGCCTAGCAACTGATTAGAGGGAAGAGGCAAATACTGTTTGGCTAGTTTTAACTGTGTCCCATCCCCCACTGACTCCCTGCCTCCTGTCCCTAGAACCCTCACTTCCCCTCTAAGTGTGCCATTTTCCCCTATCCTATAGCTAGGTTTGCCGTCCATAGTGGGGCAATGGGGTTCCCCAAATCCCACCAGTGACTGGCTTCAGTGAAGGATGCCTTATCAATGTGGAGAATGGGAGGGGCTGCCCGACATCCTGCTGCCGGGGGGGGGGTTCCCTAGGATTTACTACTCTACACAGGACATCGTAAATTGGCAGTCATGGCACATGCACCACAATGTGTGCTGTGGCCCACTGCTATTAGATGCTCCAACCCAACCATGTGACTTGAGCTGCACCGCTACCTGTGGATTCCTCAGCCAAGCACACCATTTCCCTTCATGGTGAAAAATCCAAGTGCACCAATTACCCCACCCCCACCCCCGGCCACTGCATGATAGGACAATTGGGAGCATATTTCTGGTTACAAGGTTTCTAAACTGATCTTTAACTAAATAAATAAACTAAATAAATAAATAAACTGTGTAATTGACAAGTTACCTGCAAAGTAGGGACTGTCAGAACTGTAATACTGCAAACTGTACCATCTAGAGTAGGTACTGGTGCTAGGGAGGCATTCAAATTGTTAGACCTGCTGGAACTGGAACTGTAGTTGCCAAGATACTTATGTAACTAGTGACTTTTGGATCTGTAAAACTGCAAACTGGACAACCAGGATCAGGTATTGACTCCAGGGAAGCGTTTTAAGTGTTAGACTTGGTAGACCTGGTAGACTTGGAGCTGCCTGACAAGGTAGGAAGAAAGCAGGTTTGTACACCAACTATTGCCAGCAGTTTAAATCTTTGTAAACCAGCCTAATTATGTATGGGCAGAATTTCTGGAGAGGTGGCCAGGGGTACGGCCTCTTTTGAAGGATGGTTGGGGTAGTGGTTGTGGGGCAGCTGTGATCCTAAATTGGGCCTGGAAGATGGGAGGGTGCTTGGTGTGTAAGCAACTCACGCAGCTGAAGGAGGAAATAAGGTGGCTGCATTGAGAGCTGAGCAAGAGGGAGGAGGAGGTAGGACAGTAGGGGAGGAGGGGGGATGGAGGTTCGGGGCACAAGCAGCAGTGGGGGAGGGTGGGGTGCACAAATAATTTGGGAATATGGTCTAAGAGTGTTGGGCCTCAGAGGAGGGTGGAGGATGGGAAGGAGCCAACCAGAGGCTATAGGATAGGGGAAAAAGGCACACTTAGAGGGGAAGTGAGGGTTCTAGGGACAGGAGGCAGGGAGTCAGTGGGGGATGGGACACAGTGGAAGGTGGTAGGTTCAGGTAAATGAAGGTGGATGCCTAAAACCCCAGGTCAGACATCAAACAAGGCCTCTGCCAGCAGCAATAGTGGCAGCAGTGGTACTGAGCAAGCGAACAGATTTGTGCCCCTCCACCCACTAGTGGAGGACATGTTGGAGGAGGATGCCTGTAAGGAACAACCAAAGGGGGAGGTTGGGGGGGGAGTTGGGAGGCATGGGTAATGGTCTCATGAAGGGAGGAGTGGGGGCTGCTTTGGGGAGGGATCCCTTGGGCACCCAAGGGAGAGGTTTGGGCGCACCCAGGGCCTAGGGGAGGAGGCAGCCAGGGGGCCATGGTTGAACAGACAAAGAGACAGCCTGCAAAAGGGCTAGGGATGGGGGCCTTGAGGGCGATAAATGGGGCAAAGAGTAATGTACAGGGAATTGGTGTAGAAGAAGGGATGGGGTGCACCGGGGGTGCGGGTGTAGGGGAGCATAGGCAAGCGGAACTGGTGATGAAGAGAAGAATTCCAGCTGGGGGACCGCAGGGCACACATATATTGAAATGTCAAGTTCAACAAGAGCTGTCAGAGAAACAGCCACTGGCAGGGCAGGGGGAAGCCCCGGTAAAGAAGCAGATTGGTACGGCAGGGAGGATGAGGCTGAAGGGGAGGGGGGCCTGAAATTGAAGGGTCAGCTGGGGAAAGGAGCATTGGCAAGACAGTACTTGGGTCAGAAGGGGCAGGAGGAACAAGTTGTGGGAGAAGGAAGGGCAGGGCTGTAGGGTATTCGCACAAGGCAGGGTCTGCAGCCACCCAGCTGATAGGCAATGTTGGGGTAGATGACAGGGTGGGGAATGGAGACTGCAAAGTGGGAGGCACCAAGGGAAAAGGAGGCATGAGGGTGGTATTGCTAGGGGATTCTATGATTAGAGGTATACAGTGGGAAGGGCAGGGAGAGGGAGAACCTAGTCCTGTTTGGGTCAAGAGCATCTTTGGCTTGACTGTGCACAAGGCAAAGCACATTGTCTGTTCCCTGGCACAGGGTGGGGAGGTTCTCCTGATGTCTTGGTGCACCTGGGCACAAATGATATTGCAGGTAACAGTGTGTTAGAGATCTAGGCTAGGTTCAGGGAACTTGCCAGGTCCTGCCATGCCAATGGCTGCTCGGTCTCCATCTCAGAGATCCTGCCCATACCATGGGCCAGTGTGGAAAACAAGCAGAAAATTCTGGAGGTTAACGAGTGGCTCAGAGCATGGAGTAATGCTCGGGAATATAGGATAGTGGGAGACTGATCGGGAACCTGGAATGACAAGGGGTTGTATGCAAGAGATAGACTTCACCTCAACCCAGAGGGAAAGGAGGTACTCAAGCAGAAACTGACCAAATTCATACAGGATAGATGGGGTTTAAACTTGTGAAGGGGGATGCGAGGAAGATCCTTGCAGGCCCCAACAGGAGGTGAAGGAAAGCATACCTAGGTCATCATGTGGGCGGAGACACATAGCCTCTGGGGAACAAATCAGGGGTGGATGTGGGGGTTGGAAAGTGGTCCTGATTAATGCTGGGAGCTTGGGCAACAAGATGCCAGAGCTTCAGGCAATGCTGGTGAATGGGCAGGTGGACCTGGCAGCTGTCACTGAAACATGGGCCACCCCCGGATACGATTGGACCTGAATCTGGGTGGGTATACTGTGCTCAGAAAGGATAGGGTGGTGGGCAGGGGTGAGGAGTGGTGTTCTATGTTCAGGATGGCATCCAAATATGCACACTGGAGGAACTGAAGGACAGCGTGGAGGCCTTGTGGGTCACCATATGGACCCCAGGGGGCAAGGCAGTCAAGATGGGGGTGGTCTACTGACCCCCCATGCTGGCTGATGATCTGGAGGATTGTCTGTTAGCTAATCTTAAGGACCGTTGTGGTCAAGAAGGGGACAGGGTGGTGATACTAGGGGACCTAAACATGCTAGCGACTGATTGGGAACCATGAAGTCTCCAGTGGCCAGGGAGCAGAGGCTGTTAGATGCCTTTCGGGATGCATTTCTAGTGCAGCAGGTCACTGACCCAACAAGGGAAGGCCATATCCTGGATGTAGTCCTGGCTGACAGTGACCTAGTTTGGGAACTTGAGGTTGGGGACCCATGAGCTGAAAGTGACCACAACATGGTCTGGTTTGTACTAGACCTAGGAGGTGGGAGCGACCACACGAGGCCTAGGCTTGTTGACTTTAGTGGGGCAGATTTCAAGCGCATGGGGCAGATCCTCAGGGACCACTTGGATGAGATTCATCAGGGCATGGACGTAGAGAGTAGGTGGGAGATCATCTGGAGGGGACTGCAGGAGACGACCAGGTCCTGTGTAAGGGTGAGGCGCAAGGGAGGTAGATCTAGGAGACCATGCTAGTGGACTAGGGAGGTACAGGAGGCAGTGAGGGAAAAGAGAGCAGCCTACTGCAGGTTCAAGCGATTGTGTGGGGTCTTAGATAGGGAAGAGTGTCTTCGCATGACCAGGCAGGTTACAAGGGTGGTGAGGGGGGCCAAGGCAAGGATGGAATGGAAATTGGCACAGGGGATCAGGAAGGGCAAGAAAGGGTTCTTTCGTTATATAGTGGAGTGGAGGAGAGTAAAAGAGCAGTTCAGTAGACTGGTGATGGGGAGGGGATGGGCAGTGGAAGTGAGGGAACAAGCGGAGGTGCTCAACAAATTCTTTTCATTGGTTTTAACTAAGGAGGTGGAGGGGGAGCTGCAGGCAAGAGAGATACAGGGGGGGGCATGAGGCAGGGCAATTACATGTCAGGGTATCTCGTGTTACAATGGAGGATGAGGAAACTGAATCATACTGGGGGTCAGGTTTGGTCAGTGGGGGTGGAAGCACGGATGGGGAAATTCCTGTTGGGATGGTGTGGGTGGCCCTCCAGTCCCTAAAAAAGGATAAATCACGGGGTCCTGATGGAATTCATCTGAGGGTGCTGTGGGAATTGGCTGATGACCTGGATGAACCACTTGCAGCCCTTTTTAATGCTGTTCTACAGACAGGGAGGGTGCTGAAGGATTGGAGGGAGGCACATATTGTTCCAATCCATAAAGGGGGATCAAGGGAGGTGTGGGAGAACTACAGGCCAGTCAGTCTGACATCGGTGGTGGGAAAGCTGATGGAGACCATAGTAAAGTAGAGGCTGTGTGTGTTCTTGGTGGATCAGGGATTCCTGGACGATCACCAGCATGGCTTCATCCTGAGCAGCTCGTGTCAAACTAACCTTGTGGAGTTCTACAAAAGGGTGATGGCAGCACTTGACCGTGGCAGGCCAGATGATATCATCTTCCTGGACTTCAGCAAGGGGTTTGACACAATCCCCCACACTGGTCTGCTGGATAAATTGGGGAAGATGGGGATGGGGGCTAGGACGGTCAGGTGGATTGGAAGCTGGTTATCTGGTCGTATCCAGCGGGTGGTGGCAAAGGAGGGTAGTCTCGACCCCCAGGGAAGTCATCAGTGGGGTCCCACAGGGATCAGTTCTGGGACCGCTCCTGTTTAATGCCTACATCTCCAACATCAGGGTAGGCATCAGGAGTGAAATGAGTCTCTTTGAAGATGACTCTAAGCTGGGGTCGGCGGTGAAGGGGTCAGAGGGCAGGGTTGCCCTGCTGGAAGAGCTAGATGTTCTGGGTGGTTGGTCACGTACTTGGAAGCTAGTGTTCAACACGGCAAAATGCAAGGTGCTTCACTTGGGGCAAGGAAACCCAGGTCAGGTGTATACCCTAGGAGGGGGCATATTGCAGGTCTCAAGTGGGGAGAAGGACCTGAGGGTGCTGGTGGATGCCAAAATGAATAACTCTGAACAGTGTAGGAGGATCACAGCCAGAACAAACAGAATGCTGGGCGGTATTGCCAGGGGGATCACCGCGAGAAGTAGGGAGGTGATTCTGCCACTGTACAATTCCCTTGTCAGATCGCACCTTGAGTACTGCCTACAGTTTTGGTGCCTGCACCTCAGGAAGGATACTATACTCCTAGAGAGGGTTCAGAGGAGGGCAACCAGGATGATCCGGGGCCTGCGGGACAGGACCTATGAAGCGAGACTTGAGGAGCTTGACCTGTTCTCACTGGAAGAGAGGAGAGACAGGGGAATTATGATTGAGGTCTTCAAGTATCTGAAAGGGGTAAATAAGGTGTGCCTTCATGGGATCTTTTAGATGAAGGTGGGAGGGGCCACTAGGGGGCACGGTTGGAGGCTAGAGGGAGGGAGACTTGGGGTGGGAAGGAGGAGGAGGAGATACTTCACTGAGAGGGTGGTAGATATGTGGAATGCATTGTCTGAGGAACTGGTGGAAATGTCCATGGTGGAAGGGTTCAAGACAGGCTGGGACAGGTACAGGAGAAGGGTGGAAGAGAGCCACCGGTCTGGGTGAGGGGAACCCTGGCTGGGGGAAGGGGGATAGGGAGAGTAATCAAGAGGATGGTTGTGGTGCCCACTCAGGGAATGACTTTCGAGCAGACTCGATAGACCATTGGGCCCATTCTGCTGGCATTCTTAGTATGTTAGTATGCTAGTATGTAATTAAAACTTTATGAATGAACAAGGGTTCAGCTTGCTATATCTGGATTTGTTTACTCATTGGGAGATGTGTGGCTATCTCTGTTAGCAAGCTTCCCATTGACCACTTGCAAATTTCACGGGTGTCTCCAAGGGCTGGCATGGGGGAACTGACCCCCCACAAAAAAAGTCTGTGATTTCATTGAATGATCCCAATGTTCTGAATCAGAACACTGACATTTTGTTTTAGCTAAGGCCTCTGAGGTTAGCTCTAGAGCCTCCCTGCACTTGAATTAAAAGTGAACCATAAGAAGCCAAGCAGGCATGTTAAAGATTATCTCTTCCATTCTTAGGATACCAATAATGATCACCTTTGGTTCACAGATCTCATAGCCTAAGAATGCATGTGGCAGAGCTCTTAATAAGAGCCTTGTAGATCACATTGACAAAAAGTTGAAGATTAGTCTGGTATGATGTGTGGAATGGTGCTTTACTCAGGAGGCTGACATACGTAGTTCTGTTTCCCTTCATACCACATACAACTTATGACATCATAGACTGTGACATCACAATTGTTCACGAAACTCATGCATTTTGATAAGTAGACATGTTATAATGGCCTGGGGTTTTGGGAAGATGCTCTGTGCCATGGCATCACTTGACAGCTGCTTTGGGCAGTTTTTTTTTATGAAATTATTTCTGGAAAATTGCAAATCCTGCAAACAATTGTCTGTTTTCAAGGAACAACAGTGAAAAACAGACATTTCTGTGCAAAGTGGTGTATTCGCGTGATTGTCTTGCCTGTGAAACCAGCGCTGATTTGTGTACAAATGTTGATTGATTTCACCAGTTATACGAGAAAGACCAAATCCAATGATTTTCGTGGAAGCAAAGGTGCAAATTTCAGGCATAAAAATAACATTTCACCCAGTTCAAATTAGTATTGCATGTTACCAAGGTAAACACAAACATTTTTCTCTCCAGTAAAAGCCAGATTGGTGGGGGGGAACTGTCCTACTGGACACCAGTGCATATTTACTATTTTGAAATGGGCGATCATGGGCTGGGATCACAGTAGACCACCAGGGAATCAATGCAGATGCTCGGAGGAACAATTTGGGACTGGGGGGGGTCACACTAGACCACCAGAGCTGACATTTTGTATGTGGCAAGTTAACTAAGAGGCTGCTGCCCACCATGCAAATGACCCTGTAATGGACACACAAATGGCCCCTTAGCACATTACATGCCCGATGGGCTCATTTGCATGTTGTCTGAATATAGCTCACAGAGGTCCTGGCGTTATCCCATTTCAGGCAGTGCTATCATCTGTGGGCTATATACAGCACAAGTCTATGTCTGGACAGTGCAGTTGCACTTAGCGCTATTCCGACGCAGCCCAATATTCAGTTGTATAGCACCATTCACTATCTGACTGAATATAACAGCAGCCTGGTTGGGTACAAGTGCTGCACAATCATTTGTGCTGTCTGTGCTTGTGCATTTATTTGAACTTCTCGCCCTTTAAGTCCACCTAGCATTGTTTGCATCCAGACTACAGACCCTTTAAAATATTTCATCAAAATTGGTGTTAAATCTTGTTAGGTATCTAGCTTTAAAACTGTTTTAAAAAATGTTTTAGATTTATTTATTTACGAGATTTACCAGGAAAACATACTGAGCAACATGCTCGATTCCAGATGCGACCTGGGGGCCGAGACCAACATATGTAGTTGGAAATGCTTAGACAGTACAGAAATGAGCAAAGGCTTGTACATTAACAATTTAGGAGAAAAATTTGGGAGAAAAAATTGCAGTCAAGGGTAGGATACATACATTCAGTGTAACGACACAAAGGGTAGAGCACTGTACAATACTTTTTAGTTTATAACAGCGTGACATTTGAAACTTTTTTTAGTTGAAACAAGAGCAACTGGAGGTGAAGTGCTCTGAGTAATCGGTTACAAGGAGGGTTTGGTGCGTGTTTAATCGGGGCAGGTAGGGCGTTCCAGGTCTGAGGAATGCGGTAATTAAAAGCGGCCTGGCCTTTGGATGTATGCATAAACGGATACATGGAGAAGTCTTGGGTCTGTACTCTAAGGGAGTATGCAGGTGAAGGCTGTTGGGAGAGGACAGAGGTTCCGGTTGGGGAAAGGAGTGGGACCAATATTTGGCAGCGAACCTAGCACAGTTAGTTTGTCTGCGGTCATGGAGGCATGGCAGGGTTAACGAGCTGTAGAGGTTGCAATGGTGTGTTGATTGGGGGCAGTCGAGGATGAAACGGAAGAAGGAGTGGAACAGGGTGTCTAGGCTGGCCAGGGTGGACCCAGAGGCGATGGAGTAAACTATATCACCGTAGTCGAGTATGGGAAGGATAATTTTTTGTACAATAGCGTGCCTTGTCTGTGTGGGGAGGCAGCTTTTGTTACGGTGTAGTGCGCCAAGTTTGGGGAGCAGCCGCTTGTGTAGAGAGGTGATGTGAGCTGAGAAATCTAGATATTGATCTAGCCAGACACCCAGATATCTGAAGCTCGTGCAGTTATCCAGGGGAGTCCCATCCAAGGTTTTGAAAGGGGGCTGGGGGCTTGGTGGGAGAGTCTTTGTGGAGAGCCAAAAGTTATCAATACTTTTTTTTAGAGTTAAGAAATAGCTGGTTTGACCTGAACCAGTTCTGGATGGCGTTTAAATCTTCCTGGAGGTGGGTTGCTACACTGAGTGTTGTGGGACCAGAGGTGTAAAGTACAGTGTCATCTGTGCACATCTGGATGGAAGAGTAGGAGCATGCTGCTGGGAGGTCGTTTAGAAAGACGGAGAAGAGTAGGGGACCCAGAACTGAGCCTTGGGGGACATCTGCAGGGACTGGCAGTGGGTGGGAAGTGTGAGAGGCTATTTTGACTACTTGTTTCCTGCCTACTAGGTAGTCATGGAACCATTCAGTGGCCGGTGTAGAGAGCCCTGCGTCAGTGAGTTTGGAGAGGAGTAGGGAGTGGGAGTGGGAGATGGTGTCAAAGGCCTTGGCTAGGTCAATAAAGATGGCAGAGGTGATATATCCTTTGTCCATAGTCGTGAGGATGTCACCTGTGACTTGGAGCAGGGATGTGATGGTTGAGTGGGATTTACGGAAGCCCAATTGGAAAGGTGTGAAAAAGGAGGAGGCGTCTAGGTACGGAGTGAGTTGGGACAGGACCAGTCGTTCCTGTAATTTGGCCAGGATAGGAAGTAGGGAGATGGGTCGGTAATTTCCTGGGGAGGAGGGGACACCTTCTTTTGGCAGAGGTATAATGGTGGCCAACTTCCAGGCTGTTGGTATCTTGCCCAAGGTAAAAGATAGGTTGAAAAGGTCGGCTAGAGGGGCGGCTATGGCTGGGGGGAGAGGTAAAGCATCTTAGTGTCCATGGACGTAGGGCATTTACCTTTGTTTGGTTTTAACACCCGAAGGAAGCAAAAGACATCTGCTTGGGATACTGGGTGGAAGGAGAATGGTATGGTTGTGGGGGCAGTCTGAGGGGCGATGTCTGGTGGGGAGGAACCGGGGTGAGAATGGGGAGGGAGGAAAGGAGCTTTCAGCGCAGCTGGAGAAGTGGGTATTGAAAGCTTCAGCTATGTAGATGGGGTCAGAGATGAGGGTGCCCTGTACTTGCAGTGTTGGGGGTGCAGGTTGGGGGGGGAGCAGGGTTTTGAGAGATTTCCAGAAGTCAGTTGGGTGATTTATATTTTTGCTGAATGCCTATAGGAAGTAGGTTTTTTTCGCTTGGCGAATGCTGTTTGTACACGCGTTACGATGGGATCTGTATGTAGTGAGGGAAGCCTGTGTACCCATCTTCTTGTAGGCTTTCCAGGTGCGGTCCCTGGCATGGCATTTTCTGATTATGTCAGCCGAGATCCAGGGGAAATGCGCTCCTCTGACTCTTTTCGTATGTAATGGTGCATGTTTGTCCCAGACTTTAAGGAAGTTTGTTTTGAATGCCTCGAAAGCTATGTCAATGGAGGGTGCCTCTGAGTTGAAAGACCAGTTTATCCATCCTAGGTCCGACAGGAGGGAAACTAGGTTGAGGGAGTTATAGGACCTGGTGATTATTGTCTTTGGGGGTGGGGCAGGGGGGCTGTGTACCTTCCTGATCATAAATATTATATGATGATTGCTTACGGAATCAGGTAGGAGGCCTGCGCTTAGGATCTTATGGGGGTGGGAGGTGAGAACCCAGTCCAGTAAGGTGTGGTTTTGGGTTTTGTGATTTAGTCTGGTGGGTTCAGTAATGAGTTGAGAGAGATTCTGGGCCTTAATTTTGGTCTTTAGGTGGGCTTTATCTGGTCCGAGCCAGTTTATATTGACGTCGCGAGTGACATGGAGCTCACCCCCAGCCGCTAGGGACTGTAAGTTGCCCAAGTGGGAAAGGATGTCCTTGGGGGGGGGTGCAGGGGGGGCAGTATGAGCCAGCCACATAGATGGGGTGGAGCTAGGGAGAGAGATTTTGATGAGTAGTGAGTCAGTGTTTCCTGGGGATATGGGGATGTCCACTAATGTGAACTGGCGACTATTTGCAATGTACATAGCCGTGCCACCGCCTCTCTTATTACCTTGGCGGTCACGCCTGATTATTGCATACCCTGGTAGGGATACTTCCGTATCAGTGTGATGCAGTTTTAGCCAGGTTTCAGAGATGACTAGGATGTCAGGGCGCAGGGCTAAGGCAAGTGATTGCAGCAGAGAGAATTTAGATAGTAGGCTGCAGGTGTTTAAGTGGAGGATACGGAGGCCTTTGGGGAAAGAGAAAGGGGAGCGGGTGTTTGAAACTGGGGTGTTTGGACCGGGGTTTGCCTCTATGTCCCCGGACAGGAGTAGGAGAAGGGTAATGAGATGTTTAAGTTTGACCCAGGGAGGTTTAAGGCAAGTTGTAGTAGTTCGAGAGGTAGAGGTAATTGGGGGGATGGCGGTAGTTTGAATTGTGTAGAACCGAGTGGCCCATGTGAAATGATGGAGGTAGAATAGTAGCACTAATGAGACTATAATGGTAATTTGTCTTAGCTTGAGCAGGCGTGTGTGCGTGGGCAGTGTAGCAAGGCTGTGGGGTTAGGCTTGGGGGCATAAACGGCGGATGTTCTTTGCATGAGACAATAGCTGGTGGCAGGGAGGATTGGCTTGCCAGTTGGAGGAAAATGAATAATGTAGGCAACAGCAGCATCCTTGCCTGAGTTATAATTGTGTGGGCAAAGATTTTGGTTGGGAGCCCTCCGGTGGTTGCAGCTGATAAGCTGCAAATGGAGAAGTGGGTTGATAGGTTTTGGTGAGTCATGTGACAAAGACTATAAAAGGAGGAGCTCACCAAGGGTGGTGGTGGGGGTGGTGGGGAGCTAGCGCGCAGCGCTGGCGGAGCAGAAGCACACAGACTGGAAAGCAGGGAGCTTGCTTTTACAGGCAGTAGCCAGGTTTGAAAATGGCGCCTGTGTCGTCTGAAGGACTTTCCAGTAAGCTTCTGCTTACCTGTGCTTTGGGGGGGGGGCTGTCCTTGTATGCTGCAGGGGAGGGCTGATTCAATTCCAGGGCCCTCGTGACCCTTTTCCCGCTGGCTGTGGAGAGAAACAGGATATTTATAGGCAGAGCTGTAGGAGGACCTAAAGGTATGTAAAGCCTGCTAATTGGTGCAGTAACTTCTTTTGTCCCCAGTTAGATCTTTTGGGCAAAAATGGCTGGGGGGTTGGGGGCCCAGATAGCTGCATGGTAGAGACCTTTACTATGCGCACAGCCGTTTGCGAGTGCTGCTTTAGGGGCCTGGGTGACCGTGTTTCGGGTCTCCTGGTTGTTTCAGCAGTGCAGGGCTATGTTAGTTTCAAAACGCTGCCGTGTAAAACTTTAAAGTAATTTTTTTTTTCTGAATTATTCCAATTCCAGGGCCTATGTAGTTTCAGGTTTCTGGTTAAACACTTGCTAAATAAATGAAAATGCCAACTGACCGAATGAATTCTTTAGAGGTGAATCAGGAGAGCAGTTAAAGGCACTGCGTTTAACTTTACCTTACCGGTTGCGCTTTTGAGCGTATTTACTTCAGGAGCATAGGTCTTACACGTAGTACAGGGAGGTAATTTCTAAACGCTACACTTTCCACTCCAGAGTTCCCCCAAGATAAAACAGTCTATCTGCGGTTGCCATTTTGGCTGCAAAACACATCAGCAGGACAGGAGGTAGCAGGTTTACTCATTTAGCAGGTAAAAAATGTCTGTAAACTAACCTATCAACTGTTATGGAGAGTTAAGGCATCTACAGGACAAATGCTGCGGTTTTAGCTTGGTTACGAGAAAGACTGTATACTACAAGTTACAATTAAAGGCAAATGTTGAGCAGTACAGTTTGAACAGGGTTCCTTCTTACATGTATCTTAAAGCACCTTACAATAAAAGTGACAAAGGAGTATCAATTGCAGAAATTAAGGTGAAAATAAACTATCAGCACACCTGTGCCGACACTTTAAAGCACAGAGAATGGAAAGCAGTGAGCTTGCTTTTACAGGCAGTAGCCAGGTTTGAAAATGGCACCTGTGGCTTCTGAAGGAGTTTCCAGTAAGCTTCTGTGTACCTGTGCTTCGTCGGGGGGGGTCCATCCTTGCATGCTGCAGGGGAGGGCTGATTCAATTCCAGGGCCCTCGTGACCCTTTTCCCACTGGCTGTGCTTCGGGGCGCTCTTGTATGCTGCAGGGAGGCTGATTCAATTCAGGGCCCTCGCGACCCTTTTCCCACTGGCTGTGCTTCGGGGGGGGGTCCATCCTTGTATGCTGCAGGGAAGGGCTGATTCAATTTCAATGCCCTCGCAACCCTTTTCCTGCTGCCAGTATGCACTTACACTTTGTAACTTGCACTTTAGTATGGTTTCATTCACATGTCAGGACTGGTGCACAAACAGTTTAAGATGTAACAGTTTAATTAAAGCAGTTCTAGCTGCAGTATGAACAGGCATTCACAATTCTCCATGTTAGAATTCACAGTAAATGATAACAGGGAAACCAGATTGAACACCAGTTGTGTGGATATGCTAAATTATTATTGAGAATGATTACTGCATAGTGTGGATGCATTGAACAGTTTTATTAAATTGGTTTTAAAAATGTTTTTCAAAAACAGTTCTAGTGTGGATAGGGTTATAGGTAATAAAGAAATGTGAGCACATGTGTCAGAAATAACTGCTGCAAAGGTTTTAAGGAAAATTAGAAAATGGGCTGTTAAAATCCTGAAAGCTGATTTGGCTAAGATCACCAACCAGCCAGTCGGGTATCAGGCAACGGAGGAGACCAGTAAATAATGAGTCCCTGTCTCTGCTACCTGATTACATTCCAAATCATTGTGCCAATTGAATTTTCACATTTACCATGTTGTTTGCCACCATGTTGTTGTCTCGTTTAGCAAGAGATATGCCCTTCCCCCAAGTGTCTAGGCATCTGGCACGCTAACTGGTACCCCCCTTAACTGAAAC
The DNA here is from genome assembly GCA_016271365.2 of Neoceratodus forsteri. NCBI lineage: Eukaryota > Metazoa > Chordata > Ceratodontiformes > Ceratodontidae > Neoceratodus > Neoceratodus forsteri. The sequence continues at coordinate 21,279,150 of CM057458.1, read as the reverse complement.
TTCTCTCTAAAGCCTGCCCCCAATTTGTCTATCAGAATATCAACAACAGAAAGTTAACAGCTCCATTGCGCTGTCATCTCACAGGTGAGCCCTCAGATCTGCTGGCACCATTCCAATCTCTGCAGCTGACAGTCAACTGAAAAATAAAGTTATAATAGCAAAAATAAACAAAAATATCAATTCTAAAAGAAACAGATATCGCCCATTTGTTATTCTGTTTCTGATAATGCTATCCACCATGTTTTTGTTGTTGCTTAACGAGCAAGAGGCCCCCGCCACCCTCGACTAAAAGTGTCGCCAGGCACAGTTAACATAATGAAAGCCAACGTGTATTTTTTTACTGTTTTCTTCACCTTACAGTTCTGTTTCCTCTATCACAAGCTGCATATCCCTGCTACCAGCCCACTCTGTCAGCCCAATCAAATCATCTACTCCAGTCCCCTTCGTGAGAGCCCCATACCCAGGTCCCCATTGCAGTGCAGTTGCCGACTGCACTCAGTTCTTAGCGGTAAGCACTACAGCATGTTACAGGAAAAAAATACTGCTGTTGCACTCATGGGGGGATGGGTGGTGGACAGAGGGGCTCGACAAACTATTAAGATTGAAATACGGTGCTCCACCACCTTCACCATCTCCACCGCATACCTCCTGATCACACAATCAGCAACCTGAACTGAACTCTGGAGTCCGCAAGCTCAGCAATAGCAGACACAGTGTCCTGACTCTCACAGACTCCACTCCCTATCCCACTCACTGTCCCTTTTGCAAAATGGAACATGTTCTCATGGAATTATTTAAACACCATACAAGAGTAGTGGGAGCACTTTGCCTGCTCCTGAAGTCAGAGACACACATAACTTTTTCTCCATGGGGGTTGGGGGGGTACAACATCAGCTTCTTCCTGTTTAATATTAAATACTCATCTCACTGGCACTAGTTACAGGTACACTGCTTTCACATTCCCCTTTTCCAGTTTCTTGTCTGCATACCCCCATCAAGACAACAGCTCTTTTATCTCCGGAGTCAGTTTTACTGCATACCATGACAGGCGATGCTTGCTGTCATGTACACAACACCAGCATTTGGAGTTTCAGACCGCAACAGGTCCTGAAATGATAACGAGGAACAAAAATGTGGAAATGTACCCAGTTGGGGGGGTGAAGAAAGTTCGGGCACTGGGACAGAAGTGAGTCAACAGAGCAGAAAGAAAACTACAACAGGTCCTCCAATGCAGTACCACCCTCTACTGGTAAGTATACCATTACAGGGACTACTTTACATCAAAATTATTTTATGCATTTTTTACATTTCTTGGATTTTTATTCAACGTTTGATCTTATCTTGTTAAAAATGTTACCTATATCTCATTTTCTAAGTGCAATAATACTCTCCAGGGTGGGCTTTATTGGGAAATACTGGACCTTCAAGGGGCTATAAGGCCCTCCACCTGCCACGTCAGGCCTCATTATATACCTGGATGGTCCTATATTTCCCAATAAAGCCCACCCTGTTGGGTATTATTGCTTACAGGTTTATGTTATTAACACAAGACATTTGTTGTTGATTAGCTGCAGATAAAATGCCAAACTAAGCTCTCCTACTGAAAGAACATGAACGATTCTATAGTAACTGGGAGCATTTTTTCCCATAGGGAAACCTGGTTATAATTTGCCATTATAACCAGCTGGTTATAATGGCAAACAAGAACCAGGATCCCCTTGTTCCACCCAGGTGCCAGTTACCATCCTGCTGGACAATTCACCACCTCTGACTTCTCGCACTCAGACTCTGCAAAGTACAGTACAAAAAAAAAAACACTTTTGGAATGTGCAGTTTTGGGAAGAACAAAAAGTAAACATTTAAACAACCATTCCAACCTGACTGTGGACTGTGCTTGAACCTGATCGCAGCTGCACAGTGATGTGTCTGTTATTTTATATTCATTGCAAAAACTCTGTTTTACAAAACTAGTTAGGGTTTCCATTACACCTTTAAAAGTATGAAAATTCAGTGTTAGGGTTAATACAAGCATCAGCACAAAAACATCAATCTCTGCATACATTAGTAACAAAATAGTTATTTGATGGTATTTCCCAATAATGCCCACTGTGGAGGGTATTATTGCACTAAGAAAATGGCCCATCGGAGAATGTTACTCTGTGAAGAGGGACTTGGGCTGGCTCTTATTTTTAGCAGGGCATCTATTGAAAAATAAATGCCCAGCCTGGAGCTTGTCTCAGCCAATCAGGTTTAAGAATTGAGGAGTTTGGGCCCTCATCCCATCCTCTAGCTAATAATGTCAATTCACCACCAAACCTCAACTTCAATATTCTCACTTTTAATGCTAGATCAATGATTATTCCCAAATATGCTGAACTAGAAATACTATTGCATACTTTAGAATTAGCAATTATTGCTATAACTGAAACCTGGGGAAACACAGAAAACATCTGGACAACAGAATTACCTGGCTATAAACATTTTTACAAACACAGAGACAACACAAAAAGAGGAGGAGGGGTTAGTTTATAAATAAGAAATTACATAAAATCTTACCAAAAAGACTCCGATCCCTGTTTAGAAAATGTTTGGGCATACATCCAAGTTACTTGTTCACACAAAATACTGATTGGAACCTGTTATAGACCACCAGCCTCAGATTTAAACACCACCAGGTTATTAACTGAGGAAATACAGCAATTTGCTGATAAAAACGATGTATTAATATTAGGAGATTTCAACCTACCAACTATTAACTGGAATTTACTATCTGGAATAAACCAGTACGACAAACAATTTTTATCTGTTGTAACTGAGCAAGGCTTAAAACAGATGGTAAGGGCGCCAACTAGGGAAAATAATATATTGGACCTTGTTATTACCAGCTTAGAAACCCCAACATCGGATATCACAGTTTTACCACCAATAGGAAACAGCGACCATATGTCTATATATTTTTCAATCCGGTTACCCTCACAACCCAAAATAAACAATATTAAAATAAAACAATATCACAAAGCAAACTTTTACCTTATTAAACAAGATTTGGGGAAAACTGACTGGGAACAGATTCTCCCCCCCTTAAAAACAAATGAAGCATGGGAAACAATAAAACAAAAAATATTACAACTTGACAAACAATATATCCCTGAGAGACTCAGATACAACAATAAAGGAAAAAATCCCACAATGGTTCAATAAACATATAAAAACTCTAATAACTCGCAAGAAAAAAATTTTCTCTAAACTTAAAAAAACACCGGCACCACAAATAAATAAAATATTAACATCCTATAGACAAACAGTCAAAAATTAAAAAAAAGCATATAACAATAGCCAAACGTAACCTGGAATGTAAGATAACGCACACGAAGGACTCCCATAAAGCTCTATACTCCTATTTAAATGAAAAAAAGAACTGTAATAACCAAATTGGACCTCTAGTTATAAATACACATACCATCACTTCAGATATAGAAACAACCACTGAACTAAATAACTATTTTTCAACTGTTTACACACATAAATCAGATTTTACTCCTATTACAGTACCCTCTACCACTGATATAAAAACAGACAGAATTTCAGAAGAAGATGTTAAAAATGCACTAAACACCCTAAAAAAATACACAAGTCCAGGACCTGACGAAATTAGTTCTAGATTCTTAATAGAAACAAAAGATGTCATTATTCAACCATTAAAAATATTATTTAACAAATCCTTGAATGAATCATCAGTGCCAAATGAATGGTGTACCGCAATAGTTACACCTATTTTCAAAAAAGGCTCTCATTCAAAAATTGAAAATTACAGACCCATAAGTCTCACATCCATTCCATGTAAACTTATGGAAAAGATTATTAAAATCAAAATAGAAGATGAACTAACAACATTAAACATAATTGACACATACCAGCACGGCTTTAAACAGGGTTTCTCATGTGTAAAAAAACTCATCTCCTTCTATGAATACATCAGCTATCACTTGGACAATAACACACCTATGGATGTCATACTACTTGATTACAGCAAGGCGTTTGACAAAGTTTCTCATTCTTTATTAATCAAAAAACTTATTAAAATAGGGCTGTCACCCACATTAACTTCCTGGATTAATCAGTGGCTAAACAACAGAACCCAGAGAGTCAGGGTCAATCATGTAATGTCCAGGGAAAGGGGAGTAAACATCGGGGTCCCCCAGGGTTCTGTGCTTGGGCCGGTTCTCTTTAACTTGTTCATTGGAGATACGTATATATATCAACAAATAATAAAATGGCAAAATTTGCTGATGACACTAAAATTGGGGGAAAAGCTATCAATCAAACCAAAGATTCTGGTCTACAAACAGAACTATTACTAATCGAGCAATGGGCATGTATGAACGAGATGCACTTTAATGTCACTAAATGTGCAACTCTTCACCTGGGAAGAAATAATCCACTACAAACATATTATTTAAACAACATGGCTATTAAAACTTCTACAGAAAAGATCTAGGCATCCTGGTCAATAATAAACTGTCTTCCACTTCACATTGTACCAAGATAGCTAACCAAGCAAACGCCACTCTCAGGAGGATCAGCAAAACATTCATAAACAAAACTGAACAATGTTTACTTCCACTCTACAGATCTCATGTTAGACCATTTTTGGATTACTGTTCCCCCTTCTGGAGCCCCTATTTAATTTCCGATATTAATAAGATTGAAAGCATCTAACATAAAGCAACAAAGCTCATACCTCATCTTTCTAAACTTAACTACACTACCAGATTAGAGCACACAGGTTTACTTACACTGTCCCAAAGAAGACTCAGGGGGGATTTGCTACTATTATTCAAAATTACAGCAAATACAGAACAGATGCAAAACTGCGGTCTCAAATACTCTACTAGAAAAACAGCTGCAAGACTGCATAACAGACAACTGGAGATCATGAGAGCAAAAACAAACAAAAGAATGAACTTTTTTACTATAAGAGTGCCCAGAATCTGGAACAAATTACTGCAGGAAATAGTCTATTCCCCTAACATATTGTCTTTCAAAAACAAACTTGACAAATGGTTGACCAATTAGGGACCCATTAAATGATCCACAAACGTGGAGGACAATCATGATGGGCTAACCACCTTCTTTTGTCCCATACCACCAAAGTACCAAAGATTGTTGCCATTTTCTAATGTTCTATACCACATGATTAACAGCTCAAATGGTTCATGAGTTAGATGAAAGGACACCAAGGGATATATCACATAACTGTTTTATTTCTAATGTTTGCAGAGATTGGTGGTGTTGTGCTCATGCACGTATTAAACCTAACACTGAATTTCCATATTTTTAAAGGTGCAATGGAAGCCCTAACTGGTTTTGTAAAACAGAGTTGTTTGCAATGAATTTTCCTTACTTTTTGAGATAGGTGTGTAACAAAATTGCGACAAATACTCATATGTTTGTCATTTTTTTTCACATTGTGACCACACATCTTTGACATAATCTTCTTTTCACCCCACCACATAACCCTCATACTGTAGGTATAAATTTCTTAATGCATGGCAAAATGCCATTCTCTGCCACATCTGTGGAAACACATTTTGGACAGGATGTTAGAAATGACAGCTGTAGTATTCATGAGGTGCTGTGAAGAAATGGTTATGTTCAAACTTTGGAGTGAAAATATAAATGATTGGCAGTTACATGCATGAGTAGGAAAATGTCAATGATTGCGTGAAACTCAGGCATTCTTTGTTACTTTTGCTCCAAAATTTCAACATTGACTTTTTGGGACCCTACATTATGGACACTGTCACTGTCATTTCAATACTTAATCCTGAAAGACGATTTTGCACATCAATCACACCATTCCAGCCACAGGTGCAAAAGCACATTTCGGGCAGGATGCCAGAAATGCAGTTGTACTGTTCATAAGGTGGTTTAAAAAGTGGCTATGTTGAAAACTTGGAGTAAAAATATAAACTGGCAAAGTTACACACGTGTGAAGGAAAATTTCAACAGCCACGCATAACTCAGGAGTTTTGGGGTACTTTTACACCAGATTTTCCACATGGGCTTTTTGGGATCCCACCTCATGCACAATTGCATTTCCATTTCATTACTCAGTCTCAAAAGGTGATTTCTTTCAGCCACAGTGAAATCATCTTTCAGGACAGAGTAACAAAATGGCAGTGCCAGTGTTCATGAGGTGGGATCCCAAAAAGTCCATGTTGAAAATTTGGTTCATGCCAGAGGATGTGGTCAGAATGAGGAGGGATATGTAGAAGCTTGCAGAAGCTTGACAAATAATCAAGGGTTTGGCAGTTGATATTCAATGCAAAGAAGTCCAAGATAATGCATGTGGGGCACAAAAACCCTGGAACAACATATCAGTTGTGGAGGGGGTGAGGATATAGCATGCACCAAGCAGGAAAGGGATCTTGGGGTCATCATCTCTGATGACCTAAAGGTAAGGAAACAGTGCAACAAGGCAGCAGGTAAAGCAAAAAGGATTCTGGGATGCATAGGATGGGGCATCACCAGCAGGAAAAGGGAGGTGATAATTTCAATATACAAGACACTTGTGATGCCCCACCTGGAATACAATGTGCAGTTCTGGAGACCTTACATACGCAAGGACATAGACAAGGCAGAGAAGGTTCAGAGGAGGGCAACAAAGATGGTACAGGGATTGCCTCACAACTCCTATGAGGAAGGCTGAAGGATCTGAATATGTATTCCCTGGAAGAGAGGAAGGAGAGAGGGGATATGATTGAGACATACTGTACAAGTACCTTACAGAGAGGAACAGGGTGCAGGAATACACTATTTTACAGTGAAAAAGAAGTTCCAGAACTAGCATGGGATGAAGTTGGAGGGAGGGCAATTCAGATGAAACATGAAGAAGAATTTCTTCACAGAAAGGGTGGTGGACAAGTGGAACACCCTGCCAGAGGAAGTGGTGGGGGCTGAAACAGTCACGGGATGTAAGAATGCATGGGATAGACATAAGGACATTCTAGTGGTCAGGGGTAAGGGGCAACAGACTTCTAGAAAAACAAGTGAACTTACAAGCTCAACTGGGCAGACTGGGTGGGCCATATACCCTTATCTGCCAACAGTGTCTATGTATCTATGTAAAATACCTACAAATGGCTGAGATATTAACATACAATATGTTCAAAATTCCATTGACCTCCTCTATATGTCACTTACCTTTATTCTTCAGTTCACTGTTCGACTTTGAAGCGTGCAGACGTGTCCCAGTCCACAGAAGATGACAGCCGCCAACCATGGTTGGTAGGTATAGGGCAAGGGGCTGTGGGGTGGTTGGTTGCTCAGTGGGAGGGTCAGGATGCGAGAGGGGGATGGGGAAACAATGAGAGACCTGTTTTTACAGGAGTGGACTGTTGTGGACTGTTTTATTTTTTCACAGGAACAGTAGAACCATTTCTCAGGGCACTGGGTGTGGGTTCCCCAGTGTCCCACACTGCTCTGAGGGGTACAACATAACTGGGTACACTACGTACACTGGGTGTGGGCTCCCTAGAGTCACACATTGCTGGTGGGGGTAAGTGTAGTGCTGACATGGTGATTGGGCACCCCGCTGTTGGCAAAACCATTGCATACATATTTCAGGACACTGGGAGAAGGTTACCCAGTGTCCCACAGTGGGGAGAGTGGTGCTTTATCTGGGACACTGGGAGTGGGCTCCACAGTGTCCTACTGTGCTGGTGGTGGTGGTGGTGGTGGGGGAATAAGATATTGAAATAGCAAAAATCCCGAAAGACAGTAGCTCAATGGTACAAAACCTTTCACCTTCAAAAGTGAGATGCACTTACCAGGGTGTTAAACTAAGTTGAAATGCACCGTGCTGGAAAACCAGTAAAAAGGTCAGCACTTCATTCAGTCCTATAGTAAGTTTAAATCTCAGTTTACAGTGTTGCAGAAAACAAAGGCTGGCAGATTACCCCAGAGTGGAGATTATGTTTAAAAAAAAACTCTAGGGGGCTTATGCAGCCTGGGTTGGGGCCCTGGGGGCTGTAGAATAGGCAGGGTTAGTTGACAGTTGGTTCCTATTCCCACACTATGTTGGTTCTGTGTGCCAAAAGCAATTTAGTACTGCAAAATACCATCCTTGTTCAGTGCAGAATCCCTTTCCATAGGGCTCATACAAAGCAGAATCCTAGTTCAAAGCAGAATCCTAGTTCAAAGTAGAATCCTAGGTCGAAGCACAATCCTGGTTCAAAGCAAAATCTAAGTTCGAAGCAGAATCCTAGTTCGAAGCAGAATTCTGTGTTGTGCGGGACATCTAATTTTCCCCATAGGAAATAATGGGAAATTCAACATGTCATAACTTTGGAACAAATTTATATTTTCCCACCAAACCTTTAAAAGGCACATCTGTGAGGTCAAGGCTTTCTACCCTGAAAATGTCAGCGTAGAAGCTAAAGCCATTTCCGAGATACAAGTGGACAAAAAAGTGTCAAACCCCCCAAACTTTTACTTTTAACACTCTGTATCTCAGGAACAGCTAAAGCTATTAAGATCAAATTTATCATTTACAAACACCTCTACAAGGTAGTTATACGTGCCAAATTTCTTAGAAATCACTTTAACCATTACAAAGTTATTAAGATCCAAACATTGCCCTTTAACATTAATAAACAGCAAAACCGTCTAAAATCTGTTTTTTTTCCAACACTACGTATCTCAGAAACCAAACAAGGGATTCAAACCAAATTTGTCAGGTTAAGAGACCTGCCCCCTAGGCTGATGCTTGTCAAATTTCCTGCAAATCTGTTGGAATGTTGCAAAGTTAGTCTGGTGCAAATTATGCAAAACTGGATGACAGTGTGCGAAAATCACTTTCACTTTTACATCTATTTTCTCCCATAGGAAATAATGGCAAATTCAAGATTTAATAACTTTGGAATGGATTACTATTGCTTTACTAAACCTTCAAAATGCACATCTGTGAGGTCAAGACTTTCTACCCTGAAAATTTCAGCCCAGCACCTAAAGCCGTTTCTGAGACACAGGTGGCTGAAAAAACAGCAACAACCAGGGAAATATCTGTATTTTCAGCACTTTATATCTCAAACATCTCAAAAGGAATTCAGACCAAATTTGGTACATCACTAGACCTACCCCAGCAGATGATGCATGTCAAATTTTAGGAAAATCTGTGAAGCCAATTTAAAGTTATTAACCAGGAAACAGTGGCCTTTAACATTAAACACTCCTACAAACCCTAACTATACTGGCCTTACTGGGCCAGTATAAGAACTGCTTTTGCAAAAAAAAATTCTCCCCTGCAATTACCTAAAATAAAACATGGGGTGGTGTATAAAACTCGGCTTTCACACACACACCCTTGGCATTGGATATTTAATCATACCATGGCCCGGATATTCAGACTGCGCCAGGCTGTGGTGCAAGCCTGGGCGCAGCGCAACTTGGCTGCGCAGGGACGTTGACAGGGTGATATTCAATGGAGCTGCACCATGGCACAGCAGTGTTGAATATCGCACCCTGGCCACCTGCAGTGTGCATGGCGCAGTGGCACTGCGCCAGCGCTAGTGGCCAGAGTGAAGCATTGGGCTGCACTAGAGCAAGTTCCGTTGCGCTAGGCGCAACCGCGATATTCAAAAGTGCACATGAAAATGGGGATATAATGCATACAAGGTGCAAATGGGGCCATTTGCATGTCATTATGGCCCCACTTGCATGCAGGTGCGCCGATCCCCGGCAACATGCGCCAGGCGCCCTGCCAGGCTGAAGACTTCGGGGACCGACACCCCCTGAACAGCGTGGCACTGTGCCCCACTGCCCAATCATGGGCATATGTTGACTATTACATTCGTTCTATTTTTCTGGTGATCCAGTGGACCGCTCGCAGCCCTATCGCGGGCATAAGTAAAAAGAAAAGTATTCCTATATTCCTGATGGTCCAGTGGACCGCTTGCAGCCCACTCGTGGGCATAAGTAAAAAGAAAAGTATTCTTATATCCCTGGTGGCCCAGTGGACCACTTGCAGCCCGATCGAGGGCATAAGTAAAAAGAAAAGTATTCCTATATCCTGGTGGTCCAGTGGACGCCTTGTGTCAGCGGGCATAAGTAAAGGAAAAGTATTCCTATATCCTGGTGCTGCGGTACCCCCTCCCACCCCCCACTGGGCCCCACCTCCCGCTCTCCCCGGTCAGCGGCAGGCAGCAACTCCCACCGCTTGCCACCCTCACCAACTGACATATGCGGTGGGGCTGTCGCCCATTGGTCCTGGCGTGAGCCAATGGGCATGCAGCTCATACCACACAATCCAGATATGTGAATGGATCCATTCACATATCTGGCAATATAATGCGGTATGGGCTGCATGCCCCTCGCTGACGAGCAATGGCGTCGGCGTGTCGTCAGCGGGCGGCCGGCGGCAAGCGGGTGGGAAGCTGCCGCCCGCTCACTGACGGGGAAGGCTGGGCTGTGGGCTCGGTGGGCGGGTGGGAGGAGTATGGCTGGACTACCAGGGATATAGGAATATTTTCCTTTACTTGTGCCCATGATCGGAGCAGCAAGCGTCCACTGGACCACAGTCCACTGGACCACCAGGGATATAGGAATACATTTCCTTTTACTTATGCCTGCGATCGGGCTGCAAGCGGTCCACTGTACCACCAGGGATATAGGAATACATTTCCTTTTACTAATGCCCGTGATCAGGCTGCGAGTGGTCCACTGACCACCAGGATGTTGGACTTTACTTTTACTTATGCCCACGATTAGGCATGGGGAGCCACCATGAAGGTGCAGCTGGAGCTCAGGTGGCCGGCCCACCCACGGGTGGCAGCTGCGATGTTAAGCCCTGCATGCGGCAGCTCCTGTGGGTGGCCAGTGTTCCTATTTTTTGGCTCACCTGTGTGCAGCTCAAGTAGGGGTTGCTGCATGGACTCAGCACATCCCGGGCTGAATATCAGGATGTGCGGAGCATACTGGGCACCTCCCCACCTCGCTGTATACACATTACTGATCTGCAGCTCAGAGCGCCGGGATTTGTGCCAGGCACAATCCCCATTTGAATATCGCACCAGGGCACATCAGTGGGTTGCGCATGGCACAACTGTGTTGCCCCATGCACAACCCTTCTGAACATCCGGGCCCATGGACATAAAAATGAATGCAAAATTCTGTGCTGTGATTGGCTGGCTGGCATCTTTCTGCCATGGTAAATCCTACAATATACCCACGGCAAAGGTGCCAGTCAACCACACCACAAAAAAAAAAATTAACCCGACCTCCAAAACCAAAAAAAGCTACAACCCCCATCTTCTTTTACCCACCAAACCACCTTTCTCTGTTCAAACGCTGGTTAGCCACCACAGTTCACAACAGCCATTGAATCCAGTTTTCAATTAATCGACCAGAGTGAGCTAGATAAGATTTTCCATTCGCTCGAGTCAAGGGAGCCCCAAACAGTCATAGTGACTGAACAACCTTTCCTGTCGCTCCCACTGCTCTGGCCGCCGCTCCTCAGGCCCCCAGCACTGGAAACACAACCCAGGACTATTTTGTCTCGTGCACCAATAAACTAAAGAAAAAACAATTTAAAATGAAAACAACAAAGTTTTTCCTGTATTAAAAAAAAAAAGGGACTCAGGGTATAATCGCAATAACCCACTCAAGGGTGTGGGTTATGGGGGGATTTACCACAGCTGGCGAGGTAAATCCCCCCATAACCCACACCCTCTATTTATTTATTTAGTTATTTAAAAGTTTTACCAGGAAGGCACTCTGAGCTGTAGTGCTTGATTCCAGGTGGTTTATTGCTTAAATAAACCCCTTGAGTTATTTACCATCCAACACCTTGGGTGTGTGTAAAATTCTCATTAAACACACCACCACATGTATTATTCTATAAGTAAAGTACTATAAGCGAATGGGGCCTCTGAGACATGTCTCATATGGTATAAGAGACTTTGAGTGTGAGGTCTTGGTGAGAGTACTGCAAAGTGAAGCTGAGTTGTTCTGTCTGCCAAACCTCATGAGAAGAGTCTCTTACTGTATATCATAAGACACATCCCCCAGAGGCCCTATATTCTTAAAAATGATGAGTTAAGCTTACGTGCTTTCTTATTTTAGCACTTTTTTTTGTAAGTTTAGAATCTTTTTATTTTACTTTATTGTGCCACCCCCCCAGCACTGAAGTAGAATGCACCGCCCTAACACTCCTGCATGACAGCATGCTGTACACAGAATAAGGGGCACAGTGGTTCTGTGTGCAGATTGGCTGAAATAATGTTAGTGATCTATAATTCTGTGTAAAAATCTTGTACGTCTTTGTTGCATGGCTTGCTCATTAGACGTGGACACAACCTTATAGATTATAGATTTTTAGTACTGTATGTATTGTAGATGCCATTTGCCTGAAACTGTACACCTCCTTGTAACAAAACAGGACAACTTCATAAGCAGGGCTGCAAAGTCTTAACAGTTCTAGCCTGTCTAAAAATAAAGACTTATCATCATCATCATCATCAACAAAGAAGTTGTTTTTTTTTAAGACTACAATATAAGACATATAGAATAGTGTATGGTTGCTCATACACAACAAAGCTATGTTGCCATCGAGGGGATGTGATGATGTCACACAGACCTCGAGAGTGAAGCTCGAGAGGTCCGTGTGACAGAATCACTTCCAGATAACTAACTGTTGTGTTTAAGTATGCCAACGATATACTATTTATATAGTATATGGTTCCCCAAACTGTAGGAGGTTTGACTTTTAACAAGGTTCATACCTTGTGAATATTGTCCCGCTCGCTTGCTCGGTCACTCCCTCCCAGTCCATGCTGCAGTCGCCATCCAGTTCTGACACCAAAGATACTGATGCTTCACTGCTTCCTGCGGTCCTGCTCTCAGCAAAGGAAATTAAAAAAAAAATGGCAAACTGATAGTTTGGGAACACGGAGCCGAGTATGGCAGTCCGTGTCCCAACTACTGTATCTGACTGAATGGCACTATCGACTGATCGTTAAACACCTCCGCCATTTTAGAGCACATTTTTTGATCAGCTCTGTTTTCAGCCAATCATGTAGCAGCTCAAGGCTGAAAAGTTGTTGTACTATCGATCTGATGTCAGAACGATAGTACAACAACTTTTTTGACCTTTGAACTGTCCTACAACAACATTTGGGAAGTCACTGTTTTCCATCTAGAATAAGCCCAAACCATATACTATATAATTTTTCACAATAGCTTTTATTCAGGTACAGTTTAGCATGAATTATTTGGACATTTTGTGGTATAAATATAATTCTAAAAATGATAACTTTACAACAAGCAGTTACAAATTTGCACACATCTTCTGTGCTCTTTAAGGTAGCTATGCCGGGAGTTGGTACTCATCCCAGGTTGTGTTCTGATTTGGAGTATATAATAGAGTTCATTGTGCCTGTGTCCTTCTTGGCACATTCCGTATATTATTTCTCTGGGCTGAAGCAGTATATCAGTCTCATAAATGACAGTCTGAGAGTAAAATCAGTGGATGGAAGGGTGCATTCTTGACTTTTCAAGGCTGAAGACTATTAGTATGTATTAACCAGCAGTCAGAGTGCATCAGTGTGACTATCTGCATGTACACGTGGCCCATGGGGAAGGGCTCATCAGCCCTGGTGGTAAATTATGAGTGCAGAGCCACAGTAGATGAATGGAAGGATTCAGATAAGAGCAAATTGCACAGTTGCTGCTGCAACATTTTGATGCTTTAATCACACGGTGAGTTGTTACACAGTTATCCAACTAAGGAAACTATTGCCTACCTGCCTCTTGTTCTGAATGGATTTCTATGTCAGCTACTGAAATGTTGCTGCAGCACAGTGCAAAGGTCATGGAACATCATTGTACCCTTCTGTGGTACAGTAACATTCCAGCTGGTTTAGAAATCACCAAGCTACCTGTTTTCATTTCATGGAACTGCTGCGTGCACATCAAACATTTCAAAGGAAACGTGAACAATAATGATGTCTGCAGCATTTACTTTAAAGTCTCTGATGACTGCATACGGGGAAAGCAGTGACACTGAGGTCACAGCCAATTTAAGAACAAATATGAGACCTTCCCCCACCTACAAAAATCAAAGAAGAACTAAAACATGAACTGGAAGGGTGGGCGGGCTGGGGGCGTGGGCAGCAGGCTGGTGAGAGAGATGCAAACTGCTCAAATCTTAAAAGTATGCACTATGTAAAAATGCCAGAAGTGGGCAACCGCTTATATAACCAACCTGTGCTGCCACCTTGGGGTTTGGATTACATCAGACCTCTCGGGCTTCACTCTTGCGATCTGATGTTAAACAGGACCCCTCTGTGGCAGTACAGGCTGATTTAGCATACAGCATTCTCTAAATTGCATATGGTTAGCCCTTATTGTCCAGCAATGTCCATCCTAACTAAAAAGCTCTTGTACCCCAGTGTAAAGGTCACAGAATGCTGTTGTGTCCTTCTGTGGTACAACAGCATGTTTAATTAGAATGGAATCTAGTGCCACCTGCCGTTTTACTTTGATTTTCCCCGCACATCCAAAACCATGACTCTCTTCTAACACAAAATGTGTTGTTTTATCATTTTTATATACAGATCCCACCCCTCCATGGGGTTTCTTTTTTTTAATAGCTTGGTGGCAGTGGGTTTCTGTTTTCTTTAAAGTAATAAAAAGTTAAACTAAAAGTTTTTGAGAAGACAAAACAAAAGTATTTTTTAATTTTGTTTCAAACTACATACCATACAAAATAACACATGGCAACCTTGTACAGCTCAGGTGTGTTTCCATATCAGGGTCCTGATGACATCAGGAACCTCCTGAGCTTTGGTCTCAAGGTCCCTGATGTCATCAGAACCCCGCGATGGAACACAGCCTCATTGTGCATGGTTGCCCATACATTATTCTGTACATTTCTCGAGCATTGCTCTCGAGGTCCCTGTGATGTAACTAGAACCGCTCGATAAAACACAGCTGATGCATAATTCTCTATATTAAATGGCTTAGGCTATTTGTTAGAATGACATTTACAATTGCAGCTGCAGGTTTTTACACCACTGTTTAAACTTCTCATGTGAAATGAAGAAAAGCATTCCTAAATTTCAACCGTAACCCCCTAAAGCAATCGTGTGGGGTTTTACTCTGGCTAAAGCACTGCACTAGTCCAGCATGACTCATATTCCCAGCAAAAGGTTAATGTTGTTGCAGGCTGTGACAAAGCGACCTCTTCAACACTGTGCTGAACCCAGATGGATGCCACCTCGCTGTTCATGTCCACAGTAGACAACGTCAGTCAAAGTCACTCACACACAGAGGGTGAAATGCAAATAAAAATGACAAGAAAAAGGCACAAGAGCACACTCCATCGACACATTATTGGTATTTCATTGCCGTCTACTATGTATATAGGTGTTAGAACTGTTGTCTGTTAAGATTAGTGTTTCTCAGATAGTATCCCACCAGGTCGGATATAATCATTTTGGCCAGATGTTGGATAGCCTCAGATGGCATAGACACTCGACTGAGAATCCAGCCTCCTGGGATCTTCTGTAAGTATCTGAGGTATCTGTGGGTCTGACCTGAATCTGATGGTTCTGACCATCTGATCCAACTATCTGAGGATGGAGTCAAGGGATCTGACCTCGGATCTGTTGACCGGATCCTAGGTCAGATACCAGCACTATCCAGTAGAGGATAATTAAATCCACAAAAGTACTATCTGAGGTACACTACTTATGATTTTACAAGGGGCCTTGTCACTATTTGGGCATACAGAATCACTCAGCCTCTCTTTACAGTCTTTTCACCCAACCAGTGTGAGAGACCCTTGTTAAACCGTAAGCAACAACAAGTCCAGCATCCATGTTTGTAAGAAATAAGACAAAACAGGGTTCACTAGGTTCTGATGGAGCAGAACAGGCATAGGCCCATAATAGCTCCAATTAGGATAAATTATAGTAATTTAGTGTCCCATTATTAGAAATATAAATATCAAGATGCTTCTAGAAGTTTTCCTTTGAACTACTTAAAATAATTTTCAATGGCAATCAATTCCAAAGTGAGACTGTTCGTAATGTGTAAAAATATTTTCTATCCTTAGTTTTAAATCTCTCCTTACTAATCTGTAATGGATGTCCCCTATTATTCACTTAGAAACATAGAAACATAGAATTTTACGGCAGATAAGGACTGCTTGGCCCACCCAGTCTGCTCATTTCCCTACCTGATGGGTAAGCTGCAGATCCTAGTTAACCAGCAGCCTGGTTTTTAAATTCCATGTCCAGATTCAATATTAGTAATGGATTATTTAATATATCGTAAAAGAACAAAAGATCACCTCTCTGTCTTCTAACCTCCAAACTATGCAATCCTAATCTGTCCAATCTATCTTCGTATGAATATTGATTCATTCCTATTATTGATTTAGTATATCTTCTCTGCATTTTTTCAACTCTTTTAATCTCTGTTATTTTATAAGGGGACCATATATATGATCTATAATTCAAGATAGGTCTTACATATGACAGATATAATGGCAACAAAACATCAGATGTTCTACTTTTGATATTTTGTTTAATTGATACTATTACCCTATCAGCTTTTGCAATAACTGATGTTTTTGTGCTTTAAAGCAGCTTGCTGTCAATAAGAATCCCAAGATCTTTTTCTGTACCTTTAGATTCACTTGGGGTCCCATCTAAATAGTAAACCTGATTTGGATTATGTTTACCTGTATGTAAAACACTACTTTTTTTATAATTTAATTGCATCCCCAATTTTTTTTACCCATACACATATTGCATTGATATCGTTTTGGATGTTTAGAGTTTGATCAGCAGTCTGACATGGGCCACAAATGTTGATGTCATCTGCATATTTCGAGATAGTGTTCATGATGTTATCATCCAGGTCAGCCATAAAGATCTGAAAAATCAAGGGTCCCAATACTGACCCCTGCGGAATAACTTAATAAACCTGCCTCCTGGCAAAGAAAACCTGCCTCAGCCATACCCCACCAGCAACTCTTGACTTTATGTTACCCACCCCTTTCACTTGAAGCACTCGCAGTGCCAACAAACTCTCCTTCATAATTCCCTTCTGCTGCACCTCCCAAGCCCAACGCTCCTTTTTGGTTAGGGCTCCCTTCCTAATGAATGAGCTCCCTCCAGAGGTCACTGCAGAGAACAAATTAGGCCCTTATAAGTGCAAACTGTGCCAACACCTCTCCAATCTCAGCAACTATGACTGTTCCATCTAGGATGCCTCTACCCCCTCCCTTCTACATCCCCTCCTTTTCTCTCACCCTGTTCTCACTCGATTTCCACCACTCTCCTCCACCCTTCCCACCCTTACTATTTCAGTTTACCTCCTTCCTCCCTCTCTTTTCCCTCCCATCCCCATCCCACCTCCTTCCTTCCCTTCCCTGATCATCCCTCCTGTCCCCTGCATTAGTCCCCCCTCCTCCCTCACCCTCTTCCTACTCTCCTCCCCTTCCCACTCTTACCTTACCCATACCCCATACCCATCCTATGCCCTGCGTCTTCTTTCTTTCTCTCACTCACTCTAATACTCTATTTCCCCTTGCTCCAGTCCCTTTCCCTTCCCTATAACCCTTCCATTTCTCCCACTTCCCCTCTTCCTCATCCCCTCCCCCCTTTTTCTCTATACCCCTCCTTGCACTTTTGGTGGCAACGTGCATTTAATGACAATGTCATGCCAATTCCTTTTACTACTGTACCCTTCCCTACCTGCTCCTGTTATATTATTTGTTTGTATTTTGTTTTGACCTTTGTATCTGTCATTACTGAACGTAATTTGCAGTTTGTATTTGTTTTACTCCCTGTATTGTTACATATTTGTATCTGATGTGGAACCTTTGTAAAAGAACCTCTGGTTCAAAGGTATTTTGTAATCCTAGAACTTAATGAATAAAATAAAATGATTAGGCATGAGGTATAGCTGAGTGACACAACCACCTGAGGAGTGCATTATTCTCTTATGACCATGTATGTTCTCTTATGGAGAACTAATCCAGAGGATCACCAGGGCAGCAGGAGATGGGAGGGAGCTAGACATAATTGTCAACTTGAGGATAAAGAGCCTGGCAAGTGACAGGGTAGGGGCAGTGCTAGAGGTGTGCGAAAAAAACTTCTGATGGTGGAATTTCCTCAAAAGTCAGAATTTCCCTTTCAAGGAAGATTCCAATCTCGCCAATGATGAAAGTTCAGAAAATTCCGTGGAAGTTCCGCAAAAGTGGAATTCATCATTTTGCCCACCCCTAGGTAGTGCATGATAAGTTTAGGGAAGTGGGGTGAGGCCTTAAGCAGGTTGCATGCATGGTGGCTTTTACAAAGGTGTTACCTGTGTACTGCAGGGAAGAGGAAAGGGTATGGAGGAGGGCTTCAACTACACTGGACTAGAGGCCAACCTAGGAGGATATGGGCCTCTGCTGGGGAGATGGCCTGCATCCTTCCAGGAAGGGGGGCCTCAGTCCTTTGTGGGAAGTTTAATTGCTGCTTGGTTGAGCAAGCAGTCCCAATGATGACTCAGGGAATTACAGACCAGTCAGACTGCAAGCTCATGGAGACCATAGTTAAGGAAAGGTTGGTATAATATTTACAGGAGCATGGTCCCCAGGATGCGAGGCAGCATGGGTTCATGGGGGGGGGGGATCATGTCAAATGAATCTGATTGACTTCATTGACTGGGTCCTTAGACAGTAGACATGGGCCAAGCAGTAGATATCCTCCATCTGGATTTTAGCAAGGCCATTGACTTTGTGCCCCACAAAAGCTTGATCAGGAAGCTGGCGGATCACTGGGTTGGGGAAAAGATGGTCAGATTGGTGGAAAACTGGCCGAGGGATAGAACCCAGAGGGTGATTGTGGGGGGAGAGTTATATGGGAGGAGAGTTATCTGGCACAAGAGAGGTCACCTGTGGGGTCCTGCTGGACTTGGTGCTGGGGCCAGTGTTGTTTTGTGTCTTCATCAGTAATATTGGGGATGGCATTAAGGGTAAAATGTGCCTATTAGTGGATGACACCAAGCTCTGTGGGAAAGTGGACACAGCTGAAGGGATACAGGGCCTATAGGACAATCTGGAAAAGCTGGAGAGGGGGTCAGGTATCTGGAAGCTTGGCTTCAATGCCAAGAAATGCAAAGTTTTGCACACTGGAGCCAAGAATCCCAGGACAGGGTACTATTTGGGTGGAGTCCCGGTATCTGCATCAGAGAAGGAAAAGGAGGAGAAGAACCTGGGAGTGATGATCTCTAGTGGCCTGAAGCATTCCACAAAATGCAAGAAAGCAGCAGCAAGGGCAAACAAGATGCTGGGATGCATAGCTAGGGGGATCAGTAGTAGGAGAAAGGAGGTTATACTGCCTTTGTACATGTATATCATTGGTGAGGCTACATCTAGAGTATGGAGTTCAGTACTGGTGACCACACCTCAAAAAGGACACTAACCTGCTGGAGAAGGTTCAGAAGAGAACTACAAAGATGACAGCAGGTCAGAAGGGTAAGGCATAGAAGAGGTTGAGGGTACTGAATATGTATTCCCTGGAGAACAAGAAAGAGAGAGGGCACATGATTTAGACCTTCAAATACTTGAAAGGGGTAAGCACTTGAAAGGGATAAATAAGGTGGATAAGGAGTGTCTCTTTAAGCTAAGTGGCAACCATAACTCGAGGGGGCACAGTCTTAAACTGGAAGGGGGTTAGGAGGAAGGTTAGGAAGTGCTTCTCCATGGAGAGGGTGGCAGACACTTGGAATGTGCTGCCAGAAGGGGTAGTCTCATTGAAGATGGTAGACAGCTTCAAGAGAGACTGGGATAGGCATTGGGAGAAGGTAACGATCATGGGTAGGGAGGATGTAAAGATTGGGAGGACAAGGGGCAGCATCAGTAGCTCAAGCTGCAGACCCATACGAACAGACTAGATAGACCAAATCCTTTCTTCTGCTGGCTTCTTCATATGTTTGAGTGTATTTAACCTAGGCAGTGGAAGACTGTAAAGCCAAGGGAGGAAACAGATGCCCCCCCCTTTCTCGATGATGGAGCATAAGGGAGGGAGAGCTTGAGGAGAGTAAACTCCCCTAAGGCAGAGATGAAAAAAAAAAACAGGGATGGAGACAAGGGGGAGGAAAAGTAGGCATAAATCAGGTAAGTAAGAATAAAGGTGTAAAGGATTCAGGGAACGGACAAGGTGAAAAGGGAAGCGGTAGGTCAGGTGGAGCTTCACGGAATAGCACAGACAGCAAGTGAGGGAAGCAAGCAGGTACAGAGTAAGATATGGAGAGCCATATGCACCAATGCAAAGAGTCTGGGAAATCAAATTTCAGACCTGGAGGCTATCGTGGTGGAAGCTAGATTTGGATTTGGTGGCCCTAATGGAGTCATGGTGCACTGAGCACCATGACTGGGAAATGCTATAGTTATACCTGGCTACTCTCTGCTCAGGAGAGACATGGCAGGGATGAAGGGGAAAGGGTCACACTATATGTGAGGGAGGGAATCAAGGTCATGGAAGTGCAAGGTCGCCAGAGGAAAGGGAAGGGGTAGTGTGCAGATCTCCAGCAGAGGGAGAGGAGCTGGGTAAGACACTTAGTGAAGCCATCATTAGAATGGCAAGTATGAATGAGGTACTGCTAGTGGGTGACTTCAGTGTGCCAGATGTAGAGGGGAGCATTTGAACAGTGGCTTGATAAAGGAGCAGGGCCATCCTTGATTCCCTACAAGCAGCTTTTATCGGGCAGATAGTCACATAACCCACTAGGGATGGGGCAGTGCTGGACCTGGTACGTACAAACAGGGACAGCACTGCAGACATCACAGTGGGCAGTTCCTTAGGTACCAGTAGTCACCATACAGAGTGATTTAACATAAAGACAGGAGCAGAGGCAAACCACAGGTGAACAAGAGTCCTACAAGAGCTTGCTAAGCTCAAGGTGGACAATGCAATAGGACCTGATGGCTTACATCCCAGAATACTAAAGGAGCTAAGGGTGGAACTAGCAAAGCCATTATCAGAACTGTTTAGTGAGTCTCTGTGCACAGGAGTGGTCCCAGAAGACTGAAGAAGGGCTCATGTGATCCCGCTCCACAAGAGTGGTAGCAGGGAGGAGGCAGGGAACTACAGACCACTCAGTCATACCTCAGTAGTGGGCAAAATTATGGAGGCACTTCTTAAGGAAAGGATAGTGCAACACCTGGAATCCATAGGAACACAGGATCCAAGACAGCATGGGTTTACAACAGGAAGGTCCTGTCAAACTAATCTCATAGATTTCTTTGACTGGGTAACCAGAGTGGTGGACCAAGGGGGTGCAGTTGACGTTGCCTACCTTGACTTCAGCAAAGCTTTTGATATTGTCCCACATGGAAGATTTATTAACAAGCTGGGTAGGCTCAAGGTGGGTTAGAGGTTGGTCAACTGGGTGGCAAACTGGTTGAAGGGTAGAAAACAGAGAGTGATGGTAAACGGTATACAGTCAGAAGAGATGCAAGTCACAAGTGGGGTACCTCAGGAATCAGTCCTGGGGCCAGTCCTCTTCAATATCTTCATCAGTGACATTGCAGATGGACTGGATGGTAAGGGTTGTCTGTTTGCAGATGACACAAAGATCTGCAACAGAGTAGATGATCCAGATGGAGTGGGCAGAATGAGAAGTGGTCTAGATAAACTGGCAAAATGGTTGGAAGAGTGGCAACTGGGATTAACACAAAGAAGTGCAAGATCATGCACATAGGGAAGAGAAACCCTGAAGCCACCTATAGGTTGGGAGGGAAGTTGCTGGCAATCACAAGAGAAGAAAGAGACTTGGGCACCATCATCACAGATGATCTGAAATCATCCAAACAGACTACTAAAGCAGTAGGTAAGGCTAGAGGGATGTTGGGGTGTATTAGTAGGCATATCACAAGTCTTAGGAGGGAGGTAATATTCCCTCTTTAGAAGACACTGGTTAGGCCCCATCTGGAGTACTGCATGCAGTACTGGAGGCCGGACCTGCACAAGGACATCAACGAAATGGAGGCAGTCCAGAGAACAGCAACCAGAATGGTGCAGGTACTGCATCAAAAAACATATGAGGACAGATTAATGGAGCTCAATATGCATATCCTAGAGCAAAGGAGGGAGAGAGGTGATATGATCGAAACATTCAAACATCTTAAGGGCATTAACAAGGTGAAAGAGTCTAACACGTTTCAATATAAGAAAAATAGCAGAACAAGAGGACACAGCATGAGATTAGAGGGAGGCCGATTAAGGGGTTATGTGAGGCAGTTCTTTTTCATGGAAAGGGTGGTGGATGCATGGAACGGCCTACCTCAGGAAGTAGTGGATATGAATACAGTGCAGGGCTTCAAACATGCATGGGATAGGCATAAGGGAGCAATACAGATGAGTATGAATAGATAGGCAATGGATAGAGTAAAGACCTATGGCACATTCATAAGGTAGAAAAAATGGGCAGACTGGATGGGCCTTGTGGTCCTTATCTGCTGTCAACTTCTATGTTTCTGGACTATAGGGGGTGGATTTTAAAGAAATGTGAAACTGAATCAGAAATTGCCTCATTGCGGGTTGCCATTACAATTCAATTCAGTTCAAAGTTTATTTTACCATGATAACACCATTGAGACAACTCATTTGTGAGTAGGTCCTCGGGGGACATAAGTACAATACAAAATACTGAACAGTTACAGTGGTACAATACAGATACAGCTGAGACACCATATACAAGAAAAGTAGACAAAAGGAAGTTAACTAGGTACAATACTGAATAGCAGTATGTTTCTAAGTCTAATCCAGGGGCCTATACAGGTAAAGCTAGTTGAGTACAACAATTATGAAAAATGATTGGTGCAAAAATGTAAACTGGAACAATAGAAAAGGACATAGGGTGCAAGGCTGAGGGATTTTATAGCAATACAGAAGGGTCAATGGCGGAAAAAGTAATACAGGTTACAGGGATATAACAGGAGGGGAGAGAGAGGCAGGTGTGGGGGAAGGAGGGTGAAGAATGCAGAAAACTAAGAAACATCGAGGGAAGACACGGGGGTGTATGCTGTACAAGTGCTTAGTACTAGTGCTGGATGAAGGGATTAGAGGGGTTGAAGCAAACCATGCCAGAGGAAATGGGGAGTAGGGGGAGGATTAGGAGGGGGAGGGATGGAGGAAGGAGGGAAGGGGAGGGGAGGATTAAGTGCCAGGAGTCGGAGAGAATATACATGATTACAGTAAGCATGTTCAAGCATAGCAGTTACATCCATCCTTCAACATATGCCCAGTCAAGGACTTGAATGTACACAAGGCAACGGTAAGCTTAAATTTAAGAGTTTTTTGTATAGTGTTCCATAAGGATGGCAGGGCATAATTTAGGGATGAAGAACCAAACAGGATTCTAATCCATGGAGTATCAAATGTTAAATATGAGAACTTCCTGAGAGTGTATGCACCGGAGGCATGTTTAAACCATGGAGGGGTAGAAGCTCAGAGAGGAACAATAAGTGAGGGGATAATTAATTCAACCAGACTTTACGTGAAGAAAGGGAGCGAAAGCTGAAGGCTTTCAGGGTCTGAGGGCAGGTGAATGAACCTTCCTGCCCTCCCCAGCTTCCGACTGAGCTGCCGCCGAAAAGCCCACAAGTACAGGTACGATTTCAAGACCAAGCAAGCTGCCCGGCCAGATTTTTGAACTTGGCGCCATTTCAGCTCCCTGTGTGTGCTCTGCTGCGTATAGAGCTTTATTAAGTTGCTCTGTACAGTCAGAAATTAGCATTTTCGGCCTGCCCCCCCCCCACCTCCTACTTTAATTAAATACACTTCAGCCCTGCTACTGTCTGTGCCAATTGGTCACAGAAGAGAGAAGGCGTTTCAGTACAACTCCAAGCCTACAGTTCCCTCCTCTTGCACTTCTAGCCACCCCCTTCCTGAAGGCACTCCGAGTCTGCTGTCAGTGCTCCCTAGAACCCATACCAGTACTAATTTCAACATTTCTCTCCTTTTCCTGGATACTAAGTTCATAGGGCTGCTTGTGCTGCGTTAACCGGTCACCCCTGCTACAGGGTATCTCCTCACCCTCTTTTCCCTGTGTAACTCCCTCCACTCTTCTGCCATACCCTCACTCTCCTCTCCCTCTACTCCCAGTTCAGCATCTCTCTTGATGTGTTGACTCATCATGACCCTCTACCCACCCTGCTCTCACTTTGACTCCTCTACCTCCTACTCTTCCCTGCTGGTACCCCCCCCATGTCACCCACCCTCTTACCCCCACACTATCTGCCCCCTTCCCTCACTCAACACACACTACCTCATCTTACTCTCAGCGTCACCCCCACCCCATCACACCTCCACCCCAGCCAATCACTGCTCCCCACTGTACCCACTCCTCCTAGCAGCACCTCACATCTTAACACTCCCTGTAGCTACCACTGCATCCAGTCACACTCTTCTGCCCCCAAGGGCTCTTCAGCGTCACAAAATGACCAAACTTGCTCTCCTCAGGGCTCTCCTCCTTCTCCTTCTCCTATCTAGAAATATCTACCCCAACCCGGGGCCCATACCTGCCACCCACACATGTCCCCCATCCAATGATGTTTTTTGCGTTGCATTCATTAATATATGCAGCTTACTAAAACAGTTTAACATCCTCCATGGGTGGATGGTATAACACCACCCTGATGTCACCCTTGTTGAGACTTGGCTCTCCGACTCTACCCCTGACTCCATCGTGGCAATGCCCGGCTACTCCCTCTTTTGTGCTGACAGACAGGGTAAGCATGGAGGCGGCTCTTCCCTCTACCTTAAGGACTCAACGCAAGGCCAACCTCTCCTCACCCCCCAATTGGAACATGAGGCACAGGCCCTCACTATAAAAGCTACTATCGGGAAGACCTCCACCCCTCTCCTTATCACCACAGTCTACACTGCCCCCCCCCCCCGAGACCAGAAAATGTCATTCCACTCTGTCCTGAACTACCTCTCCCTTCTCCCCACAGAAAATGAATGCATAGTTCTGGGGACTTCAATATTAACTGGCAGTCCAGTTCAGCTGCACCATATAAAGATGCCACTGTCACCAGGGATCTAACTCAGGTAGTCACCACTCCCACGTGGCAAAACCCCAATTCCGGCTCTGCCATTCTCCTGGACCTGGTGTTCACCAACTTCCCTCACAGAATCACTGCTGACTCAGACCTCCCTAATGCCCTGAGTGACCACTCTCCGGTGCTCTGCACCTGGTCCTGTAAGGCCCAGAAGCCCCCACCAAAAATCATCCTCCAGCATAAACTTAAACCGGGCAAGCTTGAGCAATTAAGACTGCACCTAAGGTGCAGGGATTGGTCACCCTTAAAAAAAACACCCCTGACATAGACTCAACACTCAACCTATTCATCCACATATTTAATGCAGCCTGTGACAAGTTTGCATCTCTGACCAAATGTGTGATCAAAGGCAACACTATACCTTGGATCTCCCACTGTCTCCTTGATCAGCTGCACCACCGTGACTCCCTCTGGCAAATAGCCCTCGAAACAGGCCTCCCTGCTGACAGACAATGTTACCAGGAGGCTAGGAACAAGTGTACCTGGGCTATACGTAGAGCCAAAGCAGAACACTGCAAACCATCCCTTACGTCCTCCTGGGGCTCAGGCAGAAAATTTTGGAATAACCCGAAGGAGCTTAGTGGAAAGACAATAACACCCCCTCCCAAATAAATATAAATGACCACTGTACCACTGACCCCAATCTTACTGCTGACACCTTTAACTCCTCCTTCTCAGACCTCAGCAACATACTCCTCCCCCCACACTTTTTTGTTCCTCCCCCTGCACCCTTCACACTCCCCCTTCTCCTCACTCCCTTTTCGCTTAAAGACCCTTGCACCATGGGAAGCCAAACCCTATCTTCAAAAAGCCCTCAGTGGTTCCCGGTTCAGTAACGATTCTCTGGACCTGAAACTGCTCCGCCTGACCCTGCAGGAAGTCCTTGCCCCACTAACCTGCGTACTCAATCGCTCCCTGTGTCAAGGCAAATTTCCATCTCGCTGGAAAGTGGCCACCATAACTCCCATCCACAAAAGCGGTGACTGTACGGCTACTCGCAACTATCGCCCCATCTCTATCCTCCCCCTCCCCCAAAGCCCTGGAACACATCATCTCTGATCAGCTCACTGACTACCTCACAAAATATGATCTCCTATGTAAGGAACAACACAGCTTCCACAAAGGCCGCAGCACCACCTCGGCACTCCTGGAATTTACCTCCTCTGTTCACTCAGCCCTGGACAGAAATCATCTTACTGGTGCTGTCTTCGTGGATCTGTCAAAAGCATTCAACACCATTAACCGTGCCCTCCTCCTATCTACCCTCCCCCTGCTAAGTGTTTCCCAGGAGTCCACTAATTTGTTTTCTGACTATCGTACAAGTAGAACACAACAGGTCAATATAGGCAGCACCATCTCCACCTGCCTCCCACTTAGGTCAGGGGTGCCCCAGGGCTCTATCCTGGCCCTCCTGCTATTTAGCTTATATCTAAACACCCTCCCCCATGGCTTGCTCTGGTAACCTGCTACTTTATGCAGATGATGCTGTCCTCTATTCCTCCCACCTGGATCCATGCGTACTCCAGCAATTGCTCCAAACCTCCTTCTCTAAGGCTGAACAATGGTTAGCCAACCAGCGACTTGTTTTATACTACAAAAAGACAAAGGTCATGACTTTTATTTATTTAGATTTTGATAACCGGGTAACCTCACTGAGACCAGGGTCCCTTTTTCAGGAGTGATCCGGATTAGTTACAGACAATGATTACATACAGTTAGCACGCAGTAGTACACACATTGGCAGGAGTACACAGTAGATTAAGCATACATTAACATAGGGTAAGGAGTACATTAGAGAGAATGTCAGTTACATTTACATAACAACATAGTAAGTTTACATACCTATAACAGCAAAGCAGATTAAATCAGACATGTGCCATCAATACCACCATATTGTGGGCTCCTCCTGTGAGACAAGCAGAAACTTACAGCCACCAGGACTAGGGTTCAGGCTAGCAGTTGCAGCCACAGAGACTATATAAGCTCTAACATGTAAACTTTCAGGCCAGACTTAAAATCCTGAGTAGTACGACTATCAGCCAAGTCAGCAGTGAGAGGGTTCCACTATTGTGGGGCAGAGTACCTAATGGAGTGCTTGCCATAGTTAGTTTGGACATGAGTGATGTCAAGGGGATGGCCAGTGGAGGATCTCAGGTTTTGGCCCCGGGCTTTGGGGTTTAGTAACCCACGCAGGTGAAGAGGGGGGCCAGCAGTGGTGAATTTGAAAGTCAGGTTCAGGGAGGAGTTGACCAGTTTTTATCACTTAGAGGGCCAGTGGAGATCAGTAAGGACCTCGCAGTGGTGCCTTCTTGGCGGGGAGTTGGTGGCGAAACAAGCCACCCTATGGTACAGCGTAGTAAGTTTTCTTTGCTCACCCTCCCTAAGGGACTACAGCAGTGGAGCCCCATAGAGGAGGGAGGGGAGAAGGTTGCAATTAGATATGGCGCAACGGGCCTTGAGAGAGAGAGAGTCACCCAGCCTGTAAAGAAGTCCTAACTTCTGGTGGGTGGACTTTACAACACAGCCTATGTGAGGCTGGAAGGTCATTGCCCGATCAAGCAGGATTCCGAGGTATTTAATCTTGTCTGAGACCTCTATTCTCTTCCCTTGTGCAGTAGAAAGCTGTAGGATACCATGCTGGTCTCAGCCAAGGCAACGGGATCCAAACAAGACTACCTTCATTTTTTCCTCATTCATTACAAGCGAGTTTGAGGAGAACCAGGCTTCCAGTGCGGCTAGACCGGCCTGGATGTTGGCACTGATTACACTAGGAAGTGGGTCACTGCAGTAGACGACAGTGTCATCTGCACAAAGGATGAGGTTATTCCTCCCACCAATTGCCTCGATATCATTGACAAAAAGGGTGAATAGCAAGGGACCAAGGATTGAGCCCTGAGGTACCCCGGAGATTACATGTTTAGTACTAGGCTGGGTTCCTCTCCATAGGACTTTCTGGGTTCAGTTTAGCAGATAGCTCTCAAACCATGTGACAGAGACCCCATCCAGTCCAAGTGGTTGAAGTTTGGAGAGGAGAAGTTCATGGCTGACCAAGTCAAATGCCTTGGATAAATCAATGAATAGAGCCCCCATTGGGGAATCGCTATCCATTGCATCAAGGATGTCCGATGTGAGCCAGATAAGGGCTGTATCAGTGCCATGGCCCTTCCTAAAGCCATGCTGGATGTCAGCTAGGAGTAGGTGCCTTTCAAGGTAGTCCTGTAGTTAACTGTAGACCAGTCTTTCCTGCACCTTTATAAGGGGGCAGAGAATAGAGACTGGTCTGTAGTTCCCCACATTATCCCATGGCCCTTTTTTGTGAATGGGGACAATAGTTGCCACCTTCCATTTATCCAGGACCTTTCCTTCAAGGAGGGACCTGTTTATGAGTAAGGCAACTGGGAGGAAGATAGCCAGAGCAGTAGCCCGCAGGAGTCTAGGTTCTAGCAGGTCATGTCCCGGAGAGGAGTCTGGGTTTATTCATTGCAGAAGGGGAAGTACTTCAGTGGGCTTGACCAGCTTCAGGTGAAACTGTGGTCTGGAGTGTTCTCAGGTGGGGTCTCTGATTCTGGGGGCACCAGAGGGCAGGTGGGGTAAGGTTCCTCCAAGACTGGAGAAAGTGGCACTAAATGCCTCGACAATTAAGGTGGGGTCATTGGTTAGGGTATCACCAACCAGGAGCGCACCTTCTTGGGCAGTAGGGGCACCCTTTAAGAGCAGCTTAATTTGGCCCCAGAATCTCTTGGGATCCCATAGGTGCATGGACTGGAGATCATGTAGGTATTTGGATTTAGCCGAGTTGGAAGCTTTCTTGCACTGATTCCTCAGTTGTCTATACCTCTCCCAGTCAGTTTTCTGGCCTGTGGATTTGTACTGTCCCCAGGCCCGATCTCGAAGCAACATGCTCCATTTGAGGCTAGGGTTAAGCCATTTGTGGCATTTTCCCTGCACCCTCAGTTTTTGGGGTGTATGTTAGCCACTGACATAAAGGTGTTGGTAAAAAAGCCGAGCGCCTCATCTAGAGTAGGGAGGGAGATAAGAGGGTCCCACTTTACGGCATGTAGGTCAGAGCAGAGAGCCTACGAAGAGAAACTGCTGTAGTTTCTGGCTTTGGTTACTTTGGGAGGCAGTTTGGGAGGTCTGTTTGACCAAATGTAGAAAATTGGGGAATGGTCATTACCAGAACACTCACAAACATTGCCAGCCACAAATCCTAAACTTCCACCTGACCCCCCCCCGAACATGTAGATATCTTCAAGTACCTAGGCATCATGCTAGACCCTGCCCTCAACTTTCACCAGTATAGCCATCTCCTCTCTACTGCTGTCAACACCAGAATCAGCCTCCTATGCAGGTACAAACACTGTTTCACCCCAGAGGCCCTCTGACTAGCCGTCTCCTCCTCAGTCCTCTCTTTAATTGACTATGGGATCCTTGTCTATGGGGCAGCTGACTCCTCCTCCCTCAGCAGTCTACGCCAATCTCTCAACAAAGCCTGCCACCTTATCCTTGGTTGTGCCCATACCACACACAGCTGCACCCTCTATAGCACTACAAAGTGGCTCAAACTCGAAGATAGACTTAAGTTCCACACTTGTATCATGGCCAAAAAGATTTCCCATGGCCTCCCTCCCCCAGGCCTCACAGCCCTCCTAAAACTGGCTCCTGTTAGTAGAAACACTCGTAGCTCTGCTGGATGCCGGACCTCCCTATGCCAGAGAACTTTTAGCTGCAGGGCCCCCAAATGCTCTCCCTAGCTCAACTGCAACAGAACATAATATGGGCTATTTTAAATCCCTTCTTAGAGACCACCTTCACTCGGCCAGTACTTGTGACTGCTACTGAAACCACTCTGCATACCCTGCTACCTAGTCCCCCCCCTTGTTATTGCGCCCCCTCCACCCTGCCCTAGACAATGGAATTTGTCCAGCCTCCTCCCCATCTTCTTTCTGCCCCCCACCCCTTCCCATGCTACCCAGTCCCCCTATTGCTGCACCCACTGCTACCCCCACCCCTTGGCAATGGACCTTGTCCGGCTTCCGCCCATCTTCCTTTCTGCCCCCCTGCCCTTCCCTACTATAGACCTTCACTATATATATTGTATATTTCACCACTTATTTACCTGTATATTGCATATTATATCTGTTATGCACCTGTATATTGTATCCACTACCCATTATGTTACCCACTCTGCATATTGTTCATGCTACTGCTTCATCCTCTGTTGACAATCCTCTTGTATTATTCATGTCAAGCCTTGTTCCTATCACGTGAAGCCTTTGTAAATGAGTCTCTGACTCAAAGGTTGTTTGCAAAATTTCAATAAATAAAAAATAAATAAGAGAGACTGGTACGGTTCTCTAGGGAAGTGGCCTAAATGTTGAAGGAAAAAGGGTGGCTTTCAGGAGTCATAACTAAGTGTAGAGGGAGGAGGACAGAGAGGCATACCAAGTAAAGCAGAAGGAAGTGGGTAACGCAGTGAGGGCAGCAAAGGTGCAGAAAACAGACAGCCAAAGGGGTAGTTAAAGGGAATAAGATTTCTTCAGATACAAAAGTGAGAAGAGGAAAGCAAGGGGAGGGATAGTGAGGCTCAGGAGGGTGTCAGGGGGAGACTGCACAGAAGAGTACCATGGAAAAGCTGCCATCCTGAACTTCTGCTCTGTCTTCACAGTGGAGGGGTGGGGATCAGTCCACTAGGGAGTAGGAGGAAGGGGTGGGTGATGTGGACATCAGTCCATTTTCAGAGGAAACAGTCCTGAAGGGATATGCAGGTCTGAAAGTGGACAAGGCTATGAGACTGGACAGCACACACCCAGGGTACTAAAGGAACACAGAGAGGTGCTAGCTGCCCCACTGATGGCCTTATTTAACATTTCACTGGAAACAGCCATGATTCCAGAGGACTGGAAAAGAGCAGATATGGCCTCTTCATGTAAGAGCACCAGCAGGCAGGAGGCTAGCAAGTACAGGCTAGTCAGACTCACTTAAGTAGTGAGCAAATTAATGGAAACTTTGTTTAAAGAAAGGTTTGGAGAATATCTTGAATCCAATGGGCTGCAAGACCACAGACAGCATGGATCTAAAGGGCATGGGAAGAGGTCATGCTAGATGAATCTGATGGATTTCTTTGACTGGATGATCAGGGAAATAGATCAGGGGAGGAACTGGACATGGACTATCTGGACATTAGCAAGGCGTTTGACATTGTGCTGCACAGGAGACTGATAAAGAATCTGAGCAGCCTGGGGGTGGGATCCAGAGTAGTGAATTTTTTAGAAACTGGGTAATGGATAGTTGACAGAGGGTGGTGGTTGACAGTACTCACTCTAATGATGGGATAGTGACCAGTGTGGTGTTTCTGGGCTCAGTAATGGGACCAGTCCTCTTTAATGTTTTTATAAGTTACATTGCAGAACAACTGGATGGGAAGGTATGCCTTTTTACGTTCGCTTGCGCGCATGCGCAAGGAACGTTTTGGGAGAGTAGCACACTTTGGAGTGTGCCTCTCCCTTGCAATCCAGTGCTCCGCTGAGCAGGCGTGGCAGTCCTGCACCAATGGTGCGGAGCTGTGTATGACAGTGGTGGTCTTCACTTCAAAGAAAACCACTGCTGTCATACCGAACACTGCGTCTTGCCCCCTCGGCGTCCGCGCTCCCCAGCGTCGTGCCGTCCCCCAAAGCTTTGGTGCCACGCTGGGAGAACGTTGTTTGCCGATGGGGTGCCCAATCCCGTCGGCTCCATGGCCCCAAGCCATCCTTCTGCCATGCTGGGGCCCACCCCAGTGTGGCAAGCGTCCCATTTGTTTTGCGAAGGGTGCCCAATCCCCGTCGGCTCCTCGGCCGTGCTTAGTTTGCGGCCAGGGGTGCCCAATCCCGTTGGCTCCTTGGCCCCCCAGCCATCTCTGCCACGCTGGGAGCCCATCCCAGCATGGCAAATGTCCCAACGTAGTCCTTTTTTTTTTAAACCTGTAAAGAAAAACGGTCCACATAGTCTTCCAGTCCCCCCCACAACCGCACCCACCCACCGCACCCAGCCTCCCCACACACACACCCACCCCATACTTACCTCCGGAGCTCAGTGCAACGATCTTCGGTGGATCGGGAACACTTCCGCACTCTTCAAAGCCGACCGCGAACTGAGGAAATGCCGGTAAGCTGTATAATGGGCTAGATGGGGGGGGTTCAACTTTATTGCATATCTCAGGCATTTTTTGGAATTTTTGCACCAAATTTTCAACATGGGGTTTTTGGGACCCCTTCTCATGAATGACATCACTTTCATGGTGTTATTCGGACCTGAAGGGTGATTTCGCAGTCACTGCGCAGTCACTGCACAAAATCACCCTTCGGGCCTGAACAGCACCATGACAGTGACATCATTCATGAGAAGGGGTCCCAAAAACCCTATGTTGAAAATTTGGTGAAAAAATTCCAAAATATGACTGTTTAACGAGCGTGCGTTGCGCAGTTCCTACGCAGGCTCGTAAGTTCGGGAATTTTCAATATTTTCACTCCAGATTTTCAACATTGCCATTTTACCACACCTCCTCATGAGCAGTACAGCTTATTTTTCACATCCTGCCCAAAACGTGTTTCCGCCCATGTAGCGCACAATGGCGCAGTCGGTGTGCGAAATCAATGTATGGGACACATTAAGAAAATCACAGTGACACTGATCATGAGCAGAGGTCTTAAAATGGCTGTGTTGAAAATTTGGTGAAAAAATTCTTAAAAATGACTGTTTTACGAGTGTTCATTGCGCAGCTCCTATGCACGCTCGTAAGTTTGTGAATTTTCAATATTTTCACTCCACATTTTCAACATTGCCATTTTACCACACCTCCTTATGAGCAGTACAGCTGTCATTTTTCACATCCTGCCCAAAATGTGTTTCCGCCCATGTAGCGCAAAATGGTGCAGTCCGTGTGCGAACTCAATGTATGGGACACATTAAGAAAATCACAGTGACACTGTTCATGAGCAGAGGTCTTAAAATGGCTGTGTTGAAAATTTGGTGACAAAATTACTAGAAATGACTGTTTTATGAGTGTTCATTGAGCAGTTCCTATGCACGCTCGTAAGTTTGCGAATTTTCAATATTTTCACTCCACATTTTCAACATTGCCATTTTACCACACCTCCTTATGAGCACTGCAGCTGTCATTTTTCACATCCTGCCCAAAACGTGTTTCTGCCCACGTAGTGCACAATGGCGCAGTCGGTGTGCGAAATCAATGTATGGGACACAGTAAGAAAATCACAGTGACACTGTTCATTAGCAGAGGGTTTTAAAATGGCAACATTGAGAATTTGGTGAAAAAATTCCTAGAAATGACTGTTTTACGAGGCGTGCATTGCACCGTTCCCAATACTGCCTTCGTAGGTTTGCGAATTTTCAATATTTCCACTCCAGATTTTCAACATTGGCATTTTACCACACCGCCTCATGAGCAGTACAGCTGTTATTTTTCACATCCTGCCCAAAACGTGTTTCCGCCTATGTAGCGCACAATGGGGGTAACAAAAAGGTCATGCTGAAAATTTATTGTGCAAATACCAGCAATCGCACAGGGCATTAGGGTAAAGCACCATACGTGCCAAACACCACTGCAAATACCTGCAAGCGAACGTTCAGCATTGACAAATTTTTGTTATAGATGATGCCAATATCTGTAATTGGATGGATGCTCGGGAGAGAGTAGATAGCACATGCAGGGATCTTGGGCAACTCAGGGAGTGATCAAGAGCATGGCAGTTGGGGTTCAAGGCCAAAAAGTGCCAATCTGTCTCACCTAGGGCATAGGAACACATGAGTGGAGTAAAGGGTGGGGCAGGTACTGACAGTTACTAAGCAGGAAAGGGACCTTGGGGTTATCATAACTGATGCCCTCAAGGTGGTAGGGCAGTGTGACAAAGCAGTGGGTAGGGCTAGTGGGATACAGGGGTGCATAGGGAGGGGTATCTCCAGCAGGAGCAGGGAGGTGATGTTGCCACTGTATCGCTTGCTGGTGAGACCCTACCTGGAGCATTGTGTGCAGTTTTGAAGGCTGCACCTCAGAAAGGGATAAATACAGGAAGCAGGCAATCCAGAGGAGGGCAACAGAAATGATGCTGGGGTTGCACGAGCAGCCCAATGAAGAAGGACTTAGGGATCTCAACATGTACACCCTGGAAAAAAAGAGAGTGAGAGGGGGCATGATAAAGACCTAAAAGTGCCTCACAGAGGTGAGCTGTGGTAGGGGCAACAGTGGGGGGGGCTTCAAGCAAATGTGGGATAGTCATAGGGGTATATTATTTAGGTAGGGAGGAGGGTGGGTCACCAGATACCAGTTAGTGTCTTCAGAGACAGATTACACAGGGAACACCTGGGCAGACTGTGTGGACCAAGCAACCCTTTTCTGCTGACAAATTCTATGTTTCGATATTTTTCACCCTGGAGTGTGTTATCCCACTTATACAATGGGCTTTTATTTGTTCACAAAGTTCAGGTAAGGTGTTAGAAAATAATCAGTGGTCATGTGACATGTTTTGACCAATGAAGTTACAGGATTTTCAGGGTCTTCTTTACAATTCATGTCAGTAGATAGCTTCTCTTTGGATAAGAATTATTGCAAGTCTTTCCCGTTAACACTAGCACTATATTGTTTTTCTGTATTCCTAATTAGTATTGCTGCGGTAAACGGTGTCAAGAGTATTGGCACCATAACTTTTATTTTAAGTGCCCACCTTCTTATTAAAGAGGTACTAAAGCACGTTCTGAAGTTTAATACCAGAGCAGTCTCTAGCTCTAATGTGTATATTACTGCTTAAATGCTAGACATAAATATTATTCTAAGAAAACCTTCACTTTATGTACTTACAGTCAAGTAGCATTCATTCTTGAAATCCTTGGCATTGGAGTGCCTGCGTAGTGAAATAATCCCTGCAGTGATATTTTACTGTGCATTTATAAATATGGAAATTACATTCTGGGGATCAAGAGACTTGCGTTCCTCTGTCTTTCTCTAATCGCTCTGCCAGCGACCAATAACTCACCTGCATCCTAGCGGGTCATGTGATAGCATTTGCATATATTATAAATAGAACACTCTTTGGCTAAAGGCAGCTTCTGACTGTTGTGGGAAGACACATTTGTATGTTATGTACAAACATCGCTATAGACAGCTTTCAGAAAATATATATGGGAAAAATATATTTTATACAAAAATATGTGTGATACAAGCTTCTGCCCTAGTGAAAACACTTTTCACAGACAGATTTCTATAATACTTTCTGCTAGAAACTGTAAAATACCAGTTCACAAACCCTCTCATTTTGCCCAGTCGAGAAGGTGGTTATTGCCATGTCATTGTCTGTAAACATGCAACAATCCTGGACTGACTCATGGCCAGTTTGTATACAGAAACCTGAGTAACACAGAAAATAAATCAAAGTACCAATGGTACTAAAGATGTCAAATAAGGTCTGCAAAGTCTGAAATAAATATATATTAAAATACAATATACTGTACCTGGATTTCAAGAAACTGCGACAGTGCCTCAGGGGTGCCCTGGCAGAAACAGAGAAAATGGGTATGGTGGAGGAAGATTAGGCAAAAATAAGGAAGGCCATTGAGAAGGCAATGAACCTCGGTGTCTTGCAGTTAAAGAAAACAAGCAAAGGAGACCACTACGGTTCTCCAAGGAAGTAGCAGAGAAAGTGAAGCAAAAGAAGCAGGCATTCAAAAGGTACAAGTCGACACAGAAGGAGGAGGAGGGGAAGAGTTAAGAAAAACAAAGGGAGCCAGGGAAGGCATTTAGGAGAGCAAAAGCACAAATTGAGGAAAGCACTGTCAAGTCAACGAAGAAAAGCAAGGCAGGGATACTGAGACTACAAGGGGAAGGGGTGGGAGGAAGTGTGGAAGAGGGCCAAAAGAAAGAAGACATATTGAGCAAGTACTTTTGTTCAGCATTTATGAAGGAAGGGGTAGGTGATGGGCCACAGATGGTGGAGAAGTACATTAAGGGAAGGGAGGAGAACTCTAGCCCTTTTACGGAAAAGGGAGTCCTTGGGGGAACTAGAAAAATTAAAAGTGGACAAAGCAGTGGGCCTGGACAGATTCAACCCAGGATACTAAAGGAACTAATGGAGGCACTGGTTCACCTCTGACAACCCTGTTAAATCTATCACTGGATATGGGGGAAGTTCTGGGGGACTGGAGGAGGGCAGATGTGGTCCTGCTGCACTAAAGTGGGAATATAGAGGAGATAAAAAATTACCGATCAGTAAGCCTGACCTCTGTGGTGGGCAAGGTTATGGAAACACTCTGTAACCCCTAAGGGCTACTACCCCTACCTGCATGACTAGGCACAGGTTGAGGGGCCTGAGCTCATTGAACGGGTGCCTCCACCTGGAAGAATGGTTCTGGGGTAGCATAATTGCTGTTGGTATAGCCGTCCAGGATGCTATAACCCCCCCACCAACCCCTCTAGTGGCCTAAACAGTATAGCAGCAAAACATTCACATGTACCATATGGCAGTAATGACTTGCTCACACCCCTTGCACTTACTACCAGGGCTGGATCCTCTGCAGCTGCCCTGGAGACCCCCTGTAAAGTAAGACCTGTAATGCAACAGTTCAATGACAGACACAATACCCCTACCAAAAAGGTACGCACTAGCCAGGTTAAATGCAAAAAGAACACAATCTGATTTATTCAGGGGGAAGTGAACAGGGGCGGGGCATGACTCTAGTGGATGATTGACAGATCTGATTAATTTAGACTGAACATGAATGCACAGTGAGTCCCTTGTATACAGTCACACAACCCTGGGTACCCCGTTGTTAAGCAGGCTAGCCTGAAGCGATGCTCGGGGTAGGCTGGCGTTGCAGCTGTTGTTGGGGGCCCCTTAGGAGAGAAAACAATCAGCAGGCACGTCAACCCCGAATTTGTAATCTGGAGCCGGATGGCTCAGTTTGTTGTAATAAACCCAAACAAATAAATCAGATGACACACAATGATTGCAGCTTTGTTGCAGGGAGCTACCCTGTTAGGTACTCACGCTACCCGGACCAGGAGGCAGGACTGATGAGATGAAGACCTCTGTATGATGTTCTGGTTTGCCAGGGGAAGCAGGGCCCACACGACTCACCGAGGTGGTCGCTACCTGTTTGATGGTGTTGAGCAGGGAGCTGAATCCCTCAGCGGTTCTTTCATTGGAAATGTCTCTGCAATGGGAGTGGCAGTCTAGGCCAAGGTGGCAGGGCCCAGACCAGAGCAGGCAGTTCAGATTTAGTCCATGACAGTGCTGGAGCAGCTTCCAGCTAGAATAACACACTTGAAGGTGGGCAACCACATCGCGACCCACGCAGCACATTCAGCATATTTATAAGCAACACAACTCTTAGCCACAGTTCAGGTAAAGTCCGGTTGCAATCTAGCAGAAGTTCAGCACAAACGTCTCAATCCATGACTCACTTTGGTACCTGGCAGGACAATCGCTTCTGGAGCAAGTCTTCGGTCCCAAAAATGATCACTCTCTTTCTCTTCAGGCTTCAGATCTCAAACAAAGGGATTAGATTTAAGTCCAACTTTCACATTCACAGGATTTATCACTGGAAGATGTGACAGGCAGGCCAGTGTGGTCTTCCCACTGATTCTCCCTTGCACCTATGCAGGAGCAGCTGCTTGATGGCTCAAGCTATTCATTCTCCAAACTCCAGCTTACAACTGACTCTGCTGCAGGCAGTTATGGGGATTTCCTCTGAGATCTCTGAGATCTAAAATATTTGGTTGGCTGAGGGAACTGTCTGTCACAGCAAGGGCTCCCCCTCCAGATCCATTTAGGCACCAAACCTTAAAAACTACAAGTCCTACAGATTTTAATCCCACAAGACATCTGGGGACAGTCTCCCTTTTAGGTCCCCTGAGGTTCGATTAATCCAACTCTGGCAGTCCGGAACCAAAATGGTGGCTGTTATGCAAAAAGTCCAAGCTGCAAGAGAAGGCAGGTTAAACAAACTTCTATACTATTATTAATAAGGCAGATAAACAGTAAATGAACACAGTTCCTAACAGAGCTCCCTCTGCGCATATAGCGACTGCAGAATGGAGCAGAAATACCACTCATTGGCCGATCATGAGCTCTAAACTACTCGGAGCCAGCCCAGACTAATTTCTAAGACAGCATAATGACTCTCTTAAAGAGACAGGCATGGAGGCTTTCTATAGCACTCTCATGCAGACACATATGGCTACTGCAGACACTGGACACCATCCTGACAGTGGGCATTAGACAGCCCAGGATGACATTTTAGTAAACACCAATTGTAAGGGGGTTGCAACTACTTAAAGAAAGGATTGGGGAATACTTCAATACCAGTGGATTGCAGGATCTGAGGCAGCATGGGTTCACAGGGGGGAGATCTTGCCAAACTAACCTGATAGAGGTTTTTGGCTGGGTTACCAGGGAGGTGGATCAGGGAGAAGCAGTGAATGTAGCCTACCTGGATTTCAGTATGGCATTCAACACCATTCCACATAGAAGACTGGTAAACAAGCTGGGAAGCCTGGGAATGGGTCCAAAGATAGTAGAATTGGTTTGAACTTGGTTAAGTAACAGAACTCAGAGGGTGGTAGTAAATGGTATTCACTTGGAAGAAGGTAAAGTAACCAGCAGGGTGCCACAGGAGTCAGTACTGGGACATCCCAGAAGGGCTAGAAGGAAAGGTATGCTTGTTCACAGATGACACAAAAATATGCAACAGAGTGGACACTTGGGGGGGGGGGGAGAATGAAGGAAGATTTAAAAAGGCTGGAAGACTGGTCAAGGGTTTGGCAACTGGGATTCAATGCCAAGAAGTGTAAAATTATGCACATTGGGCACAGAGACCCAAGGGTATCATATCAGTTGAAGGGGGGGGGAGTGTTAACGACCACAAAAAGGAAAGGGATCTGGGGATCAGCATATCTGATTACCTGAAAGTAGCAAAGCAGTGTGATACAGCAGTGGGAAGGGCTAGTAGGATGCTGAGATGTATAGGGAGAGGTATATCCAGGAGAAAAAGGGAGATAGTTTTACCCCTGAATAGATCTATAGTGAGACCTCACCTGGAGTACTGTGTCCAGTTCTGGAGGCCCCATCTCAAGAAGGACATAGAGTGGGTGAAGGTGGTGCAGAGAAGAGCAACCAAGATGGTGCATGGCCTGTATTGGAAGCCACACAAGGAAAGACTCAGGGAATTAAATATGTACTCACTGGAGGGAGAGGAGAGAAAGGGAAGATATTTTTTTATTTATTTCATAATTTGGATTTACAACCTTTGAGTCAAAGACTCATTTACAAAGGCACCTCGCCGCAGGGAGGGTAGACAACAATTGGTGTTGGAGTACATCAATCGAGAACATTACAAGTGAGATACAATAAAAGAACACACAAAGCAATTCCAGTAATACAAAGGTGTTCAAAGGCTTCAATAAGTTACAATTAGTCTAGTATATAAATAATAAGGTACCACTAGGGGTTCTAGGGAGCGATACCTGAGGGGGAAGGGGTGGTTGCTGGGGGAGAAGGCAATCCGAAAGGACGTTGTCTGTAAATTGGGCCAGGTGGAGCTCAAGGTATGGGCCAGTCAGGGGCATTCACAGCTCTGAGTGTCAGTGAGGTGGTTTCAGAGGGCGATTTTGAAGGGGCCGATTTTGGTGATGTTTGTGACATGAGTAGGGAGGAAGTGGTACCAAGGGGGGGCTCTGTGGTGTAATGATATACGGGCGAGAGAGGTCCTGGCTCTTGGGAATTGAAGGTGGCTTTGGTTGCGCTCCGGGTGGCAACTAAGTGGGAGGCCAATTTTAGGGATGCAGCAACCCCGGGGGGGGAGAACCCAAGTAGTGACTTTTTTGCCAATATATAGGTGTGGTAGCACAGGCGCTCATCAAAGGTGAGAAAGTTCAAGGAGGAGTAGAGCTGGCATGTGTGCGTTCTGCTGGGTGCACCAGTCAGGACACTGCAAGCCTTGTTGATTGAAGTCTGGACTTTGGTGAGGGCGGTGAGGTCAGCAACCACTTAGATATGGAGCCTGTATTCGACCAGTGACAGGATGGAGGAGGTGATAGCCAGTTGGAGGGCATTCTGAGGGAGGCAGTCTTTGTGGCGGAAGAGGAGTCCAATCTGGGTGTTTATGGCAGTGAACAGGAATTAAGATGAGTGTGGAAAGAGAGAGCCGAGTTGAAGGTGATGCCCAGATATTTGTATGCAAATACCTGTTCAAGGGGGTGTAGGGTGCTGGGGAGGATGAGAAGGGGGGCATTTCTGGAGTTACTCTGGTGGTGGGCAAAAAGCATAGATTTTGTCTTCTTGAGATTCGGAACCAGACGATGGTCGAGGAACCATTTTTCAGCCTGGCTGAAGGTGAGTTGCAAAGAGTTCTGGAGGGTGATGGGGTCGGGGTGGAAGGCGACGAGAACCACATCATCGGCATGTAGGAGCATACTGCCTGAGCAGGAGCTAGAAAGGGTGTTTAGAAAGAGACTGAACAATATGGGGCCCAGGATGGAACTCTGGGGGACAACTGAATGAACAGGTAGGGCAGCTGATAGGGTACCGTTTATCTTGACCCGTTGGGATCTGGCATGGAGGTAACTGAAGAACCAGACAAGGGTTCAAGAGTCAAAAACAGTGGTGGAATTCAAGCATGCATGGGACAGTCATAAGGCAATTCTAGGGGGTGGAGGTAGGAAGAAGTAGGCTGCTGCTTAACTAGGATCTGCAGCTTATCCATCAGGTAGGGAAATGGGCAGACTGGGTGGGCCAAGCGGTCCTTATCTGCCGTCAAAATCTATGTTCTATGTTCTAGGGGGCCAGATGATAAGCCTAGCTGATAGAGGGAGTCAAGCAATAGGGGGTGACACACAGTGTCAAAGGCCTTAGGTAGGTCAATGAACACTGCCCCAGCAACGTCCCCAGAGTCAAGTGCAGAGTGTATTTGCTGTGAGAACCCTAGGAGGGCTGTGGTGGTTCTGTGTCCCGGGCACAAGCCATGCTGTTCTGGACATAGTATGCTGTATTTGGTTAGATATTCCATGAGTTGGGAGGATACTATTTTTTCCAGGGCTTTAGAGAGTGGGGAAGGATGGAGATCGATCTGTAGTTGTTTGGTAGTGTGTGATCTCCATTCTTATGAACTGGGGTAATTGCAGCTGTTTTCCAGGCGCTCGGGAATTGACCAACATAGAAACATAGAAACATTGAATTTGATGGCAGATAAGGACCACTTGGCCCACCCAGTCTGCCCATTTCCCTACCTAATGGATAAGCTGCAGATCCTAGTTAAACAGCAGCCTACTTCTTCCTACCCCCACCCCCTAGAATGGCCTTATGACTGTCCCATGCATGCTTGAATTCCACCACTGTTTTTGACTCCGCAACCTCCTCCGGAAGGCTGCTCCATGCATCCACAACCCTGTCTGTGAAAAAATACTTCCTTAAATTACCTCTGAGCCGCCCTCCCCTCTATCTTCAAAT
This sequence comes from Neoceratodus forsteri, assembly GCA_016271365.2. Classification (NCBI taxonomy): domain Eukaryota; kingdom Metazoa; phylum Chordata; order Ceratodontiformes; family Ceratodontidae; genus Neoceratodus; species Neoceratodus forsteri. The sequence goes on along the minus strand of CM057458.1, from coordinate 21,237,528 downwards.
TGTGCCCCTTGTTCTTGCACACCTCTTTTTTGGAAGATGCTACCCTCTTGGACTTTGTTGATTCCCTTGAGGTACTTGAAAGTTTCTATCATGTCCCCTCTCCCTCCTTTCCTCGAGGCTATACATATTAAGTTCCTTTAGTCTGTCTTCATATGTCTTCTGGTGCAGACCCTGCACCATTTTAGTTGCCCTCCTCTGGACAGCTTCCATCCTGTCTATGTCTTTGTGGAGATTGGGTCTCCAGAACTGCATGCAGTACTCCAGATGGGGTCTGACCAGCTGTCTGTACAGAGGGATAATAACTTCCTGTTTTCTACTGGTGATGCCTCTCTCTATGCATCCCAGTATCCCCTCAGCCCTCCTTGTTGCCCTTTCACATTGCTTGTCCACTTTTAGGTCATCTGATATGACTACCCCCAGGTCCCTTTCCATTTTTGTTGTTGTTAGCATCTCACCCACATTGTGTACTCTTCCCCTGGGTTTTTGCTTTCCAGGTGCATTACCTTGCACTTCTTAGCATTGAATCTAAGCTGCCATACATTTGACCATTCCTCTAACCTTGCCAAGTCCCTTCTCATCCTTTCCAAGGCATAGAGAGCAGTTTAACAGGTCAGTAAGAGGTGCTAGCATGACATCTAGAGTTAGACGGAGAATCCTGGAGTCAATGGGGTCACAGCTGGGGTTGTGGCTGGAGAGGGCTTTTAGTAGGAGTGATTTGGTTTCATGGGGAGATATGGAGCAGAGGAGAAATGGGGGCAATTCAGGGTGGGGGTTGAGGTAGGAGTAGGGTCAAAAAGTGGACAGGAAGGACTGTGGTTAGGTCAGAGAAAGCTGTGTTGAGGCAGTCAGCAATATGTGGGGGGTCAGTGGTAATGCGCATGTTGACAGATATCTGAGATGAGGGGAGCGAGTTTTTCCATTGAGCTCCTTAATATTATCCCAGAACACACGCGCAGAGCCCTAGGAGGCGCCCAGGTGGTTTGGTAGTATTTGGACTTGGCTTGCCTTATGGCCTAGGTACATTGGTTACGAGCGGCATTATAGGCCTGTCTGTCCACTGTCCTGCCTGACTCAACCGCGACATGCCAGAGTTGCCTTGCTGCCTCAGTTGTTGAATAAGGGAAGGGGAAATCCAGGCAGCATATGACAGAAACATTCAAATATCTCAAAGATATCAATAAGCTACAGGAAGGTGGCATATTGCACACAAAGAGATGTTCTAGAACAAGGGGCATTATATGAAGCTGAAAGTGGGTAGACTTAAAGGGGATGTAAGGAAATACTTCTTTACAGAAAGGGTAGTGGACACCTGGAACAGTCTTCCAGAAGAGGTGGTGGGTGTCATGAGCCCAACCCCGAGGGGCATGGCAGGACCTCCTCTTTGCAGGTAGGATGCCCCTTTTTATGGAACTCATGAGCAGTTTTAGGATTCAGGAAGCATCACCAACCTTCCTTTTCCCAGTGGGAGGGTGGAAACTGTAGTCTTGAGTCCCCCTGACTCTTTACTACACTCTCTAGTTAAAATCCCACCACAGCCACTGGCAGCTTTTTGCCCATTTGGTTTGTAGGATAGCCAAGCGGATACTGTCTTTGTTAACAAGGTGTACAGTTCATACAAAGCCCTTAAGTTTAAAATGTTAGATCACACAACCAGACCCCAGGCAGAGTGGATAAGAAATAATAGACGTTTATGTAAAGGAAAAAAAAAAACACACTAAATTCTAGAATTTGAAAGATTTGAAAAGCAGACAATTCAAAAATAAATATTGGATGGTTAGACAGAAAACACTATACATTGTAGTTCTAAACTGTACCTTCTTGTGAGGTTTAGAGTCCAAAACTATCAAATGTCCTTTTTGGGAGAAAAACTCTCTTGGTAGGTAAAGTTCTTTAAGCGACAGATCTGTAGCAAGTTTGTGATCAAAGTCAATTCTTTGAAGGTCTTTTAAAGTCTAGGTGTTTTCTTGGTGAGAAGTCTTTGTTTCTCAAACTTCTGACTTAAAAATCAGAATTTCTGTCCAGTATGTAAAAAGTTCAGTGTTACAAACTCAGGTCTGATTTCAGAGGTTTTCCTAGGCCTACACATACTTTAAAAAAAAAGTATATATCAGCTTGATAACTTCTTCTGAGCTCTGAGACGCTCCAAGAACAGTTCCTCAGGCTTTAGACTCCAAGCTAAAAGGGTACTGATTTTCAAAAATGTGTCTAGTTAAATAGACACATTTTTTTTATTTTTTTTTCCTTAAAATAAAAAAAGAAATAAAAAAATACAGTCTGAGTGTTGTCCTGTTAGGCCACACCCACGCAGAGACTTAGGGTGCAACAGTTCACCCTTTTCTGCATGGGGTCACTGTGGCTCCAAGTTTAACCCCTGTAACACTGGTTAATGTGTAACCTTCTTCTGGTTTCAGATTATAATTTAAGCTGGCCTCCTACTGGCCTTTTCCTGTTATTGGAAGGCTAAGTGTCCAGTTTGACTATTCGATCCAAGAGTTCTGACTTTTAGGGTACCTAAACTCGTGTTTTCCCTATCTAGATGAATGCTAGGCCTAAGCTGGTTTTAACAGAAATTCTCTTTTATTTTGTTCAACTCATCCTGGCCTTTTAAAGGGACAGTGACTTAACCCTGGAGTGCCTACAATCCCCGAAAATAGGAACAATAAATAGAGTGGTAATATGCCTATCTTGCCACAGTGGGTGCCAGAATGGTAGTGGGTTTCAATTGGGCATAGTATAGGCACAGGGGGACTGCCATAGTAACAGGGTTGGGGGAGGGGGTAAGGCCATAGCTCACTTAGGGTCTATGGTGACACAGTAGGTAGGGATTTTAGGGCAGACTGGGTGGGCAAGGAGGTCCTTTTCTGCCAACTGATTCTATGGGCCTGAGTTTTAGTTGTGTGTGCCTGACACAAAGGACTTGCATCAAAGGTGTTTGAAGCAAGTGGTGACTTGCATCAAGAACAGTTTTGCAAAGCAGCCTGTGTCTGATGCACACGGTGCTGTGCCAAAGCCCCTTTGTGTAAGGGTTGAGTCCAATAACCCAGTACACCATGTCGCAAGGGTGCTTGTGCCATAGCAGAGCTGCCACATCCCAATTTTGGGGATTTTGGAAGCTCCACCATGCATGTAGGAGGGATTGTCACTTGGACCAACCAGGAGATAATCTAAGTGATGTGCACCAATGGGATAAGGTAGGTCAGGGGGCTGTAGGGGTGCACCAGAGGCACACGATGGAGTAGTGGGAGCATGGGATGGAGATGGACATCTGTCACAATGATAAGGCACTGAGTGGGGGGCCATCGACGTGGACCGTCAGACACGTCTCCTGCCACCCATGTGCCCATACATCAGGCAGCCATACCATTGTAGGCTAACACTCCCCATCACCAGTGTTGTCAAGAATCACTGGCTGCATAGTGCCCCCCTGGTGATCCCTGACAACCCCCAGTAGCATCACACAATTGCAATCCCATCAGCCCTCCCAATGCCCAAACATGCCCCCACACAAATGTGACAGGTGGTGGTGGTGGTCTAGTGGATCCCCACCCTCCCCACCCAACAGTCACTGGCCAACCATCCCACTCCCACCATACCCGACACACATCTGTGATTTGCACAGCCCTGTACACACCACCACTGTCAGCCACAGAATGCATTCTGAGAATGCGTACACCGTATGCTATACAGTGTACAGGTAACAGTCTTGTGAACACATTCTGAGACTGGCTGTGGTGGTGTGCGAGGGCCATGCCATTTTCAGATGCATATCAAGGATAAGGGGGAAGTGGGGTGTTTGGACAGTGGCTGTCAGGGTAGGGAGGGTGGGGGATTCACTAGACCACCATCAGCTGGCACTGTGATATGTGGGGGCACGTTCAGGGATTGGGGGTGCAGGAATAGGAATGAGCCACTATTGCAAGGCAAACCTGGATTATCAGGGATTGCAGGAGGATGGAAGGCCACTATACCACCATGGAACTGGGCACATATTGGGGAGGGGGGAACCTTCAGTACCATTGCACAGCACTGGCCAGCCTGGACAAGCAGTCATCAAGCTCCATGACCTACTACAAGTTATGGCAGCAGCCTGCCGGGTGTCATGCACACATGTGGTGATTAGCAATGTTCTGCCCCCAGAGCTGTGCTTGGTGCTCCTTAGGGCACCTGGGTTGACCCCTGTGCCCTTGCCTGTGGATGTGTCCTCAGACTTGCACCAGGACCACCGACAGCACCAATCTTTGTGACGCAGGCTGCATTTTGTGGCTATTCCAGTATGTTTGGCACAAGTTGCCAACCTTCTGGAATTGTGGATTTTGCAGTTGGTGCAACTGCATCAGACACACCCCCTGCTTTGCCATAAGTTGCTTCGGGTGCAGGCAACTTCCAAAATCGAGCCGTTTCTATGTTTCTGTTATTCAAACCCCTGACTTTTTGTCTGCTTAGCAAGCACACAGTCAGTGTGCCACCGAACTACAGGTAAGGGAATTGCAGTTCCTGTGGTATTGATGTTCAGTCACAACCTACAAAACAGGCCAATAGTGATCTAATCCCAGCAGGTGGTTTACCTTTACAAATTGTAGCCAAATTTACTTCTCATTTGATTTACTATTCCACTCCACACAACCATGAATCATCACTAAAATGAGTTTCCAGTTTAGAAAAAATGTATAAGTCCCTAAACTGGTGATTCTTTGCCTCATAAGCAAACACACATTTAGTGTGCCACTGAACTGTAGGTAAGTGAGTTGCAGTTCCTAAGGTGAAGAGGTATCACAATTTGCGAAAAAGGTGACTGGAGATCTATTCCTTACAGACAATATTCCTTCTCAAATTGTTGTTCTTAGCTACTGTAAATGTACTTGTCATATAATTTACTATTCCGGCTCTGTACCACCATGAATTGTCACTCAAGTGAGTTTCCATTTTACAAAGAAAAAAACCAACACACACGTGTTTAAGCCACTGCCGGGATATGAACAGATAATCCTTTACTTGCTAAGTGAACACACATTCAGTGTGCCACTGAACTGCAAGTAAGTGAGTTGCAATTCCGATGACATCAAAGTTATGTCACAACAGCAAAATGGGTGACCTGGGATCTGATCTTAGCAGGAAATTTAACTTCACAAATTGTCGTTGGCTAAATTTACTTCTAATATAATTTACTATTCCACTCCACATCACCGTGAATTGCTACTCAACTGAGTTACCATCCCACACCACCATGAATCACTACTCAACAGAGTTTCTATCTAACAAAAAAGTTGAAACAAGTGTTTAAGTCCCTGTCAGGATTCAAACTACTGCTACCTGATTTTAAGACACTAATTCTTTGCCTGTTAAGTGAGCATACATTCAGTGTATCTCTGAGCTGCAGGTAAGGAAGTTGAATTTTCTGTGGTGTAGTGGTTATGTTGCAACCTGCAAAGCAAGGCACAGGGAATCTAATCCCCTCAAATTCTTGTTCTAAGCTAAGTTTATTTCTCAATATTGTTTACTTTTCCACTCCAGACTAGAGATGCAGCAATGTTTTGCCATGAAGTTGCCAGAATGATATTTGCAGAGTTTTGCGAAGTTTCCATTGCCCTCATCGACTTCGACTATGCTGAGAAATTGCAGAATTTGCAGAAAAAATGTGGAACTTGCAGGTGAATTCCACCATTCATTGGTAAAATTCTGCACTTTGCAGATAAACTCTGAACTCTGTGAATTGCACTAGCTTTGCAGATTAATTTGCAGAGTGAATTTCATCAACTTCATACATCTCTACTCCATACCACCATGAATCACTACTCAACTGAGTTTCCATCTTTAAAAACACATTTTTAAATGCATAAGTTCCTGTTTAGGTTTGAGCCACTGATCCTTGCCTGTTACGCAAACAAACATTCAGTTAATAACTGAACTGCAAGTAAGTGAGTTGCAGTTCCTGTGATGTACTGTAGAGGTTATGTTACACCTGCAAAACAGGTGACTGGGGATCTAGTCCCAGCAGGGGATTTCCCTTCACAAACTGTCATTCTTAGCTAAATTTATTTCTCATATATTTACTATTCTACTCCACACACCACGTATCACTACTCAAGTGAGTTTCCATCTTACAGAAAAGTTTAAAAAATGTTTAAGGCTCTTCTGAATTCAATTTATGTCTAGCTGAATTTAAACCACTGATCCTTTGCCTGCTAAGTGAACTTACATTCAGTGTGCCATTGAGCTGCAGGTGAGGGAGTTGCATTTCCTATGGTGTAGTTATGTCATAACCTGCAAAACAGATGGCTGTAAGTCTAATCCCAGCAGGTGATATAACATCACAAAATTGTTCTTAGATACATTTATTTACATAGATACATAGATACATAGACAGTGTTGGCAGATAAGGGCCTATGGCCCACCCAGTCTGCCCATTTGAGCTTGTAAGTTCAGTTTGTTTTCCTAGAAGTCTGTTGCCCCTTACCCCTGACCTCCAGAATTCCTTTATGTCTATCCCATGCATTCTTAAATCCCGTGATTGTTTCAGCCCCCACCACTTCCTCTGGCAGGGTGTTCCACTTGTCCACCACCTGTTCTGTGAAGAAATTCTTTCTCATGTTTCCTCTGAATCGTCCTCCCTCCAACTTCATTCCATGCCCTCTTGTCCTGGAACATCTTTTTCACTTAAAAATAGTGTTTTCCTGCACTCTGTTCCTCCCTGTAAGATACTTGTATGTCTCTATCATATCCCCTCTCTCCCTCCTCTCCTCCAGGGAGTACATGTTCAGTTCCTTCAACCTGTCTTCATAGGACTTGTGATGCAATCCATGCAATATATCTTATAATTTACTATTCCAGCTTGACACCATCATGAATTTCCACTCAAGTGAGTTTCCATCTAGCAAAAAAAAAACGTTTGAGCTGCTGCCAAGATTTGAACCACTAATCTTTTGCCTGTTAAAGAAACATACATTCTATGTGCCACTGAGCTACAGCTAAGTGAATGCAGTCCCTAGATTAGAGAGGTAATGTCACAATCTGTAGAACAGGTGACTGGAATTGTATTCAGACCTAGACAAGACTTAGATAGGATGAATTTAATTCACTACAATACACTATAGAACTAATTATCTGAAAGTCTGCTATTTAGCTCTGCCAAAACTCTTCAGTACAACAGAAATGACATCTAATAATTTCTCTCATACAACAAAAGTTGCAGTAAGAAAGAAAAACATGCACAATACAGGGGATCAGACCAACACTTGTGTAGATCTGAAACTCCGTGCCTAGAACTAAAAGCCCCATCACTGACATTATCAATGACATAATGCAGCAGAATCCCTTACACTGAATGTAACCTTAAACTCACCTAAAAGCACAAAAAGTATACATGTCCATAGGTACCATCGGCTGTGTAGTTGGCCTAAAAATGGTCATTCTGAGATCTGCTTTTAGTCTTTAGGATTTGCAGTACCAAGAAGGAGTTGGCACATTGAATACAAATTGCTCAAACTTTATTTATTTATTCATTTTATTATCCTGATAAGCTCACTGTAACAGTGTTCTTTGTACAGTAGCAACCCGGACATATATGCAGCAATTGTTAAGAGGAACATATGCAAAGTACAGATGGTAGTGAGATAAACAGAGCATAAGAGACAGTGACAAATGCTCTTCAGAGAGATGCACCTATACTGTACTGGTAGAACCCATATTAATGGAAATCAAACTAATGGAACCCATGCTAGTGAATACCCATACTAGTGGATACCCATAGTAGTGTATACCATACTAGTATAAACACTACTTGTTAAAACCCATTATAGTGCATACAAATACTGGTGATATTATTACTAATGGATACTCATACCAATGGATGTCCATACCAGTAAACACCCTAACTAGTAGATACCCATATTAGTAGATATCATACTGGTAGAATCCATACTAGTGGACACACATACTAGTAAATACCATACTAGTGTATACACTACTTGGGGAATCCATACTAGTGAATACTCATACTACTAGAGTCCATACTATCCATACTATCAGAACCCATTCTAGTGGATACCCATACTAGTGGATATCTGTACTAGTGAATATCTACAGTATATTAGTGGAGAAAAATACTACAGAGTATCCATACTAGTGGACACAATTACTAGTGAACACCTACAGTATACTAGTGGACATCAATACTACTGGACACCCATACTAGTGGAACTCATACTAGTGGACACCCATACTAGTGGATATCAATACTAGTGAACAGCCATACTCGTGGATACCAATACTAGTGGATACCCATATACTAGTGAATACCATACTAGTGAGCAGCACACCCATACTAGTGGATACCAGTACTAGTGGAACTCATACTAGTGGGCATCCATACTAGTAAATACCCATACTAGTGGAACTAAATTTAAAGTAGAAGTTCTGATAATCATTTTTTTCTAGTGCAGAGCCAGTCATGGTGTGATAAAATTTTCAATTTTCAGTTACTTTAATCTCTCTACAAATTGACTTCGAGTTGCTGGTAAGTCTTTTTTAAGTTGGAACTAGTACAACATTGCATATACAACCTACCCTACTTTGTACATTTCCATTTTCAGCACAGACCGTGAGCTAAGTTACCAATATCAGGCATTAAAACTCAGTCTAAGAGCATTGTGGCCCCTCCCTTTCAAACTAGCGAATGTTCTGGACCACTAAGAATGATTCTTTATTTACTTTGACACACAGTTTATTATCTTTAAACCAATAAAGTACCAAATGACCACAGGTACTCTTTGAGAAAAGTTATCTGATGATGTTATGGTGTGTGGAGGAGTTTATTGAACAGCCAAAACAGTAAGATTTCTTTTAGTTTTTTTTATATATTTAACTAATGAAAAATATATAATGTATGTAATATCATAACCAATAAATACTGCATGTTAACAATAAAATGAGGGTACACAATAAAGCAATAAGGCATGGCAGGGTGTGCTTTGTGCTGGGAGAATGTCATGCCTAGGATGGGTCAAAGCAAGAGGCAGAAGGCTGAGTGCTTCCACCACGTGAGAAGTTCAATTACCCCAGCACAAAGCACATCGTGGAGTGCCATATCACATGATGAAATTGTTCCATTAGGATAAGTAAAGAAATCAGTTTCAAAAAGTAAGTAAAAATTTGAAAAAAAAATATTAAAAGACCAGAAAAGAACAAGCATTTGTCAATGCCAAGTGTTGCTTGCTGTCGTTAGCAGAGGAGGTGCAGGAGTTAGACAGATACAGTATAGGTACTGCAGTGAAGTATTGAACTGACGCCAACTCCACTCCCATCCTGCAGAGATGGACAAGCATTGAGGTGTGCCTTTGGGTCATCGTCCATAACGGTCATAACATTTTACCTCACCTTACCCTGCCAACACTTACAAGTGTTGAGGTGTGCTTTAAAGTGTTCGGGTTTTCCACTCCCCTCATTCCATAAGGAAATATGATGAAATGGGTGCAGTATAGGAGAATGGGGTGCACTCTGGGGCCAAAGGGTCCAAGGCACACTTCGATGCCTGCCACTGGCTGCAGGGTGGAGGTGGAATGGCATGAGCATTACTGTTGACAATCCCAAATCACACCCCTGACACCTGTCAGTACCTACAGGGTAGGGCATTATGGTCAAAAACCCTAACACACTGGGTGTTTCTTGGTATTTTTATTCCAAGTTTTCAACATGGCTTTTGTGACCCCACCACATGAACAGTTACACTATCATTTTGTTAGCAAAAGTGATTTTGCACAGCGACTACTTCATAACTGCAGGAACTGCAAAAACACATTGAACAGGATGTGAAAATGACACCTCTACTGTTCATGAAGAGGTGTAAAAAATGGCAATGTTGAAAATCTGGAATGAAAATATAAAAAAACTGGTGAAGTCACGAGTGTGCATAGAAACTGTGCAATGCACACCCATAATGTAACTAGTTTAGGGATATTTTACAGCAGATTTTCAACATAGTCATTTTGGGACCTCCGCTCATGAACAGTGTCACTGTGATTTTCTTAATCTGTCTCAAACCCTGATTTCCCACAGCAACCATGTTATTCTGTGTTGGAAGTGTGAAACATGATTCTGTACTGTTCATAAGGAGGTGTGGAAAAATGTCAATGTTGAAAATCTGTGCTGAAAATATTACGAATTTGTGAACTTATGAGGGTGTGTGGAAATTGCACAATGCACGCTCGTAACATTTTATGGACATTTGTCACCAAATTTTCAACATAGCCAGTTTAAGATCACTGCTCATGAACAGTGTCACTGTGATTTTCTTAATCAGTCCTGAACATTGACTTCACACACCGACTGTGCCACTGTGCGCTACATGTGTGAAAACACATTTTGGGCAAGATATGAAAAATGACAGCTGTACCGTTCATAAGGAGGTGTGGTAAAATGGCAATGTTGAAAATCTGAAGTGAAAATATTAAAAACGCTCGAAGTTATGAGCGTGCATAGGAACTTCGCAATGCACGCTCATAAAAACAGTCATTTGGGGGAATTTTTTCACCAAATTTTCAACATGGGTTTGGGAGGGACTACCTCATGAACAGTGTCACTGTGATTTTCTTAATCTGTCCCAAACATTGATTTCGCACACCGACCATGCCATTGTGCTCTACATGTGTGAAAACACATTTCTGGGAGATGTGAAAAATGACAGCTGTACTGTTCATAAGAAGGTGTGGTAAAATGGCAATGTTGAAAATCTGGAGTGAAAACATTAAAATACTTTAAGTTACAAGCGTGCTTAGGAACTGCGCAATGCACTCTCGTAAAACAATCATTTTTGGGAAGATGTGAAAAATGACAGCTGTACTGTTCATAAGAAGGTGTGGTAAAATGGCAATGTTGAAAATCTGGAGTGAAAACATTAAAATACTTTAAGTTACAAGCATGCGTAAAAACTGCACAATGCACTCTCGTAAAACAGTCATTTTTGGGAATTGTTTCACCAAATATTCATCATAGGATTTTGGGGGGATTATCTTATGATCTGTGACACTGTTGTTTCATTAATCAGTCCCAAAAGGTGGTTCCATGCATTGACCATGAAATCACCTTTCAGAACCGAATAACAAAATGACAGTGACTGAGTTCATGAGGTGGGGTCCCAAGAACCCCATGTTGAAAGTTTGGTGAAGAAATTCCCCAAAATGGCAGAGATATGCACCAAAGTTAAAAAAAACCTATTTATGCCATTATACAGCTTACCAGCATTTCTTCAGTTCGCGGTCAGCTTTGAAGAGCGCAGACATGTTCCTAGTCCAAAGAAGATCATCGCACCAGGTTCCGGATGTAAATATGGGGTGAGGCTGGGGGTGTGGGGAGGTGGAGTATGTAAAGGGTGTGTGCAGGTTGGGGAAGGGGGCAAGAGAATCAATAAGGGACCGTTTCTTTTCTTCTAGTTTTTTTTTAAAGATGACAGGGGACTTTTTCCATGCTGGGGTGGACTCCCAGCGTGGCAGATAAAAGTTTGTTTGGGGGAGCAGTGGAGCTGATGGGGATTGGCAACCCGTCGGCCATACAGTGTGCTGGGGAATGCATGAGCCAAGGGGATTGGCACCCCCTCGGTAAACAATAAATGGGGGGAGGTGCATTATGCAGATGGGGATTGGGCTACCCCGTCGGCAAATTAACTGGAGAGGGTGTCATGCCGACAGGGGGACTGGGCACCCCATCAGATTTATTATTTATTTATTTAAATGTTTCAACAGGAAGGCACACTGAATGGCAGGCGGCTTTCCCTCAGCTTCCTGGGGACTGTGAGAGGCCGATGGAGAAGCTGTCGCCATGGCGATCCATGCAGTCAGCTGTTTTTGTAGCTTGTAATGCACCAAAACAGCTGATTGCGTGGTGATGTGGTCGAATTTCTTTACATGTTGTGGCATGCTCCTTAACTGCTGACGCAATGTGTTGCTTGACATGCGTACAAGCAACACAAAAATAAGTAGTCCTATTAATCTATTGTAATGTTGCTGTTTGGCCAATAGATGGACATGCTGCATTTTGTTTTAAATACAAGTGAATTAAGGTGTAATAACAGAGCTGTGCCTTCTTAATGTAAACAGGCCAGCGAGGTCACAGATCTTTTTACAGTGCTGCTGTGCTAGGATATCAGCATTGGGTTCTGAGCTCCTCAGTCAATCAGGTTTCTGGATTTTTTATACTCATTTCACAATATTAAAACCAAACACATGGTTCTCCATACACAGTCATGAAAAGAGTGGTGCTACTAATCTGGGTGCACAGGTGCTCCATAATGCTGCTACCCCTTTTTGCCATGTACAATGTCAGAGAGCCGTTGCCAGGAGGTGAAGTCCCTCCTGCAGCTGTGTCACTCATTGCCGAATACAAATTTGCTGGACTAGATGTCAGTGGGCCAAAACAAGGTCTGTACCCATTAATGTACAGGATTGTGACAGCCAAAGGGGTAGGGGCATGATGTTGCACCCATGACATGGCACAATGCCATGCCTTAAGCCCTGGGCTAATGGCAATGCCATCATAGTCATTCCTCACCCCCTAGGCCCACACTGTCAATCTTCTTCAGAGCTGGTATAACTATGCCTTTGCCAGTCATCGCAGTGGTCCAATATCCCTTATCCAACCACTGCATACCTGGTGTCCAGTGTAACCCCTCCTCCATAATCAGTGCATTGTCCATGGGGATTGGTCACTCGCTTTGCCACCTAATGATACCTCCCCCGGCCGGAACATTGACTTTGGATCACAAGCCTGTGCCCTGTTTGTAGAACTGATTTTAATAGTTTGCCAGGTTTGGGGGGAACTTGGGATATCAATAACATGGGCACAATGCAGTAAAACAGAATTAAAAAAAGACAGACTAAAGCACTAATGGTAACTTTACTGCACAACACATGGGAACATGTAGCTTAGCTTAGGCTTCTAATAAAGTTTCAAGTGGTTTCTCATACCTTGCAAAAACTACTAGGCTTTAACCCTTGATGGGCCATGGACTGATCTGTCAGTCCAGAATTGCTACTGTATAGGTTTTAATTCCATCGGCAGCCTAAGGGTTAAATGAGACCAATGGAATGGCAGTCAAGGCAGTCAAAGAAAAAAATCAACCTAGTGCTTTGCCTCATGAAGGAGGCTTCATCGGGGATAACTTCTTTGTGAAACAACCCTCCTTCAAATACCCACACTGTGGCATGAAACCAAGGGTGTGGGGACAGGTGACAACATAATGTGCATACTGGCCCCCACATTACTATGCCCACCCTTTTCCTTATTCTGTTACAATACATTTGGTGACCACTCAAAGAATGGCTTCTGACACTGGTGTGCAAAACACAATGCAGTGCACTACAGTTCACTGGTACAAAGCAGTGATTACCACCACTATGCACCAGTAAATTGCTACCATGTTTTTGGGGTCCTGAGTTTGAATTCCACAGCCCCCAGCTCCATACTGTGTGACCCTGAGCAAGTCACTTAACTTCCTTGTGCTCTCAGGTTACACCTGGAATCCAGCTTTGGCTTAGTGTGCCTCTCCTGGTTTAACAATTTCCCCTTCCCTTCCCTCCGTCGTTACTGTTTCAAAGAATAAGTCCTATAAAGATGTTTCAGGGTTCCTAGGACACTGTATCTAAAAGTAACTGGTATGAAGTAATTAAACCCACAGAATTATGGTACTATGGAATCCCTCTATATCAGTTCATGTCTTCGCAGCATATGAGAAAATGCTGTGGACTCAAACCTATCATTCATGCCTCTGATGAAACGCATTACAATTTTTGTAATTTTGTAGCATTTATTTAGTGCAGAATCAGGCCATTACCAAAAATTTATCTGGTAACTGCAGGGAGCCTCTGCCTCACAACTAGCTGCCCCAGTGCTTTGACATCTGGTTTTCCTCGGGGGTGCCCCCCTGCAAGTGCTTTTCTCTGGAGCCCTGAGTGATGGCTTTAAGGGCACAGCCTTTTCTCATACAACTCAAATCAGGTTAGCAACCCAGCAGAGCACCACATCCCCTGCACCACCAGCGTGATTTGCACCGTTTTTACGTTCGCTTGCGCGCATGTGCAAGGAATGTTTTGGGAGAGTAGCACACTTTGGAGGTGTGCCTCTCCCTTTCAATCCACTGCTCAGTTGAGCAGGCGTGGCGTTCCTGCACCAATGGGTGCGGGAGCTGTGTATGACAGCGGTGGTCTTCGCTTCAAAAAACCACCGCTGTCTCCACACACCGCATCACGCCATCCCCTGCATCACAAAGCCGCTTCCCTCGCCACGCCAAATCTTTGCCACGCTGGGACCACCCCAATGTGGCAAACATCCCACGTTGTTTGGTTGACGGGGTGCCTAATCTCCCATCGGCTCCTCAGCCCCCAGCCATCCTTCTGCCACACTGGGAGCCCACCCCAACGTGTCAAACGTCGTCTTTTTTTTTCACCTGTAAAGCAAAAATGGTCCCAAGGCGTTTCTCCCAGTCCCCTCCCACAACCGCACCCACCCACTGCGCACCCAGCCTCCCCACCCCACCCCATACTTACCTCCAGAGCTCAGAGCGGACGATCTTTGGTGGACTGGGAACACGTCTGCAATCTTCAAAGCTGACCGCAAACTGAGGAAATGCTGGTAAGCTGTATAATGGGCTAGATAGGGGTTTTCAACTTTATTGCATATCTCAGGCATTTTTTTGGAATTTTTTGCACCAGATTTTCAACATGGGGTTTTTGGGACCCCTTCTCATGAATGATGTCACTGTCATGGCGTTATTCAGGCCCAAAGGGTGATTTCGCAGTCACTGCACAGTCACTGCGCAAAATCACCCTTTGGGCCTGAATAATGCCATGACAGTGACATCATTCATGAGAAGGGGTCCCAAAAACCCCATGTTGAAAATTTGGTGCAAAAATTCCAAAAAATTACTTGTTTACGAGCGCAGGCTATGCAGTCTTCACGCAGGCTCATAAGTTCACGACTTTCAGTATTTTCACCCAGATTTCAATATTGCCATTTTACCACACCTCCTTATGAGCAGTACAGCTGTCATTTTTCACATCCGCCCAAAATGTGTTTCCGCCCATGTAGCACACAATGGCGCAGTTGGTGTGCGAAATCAATGTATGGGACACAGTAAGAAAATCACAGAGACACTGTTCATTAGCAGAGGTTTTAAAATGGCAATGTTGAAAATTTGGTGAAAAAATTCCTAAAAATGACTGTTTTACGAGCGTGCGTTGCACAGTTCCTACGCACGCTCGTAGGTTTGCGAATTTTCAATATTTCCACTCCAGATTTTCAACATTGGCATTTTACCACACCTCCTCATGAGCACTACAGCTGTCATTTTTCACATCCTGCCCAAAACATGTTTCCGCCCATGTAGCGCACAATGGGCAGATCGATTGATTGAACTCAATGTATGGGACACATTAAGAAGATCACAGTGACACTGTTCATGAGCAGAAGTCTTAAATGGCTGTGTTGAAAATTTGGTGACAAAATTCCTAAAAATGACTGTTTTATGAGTGTTCATTGCGCAGTTCCTATGCCTTTTCGTGGGTTCACGAATTTCAGCTATTTCCTCCACATTTTTCAACATTGCCATTTGCCACACTTCCTTATGAGCAGTGCAGCTATCATTTTCACATCTTGCCCAAAAAGCGTGTTTCCGCCCATGTAGCGCACAATGGCACAGTCGCTGTGCGAACTCAGTGTATGGGACACATTAAGAAATTCACAGTGTCACTGTTCATGAGCAGAGATCTTAAAATGGCTATGTTGAAAATTTGGTGAACAAATTCCTAAAATTAACTGTTTTACGAGCGTGCGTTGTGCAGTTCCTACAAACACTCGTAAGTTTGCGAATTTTCAATAGTTTCATTCCAGATTTTCAACATTGCCATTTTACCACACCTCCTCATGAGCAGTACAGCTGTCATTTTTCACATCCTGCCCAAAACGTGTTTCCGCCCATGTAGTGCACAATGGCGCAGTCGGTGTGCGAAATCAATGTATGGGACACAGTAAGAAAATCACAAGTGACACTGTTCATTAGCAGAGGTTTTAAAATGCCAATGTTGAAAATTTGGTGAAAAAATTCCTAACAATGACTGTTTTACGAGCGTGCATTGCACAGTCCCCACGCACGCTCGTGGGTTTGCGAATTTTCAATATTTCCACTCCAGATTTTCAACATTGCCATTTTACCACACTTCCTTATGAGCAGTACAGCTGTCATTTTTCACATCCTGCCCAAAACGTGTTTCCGCCTATGTAGCGCACAATGGGGGTAACAAAAAGGTCATGCTGAAAATTTATTGTGCAAATACCAGCAATCGCACAGGGCATTAGGGTAAAGCACCATACGTGCCAAACACCACTGCAAATACCTGCAAGCGAACGTTCGGCATTGACAAATGCTTGTTATGTTTTGACATGTTTGCACAGATTACTGTACTTATTTACCCCCGCTGATGAAGCGGGGAGGGGGAGCACCCATGGTGGATCTTGAGTCCTGTCCAACCTTATATTTCTATACTACCATGGGCCCTTTCCATAAAAGAGCTTGTCCCACTCTGTTTCTACAGTATGGCAAAACTCTTTTGTAGATAGGGACCTACTGTGTGTTACCAGTAACAGTAAAATAAAGATTCTGTATTTCAGACAAAAGCTGTTAACTGAAATAAAGACTTTTTTACTTCCCCCTACTAGTACTATGCTGTACATGTGTTGTGTTATAGAGAAACATAGAAAAAGACCACTGGTCCATCCAGTCTGCCCTGTTTTACTCTGTGTTATCCTATCCTGGGACCTAATGTCTGGTCTGGGTTATTGCCCTCACTCCTCCCCTTACCTTACTGTTACTGCTTCCCCCCGCATAACAATTAAGCCCTTACCTTAATCCCAGCCATGTTTGAAACCATGAATGAGTCTTGCACCCACCACCTCTGCTAGTAAGTTGTTTCACAGCTCAAACACTCTTTCTGTTAAATAACACTTTCTCTCATCCCTCCCAAATCGGTGGCCTGTGACTTTGGCTACTGAGGAAGGGCCCCTCGTAGAACGGCTCTGCTTACATGGCTAAGGTGAGTTGGGTGCCTGGAGAAGAAGGGTGACTGGGGCAATATGGCAACTGGGGCAATACGACGACTGGCCAAAATGGTGACCACAGTTTCGCATGTGCACACACCCGACAATGACAACAACACTCCCAATGGGTGGCCAGCCCACTGCATAGGTGCCCCACCCCCCACAGCAATGCCGAGGAGTGACTACGGCCCCCCCCAGCACGCACTGCCACGGACAGGGAACGTGCAGAGGAGGGCAGGCTGCAGGCAAGCTGCTCTCGTAGCGTGCACCAGCACAGCGCTGCCACTGACACCTTGAAGGACAGCCACCGTGGGTTCAAACCCCACGGCCGGCACATACAGCAACACAGACAGGCAGAGTAGTCAGTAGTACAGGAAAAGAAGGAAAAGCTCACCTCACCAGCCATGCTCAGTTCCGTTGTCGATACAGGCACCTCACTCCACAATGCCACAGCAGCACGGATGCGGCGGGGGATACCGGTGGCCATGCCAAGTCTGCAACCATACAACGCATCCACGGCCGCATGCACACACACACACACACCATTTTTTTAACAGACCGCCGCAAGGGCAGACATGCAAAGGGGGTGGACCCACTGGCAGCACATCCTTATGCCAGCACTGGGGGCAGGCCGTAGGCATGGCGGACGGCCACAGGATCACAAAGCAAGCCCTTAAAGGGGCATGGGGTGCAACAAATGCCCGTCACTCTAGACCAGCCTGTGTGAAATGGACATTGCATCCTACCTCATGAGCCAGAAGTGGAGACTGCTCCTATCCCACCGCGGGTACGTGTACTGCAGGGATAAGGAGAAACTATGGAAAGTGTACTGGAGGTGTGTGTGTAGGGTCACAGGCATGCATGCCCAGCATGGGCACACATCATTGCTGACCATGTGGTGTACGCTGGCTGGCTACATAACCATGCCCCGGATCCAGGGGAGGTCGGCATCAGGGGCGTGATGGTGGGTGTGCTGGAACACTCACAGACGAGCCTGGAAACCACCACCCAGGTCATTGTGCAGGCCACCGGTGGGGTGACTGATGCCATTGCCAGCAGGCTGCTGCCCGCCGTGCCCCTGATGTGCCGCACGGAGCAGCATGTGCGTCAAGCCACAAGGGGCTGTCCTGCCATGCCTGGCAGCGTGGCCGAGCTCGCCCTGCCCCGGCATACACTGTCAGACCCAGTGGGGCACAGTTTCTGCAATATGACAGTGGCCCTGCAGGGGACCGCACACTGATATTCGCCACACAGCAGGACCTGATGTTCCTGTCTGGGTGCCAGGACTGGTTCCTGGATGGCACCTTTTGCACCACACTGCCACTGTTTGGGCAGCTCTATTCCGTTCATGGCCTGCGGTCCGGTTTGGTCCTGCCAGCCGTGTACATACTGATGTGTACATGGACAGAGCACGCCTACACGAGGGTGTTCACAGAACTGCATCGGCTACTGTGTGGTGCCCAGCCGCAGTCCTCCCTCATAGACTTTGAGCAGGCTGCCTGGCGTGCCTTCACCACTGTCTTTGAAGGCACCATCAGAGAGGCTGTTTCTATCACTTCTGCCAGGCAGTGTGGCAGTGTGTGCAGGGTAATGCGGCACTGCTCGAGCGCTACTCCATGGATGTGGAGTGTACATTGCAGGTCTGCATGCTCCTTGCACTCACCATTGTGCCACTGGATGATGTGGTGACAGTGTGTGGAAAGTTGGTGGACACGCCCTACTACCAGGCGCACGACGCGCTCCTGCGTCTACTGCTGGACTACATGGAAGACACCTGGGTCAGGTGCCCAGTGGGGCGTATGGCACGGCACCAGCTGCTGTTCCATGTGTCCATGTGGAACAAGTATGAGCCGACGTGCAGCGGGCAGGAGCGGATGAACAACGAGGTGGAGGGCTGGCACCGGGTGTTCAACACCCAGCTCGATGCCTGTCACCCTAATGTCTGGCGGTTCTTAGACTGCCTTATGGAGGAGCAGCAGCTCGCCACTGTGTGCACAGAGCAGCTCGGCTCCAGCGCAGGAGCCACCAAGCAATACAGGGACCACACACACCACATTGAGGCCATCGTGGCAGCACAACTTCCAGATGCAAGTGTAGTCCACCAAGGTGCCCTCTGCCTCTCCTGAGTGCCCCTCCATCCGGTCATTGCTGCCTGCCCTGTCCACCACCGTGCTGTACCCCATTCATGCTAGCCTGTACACACTTCCACTGTGTGCCCCCCATCTATGCACTGCCCCAGTGGCCGGGACTGTGCCCATGGGCCCCTGGCACCCATTGCCATGGTGGCTTGGCCACCAGCCCTGCACTGTGTACAGCCTCCGATACCTCCTGCCTGCACATCACAGGCCACCCTGCGTGTGGCATCCCACGCCATAGGCGTCTCCTGCCTGTGCCATCCCACCAGATCACCACTGTGTCACGGCCCCCCCAGCTGAGCTGTGGAGAGCCACAACTGTCATTGTCCTGCTAGCCTCACAACCCACCCATGTGTGCCTGTCCATGTCCTCACCCTCCGCACCATTGGTGTCTCCCATGTCCACTGTCATGATGTGTGTGTGTGCCACTGCCTGCCCCCATCCCTCGCCATGCCTGCCGTGCGCCCATCCCGTCCATGTCCGGTCACCCTCGGTGCATCCCCCATTGGTCCTCATTCCCCTGTAGTGGTGTGGTAGCATGTTTTTTTTTGATTCCCCAGGTCGCCATTCTGACACGTGCAGCACTTGCATGGGTGCCATTCCTGATGTCACCTGGTTGCCATTGCCCTTCCGCGATCTCCCACATCACATAGAACCCCTGAATCCCCCCCCCCATCAGCTTCCTTTCTTGTCCACGTGTTCTTGACTCACCAGTTCTGCTGAATATTTCCCCACAATCTACCTTGTCCATTTCTTTCAGGAACTTGAAGATGTTTATCATATCTCTCCTCTCCGTTCTGGTCTCCAGTGAGTACATGTTCAGGGTCTTAAAGGGACACTGTCAACCCTTTTTTGCATCAGATTATTTCTAGTTGGAGACCGACATTTTATGATTGCTTACCTCCTCCAAAATGCATTGATGCTGCTGGTTATTTTATCTGCTTACTTTCTTAGTGGAACTGAAATGCATGCTTATGGTATAATTATACCCAGCTTTGTACCCAGCAGGTTGGTATGACAGAGGTCTGGGGTTATATTCTGTTTGAACTGAAATATTTGAATAGTTTGTAATTGAAATTAGTTATATGTGTTAAAAAGTATTACTTTGAATTAGAACTGTTACTTGGGCTGTGATATTGTAACTTTGGAGGCTTGGGGACTGTTGTTTGTCAGGGTTAATTAGAGGGAAATTTAAATGTGTTGTTTGCCTGGTGTTAGGGGGAGGGGACATTAGCTGCAATTACCTTGTCTTTAAACAGGAATTACCTTGGCCTTCATTGTTCACTTGAGAACTTAAGCAGCAGGCTGGTAGGAGAGAGGTCTGGGGTTATATTCTGTTTTAACTGAAATATTTGAATAGTTTGTAAGTGAAATTAGTTCTATGTGTTAAAAATTATTACCTTGAATTAGAACTGTTACTTGGGCTGTGATATTGTAACTTTGGAGGCTTGGGGACAGTTGTTTGGCAGGGTTAATTAGAGGGAAATGTAAATGTGTTGTTTGCCTGGTGTTTGGTAAGAGCCCTCCCACCCACGCTGTTTTGTAGGCTTTCTTAAATACTGAAAAGCCACTAGGGTTAGGATTGAAGGGCTGAGTATTTCTGTTTGGGACTGAAATTCGAAGCAACAGGAGCTGGTGGGCTTGTGACATCATACGGTACCTGATGTCTGCTTACACACTGGACTGTATGTGTTTGTCAGACTTGGGAACTTTATTGATGGGGTTGAAATTGGGTTTGTAAATAACTACAGTCAGTATAGAGAGAAACTGTTTTCCAGGGGAAAGGGACTAAGAAAAGGGGGTGTGCCATTATAAACAGAGGGGGATAAACAGGGTGGCCATATTCCACCATGGCAGGCATCTTCAGAAGGGTTGTAGGCTGCACAGGCTGTGGGATGGCAATAATTCTAAATTGGGCCTGGAGAGAGGGAGGGAGGCTGCCCACTCTGTAGACAGCTATCTTGTATCAGGAGTGAGGTATATTGGTTAAGGAGTAAGCTGGGGAGCTGGGGTGTCCAAGGATAAGGTGTGGATATGGGGCAGAAGGGTGGGGCTGAGGGAGGCTGGGGCAACGCCTGAAATTACAGGACGCTATGTTACAGCAAGCAGGAGGGGGGGATATTAGGACAGAGCACCGTTAGATAGGGAAGTTGATGCTAAGGGAAAGCGACGGGTGAACATTCTGAATACAAAGAGAGTGGAGGGGAAGAGTCAGGAGGGCTGTAAGGAAGCCTAAAACAGCAGATGTGGGAAGGAGCTCCTAATGGAACAGAGCAAGAGGGAAGAAGAGGGCAGTTTAGAGATGCAGTCAGGGAAACTCGGTTACTTGATGGAGGCTGACATAGAGTGTCACAATAAATTTGAGCTACTAAGCAACCTAGAGGGGAGGAAGGGGTTGGTGGAAATGAGGAAACTTATACAGAGGCTGGGGGGAGGGAGTCGGATACCCATAGGGCATCACAGACCGGCTATGGAAAGGATAGAAATAGTCCCAGAGGGAGAAGGGGAAACATATATGTTAAGCAAATGGGGGAGATGCAACATATTCCAGACATGAGGGAGGACAGCATGATTGGAGAGAAACTGGGAGACAAGGAGGTGGGAGAGGGGCCCCCCTTCAGCAGGGGGGTCAATACCAAGGATGGAGCCCTAGCTAAAGGGGAACCCACAGAGAGCCTCTGAAGGCAGGGGTACTATTACAAGGGGGGGAAGATGGTGGTGTGGGGGAAGGGGAAACCATCAGGGCCAGGATAAATGGTTCGAATAAGAGAGGGTTAAAGGGGACACCTATTCAGAGGGGGTCTGAGTTAAGTGGGCAAAATAACGAGGGAGACAGAAAGGGGAGGGTGGCAAGGGGGTCTCTAATAAGGCAGGAAGACTCCCATGAAACTGAGATTATGAATGGAGGGGGAAGGGGGGCTGAGAGGGCATAGTGGAGGTAACCATAAGGATGATGGCGGTGTTAAGGTTCTGTTATTGGGAGACTCGATGATTAGGGGTATCCAGTGGGAGGGACAGGGGGGTGGATGCCATAGCCAGGTGAAGGTAGTGAGCATCTCTGGGCTGACAGTGCACAGAGCAAAGTTCATGGTGTATGAAATGGTTAGGGATTGTGGAGGAACGATTCTGGTGCATTTGGGAACTAATGATCTAGAGGAAATAGCGTTTTGGAAATCCAAGCAAGGTTCCAAGAACTTGCAGAGTCTGTTGGGATAATGGATGCAACATTCCTTTTCGGAGATACTGCCAGTACCAAAGGCCTCAGTGGAGAAAAAATGAAGCTCACAAGGTTAATGACTGGCTCAGGAAGTGGGGTGAAGAGAGTGGGTTTGGGGTGTTAGGGAACTGGAATGGAGTTTGGGAGGATAAGGGACTATATGCCAAGGACAGGTTTCATCTTGCCCCATTAGGGAAGGAAGTCCTTAAACAGGGGATGGCTGACTACATACAAGAAGGTGGGGTTTAAACTTGTGAGGGGGGGAAGGGATAAGGGAGGGGCTGACCAGAAGCCCTCTCCTCCAGATGAGGGGAGTAGCCTTCAAGCCCAAGGGGGGGAGGAAACAGACTGGGGTGGAGGTTTCAGGAGGAGCAGAGGGAGGATGGAAGTATAAGGAATCTGGGTGGGTTTGACAAAGAGGATCAGGGATAAGGGGTGGGGGTTGGTGTTAGTAAATGCCAGGAGCTTGGGAAACAAGTTGCCAGAGTTCCAGGCCATGCTGTTCGGGGGGGTGGATGTGGCGGCAGTCACGGAGACGTGGGCCAACAAAAACCATGACTGGGACCTAAACATACGGGGGTACACTATGCTTAGGAAGGATAGAAAGGAGGGCAGAGGGGGTGGAGTGGCTATGTTCATTAGAGATGACATAGAAATTGCTAGGGTAGAAGAGGCAGAGGGAAACGTGGAGGCCTTATGGGTCACCTTATGATACCCAGCAGGAGATAAGATCAAGCTGGGTGTAGCATATAGGCCCCCCGGGATGAGTGATGTTCTAGAGGATGGTTTGCTGGACAACATCATTGCCCAGTGTGGACCAAAAGGGAAAGGAGTGGTGTTGATGGGGGACCTTAATATGCCAGGTACAAACTGGGGAACCATGTCCTCTAAGGTGGCCAAGGAGCAGAGGCTGCTGGATGGCTTCCAGGATGTGTTCTTAACACAGCATGTGATGGAGCCCACAAGGGAGGGCATGTCCTGGATGTGGTTCTGGCAGATGGGGACCTGGTAGGGACATGGTTGTACAGGACCCCTGACTGGGAGTGACCACAATCACTTCTGGTTTCAAATAAGCATGGGGAGGGGGGTGAGATCTAGGACACTGGCAGTGGACTTCAGGGGGCAGACTTTATGGGCATGGGAAATATTCTCAAGGATCACTTGAAGGGATTACCTCAATGACAAGTGTGTAAAGGAGATGGAGGCATAAAATGGGGACTTCATGAGGCAGTCAGGATCTATGCTAAGTTGAAACATAAGGAGCAAGGTCACATAAACCATGCTGGTGGTCCAGTGAGGTACAGGTAGCAGTCGAGAGAAAGAAGGCGCCAACAAAAATATAAAACAACAAGAGGGGATAGGGATAAGGAAATGTACCAGCTTGCATCTAGAAAAGTCACCTATGGTGAGGGGAGCAAAGTCCAGTAAAGAGCAGTGGCTGGCACAGGGATACATGGAGGGAAAAGGGTTCTTCCGCACATTGGGGAGCGGAGAAAACTAAGGGCCATCTCAGCAGATTGAGATCAGAAGGAGGGTGGGTGGAAGAGGCAAGGGACCAGGCAGAGGTATTTAATGAGTACTTTGCCTCTGTGTTCACTAGGGAGGGGGATGGGATATCTACAAAGCAAGGCACGAAGGGGATAGAAGCATCAGTAAGTGGGATCAGGGGAGCAACAGAAATGGAGCAAGAGGGAGGGAGAGGTACCCCAGGGGTGTCACATCTGGGTAAGGATAAAAAGGCCAGTAAGGTGGAGGGGACGGATGATGCTATCTCCGCCAAAAGGGTGTGGTTAGCCCTCAAGGCCCTAAAGAAAGACAAATCTCCTGGGCCGGATGGCATTCATCCGAGAGTACTATGGGAATTGGCGGACATACTGGCTGCACCCATGGCGGAGCTTTTCAGCAGGTCACTTGAGACAGGGAGGGTACCTAGATTGGGAGAGGCACATGTGGTACCAATCCATAAAGGGGGTCGAGGAAGTACCAGGTAACTATAGACCCATCAGTTTGACCTCGGTGGTGGGAAAATTAATGAGAGTATACTAAAGAAATGATTGGGGTGTACTTGGAGGAGGTGGGGGTCTGGATAGTCGGCAACATGGGTTTGTGCCAGGTAGATCATGTCAAACCAACCTTGTGGAATTCTATGAATGGGTAACATCAGAACTGGACAGGGGTAAGCCTGTGGATGTATTATTCTTGGACTTCAGCAAGGCGTTTGACTCTGTCCCCCACAATGGTCTGGTGGAGAAACTGATGGGGTTAGGAGTAGGCCCTTTGATGGTCAGATGGATTGAAAACTGGCTAGCTGGACGCACTCAGAGAGTAGTGGTCTGTGGGGAGCTCTCGAACCCTAGAGAGGTTGGTAGTGGGGTACCGCAGGGCTTGGTCCTGGGTCCGATCCTGTTTAATGCATACATATCGGACATCAGGGAGGGTATAGGGTGTGAAATGAGTCTCTTCATGGATGACTCCAAGATGGGAGCAGTAGTTGAGGGAGAAGAGGGGAGGTTGGCCCTGCAAGGGGACCCGGACACCCTGGAAAGCTGAGGTCACACATGGAAATTAAATTTCAACATCACCAAGTGCAAGGTGTTGCATCTTGGTCGGGGAAACCCTAAACACAGGTACACCCTGGGAGGGGAGGCGCTGGAGGCCTCAATAGGGGAAAAAGACCTAGGGGTCATGGTGGATGCATGTATGAATAACTCTGAGCAGTGCAGGAGAGCAGCTAGCAAGGCAAACAGGATGTTGGGATGCATCGTAAGGGGATCACCTCTAGGAGCAAGGAAGTGATTCTGCCGCTGTACAATGGACTGGTTAGACCACACCTTGAGTACTGTGTACAGTACTGGAGACCACACTTGAAGAGGGACATACAGCTCCTGGAGAGGGTACAGAGGAGGGCAACAAAGATGATATGAGGGCTAGGGGATTTGACGTATGAGGACAGACTTGAGGAGCTCTGCCTGTTTTCATTGGAGGAGAGGAGAGACAGGGGGACATGATTGAGGTCTTCAAGTACCTCAAGGGAATAAATAGGGTAAACATGGAGGGGATCTTTAGACTAAGGCAGGGAGGTATCACCAGAGGGCATGGTTTGAAGTTGGAAGGTGGAAGGGTGAGGGGGAAAGAGGAGGAGGTTTTTCACTGAGAGGGTGGTGGACCCTTGGAATGCACTCCCTGGTGAGCTGGTTCAGAGATCCACAGTGGAGAGCTTCAAGAGAGGGTGGGACAGACACACAAAGTGTTTGTATCAGATGATGGCCTGTCCCGGGGGGGTGGGGATGGATGATAGGGGTTGCTGGAGCACAAAGGATGGGAGGGTCTCGGCACCCAACTAAGGAACTAAGGTTTGAGCAGACTTGATAGACCGTAAGGCCTAATCTGTTGGCAAATAGTATGTTAGTCTGTTAGTATGTTTTGCTTCAAATCCTTGCTCTACACTGATTGCATACTTTCTGAACATTAGGAGCACCCCTAAATGGTGCAGCCACTCATGATGCAATAGTCTCCTCTCCTCTCCTCTCCTCTCCTACTGCTGCATCTTGAGTGGCTACACTGTGTTGGAGTCCAGGAAAGTGGGAGTTGATCAAGAACTGTAAACAAACGTGTTTCTTTATAGTACCACCGCTATGGTGGACAGTTGGTTTTGCACTTTTAAAAGGAAAAAAGGAAACAGAATCAAACTACCAGCTACATAAGCAATCTCTACAGAATGTGACCAATCATAACATGTGTTTCTTAAAGGTGATAGGAAACCATTTTCACGCCTCCAGATGCCCTCCGGTTGTTCTTTTATTGGATACCCAGCATTCTGATATACTTTTGACTTTTTTTGTTAAATTAATAATCTGATTTTGTTGCTTTTATAACTACCCTGAATCCCTCTCTGCTCTCTGCTCAGCAGTTGCTGCTGTCTCTTTTCATACTGCCTGAACATTCTATGACATCACAAACTCCTTTCTATGCCATTCAGATGAATAGCATGGAATGGGAGTCTGTGATGTCATAGAATGTCTTATAGATATGAAAATCAAGAGCAGTAGCTGGTGAGGAGAGTGGAACTCAGTGTAGATCTGAGGGCACCCAAAGCTACATTATTTATTTATCAAAAAATCACCAAAGCATATCAGAATACATAACTGGCATGGAAAGGAAGATGGAAGGGCAGTTAAATATGCAAAAATAATTTCCTATCTCTGGTCTGTCATTGTCTTTTTGTTAGGTGTGATGTCATTGAGTAACACGTTGTGCTTGACTCAATGTACACTAGTTAGGCACAGTTTGTTCCTCGATGACATCTCAGTATTCTAAAAATGGCTTGAATGTAGCATTACTGTTGAATACACTCAGTTGTCTATATTTCTGGAGTGCTTCCAGCTACAGATGAGCTCACTCCCTCATTTGAAACAGCCCTAGATCACTAGGGCAGCAGGACAACAGGAGAGTTGGATGTCATTGTCCACCTGGGGACTAATGACATGGCTGTAGACTGGGCTAGGATAATGCAGGGGGAGTTTAGGGAGCTTGGGAGGGGTCTTAGACAGGTAGCATGCTCAGTGGCTTTTGCTGTGGTGCTGCCTGTCTGCAATGGGGGGAGGAGGAGAGGGATCTCCATACTGCGTGCTTCAGCTCATGGTTAAAGGAATGGTGCAGAGAGGAGGGGTTCAGATACAGTGAGGACTGGGAATCCACCTGGAGGGATAAGGACCTGTACAGGGTGATGGTCTGCATCCATCCAGGAGGGGAATTTTATTTATTTATTTTCATATTGGAATTACAATCCTTTGAGTCATGGACTCATTTTCAAAGTCCCCCCCCCCCCCACACAGGCTGAAGTAGAGAGTAGGGAAAACCTGAGGGTAGAGGGATCCCCCATGGTGACAACTAATAAAGGCAATAGGGTGGTAGAAATTAAGGTGGATGGGAATGGGAGCATTAAAAAAGGTGGGGGGGGAGGGCAAAAAGGAAAACTAGGGGTATCAAGCAGAGTGCTAACAAAATCTGAAAGGCCATGTGTGCAAATGTTAGAAGTCTAGGGAACGAGATTTCAGACCTAGAGGCCATCACAGCATATTGTGCCATTACTGAGTCACAGTGCACTGAAAACCATGACTGGGACATGGCCATACCATGCTATACTCTGTTGTGGAAGGACAGGGTGGGAAGAAAAGGAGGGGTGTGGTGCTTTATGTGAGGGAAAGCATAAACACAATGGAGATACAGGGAATATGGGGGACGCAGAGGTACAGTGGGTCACCCTAGAGATGGGGAACAGAGCCAATATTCACACTGGCATGATCTGCAGACCTCCAGTACAGGGAGAGGAGTTAGAGGAGGTACTGGTGGAGGCCATTGGCAACATGGCAGACAAAGGGGGCGTTGCTGCTTGTGGGGGACTTCAATCTGCCAAATGTAGATTTGGAGCCTCCCAACAGTAGCTTCAGTTAGAAGCAGGGACATCTTGAAATATCTATAGGGGGAAGTTCTCAGGCAACTAGTCAATGAAACCAATCATAATGGGGCAGTACTAGACCTGGTACTCAGGGACATTAACAGTGTTGCAGACGTCAAGGTGGGAGGCCACCTGGGGACAAGTGATCACCATACAGTGTTGTTCAATATAAGGATGGCTGCAGAATTAAATCACACAAAGGCAAGCATCCTGGGCTTTAGAAGGGTAGATTTTATAAAGATGAGTGAAAGCCTCAGGGATGACCAGGTGAAGAGATAACCTGGATGTGATGGAAGAACAGTTGGTGAAGCTAAAAGGGGGATAGTGAAGGCAACAAACCACTGCATCAAGCAAATGAGCAAAGGGAAGAGGAAAATGGTGGCTGAAATAAATGGTGAAGGCTAAAATTGTAGCATTCATAAGGAATAAGGAGATACAGAGGAAGAGGAATAGGGAGGATATTGGGGAAACAAAGGGAAACAGGGAACACAATAATGAGTGCAAAAGCGCAAACTGAAGAGAGAATAGTCCAGGCAGTAACAAAAGGGGACAAGACACTTTTTAAGTACGTAAGTAAAAATAGGAAGACCACGGGAGGGATTCTAAGGTTAAAATAGGAAGAGAGGACTTTGCAGAGGGGGACCAGGGAAAGGCAGACAACCTGAACAAATACTTTTGTCCAGTGTCCACGGAGGAAGCAGAAAGGGAGGGGCCACAAAAAAGTAGCAGGAGTCTTAGAGGGAGTGATGTGAACACTAGTCCTTTGTCAGAAGAGAGAGTCCTGAAGGTGGAGAAAGCAATTGGGCCAGATGGAGTTCATTCAAGGGTAGTGAAGGAGCTCAGGGAGG
The DNA here is from genome assembly GCA_016271365.2 of Neoceratodus forsteri. Lineage (NCBI taxonomy): Eukaryota > Metazoa > Chordata > Ceratodontiformes > Ceratodontidae > Neoceratodus > Neoceratodus forsteri. The sequence goes on along the minus strand of CM057458.1, from coordinate 21,208,794 downwards.
TACTGGCTGTATCCCCAGCAGTTCTATTTAACAGTTCACTGGAAACAGCAGTGCACCAGGGACTAGAGAAGGGCTGGTGTAGTCCCACTTCAGAAGTGTGGTAGCAGGGAGGGAGGAGGCTGGCAGTTATAGATCAGTCAGCCTGTCATCAGTCATGAGAAAGTTAATAGAATTATTGCTGAAGGAAAAGATTGTGGAATATCATGAATCCAGTGGGTTACAAGACCACAAGGCAGCGTGGATTCACAGGGGGGAGGTCATGTCAAATGAATCTGATATATTTCTTTGTCTGAGTTACCAAGGAATTAGATCAGGGTGGAGCAGTGGATGTGTTCTACCTTGATTTCAGTAAAGCTTTCAACACCATTCCACATGGGAGACTAGTAAGCAAGCTGAGTATCTTAAGATTAGGTTCAAAGGTGGAAAACTGGATAAGACATTTGTTAGGAGACAAGTGGCAAAGGATGGTGGTAAACAGAGTTCACTCTGAGGAGGGGAGGGTGACCAGTGGGGGTGCCCCAGGATCAGGTGCTGGGACTGGTCCTCTTTAATGACTTTATACATGACATTGCCAAGGAGCTGAAGGGAAGGTCTGATCTTTGTGGATGACACCAAAATCTGCAACTGGATGGACAGTCTGGGCCGGGGGTGTAAACGATAAGTAGAGACCTGTGTAAACTCAAGAAGTGGTCAAGGGTATGGCAGTTGGGGTTCAATGCAAAAACATGCAAAATAATGTACTTGTGGCACAGAAACCCAGGGGCAGAGCACAGAATGGGTGTGGTGGTATTGATGACCACAAGGTAGGAAAGAGACCTGGGGGTAATCATATCTGATGATCTAAAGGTGGTCAGGCAGTGTGAGAAGGCAGTTGGGAGGGCTAGTGGGATGCTGGGGTGCATAGGGAGGGGTATCATCAGCAAAATGAGGGAGGGGTGTTGTGGTGTTGCCCCTATATAGATCACTGGTAAGACCTCCCCCCCCCCAGGTACCGTGTCCAGTTCTGGAATCCAAATCTCTGAGAGGACAGACAGAGTGGAGGCAGTCCAGATGAAAGCAACTAAAATGGTGCAGGGTCAGCATCAAAACCCTATGAGGATAGACTAAAGGACCTCAATATGTACACCCTGAAAGAGAGGGAGGAGGGGGGGTTATGACAGAAACCTTTAAATATCTCATGGGAGTAAATAAGGTACAGGATAGTACTATTTTTCAGAAAGGTGCTCAAGAATATGGAGACATGCTATGAAGCTGGAGGTGGGTACATTCAGGAGAGGTGTTAAGAAGTACTTCTTCACAGAAAGAGTGGTGGATTCCTGGAACAGCCTCCCAGAGGAGGTGGTAAAGGGTGGAAACTGCAGTGGGGTTCAAGATTGCATGGGAAAGACATAAGGGAATCATACTGGAAAGGACGTGGGGGAGGGTGCAGGAGCTGTAGATCCATCAGTGTCTGCAGTGATACTGTAGGTAGGGGAAAAATGAGCAGACTGGGTAGACCAAGTGGTCCTCATCTGCCAACAGTTCTATGTTTCTGTGTTTCATGGGCGTTCAAACTATTCTGGCTGCTGGATTTAAGGGGGAGCCCTTTAAAAATGTAGTAATTTATAATATATGGTAGAACGTTGTTCTGCATAAAAATCCATACCAGCTAAAAAGTTGTTATGCTGCACTAGATTCATAGCTACTGCAGCATTGCAGCTTAGAACCTTGTATGACGTACTGTAAGCTCAAGCCGCATGATCATCCATCAGCTGACATTACCATTTCCAGTTAAGTGAGATGGCAACTGTTGACATTATGAAATTTAACTTACAGATCATAGCTATAGAAAAAAATGAAGCTTCTTTGACTTCAAATATTTTCAACTGTCTGTGATCTATGACTCGACAAAATCCCCTTTTGTTTTCCTTTACAGGTCACACTGTGGCTTCCAGGAGGTCAAATGTCAACGTGACTATGTGGAGCTTCAGTTTCTTCTATAGCAATTGACTCCTAGTTAAACTGTAGTTCTAAGATACCCCTCTGTATGTAGCAGTAGTGTAATCGGGTAATCATTTTACTTTTCTTGATTTGGTTTATGAATGTTTTCCAACTGCCACAATTGATGCTGCCGTCTGATGGAAGCCTCATGCTCTGTAAGTAAAATTTCATAATGTCAACAGCTGCTGTCTCTGTGTTTCTGTCAGACTATGTGGGGCACAGTAAGTAGATGTATAGTTTAAGTCTATGCTGATTTGTCAGTTGTCAATGTAGATGGGAGACCATACACTATAAAAGAAAATATATAGTCCTCTCTCTGTAACAAGTTTGAAAACTCTTCTCGAGGTCGTCATGGTGATGGAACCTCTTGAGCTTTGCTCTCGAGGTTCCACACATTGCCATGACGACCTCTCAAAGAGTTTACAAACTTGTTACAGATAGAGGACTATACATTATCCTGTATATAATATATGGACAGTGTCTATAAACCTCTGTTTTCAATCAATTTATAACCTGATGATCCCATCGCTATGACATCAGTATGCTGTAAGCCTTGCTTAACTATGTCACAATGATGGGATTACAGGATGGAATGTCACCACCTGTCAAAATTCTTGGAAAGAAAGGTGATCCTCTGTGTGGACATTCATTCAAAACACACACTTTCCATTCAGACAGTTACAGACCCGCTGCAGTATAGATCTCAATGGCTAATTTCAGCACTTCAGTTGCTCAACATACAAAGCAGGAGGCATTCATAGCTGAGCAGAAGAACAAACAAACGTTGAAAAAAACTATTTTTCCCCCCACAGTGGCTAGTTTACACTATGAAATACAATGCCTGAGTAACGGTGGTCAACCACGGACGTAATCACCTCTCGTGGTTGCCATGACAACTGTAAACCTCTTGAGCTGTGCTGTCGAGGTTAACTTAGTTGTCCTGGCAACTGCTTGAGGTGATTACATCATGGTTAACCACTGTTACTCAGGCATTATCCTAAACTTAGCAATGTACATTAATATACATGCTTATATGTAAGAAGTACACAGATGTTTGGTATGTGGGAGAGGTGAACAGACCCCCAGGGCTCAGGTGAACTTTCACAGGTATGCAGTATGAAATCCAAATATTTTGATGCCAGTATGTGAGCATTTCTCACAAACACAGTACCTGCATGGCTTCACAGTTATGGGTCTATAGAACATACGACCATACAAAAATGCCAGCAGAACTAGACCTCACGGTCTGTTGAGCCTGCTCGATAGTGTAACTAGCCCCTCATCTTGCAGCTGCTCCTCCCACTCTTCCCCTCCTTAGATTTACCTTCCCCCTCACCCTGTCCCATCCCCTCTTGAAAATGCCCGCCATCTTACAGGCCACGACCTCCTGTGGTAGAGTGATAAATGTTATGTGTGAGACCCCTGGCACTTCGAGAAGTCTGACAAGCAACCATGACCTTAAGTGTACTTAAGAGACACTAAGGAAAGGAAATCATGGGAGGTGAAATAGATACATCTATTCAAGACTCACAAATATCGATTAAATAATATGTGGAAACCATGAGCCATTATGATTCCTAGGCTGATTAACAATTCAGGGGTGCTTCAGAGACTGCTGGCTGCAGGAGGGCCTCTTTCCATGCAACACCAAATTAATGATTTTTCTCATGCCCTGATCACTATACCTGCATATTTCCTGATGAATAAAACAGTAGCATTCCCCTAGAAAGTTTTTTTTTTTTTTTTATTATTATTCATTTTCAGGGACAGAGAGTCTGGGAGATAAGGAGATATTCATAGCACTATGCAGAACTCATGGGGATCCTGCTGTCCTTGCCAAATCTTTCCTAAAATGTCTATTTGAATCTGAAACACTGTATTTAGGATGCTAAAGAACTCTGATTCTCCCTATAGCTTCCTTTCCATGTATCCACGTTCACACAGCACCTGAAGAAGGGATCTGTGTCACCCTGAAAACTTCTGCAATAAGTATTTATTTGTCACATAAAAGGTATTCCTACCAACATTTTTGGCATCAGTTCAGCTGTGGTAATACTTTGATTCAAAATATAGACATTGTGCAAAATGTTATAAAACCTAGGTGGGCTGCCAAGACAGCCATCATGCACAACCACTCACGTCTCAGTCGAGTGCTCTCTTGAATAACAACTAAATATTTTTATTTGTTTTTTTACTTCTGTCAATGTGAATGCAATCACCAACACATTGACTTTTCTCTCCAATTAAGCATTTGTGCTGCCTCTGTATAAACTGATTTATCCTCACCCGGAGTACTATGTGCAGTACTGAAGTCCACATCTAAACAGGGACAGTGGCAGAGTGGCAGCAGTGCAGAGGAGGGTAGGCAAGATGCTCCAGGAACAACAGGAAAGGATGTATGAGGTGAGGCTGGCAAATCTGAACAAATACACGCTTGAGGTGAGATGGAAGAGAGGGGGCATGAAACATACAGATACATTCACTGGGTAAATGCAGTGGATAGCAGAGAACTGTTCAGACTGAGTGGGAACACAGACACCAGGGGCAACACCATGTAGCTGGTGGTAAGTTTAAAAGAGATACCAGGAAGGACTTTTTCCCATGCTGAGGGTGATGGAGGGGATGGAGGGGGATAGAATTGAGTGCAAGAGGAGGTGGTTTATCTGTGACAAATCAGTGGAGGGGATTCCAATGAGGGTGGGATAGATACAAAGGCTTGATAAAGAACACACCAGAAAGGGAGAGGGAAGACTGAGTGAGAAGCCTCTAGGGCTCTCTCACTTAACATTAGATAGGTAGAAATGGATAGACATAATTGGCCAAGTTGACTTTTTCTGCCAACATATTTTACATTTATATGTTTCTAGTCTGAAAACACTTATCTGAAATTCTGTCAGCTCCTTGGATAGCCCTATGGGATGTGACGTCTCATTTTTAAAGGGATCTGAGGGTATCAGCAGACTGAGACAAAATAAAGGCTTACTCGTATACCACTTACACAAACACAGGGTTACACAGTTACCATGTACACAAACACAGTGTTACACAGTTACCATTTATACAAAACACAGGGTTACACAGTTACCGTGTACACAAACACAGGGTTATACAGTTACCATGTACACAAACACAGGGTTACACAGTTATCATTTACACAATCACAGGGTTATACAGTTACCATGTACACAAACACAGGGTTACACAGTTATCATTTACACAAACACAGGGTTACACAGTTATCATTTACACAAAATATCGGGTTAGTGAGATACCAGTTAAACTAACACAGGGGTTTCACAGTTACCATTTGCAAAAAAAAAATGCAGAGTTACACAGTTTCCATTTACACAAAATGCAGGGTTACACAGTTTCCATTTACACAAAATGCAAGGTTACACAGTTTCTGTTTACAAAAAACACAGGGCAGGTACCTGTTTCATAAAATATCGGGTTAGTCAGATACCACTTACACAAAATATAGGGTTACACTGCTACCAGCAAAATTCAGGGTTACAAAGTAATCACTTACACTAAGGACAGGTTACACAGTTACTTTTCGGAAAATACTGGGTTACATAGTTACCAAGACGACTGGTCTTCATTTTTGTACTGGTAAACCTGGTAAAATTCTGAAAATGGGCCTGACTGCACACTGATAAAAACAAAGAATTTCATGGAATTTTGCATTTTATACCAGATCAGTAATTCTACAGAACTTGTGTTTTTTCTTATAACTGTTTCCTGTACTATTTTCAATTTGTTTTATTTAATGCTTTGAGTATTAATCCTTCTTTTATTCTGATTATTTATATACATACTACAAGTATGACAGTAGAATCCTGGTAACATCTGGAAATTAGATTAACAATCACCAGTGCAGTTCCCTGAATTTCAGGTCTTGAAAACAGAAGTTCATTATTTTAACCACCACAAATCAGTGGTCTTGACAATTACCATTTACATAAAGCATGGGGTTACACAGTTACCATTTTCACAAAATAAAAGCATTCTCTACACTGCTCTGATGGTACACAGCTTATTTGTGGGGCATATTATTCACCCAATGGCTACATTAGTTTTCGGGTCCACCCCCTGTGGAAGAGGGGTACAATCACATTTTACAGATAAGAACTGGGTCTCTCTCAACACTATAGATCCCTAACCTCCCTTGCTGGATTCCTGATGCCTTGGCGCTCCCAAGACCAGTTGTGTAGTGGCAGTCTCCCAAGGCAGGGCAGGCACTTACCTGAGGGGCAAGCTATGCTAGCACTTCTCTCAGTGTGCCCAGAAGGACAGCAAATAACTAAATCATATCAGTAGATAATGCCACCACTTACTGCATGAAGCGTGGTTGCTCCACCCACATCTGCATCCATTCGACACTCCACCGATAACCCTAATGGTCTAGAAAACAGATTCCCATTGTCTAACCCCTCACATTGGGAGTTATCGACCCCAACCCTTGCCAGACCCCTCCCTCCTGACAACAAATAGGGCAAGTGCACTACCAGCTTTCATAATACTGCAATAAACTGTCAACTCCTCCTACCTGATGCCCATTCATTTGGCTACCTGCCAGGCATTTATAGTACACACTAGATTCTATTTTTTACTGCTGAAAGTGTACCCACGAGAGTCACAATAACCTTCCTTGAGGGGTTGCCCATCACTCTCCCATATGTGCCTTTCAGAGTCAAAGGTCTCCACTCCTTTCAAGGTGAGTTCCTTGGGGACTCCATACTTTTAGCTACTCCCAGTGGTCTTTTTTTTACCAGAGACCGGACCCAAGAGGACCAGTGACATCTGATCCCAGAGACCCTGCTACCATCACTAGCATCACAGGCCCTCTTGGTCCAGCCTCAGCCAGTGAGGCTGAACTGTCCCTATCTATTTTCCCAGCCTCTAGCCCCAGACGGCCATCTGGCCCTGTTGCCCTGGTGCCTTCATCTTATGTAGGCTTTCATGGCAGGAACAGAACTGTGCATATCCATGCTTCAGTTTCCCACTCTTAGCTAAACCAACCCACTTATAGCATGAACACTGAGACTGTCTCCAGACATTTCTCCCCGGAGAACAGCTCTCAAGGTCTGGCGTAACCCTTCAAGTGCTTTCTGGTAACCACCCTTGAACCGGCTGGGGATCGAGGCTGGTTATGCTAGCATGCAACACATAATCATTATATTATCTTTAAGGAATCATAGGGGTTGCTAACACAGAGAGTGAGAACATTGTGGTGCCATAAATGGTTTAACATTAAGGGTCAGAAGTTTAAAAAAACAGCACAGCTCCTCATAAAATTGTCTGAAGTAGAACCAAAAAATGAATAACATTTCCTAACATTGCTTCTAAGAAGGAATCATTATGAGTTTTTTATGTATAAATAAAACAAAATAGTATTCATAGTAGTATCAGTGGTAGTAGCAGTAGTAGTTGTAGTAGTAGAAGTAACAGTAGTAGTAGTAGCTATAGTAGTAGTAGAAGTAGTAACAGCAGTTGTAGCAACAGTAGAAGTAGCAGCAGTATTAGTAGTAGTAGCAATAATAGCAGTAGCAGTAACAGTAGTAGTAGTAGCTATAGTAGTAGAAGTAGTAGCAGCAATTGTAGTAAGAGTAGGAGTAGCAGCAGTATTAGTGGTAGTAGCAATAATAGCAGTATCAGTGACATATGAAGAAGCCAGCAGACGAAGGACATTTGATCTATCAAGTCTGCTCATATTCCAGGGTCCACAGCTTGAGCTAATGTTCCTGCCCTCCCTCCCCACTCCTCTCATCCTCCCTACCAATAACCATTACTTTCCCCTATGCCTGTCCCAGCCTCTCTTAAAGCTACCCACTGTCTTCAACAAGATGACCTCTTCCAGAAGTGCATTTCAAGTGTCTACCACCCTGTCTGTGAAGAAGTGCTTTCTGACATCCCTTCTAAACCTCCCACCCCTCCAGCTTAAGACTGTGCCCCTAGTGTTATGGTTGCCACTCAGCTTAAAGAGACTCTCCTTATCAACCTTATTTATCCCCTTCAAGTACTTGAGGATCCCAACCATGTCCCTTCTCTCTCTCCTGCCTACCAGGAAGTACGTGTTCAGTGGCCTTGACCTCTCCTCATAAGCGTTACCCTGCTGACCAGCTATCATCTTTGTAGCCTCCTCTGGACCTTTTCCAGCAGGTTAATGTCCTTTTTGAGGTGTGGGCACCAGTACTGAACTCCATACTCTAGATGTGATCTTACCAGTGACCTGTACAAGGGCAGTACCACCTCTCTCCTACTACTGATCCTCCTAGATATGCATCTCAGCATCTTGTTTGCCTTTGCTGCTGCTTTCTTGCACTATGTGGAGTGCTTCAGGACACTAGTGATCATCACTCCCAGGTCCTTCTCCTTCTCTGATGCAGATACTCTGGCTCCACCCAGGTAGTATTCTGTCCTGGGATTCTTGGCTTCAATATGCATAACTTTGCATTTCTTGGCATTGAAGCCAAGCTGCCAGATCCTGGATCACTTCCCCAGCTTTTCCAGATATATAGATACATAGACAGTGTTGGCAGATAAGGGCCTATGGCCCACCCAGTCTGCCCATTTGAGCTTGTAATTTCAGTTTGTTTTCCTCGAAGTCTGTTGCCCCTTACCCCTGACCTCCAGAATTCCTTTATGTCTATCCCATGCATTCTTAAATCCCGTGATTGTTTAAGCCCCCACCACTTCCTCTGGCAGGGTGTTCCACTTGTCCACCACCCGTTCTGTGAAGAATTCTTTCTCATGTTTCCTCTGAATCATCCTCCTCCAACTTCATCCCATGCCCTCTAGTCCTGGAACATCTTTTTTGCTTAAAAATAGTGTTTTCCTGCACCCTGTTCCTCCCTGTAAGATACTTGTATGTCTCTATCATATCCTCTCTCTCCCTCCCTCCTCTCCTCCAGAGAGTACATGTCCAGTTCCTTCAACCTGTCTTCATAGGACTTGTGATGCAATCCATACACCATCTTTGTTGCCCTCCTCTGAACCTTCTCTACCCTGTCTATGTCCTTACGTAGGTATGGTCTCCAGAACTGTACACTGTACTCCAGGTGGGGCCTCACTAGTGTCTTGTATAGCAGAATTATGACCTCCCTTTTCCTGCTGGTGATGCCCCTGCCTATACATCCCAGCATCCTATTTGCTTTACCTGCTGCCTTGTCACACTGTTTCCCTACCTTGAGGTCATCAGAGTGACAACCCCAAGATCCCTTTCCTGCTTGGTGCATGCTATATCCTCACCCCCCAACTGATATATTGTGCCAGGGTTTTTGTGCCCCATATGCATTATCTTGCACTTCTTTGCATTGAATTTCAACTGCCAAACCCTGACCATTCTTCAAGTTTCTGCAGGTCCTTCTCATTCTGTCTACACCCTCTGGTGTGTCTACTCTGTTACAGAGCTTTGTGTCATCAGCGAACAGTGAAATTCTGCCTTCTAGGTCCTCGCAATGTCACTGATGTAGATGTTGAATAGGACCGGTCCCAGCACTGATCCCTGTGGTACCCCACTGGTCACTCTTCCTCTGTGGAGTGACAGCCATTTACCACCACCCTCTGTGTCCTGCCACCCAGCCAGTTGCCTACCCACCACACCACTGTCCTGCCCACACCCATATTCCCCAGTTTGTGTAATAGTCTTCTATGTGGCACAGTGTCAAAGGCCTTGCTCAAGTCCAGATAGGCCATGTCCACTGCCCTCCCCTGATCCACCTCCCTAGTCACCCAGTCAAAAATTCAATGAGGTTGGTCTGGCATGCCTCCCCTGGTGAAACCATGCTGCCTTGGGTCCTGTAGTCCATTGACAACTAGATGTTCCACCAATCTTTCCTTCAGTAGTGCTTCCATGATCTTCCCACTACCGAGGTGAGGCTGACTGGTCTGTAATTCCCTGCTTCCTCTTTGTTCCCACTTTTGTATAATGGGACTACATCTGCTGTCCTCCAGTCTTTGGGTACCTCCCTGTTTCCAGTGATCGGCTAAACAGGATAGCCAGAGTTCAGCCACCACCTCTCTTAGTTCTTTAAGGACCTAGGGTGCACCCATCTGGCCCCATTGTTTATCAACTCTTATTACTTCCAGTTCCTTCAGGACCCTTTCTCGTGTAAAGGGACTTGTGTCCATTTCTGCACCATTCTCACCCCTTGTACTCCCTTCAGACCCATTACCCTCCTCTTCCTCAGTAAAGACTGAGCAGAAATACCTGTTCAATATGTCAGCTTTACTGTTGTCATCCTCCATGCAACCCCCATCCTCCCCCTTCAGTCTCACTATCCCTCCCTTTGTCTTTCTTTTTTCACTTATGTACCTGTAAAAGGTTTTGTCCCCTCTACCCACTGATTTTGCAATGTGTTCTTCTGTCTGAGCTTTGGCCTCCCTTACTGACCTCCCTGCCTCCCTTATCATCCCAGATCATCCTGTAGGTCCTGTATCCCTTCAGCTGTATCCACTCTCCCTCAGAGCTTGGTGTCATCTGTGAATAGGCAAATTTTTCCTTTAATGCCATCCCCAGTGTCACTGATGAAGACATTTAACCACACCTGCCCCAGCACAGAGCCCTGTGGGTCCCCACTGATTGTCTCTCTGGTACCAGATAACTCTCCCTTCACAACCACCCTCTGGGTCCTGACCCTCTGCCAGTTTTCCACCCAGTTGGCCATCTTTTACCCAACCCCAAGATCCACCAACTTCTTGATCAACCCTTTTTGGGGCACAGAGTCAAAGGCCTTGCTGAAATCAAGATAGAGGATGTCTACCACTTGACCCCTGTCTACTGTCTTAGTGACACAATCAAAGAAGTCAATCAGATTCAGCGGTAGCAGCAATACTTGTAGTAGCAGTATTAGTAGTAATAACAATTATAGTAGTAGTAGCTATACTTGTAGTAGCAGAAGTAATAACTGTATTACTAGTAAAAGCAGTAATAGTAGTAGCAGAAGTAGTACTGTAGCTTGTGACAGCACACTGTTATATATGATTGCATTCACTTTATTGTATTTTTTATTTATTTATTTTATTACTGCTTGTACCTTATATTGCGTATTTTTCACTTGGTGTTGTATACTCCCCTTCCACCTCCCTCAGACGCATCTGGAAGCAAGATGTAACCACCTCAGTATGTCTTTCCTGCTGAAATTTTTAAAATAAATAAAAAGTAGTAGTATCATTAGTAGTAGTACTAGCAACATTAGTTGTAGTACTAACATTAGTTGTAGTACTAGCAACATTAGTAGTAGTACTAACAACATTAGTTGTAGTAATAGCAACATTAGTAGTAGTACTAGCAACATTAGTTGTGGTACTAGCATCATTAGTAGTAGTACTAGCAACATTAGTTGTAGTAGCTGTAACTGCAGAAGTAGTAGTAATAATAATAGCAATAGCAGTGGCAGCAGTAGTAGCAGTAACAAGAGTAGTAGCAGTAGTGGCAACAGTATAAGCAGTAACGCTATTAGTAGTAGTAGCAGTAGCAGTAGCAGAAGCAGTACCAGTAGCAATAGCAGTAGTAGCAGCAGTAATAGCAGTTAGTAAACATAGAAACTTGCCTGTAGAAAAAGACCAAGCAGCCCAGCCAGTCTGCACAACCTCCCTCTGTCCTTTTATCTTGCTCCATACCCTCCATGCCATTTTCTGCCTTTATTTAGCCCCATGTAGTCATCCCAAGCCCTCTTGAGTTTGCTCACTGAGTCTACCCCCACCACCATTCTGGTAGCATATTCCAAGGACCCACCACTCTCACAGTGAATAAATCCCCCCTCACATTTCCTCCACATCTGCCACCCTCCAGCTTGAATGTGTGTCCCTTTGTTGATTTGTTTTAACTCATCCTGAATATGCTGCCCTCCCTTACCTTGTTTATTCCCTTCAGATATTTGAAGGTTTCAACCATATCCCCCTTTCTCTCCTCATCTCCAGTGTGTATAAGTTTAGTTTCTCTAACTGCTCCTCATATTACACCCTGTGTGGCCCTTGAACCATCTTAGTTACCCTTCTCTGAACCCTTTTCAACCTGTCTCTGTCCCCGTGTAAGTGTGGCCTCCAGAACTGTACCCTATATTCCAGATGTGGTCTGACCATAGTTTTGTATAATGGCATAATCACCTCCCTCCTCCTGCTTGTAAAGCCACTCCTGATGCATGCCAACATTCTGTTTGCCTTCCCCATTGCCTTATTGCATTGATTCTCCACCTTCAGGTTATCCAAAATGATGATCCTAAGTCCCTTTCCTGCTTTGTTACCTCTAGTTCCTCCCCCCAGCCAGTATTTTGCCCTTGGGTTCCCTACTCCCTATGGGCCCAATGCTGGAAGGAGAGGAGCACCTCTGTGCCATGTATGTGATGTGCGGAGACACTCCACATCCATCATGCCACCTGCATGGCATGAATAAAATGGGGTGTGCAGACACTACGCACATGATCCCCCATCTGCATGGATCACAACATGCAGGGTTGGGGGGGCTTGCCAGTACTATGTGGCATACACAAAGCTGCATAATGCTGCACACTGGGGCACATAGGGGGGCAGCCTGTATACCAAGGAAACCCTGCCATAAGTCCCCTACATGCTCCATGCATCCATCCCACACCATGGGGATCTCTGCCAGGACACATCCAGTGGCTGGCCAGGCCACCAACCTAACACCCTGCCAGGTCCCCACTGTCCCAGTGCATGTCAACCCCTCCCACACACACACTTATGGGGACACTGGCCCCAGGTTCACATGTACCCCCCACCCACCTACCACTGCAGCCACCCATGCACTGGGTGGTGTGGTGGGCTGGTGCATACACCCCCCACACACATACCTGCAGCACCACACCCATACCACCCCATCTGATCAGGGTCACCACACAGCCAGCAGCACTACCCGAGGGCACGTGATGTCTGCTTGCTGAGTGGCAGCAGGGGTTTGGAGCTCTTCCTTCCCGCCAACAAATCAAAGCTATTTTGCGCCTATCTGACTAGTTTAACAACTAATTGTTGTATTACCGGCACGAGTACACTCCGCCTGTCGGCTCTCGGGCATTTTGGAGGTGCATCTCGCAGTTTGTAGCGGGATGGAGGTGGACAAAAAGCAGGCCGTAATTAGGCATACACCTCCTGCCACGCTGGAAAAGCTCTCTAAAAAGCCACGGAATCAGCCAGGGCCCACCTCTGATAGATCCGGGGATAAGAATCAAACAGCCAGCCCTCTCTCTGAGGAAAGATTCCTGCAGGAGATCGCCCGGTTAAAAGATGTACTGCATTCAATCACGGCTGATCTAAAGTCCATTCTGGGGGATCTTTCAGCGCTCACTATGAGGTTATCCGATTCAGAGGCCAGGGTTTACTCACTGGAGCGGTGGAAGCTTACTGCGGAGGCCGAGATGGTCTCTTTGGCCCAGCAGGTCAAGAAATTGCAGGTGAAAACAGTGGACTTGGAGGGTTGTAGCCGGAGAAATAATTTAGTGATCTTGGGTCTTCCGGAGCTCGAGGAAGGAGCAGACCTCATGGTGTTTCTCCAAAAGTTTCTGGTGAAGATAGTTGGCCCTTCGCCCCTCAACCCTCACTATCATCTGGAGCGGGCTCATAGGGATCTCAGGCCCAAACCTCCACCGGGCTCTCCTCCATGACCTATCATTGTGAAGTTCCTCAGTTATATCGAGCGACAACATGTTTTTAACAAGTCTCAGGGCTGCAGGCTATCAACTGGGGAACATCTAACTACGTGTGCTCAGGCTCTACGAAAGAAGTTAGAGCGAAAAGAGCTGCCTTTCATCCTGTTGTACAGAAGCTGGTTGCTGCAGGCATTCCCTTTCGTATGCTTTACCCAGCCATCCTAAAGGTTACAGTCGATGGATGTACTCAGACCTATGAATCCCCGGACTTGGCTCTTAAGGACTTAACTATCAAAATGCCTAACCTCTTTACTGCAAATGGCTGAATTGGTGTCTCTGACTTAAGTTTTTTGGTGGTTTCTGGTTGTTTTGGGGCCTGCTATTTTATTTTATTTTATCTCCTTTTTTTTTTTTTTTTTCCTTTCCTTTCCCCAGTAGTGTGATCGGTAGCTGCCTGGTTCAGCTACCTGTTCGCTGCTCTGGTGGTCGCTGGGTCGACCGGGGACCGCGAGCGGCTGGGCGGATGCTGAGCTAGGCCGCGTTGGTCTTTTCTACCTTTCCCTTCTCTCAAGAGTTACCTCACCCGGAACGCCCTCGGGCGGGATGCTGTTTCCTGGTGTACTGGGGTTTTTTGATGGACTGGATCGGTCCTAGCGCTATTTGATTCCCCCGGGAAACATCCTGTCCTCACCGCGATGATGCCGGAGTGTCGCACTGCACTTTGTTTGCTTCCTTGCCCCTTGCTCCGCCTTCGCCGACGGTGAGTCAGCCTTTCCTTTGGTCTTTGTGTTTCCCATGTTGGCAGAGGCGCTGGGGCTAGTTCCGGAAACTAGCTGGTTCCTGTATCTTAACCGAATAGCTGTTGGTGGGGGGAGACACTCCTGAGCCTCTTGCGATTGCTCGCAGCTACATTGTGCACTGATGGATGGGGGGTTTGCAAATCCAATCCCTGGTTTGGGGATACTGTCTGTTCCTCTGGGGTGGTGGGGGTTGTCCTTCCGCTGTGGCTTATTGAACTCTGGCTGTTTTCCAGTTTTCTGGACCCTTATAGCCTGATGGGATATGGGTTTGCATTGGGGAATTGGCTGCCAGACTGTCACTGTTCCTGCATTTGTTTGGGTCTCTTCTTGTCTGGGGCTGACTTGTATATAGTTGGATATGTTTTTTTGGGGGGGTTAAAGGGCGGGGGGGTCATTCCAGCCTATTGGGATACATGTCTGGCTTTTTTAGAGTTAGTTATGATGCATCTGTCTAGGGTACATCTACTTTGGCAAACCTATCTTGATAGCCTATGGATAGCTGGAACTAGGGGGTACAAGTGTGCCTATTGTATTAGTCTACATCTGTTTGACTTTATTTCTGCTTTATATTTGAAATGGCTTTAACGGTTCTTAAATTTGCATCGTGGAATGTGCGTGGGCTCAGAGGGAAAGCCAAGAGAGCCCAGGTTTTTAAACACTGTGACTTATTTCAGGTTGATATCTTGTTCTTGCAAGAAACCCATCTAACTAAAGCCGAATCGAAATGGTTGGTTAGATCCGGGTTCTTGCAGGCATTCGTTGCAGGTGGTTCCAACTCTAAGGGGGGGTGTGGCGATACTTATCAAAAAATATGTCAACTTTTTGGTAAATAATATGATAGCTGACCCAGAGGGGAGATATGTACTGATTAAGGGTTCTCTCAACGGAGATAACATGGTTCTAGGATCTGTGTATGGCCCAATTGGGGGTAGTCCCATGTTTTTTATGTCCCTAGCAGACAAAATTAGTGCCATGCTCCCTTCCCAAATTGTGTTGGGCGGGGATTGGAACCGTCCACCCTCTCATTTGTTAGATAAAGATCCCAAATCAAACCTTCCACCCACTCCGGCTCAAAGATCGCTGCTGGATTTCACTCATATGCTCGGCCTCTGTGATCCCTGGCGTCTTTCGAACCCATCCCTTCACTCCTTCTCATTCTTCTCAGCCCCATGGTTCTTGGTCTAGGATAGACTATATTCTGGTTAGCAAAACTCTCTTCCCGAACCATCTTCTATCTGGCATCGAACCGATTATTCTTTCCGATCATGCAATTGTGTGGGCAAATATATCCCCAGGTCTTAATTTTCAAAGGGACACTGCCTGGAAGTTCAACACCCAACTTCTAAAAGACACTCGAATTGTGACTCAGATCAAGACCCTTATTTCGTCTTTTCTGGAGAATAATCTCGGATCCACCTCCAGATTTGATTGTATTTGAGGTTCCCTAAAATGTTATCTTAGGGGCGAGCTGATTAAGATTGCTTCAACAAGGAAAAGGGCTTGAATGTCTCGGGCATCTTCCCTTATGGCTAAAATTAGAGAATTGGGAGAGCTCTTGTTCCCCCCCTTCTCCCTTATCATCCTTTGAAGCTCTCACGGCAGCTAAAAGTGAATATACTGATCTTCTGAAGGAAAAAGCTGAGTACTGTCTCGTTAAGACTCAAGCTAGATATATTGAGCATGGTGAGAAAGCTGGTAAGCTTTTGGCCCTGAGACTTCGTTCACTAGAAAGTTCCAGATTGATCCCGGCTATGCAATCCTCTTCGGGCTCCATTGTAACTTCTCCCAGGGAGATAGCAAAGGTTTTTGAGGAATATTATAGAAACCTTTATAGTGCGCCTTCCTCTCCTACCCCTCTATCTGACATATTAGCATACCTAGATGATATTGATATTCCGAAACTTCTGCCCTCGCACATAACTACTCTGATTGCCCCTATTTCACTCTCTGAAATTGAGGCTGTCATTGCCTCTATGGCTCCGGATAAAGCTCCCGGCCCAGATGGGTTTCCCACTAATTTTTTACAAGACATTCTCCAAGGAGCTTGCCCCAATACTCCTCAAGCTTTATCAGTATCTTTTCTCTGCTAATGCGATTGACCCTACACTTCTTGAGGCCACTATTATCCTAATTCTTAAACCGGACAAAACTCCTACGGATCCGGCGAGCTACCGGCCTATATCCCTTCAGAATTATGATATGAAAATCCTCGCCAAAGTTTTGGCTGAGCGGATTAAGAAAATATGGCTTCATCTTCTTAGTCCTGAGCAAGTTGGGTTTTTTCACTCTCGCTCGTCTTCGGATCACCTTAGAACCCTTTTTCATATTTCTCATCTAGCTCAATCATCCCATCTCCCCATGGCCCTGATCTCACTTGATGCAGAGAAAGCTTTTGACCGCGTGGGCTGGTCCTTTCTCTGGGCTACACTGTCCAAGATGGGATTCCCAGTTTCTTTTCTTAAATGGATCCAGGTTCTATATGATTCCCCTTCAGCTAAGATATACTGTAACGAGGTTTTCTCTTCGAAGTTTCAGTTGTTTACTGGAACCAGACAGGGCTGTCCCCTATCACCTTTCCTTTTAATTTATATCTGAGCCTCTTCTTATTAAACTTAAGTCTTCCCCGCTTATTAAAGGTTGCCGAGTACAACAGCAGGACTTAGTCCTCTCAGCATATGCAGATGACATACTCCTACATGTTTCTTATCTGGTTGCATCTCTAGAGCAAGCAATTCTGCTCATTAATCAGTTCGGGAACTTTTCCCAGTACAAATTGAATATATCTAAGTCTGAAATCTTTCCCTTAAATGCTTATACATATAAGCACGACTTTATTAAGTTTGGAATGCACTGGTCCCCAAAGTCGATTAAATATTTAGGTATTCATTTTTCCTCAGACTCAGCCCTACTTAAAAAGCTCAACCTGGATACTATTAAAACTCAAATTCAACAGGATTTACTAAGATGGTCCAACATTCCCATCTCTCTCTGGGGTAGGATTAATATTGTTAAGATGAATGTCCTTCCCCGTATCTTTTATCCTCTTAACCTATAGGGTCTTTGGCTGCCACTCTTGTATTTGCAACAGTTTCACGTGGTTTTCTCGGAATTCCTCTGGCGCGGGAAAGGGGTCAGACGTTCCTTTTTTAAGCTTTCTCTCCCCAGAGATAAAGGGGGTCTTCGGCTTCCCAACCTTCTATTATACTACTGATCCACTCTTATCAAAATTGGGAGATGGATCTCGTCTTATCCTGATCCCTCTCCCCGATTTGGCTCCAAATTGAGAAACTGATTCTTTCGGAGTCTAAGTTAGATCCTATGCCATTTTTATACTCCCATCTCTCTCTCTCTTGAGTGGATAACGGACCAAACAATCCTTACGTCTCTTAAATCCCTCTCTCAGTGTTTGCAGTTCTTAAGGATCCCATCCAAATTGGATCTAGGACAGCCCACTGTTCTTAACCCTAACATTAAGTTGGGCAACCGGTGATTGTTCCCGATTGGCCCCTCATATTAAAAACACCAGTCTGGACCAGTACTATGATCAGGTTCCTTCTCTGTCCTCCGCAATCCTTACCAAATTTGGTATTCCCAAGGGCAGAGTTTTTAAAATATATCAATTAAGGCACCTCATTGCTGAGAAGTTTGGCACTCAATTCAGGGAATCCATGGTTCAACCCTTCCTGTCTCGCATCTTTACCCTTGCTTCTAAATCACACTCTATCTCGGCAATATACTCCTTTTTACTGGACTATAAGTTTCCCAAGCCTGTTGCGAGGTCTGGTATCTGGCCCTCTCTATTTCCCAATGTTACCTTGAATTGGTCCCATGTTTGGAGGGACTTGCACAGATACCATACTCAGGACAGACTTAAACTTACCCAATATTATATTTTGAATAATATGTATTATACGCCTAGGAAACTTTTCCGGCTCAATAGATTAGCTCTCTCCCAGTGTACCAGATGTTCACAGGAGGAAGGGAATCCCCTCCATATTTTCTGGTACTGTACTAAAGTTGCCCCACTCTGGTCAGCTACCCGAGACAATTTGGACCCCCTATTGGGCCTCACTCCTTTTCACTCCTGAAATTTGTATTTTAGGGGACTATAGTGCTATCGACTGTATTTGAACGTCGATATCATATTGTCCTTGTGTCTGGTGCGGTTAAGATTAGTTCTTAGACATTGGACTGACCAACTGTCCCTGACTTACCCAGAATGGTTGACTGAGCTTTCGGCATGTCTTAATGTTGAAAGGCTATCTGCTAGTGTGCGGTACCGTATGGACCTATTTCAGAAAAGGTGGGGGAAATTATACGCTCTTTATCTACACCGATGACCTCTTGGCTTTCCCTTTGTCACCCAAGGAAGTTTCTTCCTTGTTTACTTTTGTATTTATATCCCTTGCATTTTAAGGAGTGATTCTCCCTGAGCAATATCTGTAACAATATTACTTTTGGGTTTTTTTCAGTCATGGGGTTATTGGCACACTTGGGTTGGGGGTGGGGGAGGGTGATATGAGGGGGTGGGGGGTGGGTTTGGGAAGTTGTGGGGTGGGAGTTGTAGTGGGTTTCTTCACTTTTTCTTTTTCTTACTTTGTACCAGGTGTGGACAACTGGGTTATTTCATCCTATGTAAATGTTGTTTTCCTTTTTGAAAATTTAATAAACTTGAATTTCAAAAAAAAGCCAGCAGCACTACCCACCTCTCACCTCCATGGCATCTGGCCATGTGGACATCCATGGGGGAATGTGGCCAATGCACACCCCACTGTGCAAGGGATCCACTGTTGGTCCAGGGACAGGCATCCGATTGGATGCTCACCTGGGTCCGTGAGTCTGCCCCTGGCCACCTCACAGACCACTGCACACTGGAGGATGTGCTCACAGACAGGTCACAGCCATTGGAGAACACTGGTGGTGTGCACCCATCTGCAGGTGCAGAGCTCCATGGGTGGGATATGTGCCTTGCATGCGTAAATCCCACCAGGTGAAGCATAGGCTCCAGCATGCATAATCTTGCATATTTTTGCATTGAATTGCAATTGCCACTTCTGTGACCACTCCTCCAGTCTGACTAGCTCCTCCCTCATCTTTTTCACTCCTCCCATTGTGTCCACCATGTTACAGATCTTCTTGTCCTCTGTAAACAGACACACCTTCCCATGCAGGCCTTCTGAAATGTCCCCAATGTATATGTTGAATAGTATGGTTCCCAGCACTCACCCCCGAGGTACCCCATTCTTCACCCTTCTTTCAGTAATAACAGTAGCAATAGCAGTCATAGTAGCAGCAGTAGTAACAGTGGTAGCAGTAGCAGTATATGTTTTAGCAGTACTAGTAGCAGTATTAGTGGTACAGAAGCAGTAGATGTAATAGCAATAGTAGTAGCATCAACAGTAGAAGTACTAGCAGTAATAGGAGCAGTAATGGTTGCAGTACTGTAGCAGTAGCAGTAAGTAGCAGCGATGGCAGTGGCAGCAGTAGTAGTGTGGGATGGCGGTAATGGTTTGACGGCGGTGACAATGATGGTGGCGACGGTGGCGGTGGCGATAGTGGTGGCAGTATGAAATGGCGGTGGGGATTTGATGGTGCCAGTGGTGGTGGAATGGAGTGACAATGTGTGGGGTGATGGAATGGAGTAATGGCGGTGGCGGAGGCAGTGGTAGCAGTGTGGTGGGGGTGAGTAATAGCGGTGGCAGTGGTAGCGGCGGTGGTGAGAATGGGAAATGATAGCAGGTGGCGGTGGCGGTGGTGGTAGCATTAATGGGGAATGGGGGTGTGGCAGTGGCAGAGGTGTCAGTGAGTGGCGGCGGTGGAAGGAGTAGAGGTAATGGCAGTGGCAGTGGCGGTAGTAGCAGTAGTAGTGAGAAGAGTAACAGTCAGTAACAGCAGCCTGGTGGTAGTAATGAAATGGAAGTAATGGCGGTGGAGCAGTGATGGCGGGAGTGTGGAAATCGATGGCGATTGGCGGTGTGATGGTGACGGTGAGCTAGAATGGGAGTGTTAGCGGTGGCGGTGGCGGTGGTCTCGGCGATTGGTGGAATGGAGGTGGTAACAGTGTGAGGTGGCGGTGGTGGCTGACGGTGAGAATGGATGTGATGGCGGTGGCAGTTGGCGGTGGTGGCTGACGGTGGTGGGGCTGGAGTGTGTGATGGCGAGTGGCGGTGATTAGTGGTGGAGAATGAAGTGTGTGGTGACGGTGGCGGCGAGTGATGATGGTGGTATTGGCGGTGTGGATTGCGGTGCTGGTGGTGGTGGCGGTGGTGGTGGCTGACGGTGGCGGGTGGTGTGGTGGTAGCCATGGTGGCAGTGGTGGGGATTACCAATGGTGGCGGTGGTGGTGAAATAGGATAATGGCGGTAGCGGTGGCAGTGGTGGCAGGTGTGTGGTAGAATGGTGATAGCGGTGGCGGTGGCGGTGGTGGCGTCAGTGAGTACAAATAAAGTGGCAGCGGTGGCGGTGGCGGTGGTGGCAAAGATAGAGTATTGGCGATGGCGGTGGCGGGAAGTGACTTGGAAGTGGCAGAATGAAATGGTAGTGGCAGCGGTGGCGGTGGTGGCGGCAGTGGCAGTGGCGGTGAGTGGCAGCGGTGGTGGAAATGAGAGTGGCGGTGGCAGTGGCAGTGGTGGCGGCGGTGGTGGGAATGGGAATTGATGGCGGTGGCGGTGGGCGGTGGTGGCGGCGGTGGTGGAGTGGGAATGTGGCGGTGGCGGTGGCGGTGGTAGCGGCAGTGTTGGAGTAGGTGTGTGACGGCGGTGTCGGTGGTGGCAGGAGCAGGAGTAATGGCGGTGGCGGTGGCGGTGGTGGCAGCAATGGCGAGAATGAATAATAATGGCGGTGGCAGTGGCGGTGGTGGCGGCAGTGTAGAGAATGGATGTTGGCAGTGGCGGTGGCGGTGGTGGCGGCAGTGGCAGAATGGATATAATGGCGGTGGCGGTGGCGGTGGTGGCGGCAGTGTGAGGAATGGATGTAATGGCGGCAGCGGTGTCAGTGTAGCAGCAGAACAGAGTAATGGCAGGTGGCAGTGGCAGTAGTAGCAGCAGTAGCAGAAATAGATATAATAGCAGTAGCAGTGGCAGTAGTAGCAGCAGTAATAGAAATAGATGTAATAGCAGGAGCAGTGGCAGTAGTAGAAGCAGTAGCAGAAATAGATATAATAGCAGTAGCAGTGGCAGTAGTAGCAGTAATAGTAGAAACAGATGTAATAGCAGTAGCAGTGGCTGTAGTAACAGCAGTAGTAAAAATAGAAGTAATAGCAGGAGCAGAGGCAGTAGTAGCAGCAGTAGCAGAAACAGATGTAGGTAAGGATGTAGGTTCCAAGAACTTGCCAGAGTCTGTCGGGATAATGGATGCAACATTTCCTTTTGGGGATATTGCCAGTACCAAAGGCCTCAGTGGAGAAAAAATGAAGATCACAGAGGTTAATGACGGCTCAGGAAGTGGGGTGAAGAGAGTGGGTTGGGGTGTTAGGGAACTGGAAAGGAGTTTGGGAGGATAGGGACTGTATGCCAAGGACAGGCTTCATCTTGCCCATTAGAAGAAGTCCTTAAACAGGGGATGGCTGACTACACTCAAGAAAGGTGGTGTTTAAACTTGTGAGGGGGGGAAGGGATAAGGGAGGGGCTGACCAGAAGTCCTCTCCTCCAGATGAGGGGAGTAGCCTTCAAACCCAAGGGGAGCAGACTGGGGGTGGAGGTTTCAGGAGGAGCAGAGGGAGGATGGAAGTATAAGGAACCTGGGTGGGGTTCGACAAAGTGGATCAGGGATAAGGGGTGGGGATTGGTGTTAGTAAATGCCAGGAGCTTGGGAAACAAGTTGCCAGAGTTCCAGGCCATGCTGTTCGGGGGGGGGGGTGGATGTGGCGGCAGTCACGGAGACGTGGGCCAAAAAAAAACCATGACTGGGACCTAAACGTGTGGGGGTACACTATGCGTAGGAAGGATAGAAAGGAGGGCAGAGGGGATGGAGTGGCTATGTTCATTAGAGATGACATAGAAATTGCTAGGGTAGAAGAGGCAGAGGGAAACGTGGAGGCCTTATGGGTCACCTTAAGATCCCCAGCAGGAGATAAGGTCAAGCTGGGTGTAGTATATAGGCCCCCAGGGATGGGTGATGTTCTGGAGGATGGTTTGCTGGACAACATCATTGCCCAGTGTGGACCAAAAGGGAAAGGAGTGGTGTTGATGGGAGACCTTAATATGCCAGGTACAAACTGGGGAACCATGTCCTCTAAGGTGGCCAAGGAGCAGAGGCTGCTGGATGGCTTCCAGAATGTGTTCTTAACACAGCATGTGATGGAGCCCACAAGGGAGGGCATGTCCTGGATGTGGTTCTGGCAGATGGGGATCTGGTAAGGGACCTGGTTGTGAGGATCCTGACTGAGGTGACCACAATACTGTCTGATTTTAAATAAGCGTGGGGGAGGGGTGAGATCTAGGACACTGGCAGTGGACTTTAGGGGAGCAGACTTTGTGGGCATGGGAAATATTCTCAAGGATCACTTGAATGGGATTACATCAATGACAAATGTGGAAAGGAGATGGGGGGTCATAAAACGGGGACTTCATGAGGCAGTCAGGACCTACGCTAAGGTGAAACGTAAGGGAGCACAGTCACATAAACCATGCTGGTGGTCCAGTGAGGTTCAAGTAGCAGTCAGAGAAAAGAAGGCAGCCTACAAAAAATATAAAACAACAAGAAGGGATAGGGATAAGGAAATGTACCATCTTGCATCTAGAAAAGTCACCCATTGGATGGTCACATGATGGCAGCCTGAGCTAGAGCAGCAGTCCCCTGGAGCTCCATTCTCTACTCCTTGTTTTCGATAAATAAATAATGAATGCAAGCTGAAACTACTTGAAAATCAATCAAATAGTGAGTTAACTTGCTTCTGATGCTCAAGGCAGGCTCTCAAAATGGAGATCTATATGAAGAAGGCGCCAACGAGACATTCTCCACCGCTCACTCCGGAGAAGGATAAGGCTGCGAAATGGCCTAAGCAGCAAGCCGCTAGCTTGACAAAGATGCCTGTAGCGGTAGCGGCTCTCCTCGAAGAAAAGTTCTTAGAAATGATGCAGCCGCTCCAGACCGCCATAGCCGCTATATCGGAGGATCTTCAAACAATTAAAGGCTCAGTTGACTCGTTGGCAATGAGAGTCGGTGACTCTGAAGTAAGAATAACTGCCCTGGAGAAAAAGCAAGACAAGTCCGAATTGGAGACAGTGAACATGAAACATAGAATGAAGAAACTAGAGGATCTAGAGGGGCGTAGTAGACGGAACAACTTAATAATCATCAGTATACCAGAGAAAGAGGAGGGGAATGCGATGATATCATTCCTGCAAAAATTCTGCAATAAAATAGCCGGTTCATCCCCAAGTGGAGGAGAGTGTATAATCGAGAGAGCCCACCTTGCTCTGCGCCCTCTACCAGCCCCAGGTCAGCCTCCCAGGCCAATAATATTCAAACTGTTAAATTTCCTGGACAAACAACATATTCTGTCCAAAGTTAAAGGTATTAGTGAAGTGACCTGGGAGGGTAGAAAAATACATATTACGCAGGATTTACCCCATTCAGTGCGAACACGGTGGCAAGAATTCCACCCACTGGTCTCCAAATCAGTGGCAGCTTCTAAGCCATTCAGAGTCAAATATCCTGCCATCCTGATGATCAAACATGAAGATAAATGGATCTCTTTCGACTCCCCTGTGCATGCCCTGCAAGAGTTAAAAGGAATCTTTCCAGATCTATTTAAGTGAAATCAATGTGATATACTCTCGATCAGCAAGAGAGCTCATGTTTCAGGAGGTGGTTTAGCTTGATAACAAAACACGCTGAATAGTTCGTTTTCGTAGCTCACTTTGGAGGGGTCAATATTTGAGAAATATTGTTGGAAATACTGTTTGGCTTTGCGAGCTCCTGGAGTACACATGAAACTATTCTGTGATAGCACCTGTATTATCAGAAGGTTATCAGAAGGCGCTGCACTGAAGTACAGAGACTCTATCTTAGGATGAGACCTGCGAGTCATCGTGGGTGCAGAGAGAAATATTTTGGCGACTGTAGTAACTGAAGCTACATGAAGGCTTATGCTTAACTTGCCTCTACAGTTCTGTTTTAAAATGATGCCTCCCAGCATAATTTGCTTTTCCTGTTTTCTGGCTTTCTTTCATTTAGATGCAGCGGGCGTGTCAATTTAGTTAAAAGTCGTGCTGCGATATGGACTATTAATATGACTCGTGAATCCTTAAGAGCGCATATTTAGCATTAAGATGGGGGCATCAGCACTAATTATTCTGCCCATAATAGCGTGGTAGTTTTGTGCATGAATGGGAGTAAGCCCCGTATAGATCTTAGATCTCCTGCCTCGGGAAGAGACTCGTGGGTAACCATCGAAGTAGAAGGGAGTGACTGTGGGGACAATAAGGGCTTAAGATGTCCTAGAGGCTCGATATAATTCATAAGAAAGTCCTGATTCCAAGCTGTGTTCTCCAATAGAATTAGATTGGAGTAGCTACCTGTGTTCCACAGCTTGTAACTGTATGACATAATCGAATGCTTGGCACAAGTAATGTTGGACCTGAACATACTGTAGCATCATTGATAAGAAATCTTAATGTTTCAGTATTACTCAGGGCCGTATATCCTAGTTTATAGGCGCATAAAGATGACTTTCCTGTTGCATGTAGTATAAGGTGCTAAGATGGATAGGTCAGCGATAGTCTAAATACAGTTTATATTTAAATGTTCATTATATTAGCGCTAAGCCTTTCAAGTTAAATAGGTTAATGTAGACTTAAACTTTGGATGTTGTTGTGCTACTAGTTCCTGGTATTGATATTAAAAAGGGCTTAGAAGCTATACAAGAGACAGAGAAGAGCACAGAAATGTTATGTATTTAATTACTACTCTTTCAGGGGCATTTGCATTAACAGATAAACTGGGGGGGGCTCTGGGGGTCAAGACTGCTGGGTTTGGACTGCTTTTATATTAATCATGTGGCATTTCAAGGTTTGGAGAGCAGTTAATTTGAAATGGGGTTGGCTTTTAAGTTTGGACCTATAGGTTATAATTTTGATAGTTATGGGGGCTTGATGAGGTGTCTATTATGGGGGCATAAGACTACACACTATCAGTATTCGGAGTTTAAAGGTAAGCCAGAATGTGCCGTGGCTTTCAGTTGGAACTACTTTGTACTTTACAGGTAGTAGCTAGATTTTCCTCTACTTTTGCACTGTCATCTTAAGGCATGAGCAATCAATACCGCTTTATAAGTTGGAACGTCAAAGGAGCCAAGGATAGGGTCAAGAGGCAAATTATTTTGAGGCACCTACTACAACTGTGAGTACAAGTAGCCTTTTTACAAGAAATGCATTTGAAGAGAGAGGATATCCTCCTTTTCAAAAGGTCATGGGTGGGACAAGTTTTTGGGGCAGAGCCATCCAAAAATAAGGGAGGGGTAGCAATAATTATGGCAAAGAATGTCCCTTTTAAATCGGTTCAGGAAATTTGGGACCTGGGGGGCCGATATATAATAGTACATGGATCGTTGGAATCTCGCCCGGTCCTCATTGGCTAAATATATGGTCCAAATAGTGACTCCCCCACCTTTTTTGTGCAATTGTTAAACATAGTGTTGACTAACCCACCGAAGCTTACTATATTAGGAGGAGATTGGAACTTAGTGCTCCAAACAGACCTGGATAGATCTGATCGTGAGAGAAGAGGCCTATCCCCAGCACAGCGAGCAATGAAGGACCTCGTTAACAGTGCGGTGTTGGTCGATGTTTGGAGGGTCCTTAATCCATCAGAATGACAATATATCTTTTTTCCTGCGGCACACAGAACATATTTGCGAATTGATTATATACTTATAAGTTCTTTTGCAATGTCAAATCAAATCAAATCAAATTTATTTATAAAGCGCCTTTCAAAACCAAGGTGCTGTACAAGAATAAATGTCCAGGGTCATGCAGGCAGATATATCAGCCAGAGTTCTATCTGACCATGTGCCTGTGAGCATGGAATTTTGGCTAGGGGTCGGGAGTAAACGCTCCCCTCAATGGCGACTGAATAGCCAGCTATTGCGAGATGAAGCTTCTTTGAGGCACATCTTGGACTTTATTACCTTTTTCCTTAACAGCAATCAGGGTTCAGTGGCTAAATATGATCTAATTTGGGCAGCTTTAAAATGCTCCCTAAGGGGTGAATTCATAAAAATGGCTTCCAAAACGGTTCAGCACCAAAGGGCTCAGATGGACGCTGTTTTAGTATCCATCAAAAACTTGGAGTATAGTTTGTCCCGCTCCTCTTTGGTAGAGATGTGGGCCAGGCTTTATCAGTTGCAGGCCCAGTACGCAGGATTAGTATCTCAAAGAGCTGAATTAGCCCTTCTGAGAACCAAATTTAAATATTTGGAGATGGGGGAGGGCAAACAAGTTGCTTGCAATGCATATCCGTCAATTAGAATCCTCACAGTATATTACAGGAATCTACACAGGAGGCGAGGCGGACAAGTTTGTACTGACCCTCAAGAAATTCGTGAAGCGTTTGGTTCCTATTTCCAAGAGTTATACACAGTAGACCCAGCCCTCGCCCACTGAAACCGATATAAATTCCTACCTCAATTCTGTGAATTTGCCTAAGATTCTGAGGCTGATGCGGCCTTCTTAGATGCCCCAATAACCTTAGTAGAAATTCAGCAGGCTGTTCAACAGATGCCCTCAGACAAATCTCCCCTGCCAGATGGACTACCTAGTAATTTTTATAAGGTCTGCCAATCTGTAATAACACCAATTTTAAAAGATGTATTCATGTATTGGTATAACAATGGGATATCAGACCCCAGTTTTCAGGAAGCTGTAATATCTCTAGTTCTAAAGCAGGGAAAAGACCCACTTAACCTTGGTAGCTACCGCCCCATCTCCTTGCTAAATACAGATGTTAAAATTCTGGCCAAAGTTCTCGCAAATAGGCTCTCCAAAGTTATGGGTAGCTCATAGGCTGTATGCAGGTGGGATTTATGGCAGTAGGTCATCTCAAGATCATATGAGAAGTTATCACCTTATCACCATTGCTAGAGACTCTAGTCGCCAATGGTGCTGGTTTAGATTAGATGCCGAAAAGGCATTTGATAGAAGTCTCGTGGGATTTCCTATTTGCTACCCTGACCTCATTTGGACTGCCTAAAAATTTGGAGATGGATACAACTTTATATTCTCTTCCTTCAGCTAGAGTTAAATGCAACAGAATATTGTCTGCCTCCTTCAAACTGGCTCGGGGTACAAGGCAAGGATGTCCTTGTCCCCTGCTGTTTAATCTATATCTAGAGCCATTGCTCTGCAGACTGTCGAGTAATACTAATATAAAGGGGATTCAAATGGAAAATGCTAAGTATGTCTTTTCAGTGTATGCGGATGACATCTTATTGCATGTCGAGAGGCCAGGTCTCTCAATTCCAGCGATCCTAGCTGAGATTGAGGAATTTTCTAAAATTTCATTTTATAAACTAAATCAGGCCAAAACAAAGGTCCTTCCTCGAAATTGTAGGGTAAATAAGGCCGAACTCCTTCCTCTCGGCCTCTCTTGGGAAGCAAAGTCTCTCATATACCTGGGAATAAAAGTTTTTAAGGAACCTAGTACCATAATAAAAGATAACCGTGGTAATTTAGTTAAAACGATAGTTGGGGACATGGAGAGATGGCGCTTACTTCCTTTTTCCCTATGGGGAAGGCTAAGCATAGTTAAAATGAATGTTCTACCGAGGATATTATACCCATTGGGTATGCTGGGTACTTATCTACTGAAAGTATGGTTTTCCAAGCTACAAAGTGCAGTGAATTTTTTTTTGGAATAAGGAAGGATACATGAATCCTATCTTAAATTGACAGCCCCAAAAATCAGAGGCCTAGCCACCTCATCCTTTTCTTTTATTACATAGCACAACACATGAGTAAGCTGGTCTATTGGCATAAGAGACTGGGCATTCAGAATATCTCCTCTGTGGCTGATATTGAACAATGCTTGGCAACCTGGGTTAAATGCTCACTAAGGGCCCTCCTATATGTCTCCCCATCTCATATCCCTAAGTCCCTTAGAAGCAACCCTATGGGGTGGTCACTAAAGGCCTCTCACCAGATCCAAAAATATCTTGCAGTGAGGTGGTATCAATCATCCAATCAGCCTATTACCGGTAACCCTCATTTTAAGATCGATGGTGCGCCAATATCCCTCATATACTGGCCTCAGTTAAATCGCTGCAAAGTTTCGGATATTTGGTTGAATGGGAAGCCGCTCTCTTTCAAACAACTGCAAGAATCCATTGGAGTTTCAGGTAAAGAAGTATTTAAATACCTTCAACTTAGTAAGGCCCTAACTTCCTTTTTATCCCATGTCCCACTGGCAGACCCCGAAGAAAGAGAATTAATTAAACTCTTACAGGTAATTTCCCAGCCACATTTAGTTTCTAATTTGTATAAAACTCTTCAGGCTTGGGACTCTAGATTGTCATCGGGGATCTGTTATTACTGGACAAGGGAGCTAGGTATCCCTGAGGACCCTGATCTGTGGAGGAAACTCTGGCTAGCAATGTACAAATTCATAAAGCAACTTGGGAACTTAAACAGCAGGCTGGTAGGACAGAGGTCTGGGGTTATATTCTGTTTTAACTGAAATATTTGAATAGTTTGTAAGTGAAATTAGTTCTATGTGTTAAAAATTATTACCTTGAATTAGAACTGTTACTTGGGCTGTGATATTGTAACTTTGGAGGCTTGAGGACAGTTGTTTGGCAGGGTTAATTAGAGGGAAATGTAAATGTGTTGTTTGCCTGGTGTTTGGTAAGAGCCCTCCTACCCACCCTGTTTTGTAGGCTTTCTTAAATACTGAAAAGCCACTGGAGTTGGGATTGAAGGGCTGAGTATTTCTGTTTGGGACTGAAATTGAAGCAACAGGAGCTAGTGGGATTGTGACATCATCGGTACCTGATGTCTGCTTACACACTGGACTGTATGTGTTTGTGAGACTTGGGAACTTTATCGGTGGGGTTGAAATTGGGTTTGTAAATAACTACAGTCAGTATAGAAGAACCTGTATTCAGGAAAGGGACTAAGAAAAGGGTGTGCCATTATAAACAGAGGGGATAAACAGGGTGGCCATATTCCACCATGGCAGGCATCTTCGGAAGGGTTGTAGGCTGCACAGGCTGTGGGATGGCAATAATTCTAAATTGGGCCTGGAGAGGGAGGCTGCCACTCTGTGAACAGCTATCTTGTATCAGGAGTGAGGTATATTGGTTAAGGAGTAAGCTGGGGAGCTGGGGGGTCAAGGATAAGGGGTGTGGATATGGGCAGCAGAAGGGAGGCTGGAGCAACACTCTGAAATTACAGGACATTATGTTACAGAAAGCAGGAGGGATATTAGGGACAGAGGACCCTTAGATAGGGAAGTTGATGCTAAGGGAAAGCATCTGAGGTGAACATTCTGAATACAAGAGAGTGGAGGAAGAGTCAGGAGGGGCTGTTGTGTGGAAGCCTAAAACAGCAAACTGTGGGAAGGGAGCTCCTAAGGTGAACAGAGCAAGAGGGGAAGAAGAGGGCAGTTTAGAGATGCAGTCAGAAACTCGGGTTACTTGATGGAGCCTGACATAGAGTGTCACAATAAATTTGAGCTACTAAGCAACCTAGAGGGAGGAGGGTTGGTGGAAATGAGAAACTTATACAGAGGCCGGGGAAGGAGTTGGATAACCATAGGGCATCACAGACTGGCTATGGAAAGGATAGAAATAGTCCCGAGGGAGAAGGAAACATATATGTTAAGCAAATGGGGAGATGCAACATATTCCAGACATGAGGAGAGGAGAGCATGATTGGAAGAAACTGGGAGACAAGGAGTTGGGAAGAGCCCCTTCAGCAGGGGATCAGTACCAAGGATGGGGCCCTAGCTAAAGGGGACCCACAGAGAGCCTCTGGAGGCAGGGGTACTATTACAAGGGGGGGAGGATGGTGGTGTGGGGGAAGGGGAAACCATCAGGACCAGGATAAATGGTTTGGATAAGAGAGGGTTGAAGGGGACACCTATTCAGAGGGGGTTTGAGTCAAGTGGGCAAAACAGCAAGGGAGGCAGAAAGGGGAGGGTGACAAGGGGTCTCTAATAAGGCAGGAAGACTCCCATGAAACAAAGATCATGAATAAAGGGGGGGAAGGGGGGCTGAGAGGGCATAGTGGAGGTAACCATAAGGATGATGGCGGTGTTAAGGTTCTGTTATTGGGAGACTTGATGATTAGGGGTATCCAGTGGGAGGGACAGGGGGTGGATGCCATAGCCAGGTGAAGGTAGTGAGTATCTCTGGGCTGACAGTGCACAAAGCAAAGTTCATGGTGTATGGAAATAGTGAGGATTGTGGAGAAACCAGATTTCCTGGTGCATTTGGAACTAATGATCTAGAGGAAATAAGCTTTGGAAATCCAAGCAAGGTTCCAAGAACTTGCCAGAGTCTGTCGGGATAATGGTTGCAGCATTTCCTTTTTGGAGATATTACCCAGTACCAAGGCTTCAGTGGAGAGAAAAATGAAGCTCACAGAGGTTAATGACTGGCTCAGGAAGTGGGATGAAGAGAGTGGGTTGGGGTGTTAGGGAACTGGAATGGAGTTTGGGAGGATAAGGGACTATATGACAAGGACAGGTTTCATCTTGTCCCATTAGGAAGGAAGTCCTTAAACAGGGATGGCTGACTACACACAAGAAAGTTGGTGTTTAAACTTGTGAGGGGAAGGGATAAGGAGGGCTGACCAAGCCCTCTCCTCCAGATGAGGGAGTAGCCTTCAAGCCCAAGGGGAGGGGAAACAGACTGGGTGGAGGTTTCAGGAGGAGCAGAGGGAGGATGGAAGTATAAGGAATCTGGGTGGGGTTCGACAAAGAGGATCAGGGATAAGGGTTGGGGGTTGGTGTTAGTAAATGCCAGGAGCTTGGAAAATAAGATGCCAGAGTTCCAGGCCATGCTGTTTGGGGGTGGATGTGGCGGCAGCCACAGAGATGTGGGCCAACAAAAACCATGACTGGGACCTAAACGTTCAGGGGTACACAATGCTTAGGAAGGATAGAAAGGAGGGCAGAGGGGCTGGAGTGGCTATGTTCATTAGAGATGACATAGAAATTGCTAGGGTAGAAGAGGCAGAGGGAAATGTGAAGGCCTTATGGGTCACCTTGCGATCCCCAGCAGGAGATAAGGTCAAGCTGGGTGTAGCATATAGGCCCCCCCGGGATGAGTGATGTTCTAGATGATGGTTTGCTGGACAACATCATTGCCCAGTGTGGACCAAAAGGGGAAGGAGTGGTGTTGATGGGGGACCTTAATATGCCAGGTACAAACTGGGGAACCATGCCCTCTAAGGTGGCCAAGGAGCAGAGGCTGCTGGACGGCTTCCAGGATGTGTTCTTAACACAGCATGTGATGGAGCCCACAAGGGAGGGGCATGTCCTGGATGTGGTTCTGGCAGTTGGGGACCTGGTAAGGGACATGGTTGTACAGGACCCCCTGACTGGGAGCAACCACAGTACTGTCTGGTTTCAAATAAGCATGGGGAAGGGGGGGTGAGATCTAGGACACTGGCAGTGGACTTCAGGGGTGCAGACTTTATGGGCATGGGAAATATTCTCAAGGATCACTTGAAGGGGATTACCTCAATGACAAATGTGGAAAGGAGATGGGAGGTCATAAAACGAGGACTTCATGAGGCAGTCAGGATCTGTGCTAAGTTTAAACGTAAGGGTGCAAGGTCACATAAACCATGCTGGTGGTCCAGTGAGGTACAGGTAGCAGTCAGAGAAAGAAGGTGGCCTACAAAATATAAATCAACAAGAGGATAGGGATAAGGAAATGTACCAGCTTGCATCTAGAAAAGTCACCCGTATGGTGAGGGAGCAAAGTCCAGTAAAGAGCAGCGGCTGGCACAGAGGATACATGGAGGGAAAGGAGTTCTTCGGTACATTGGGAGGCGGAGAAAACTAAGGCCATCTCAGCAGATTGAGATCAGAAGGAGGGTGGGTGGAAGAGGCGAGGACCAGGCAGAGGTATTTAATGGTACTTACCTCTGTGTTCACTAGGGAGGGGGATGGGATATCTACAAAGCAAGGCATGAAGGGGATAGAAACATCAGTAAGTGAGATCAGGGGAGCAACAGAAATGGAGCAAGAGGGAGGGAGAGGTACCCCAGAGGTGTCACATCTGGGTAAGGGTAAAAAGGCCAGTAAGGTGGAGGGGATGGATGATGCTATCTCCGCCAAAAGGGTGTGGTTAGCCCTCAAGGCCCTAAAGAAAGACAAATCTCCTGGGCCAGATGGCATTCATCCAAGAGTACTATGGGAACTGGCGAACATACTGGCTGCACCCCTGGTGGAGCTTGTTAGAAGGTCACTTGAGACAGGGAGGGTACCTAGGGATTGGCAAGAGGCACATGTGGTACCAATCCATAAAGGGGGGTTGAGGGAAGTACCAGGTAACTATAGACCCATCAGTTTGACCTCGGTGGTGGGAAAATTAATGGAGAGTATACTAAAGGAACGATTAGGGGTATACTTGGAGGAGGTGGGAGGTCTGGATAGTCGGCAACATGTGTTTGTGCCAGGTAGATCATGTCAAACCAACCTTGTGGAGTTCTATGAATGGGTAACATCAGAACTGGACAGGAGTAAGCCTATGGATGTATTATTCTTGGACTTCAGCAAGGTGTTTGACTCTGTCCCCCACAATGGTCTGGTGGAGAAACTTATGGGGTTAGGAGTAGGCCCTTTGATGGTCAGATGGATTGAAAACTGGCTAGCTGGACGCACTCAGAGAGTAGTGGTCTGTGGGGAGCTCTCGAACCCTAGAGAGGTTGGTAGTGGGGTACCGCAGCGCTTGGTCCTGGGTCCGATCCTGTTTAATGCATACATATCGGACATCAGGGAGGGTATAGGGTGTGAAATGAGTCTCTTCGTGGATGCCATCAAGATGGGAGCAGTAGTTGAGGGAGAAGCCAGAAGGTGAAGGAAAGAAACATATTCAATTCAGTGCTTCAGAGTAACTGGTAACTGGTATTTTTCTTTTAAACTTAGATTGTAGGCTTGTAGTGACACTATACTTTCTTTCTGTGTTGTCTTTACTTATAATTGTTTTTGGGCTGTTGAAAATTTTAAAAATAGTGGTGGTGTAATTCTGTGCTGTCTTTAATTGCTGCAAATTTTATCTTGGCTTGTCTGACTGTCCTGTAGCTGGGTGAAGGGTGTTAATTGTCTGGCCTCTGACCTCAGCTACGTGATAACTAGAGGTGGGGCTTAGTCACAGTTAAAGCAGCAAACAGAGTTCATCTTCTCAGAAGAAGCCAGAAGGTGAAGGAAAGAAACATATTCAATTCAGTGCTTCAGAGTAACTGGTAACTGGTATTTTCTTTTAAACTTAGATTGTGAAACTTGTAGTGACACTATACTTTCTTTCTGTGTTGTCTTTACTTATAATTGTTTTGGGCTGTTGAAAATTTAAAAATAGTGGTGGTGTAATTCTGTGCTGTCTTTAATTGCTGCAAATTCCTTCCTCACCCCTTCCCCCAACTCTTAATTATATGCCCTGATAAATCTGATTGACAGGAGCTAAACACAGGGTATAGTAAGAGGTGTAGTAGGAGGGACCAAGGGAAGAGACCACCTAAGCACGACAAGTGTTTTGACTCATTTATTTATTTACTGGTTTCTTTTCCTTAAAAAATATATATCTGAGGATCAGTTACAGGATTTTTAGTACTGTAAATAAATAAAAGAGAACAAGAGAGCTTCAGTAGCAGATAAGTAGTGGAATTGCAGTATAATGTGGGGAGTGGTGCAATGCAGTGGCTGTGGGGCAGCCATATTCAGGCAGACCTTCTGGACACTGAGGTGCTGCCCTATCTGCATGCATCTCTGGGGACTGCGGGATGAGGTAGCCAGACTCAGAGCGGAAGTAAACTGGGACAGGAGTACCATCACCCTGTCCAGGAACCACCCAGTCCAATGCAGCTGCCTCAAAGGATGCCGAGAGCGAGGAGCACTTGGATGACAGTGGGCTCAGGGAGGTTAGAGCAGTCAGGCAGGCACATCCCAGATCCTATTCACTCAAGAATTCATATGCCACACTGGCAAATGAGGACAACCAAATAGGTACCCAGGAAGTGGAAGGAAAGGATGTGGAGGTTAGGCAAGGAGGTGACCTCAGTGGGGAAAGCAGTGGATCCCAGAGGAGGAGGAAGCGAATCCTGGTGGGGACTCCATCATAAGAGGATCAGCTAGGAACACAGGAGGGAGGACAGGGAGGTGAGGTGCCTACCAGGTGCCACGCATGGAGGGATGGAAGGAAGATACTGGGGATCACTGGGAAGGCAAGACAGGAGGGTGAGCTGGATGTCATTATCCACCTAGGTACTAATGACTTGGCAAATGGGGAGCCAAAGGAAGTTCAGGAAGAGTTTAGGAAACTGGGGAGGGGTCTCAAGCAAGTAGCTACTTCTGTCACTTTCTCAGAAGTACTACCTGTGAGAGGCAAGGGAGAGCATAGGAGTGCATGCACTAGGAACTTTAACTCATGGTTGAAGAACTGGTGCTGTGAGGAAGGGTTTGGATTCATTGGTGACTGGGGACCCATCTGGAGGATGGAGGTTTGTTCAAGCCTGGCGACCTGCATCCATCCTGGAGAGATCAAGCACTCAATGATAAGTTTAAATGCTACATTGACAAAGCATTTAAAACTAGCAAAGAGGTGGAAGGCCAGCAAGAATGGTACCTGCTTGCTCACCCCCACAGCTAGTAATGGAACCAGTGAACCAGAGAGTGGCTATCTCTGCAAAGCAGTGTGCAAAGTTGGAGATTAGTGTCCAAAGGTGGATAAGCAGAAAAGGGCAAAATTCAGCAGAAGGGCAGACAGCAAGGAGAACCAGGGATAAATGACAACCAAGGAAGGGGCTGGAGTAGAACAGTGAAGCAGTCTAGGAGGCCAAATCATGGAAAGCCATGTGTGCAAATGCCAGGAGCCTTAGCAACAAGATGGAAGATCTGGAGGCTGTCATGGTACAGTCAGACCTGGACATTGTGGCCATCACTGAAACCTGGTGTAATGATAACCATGACTGGGAGATGGCCATACCTGGCTACAACATATTCAGAAGAGACAGAGCAGGCAGGAAGGGAGGAGGTGGCACTGTATGTGAAAATGACATAAGGGCCACACAGATCCAGGAGGAACAAATGGGGAGAGATACTGTGGGTTAAGCTGGAAAGGAAAATGGGGCCAGCCATCCGCTAGGTGTGGTCTATAGACCACCAGCCCAGGAGGAAGAAACAGATAGGGGCTGATGCTAGCCATCAAGGATGGCAGACAAGGATGAGGTAGTACTGGTTGGAGACTTCAATATACCAGATGTGGACTGGAGCATCCCAGCAGCATCAACTAGGACAGATTTATCCTGGACTCCCTTCAGGGTGCCTTCCTCAAGCAACTGGTCATGGAACCAACTCGGCAGAAGGCAATACTGGACCTTGTGCTCACAAACAGGGACAGTGTGATGGGGGTAACAGTGGGGAAGCACCTGGGTAACAGTGACCACCAGTCATTGTGGTTTGAAATCACAGAAAGAGCAGAAGCAAACCACACAAAAACACGTATCCTGGATTTTAGGGGGGCAGACTTTGGGAAAATGGGAGATGCTTGAAAGAGGCATTAAGGGGAATGGGACAGGAATCAGGGATTGAGGAACAGTGGGCAGTATTTAAAATGGGGATTATAAGAACAACAGAATTATGCATTAAGCAGGTTAGCAAGAGGAAAAGAAGAGGAGACCATTATGGTTTTCCAAAGAGGTAGCAAAGAAAGTGAAAGCCAAAAGATTGCATTCAGGCAATACAAAAGACACAGGCAGAAGGGGATAGGAGAAGTACCAGGAGAAACAAAGGGAGGCAGGAAAGTCAGTAAGGGAAGCCAAAGCTCAGACAGAAGAACACATTGCAAAATCAGTGGTTAAAGGGACAAAACCTTTACAGGTACATAAGTGAAAAAGAAGGACAAAGGGAGGGATAGTGAGACTGAAGGGGAGGATGGGATCCGCGTGGAGGATGACAACAATAAAGCTGACATATTGAACAGGTATTTCTGCTCAGTCTTTACTAAGGAAGAGGGGTAATGGGTCTGGAAGGGAGTACAAGGGGTGAGAATGGTACAGAAATGGACACAAGTCCCTTTACGAGAAAGGGTCCTGAAGGAACTGGAAGTAATAAGAGCTGATAAACAATGGGGCCAGATGGGGTGCACCCAGGGTCCTTAAAGAACTAAGAGGTGGTGGCTGAACCTCTGGCTATCCTGTTCAGCCAATCACTGGAAACAGGAGGTACCCAAAGACTGGAGGACAGCAGATGTAGTCCCCTTATACAAAGTGGGAACAAAGAGGAAGCAGGGAACTACAGACCAGTCAGCCTCACCTCAGTAGTGGGAAAGATCATGGAAGCACTACTGAAGGAGAGATTGGTGGAACATCTGGTTGTCAATGGACTACAGGACCCAAGGCAGCATGGTTTCACCAGGGAGGTCATGTCAGACCAACCTCATTGAATTTTGACTGGGTGACTAGGGAGGTGGATCAGGGAGGGCAGTGGACATGGCCTATCTGGACTTCAGCAAGGCCTTTGACACTGTGCCACATAGAAGACTATTACACAAACTGGGGAATATGGGTGTGGGCAGGACAGTAGTGTGGTGGGTAGGTAACTGGCTGGGTGGCAGGACACAGAGGGTGGGGTAAATGGCTGTCACTCCCACAGGGAAGAGTGACCAGTGGGGTACCACAGGGATCAGTGTTGGGACCGGTCCTATTCAACATCTTCATCAGTGACATTGCACAGGATATAGAGGCAGAATTTCACTGTTCACTGATGACACAAAGCTCTGTAACAGAGTAGACACACCAGAGGGTGTAGACAGAATGAGAAGGGACCTGCAGAAACTTGAAGAATGGTCAAGGGTTTGGCAGTTGAAATTCAATGCAAAGAAGTGCAAGATAATGCATATGGGGCACAAAAACCCTGGCACAATATATCAGTTGGGGGTGAGGATAGCATGCACCAAGCAGGAAAGGGATCTTGGGGTTGTCATCTCTGATGACCTCAAGGTGAGAAACAGTGTGACAAGGCATCAGGTAAAGCAAATAGGATGCTGGGATGTATAGGCAGGGGCATCACCAGCAGGAAAAGGGAGGTCATAATTCCGCTATACAAGACACTAGTGAGGCCCCACCTGGAGTACAGTGTACAGTTCTGGAGACCATACCTATGTAAGGACATAGACAGGGTAGAGAAGGTTCAGAGGAGGGCAACAAAGATGGTGCATGGGTTGCCTCACAAGTCCTATGAAGACAGGTTGAAGGAACTGAACATGTACTCCCTGGAGGAGAGGAGGAGAGGGATATGATAGAGACATACAAGTATCTTACAGGGAGGAACAGGGTGCAGGAAAACACTATTTTTAAGCGAAAAGATGTTTCAGGACTAGAGGGCATGGGATGAAGTTGGAGGAGGACGATTCAGAGGAAACATGAGAAAGAATTTCTTCACAAGAACGGGTGGTGGACAAGTGGAACACCCTGCAGAGGAAGTGGTGGGGCTGAAACAATCACGGATTTAAGAATGCATGGGATAGACATAAAGGAATTCTAGAGGTCAGGGGTAAGGAAATAGACTTCTAGGAAAACAAACTGAACACAAGCTCAAATGGGCAGACTAGGTGGGCCATAGGCCCTTATCTGCCGACACTGTCTATGTATCTATGTATCTATGTATCTAGAAGAGGGGAGGTTGGCCCTGCATTGGGACCTGGGCACCCTGGAAAGCTGGGCTCACACATGGAAATTAAATTTCAATATCACCAAGTGCAAGGTGTTGCATCTTGGTCAGGGAAACCCTAAACACAGGTATACCCTGGGAGAAGAGGCACTGGAGGCCTCAATAGGGGAAAAAGACCTAGGGTCATGGTGGATGCATATATGAATAACTCTGAGCAGTGCAGGAGGCAGCTAGCAAGGCAAACAGGATGTTGGGATGCATCGTGGGGGATCACCTCTAGGAGCAGGAAGTGATTCTGCTGTACAATGGACTGGTTAGACCACACCTTGAGTACTGTGTACAGTACTGGAGACCACACTTGAAGAAGGACATACAGCTCCTGGAGAGGGTACAGAGGAGGGCAACAAAGTTGATCACGAGGGCTAGGGGATTTGATATGAGGACAGACTTGAGGAGCTCTGCCTGTTTTCATTGGAGAGGAGAGACAGGGGGACATGATTGAGGTCTTCAAGTACCTCAAGGGAATAAATAGAGTAAACATGGAGGGGATCTTTAGACTAAAGCAGGGAGGTATCACCAGAGGGCATGGTTTGAAGTTGGAAGGTGGAAGGGTGAGGGGGGAAGAGGAGGAGGTTTTTCACTGAGAGGGTGGTGGACCCTTGGAATGCACTGCCTGGTGAGCTGGTTCAGAGATCCACAGTGGAGGGCTTCAAGAGAGGGTGGGACAGACACAGAAAGTGGATGTATCAGATGATGGCCTGTCCCAGGGGGGTGGGGATGGATGATAGGGGTTTCTGGAGCACAAGGGATGGGAGGGTCTCGGCACCCAACTAAGGAACTAAGGTTCGAGCAGACTCGATAGACCGTAAGGCCTAATCTGCTGGCAAATAGAATGTTAGTATGTAAGATAGGCTCAGATTAGTCCATTTCAATATTATGCATAACATTTACCTCACGCCAGCTCAGCTGTTTAAGTATGGGACATTAGATGCACCACTGTGTAGTAAATGTAAGAAGGACAATGGTACACTATTTCACATGTTGTGGTTGTGTCCCCATGTACAGGCCTTTTGGCAGTCCATTAATAATATTTTAGACCCTATCCTTGGCTTAGAAGCATTGTTTACCCCTGAAACTTGTCTAATAAACTATTTCCCAGGTGGCATTACCAAAGTTAAGATGGCACATATGACGTTTATCTCTGCAATAGCTAAATTGATAATCATGAGGCATTGGGCAGAAAATAAGTTCCCCACCATGATGGAGTGGTACAGGGAAGCATCCTTGCATTACAATTGGAAGGCACATAGCTTCCATGCAAGGCAGTGTTAAACCTACTTATCCCTCTGGAGTACCCTGGAGACTCTCCTGATAGCCTGGAAGCCTTGATGACTGAAGCTTCCCAGGTGTGGTGAACTAATTGTAAATAAAGTGTGTAGTCTGGGGAGGAGGGTGAGATAGAGCTTGTTATTGACTACTTGAGTTAATGTATTTTGTACTTGACATCTATGTGTTTGTTTGGTAATGTTTTACTTATTGTTAAACTAATAAAACTGGTTTAATAACAAAAAAAAGAATCACCCAGATGGTGAGGGCAAAGTCAGTAAAGAGCAGCGGCTGGCACAGGGATACAAGGAGGGAAAGGGTTCTTCGGTACATTGGAGAGTGGAGAAAAACTAAGAGCCAACTCAGCAGATTGAGATCAGAAGAAGGGTGGGTGGAAGAGGCGAGGGACCAGGCAGAGGTATTTAATGAGTACTTTGCCTCTGTGTTCACTAGTGAGGGGGATGGGATATCTACAAAGCAAGGCATGATGGGGATAGAAGCGGCAGTGAGTGGGATCAGGGGAGCAACAGAAATGGAGCAAGAGGGAGGGAGAGGTACCCCAGGGATGTCACATTGGGATAAGGATAAAAAGGCCAGTAAGGTGGAGGGGATGGATGATGCTATCTCTGCCAAAAGGGTGTGGTTAGCCCTCGAGGCCCTAAAGAAAGACACATCTCCTTGGTCAGATGGCATTCATTGGAAAGTACTATGGGAATCGGTGGACATACTGGCTGCACCCCTGGCAGAGCTCTTCAACAGGTCACTTGAGACAGGGAGGGTACCTAGGGATTGGTGACAGGCACATGTGGTGCCAATCCATAAAGGGGGGTTGAGGAAAGTACCTGGTAACTATAGACCCATCGGTTTGACCTCGGTGGTGGGAAAATTAATGGAGAGTATACTACAGGAACGATTGGGGGTATACTTGGAGGAGGTGGGAGGTCTGGATAGTTGGCAACATGGGTTTGTGCCAGGTAGATCATGTCAAACCAATCTTGTGGAGTTCTACGAATGGGTAACATCAGAACTAGACAGGGGAAAGCCTGTGGATGTATTATTCTTGGACTTCAGCAAGGCATTTGACTCTGTCCCCCACAATGGTCTGGTAGAGAAACTGATATGGTAGAGAGTAGGCCCTTTGATGGTCAGATGGATTCAAAACTGGCTAGCTGGATGCACCCAGAGAGTAGTGGTCTGTGGGGAGCTCTCGAACCCTAGAGAGGTTGGTAGTGGGGTACTGCAGGGCTCAGTTCTGGGTCCGATCCTGTTTAATGCATACATATCGGACATCCGAGAGGGTATAAGGTGTGAAATGAGTCTCTTCGCTGATGACTCCAAGATGGGAGCAGTAGTTGAGGGAGAAGAGGGAGGTTGGCCTGCAAGGGACCTGGACACCCTGGAAGCTGGGCTCACACATGGAAATTAAATTTCAATATCACCAAGTGCAAGGTGTTACATCTTGGGTGGGGAAACCCTAAACACAGGTACACCCTGGGAGGAGAGGCGCTGGAGGCCTCAGTAGGGGAAAAAGACCTAGGGGTCATGGTGGATGCATGTATGAATAACTCTGAGCAGTGCAGGAGAGTGGCTAGCAAGGCAAACAGGATGTTAGAATGCATCATTAGGGGGATCACATCTAGGAGCAAGGAAGTGATACAGCCGCTATACAATGGACTGGTTAGACTACACCTTGAGTACTGTGTACAGTACTGGAGACCACACTTGAAGAGGGACATACAGCTCCTGGAGAGGGTACAGAAGAGGGCAACAAAGATGATATGAGGGCTAGGGGATTTGACGTATGAGGACAGACTTGAGGAGCTCTGCCTGTTTTCATTGGAGAAAGGAGGCAGGGGACATGATTGAGGTCTTCAAGTACCTCAAGGGAATAAATATGGTAAACATGGAGGGAATCTTTAGACTAAAGCAGGAGGTATCACCAGAGGGCATGGTTTGAAATTGGAAGGTGGAAGGGTGAGGGGGGAAAAGAGGAGGAGGTTTTTCACTGAGAGGGTGGTGGACTCTTGGAATGCACTGCCTGGTGAGCTGGTTCAGAGATCCACAGTGGAGGGCTTCAAGACAGGGTGGGACAGACACAGAAAGTGGATGTATCAGATGATGGCCTGTCCCAGGGGGT
Source organism: Neoceratodus forsteri (assembly GCA_016271365.2). Lineage (NCBI taxonomy): Eukaryota > Metazoa > Chordata > Ceratodontiformes > Ceratodontidae > Neoceratodus > Neoceratodus forsteri. The sequence goes on along the minus strand of CM057458.1, from coordinate 21,167,113 downwards.
GGGGATGGAGGATAGGGGTTTCTGGAACACAAGGGGAGGGCCTTGGCACCCAACTAGGGATCTGAGGTTTGAGCAGACTCGATGACCATAAGGCCTAATCTGCTGCGTAAATAGTATGTAAGTATGTAATAGCAGTGGTGGCAGGTAGTAGCAACAGTAGTAGAAATAGAAGTAATAGCAGGAGCAGTGGCAGTAGTAGCAGCAGTAGTAAGTAGAAGTATTAGAAGTAGCCGTGGCAGTAATAGTAGCAGAAATAGAGTTATAGCAGTAGTAGTGGCGCAGCACCAGCAGTAGCAGAATTGAAGTCAGGGTAGTAGCAGAGGCAGTAGCGGCAGCAGTAGCAGTGGCGAGAAGTGGCGGCAGTGGCAGAATGGGAGTAATAGCAGGAGCAGTGGCAGTGAGTGGCGGCAGTAGCAAAATAGATGTAATGGCAGGAGCAGTGGCAGTAGTGGCAGCAATGCACGAAATAGATGTAAAAGCAGGAGCAGAGGCAGAAGTGGCGTAGTAGCAGAATGGATGTATTGGCAGGACGTCAGTCGGTGGTGGCAGAACAGGTGGTAGCGGTGGCGGTGTGGTGGTGGCGAGCGATGGCCCAGGAATGGATATGGTGGCGGTGTGGGTTGGTGGTGGCGGCAGTGGTAGGAATGAGATTAATGATGGCGGTGGCGGTGGCGGTGGTGGCGGCGGTGGCAGAATGGATGTAATGGCGGTGGCGGTGGCGGTGGTGGCGGCAGTGTGGGAGATGGATCGTGATGGCGGCGGCGGTGTCGGTGGCGAGCGGAACAGAGTGGTGGCGGTGGCGAGTGGCGGTGGTGGCGGCGGTGGCAGAATGAGATGTAATGGCAGTGGCGGTGGCGGTGGTGGCAGCAGTAATGAAATGGATGTAATAGCAGAGACAGTGGCGGTGGTAGAGCAGTGGCAGAAATAGATATAATAGCAGTAGCAGTGGCAGTAGTAGCAGTAATAGTAGAAACGGATGTAATAGCAGTAGCAGTGGCTGTAGTAACAGCAGTAGTAAAAATAGAAGTAGCAGGAGCAGAGGCAGTAGTAGCAGCAGTAGCAGAAACAGATGTAGGTAAGGATGTGGTTCAAGAACTTGCCAGAGTCTGTCGGGATAATGGATGCAACATTTCCTTTTGGGATATTGCCAGTACCAAAGGCCTCAGTGGAGAAAAAATGAAGATCACAGAGGTTAATGACTGGCTCAGGAAGTGGGGTGAAGAGAGTGGGTTGGGGTGTTAGGGAACTGGAAAGGAGTTTGGGAGGATAGGGACTGTATGCCAAGGACAGGCTTCATCTTGCCCATTAGAGAGGAGGTCCTTAAACAGGGATGGCTGACTACACTCAAGAAAGGTGGTGTTTAAACTTGTGAGGGGGAAGGGATAGGGAGGGGCTGACCAAGTCCTCTCCTCCAGATGAGGGAGTAGCCTTCAAACCCAAGGGGAGCAGACTGGGGTGGAGGTTTCAGGAGGAGCAGAGGGAGGATGGAGTATAAGGAACCTGGTTGGGGTTCGACAAAGTGGATCAGGGATAAGGGGTGGGGATTGGTGTTAGTAAATGCCAGGAGCTTGGGAAACAAGTTGCCAGAGTTCCAGGCCATGCTGTTGGGGGTGGATGTGGGCGGCAGTCACGGGCGTGGGCAAAAAAAACCATGACTGGGACCTAAGCGTGTGGGGGTACACTATCGTGAGGAAGGATAGAAAGGAGGGCAGAGGGATGGAGTGGCTATGTTCATTAGAGATGACATAGAAATTGCTAGGAGTAGAAGAGGCAGAGGAAACGTGGAGGCCTTATGGGTCATCTAAGATCCCCAGCAGGAGATAAGGTCAAGCTGGGTGTAGTATATAGGCCCCCAGGATGGGTGATGTTCTGGAGGATGGTTTGCTGGACAACATCATTGCCCAGTGTGGACCAAAAGGGAAAGGAGTGGTGTTGCGGGAGACCTTAATATGCCAGGTACAAACTGGGGAACCATGTCCTCTAAGGTGGCCAAGGAGCAGAGGCTGCTGGATGGCTTCAGAATGTGTTCTTAACACAGCATGTGATGGAGCCCACAAGGGAGGGCATGTCCTGGATGTGGTTCTGGCAGATGGGGATCTGGTAAGGGACCTGGTTGTAGGATCCTGACTGGGAGTGACCACAATACTGTCTGATTTTAAATAAGCGTGGGGGAGGGGGGGTGAGATCTAGGACACTGGCAGTGGACTTTAGGGGGGCAGACTTTGTGGGCATGGGAAATATTCTCAAGGATCACTTGAATGGGATTACATCAATGACAAATGTGGAAAGGAGATGGGGGGTCATAAAACGGGGACTTCATGAGGCAGTCAGGACCTACGCTAAGGTGAAACGTAAGGGAGCACAGTCACATAAACCATGCTGGTGGTCCAGTGAGGTTCAAGTAGCAGTCAGAGAAAAGAAGGCAGCCTACAAAAAATATAAAACAACAAGAAGGGATAGGGATAAGGAAATGTACCATCTTGCATCTAGAAAAGTCACCCATTGGATGGTCACATGATGGCAGCCTGAGCTAGAGCAGCAGTCCCCTGGAGCTCCATTCTCTACTCCTTGTTTTCGATAAATAAATAATGAATGCAAGCTGAAACTACTTGAAAATCAATCAAATAGTGAGTTAACTTGCTTCTGATGCTCAAGGCAGGCTCTCAAAATGGAGATCTATATGAAAGAAGGCTAACGAGACATTCTCCCGCTCACTCCGGAGAAAGGATAAGGCTGCGAAATGGCCTAAGCAGCAAGCCGCTAGCTTGACAAAGATGCCTGTAGCGGTAGCGGCTCTCCTCGAAGAAAAGTTCTTAGAAATGATGCAGCCGCTCCAGACCGCCATAGCCGCTATATCGAGGATCTTCAAACAATTAAAGGCTCAGTTGACTCGTTGGCAATGAGAGTCGGTGACTCTGAAGTAAGAATAACTGCCCTGGAGAAAAAGCAAGACAAGTCCGATGGAGACAGTGAACATGAAACATAGAATGAAGAAACTAGAGGATCTAGAGGCGTAGTAGACGGAACAACAATAATCATCAGTATACCGAGAAAGAGGAGAATGCGATGATATCATTCCTGCAAAAATTCTGCAATAAAATAGCCGGTTCATCCCCAAGTGGAGGAGAGTGTATAATCGAGAGAGCCCACCTTGCTCTGCGCCCTCTACCAGCCCCAGGTCAGCCTCCCAGGCCAATAATATTCAAACTGTTAAATTTCCTGGACAAACAACATATTCTGTCCAAAGTTAAAGGTATTAGTGAAGTGACCTGGGAGGGTAGAAAAATACATATTACGCAGGATTTACCCCATTCAGTGCGAACACGGTGGCAAGAATTCCACCCACTGGTCTCCAAATCAGTGCAGCTTCTAAGCCATTCAGAGTCAAATATCCTGCCATCCTGATGATCAAACATGAAGATAAATGGATCTCTTCGACTCCCTGTGCATGCCCTGCAAGAGTTAAAGGAATCTTTCCAGATCTATTTAAGTGAAATCAATGTGATATACTCTCGATCAGCAGAGAGCTCATGTTTCAGGAGGTGGTTTAGCTTGATAACAAAACACGCTGAATAGTTCGTTTAGTAGCTCACTTTGGAGGGTCAATATTTGAGAAATATTGTTGGAAATACTGTTTGGCTTGCGAGCTCCTGGAGTACACATGAAAACTATTCTGTGATAGCACCTGTATTATCAGAAGGTCAGCTGCACTGAAGTACAGAGACTCTATCTTAGGATGAGACCTGCGAGTCATCGTGGGTGCAGAGAAATATTTTGGCGACTGTAGTAACTGAAGCTACATGAAGGCTTATGTAACTTGCCTCTACAGTTCTGTTTTAAAATGATGCCTCCCAGCATAATTTGCTTTTCCTGTTTTCTGGCTTTCTTTCATTTAGATGCAGCGGGCGTGTCAATTTAGTTAAAAGTCGTGCTGCGATATGGACTATTAATATGACTCGTGAATCCTTAAGAGCGCATATTTAGCATTAAGATGGGGGCATCAGCACTAATTATTCTGCCCATAATAGCGTGGTAGTTTTGTGCATGAATGGGAGTAAGCCCCGTATAGATCTTAGATCTCCTGCCTCGGGAAGAGACTCGTGGGTAACCATCGAAGTAGAAGGGAGTGACTGTGGGGACAATAAGGGCTTAAGATGTCCTAGAGGCTCGATATAATTCATAAGAAAGTCCTGATTCCAAGCTGTGTTCTCCAATAGAATTAGATTGGAGTGCTACCTATGTTCCACAGCTTGTAACTGTATGACATAATCCAATGCTTGGCACAAGTAATTTGGACCTGAACATACTGTAGCATCATTGATAAGAAATCTTAATGTTTCAGTATTACTCAGGGCCGTATATCTAGTTTATAGGCGCATAAAGATGACTTTCCTGTTGCATGTAGTATAAGGTGCTAAGATGGATAGGTCAGCGATAGTCTAAATACAGTTTATATTTAAATGTTCATTATATTAGCGCTAAGCCTTTCAAGTTAAATAGGTTAATGTAGACTTAAACTTTGGATGTTGTTGTGCTACTAGTTCCTGGTATTGATATTAAAAGGGCTTGAAGCTATACAAGAGACAGAGAAGAGCACAGAAATGTTATGTATTTAATTACTACTCTTTCAGGGCATTTGCATTAACAGATAAACTGGAGGCTCTGGGGGTCAAGACTGCTGGGTTTGGACTGCTTTTATATTAATCATGTGGCATTTCAAGGTTTGGAGAGCAGTTAATTTGAAATGGGGTTGGCTTTTAAGTTTGGACCTTAGGTTATAATTTTGATAGTTATGGGGGCTTGATGAGGTGTCTATTATGGGGGGGGCATAAGACTACACACTATCAGTATTCGGAGTTTAAAGGTAAGCCAGAATGTGCCGTGGCTTTCCAGTTGGAACTACTTTGTACTTTACAGGTAGTAGCTAGATTTTCCTCTACTTTTGCACTGTCATCTTAAGGCATGAGCAATCAATACCGCTTTATAAGTTGGAACGTCAAAGGAGCCAAGGATAGGGTCAAGAGGCAAATTATTTTGAGGCACCTACTACAACTGTGAGTACAAGTAGCCTTTTTACAAGAAATGCATTTGAAGAGAGAGGATATCCTCCTTTTCAAAAGGTCATGGGTGGGACAAGTTTTTGGGGCAGAGCCATCCAAAAATAAGGGAGGGGTAGCAATAATTATGGCAAAGAATGTCCCTTTTAAATCGGTTCAGGAAATTTGGGACCTGGGGGGCCGATATATAATAGTACATGGATCGTTGGAATCTCGCCCGGTCCTCATTGGCTAAATATATGGTCCAAATAGTGACTCCCCCACCTTTTTGTGCAATTGTTAAACATAGTGTTGACTAACCACGAAGCTTACTATATTAGGAGGAGATTGGAACTTAGTGCTCAAACAGACCTGGATAGATCTGATCGTGAGAAGAGGCTATCCCCAGCACGCGAGCAATGAAGGACCTCGTTAACAGTGCGGTGTTGGTCGATGTTTGGAGGGTCTTAATCCATCAGAATGACAATATATCTTTTTCCTGCGGCACACAGAACATATTTGCGAATTGATTATATACTATAAGTTCTTTTGCAATGTCAAATCAAATCAAATCAAATTTATTTATAAGCGCCTTTCAAAACCAAGGTGCTGTACAAGAATAAATGTCCAGGGTCATGCAGGCAGATATATCAGCCAGAGTTCTATCTGACCATGTGCCTGTGAGCATGGAATTTTGGCTGGGGTGGGAGTAGCTCCCCTCAATGGCGACTGAATAGCCAGCTAATGCGAGATGAAGCTTCTTTGAGGCACATCTTGGACTTTATTACCTTTTTCCTTAACAGCAATCAGGGTTCAGTGGCTAAATATGATCTAATTTGGGCAGCTTTAAAATGCTCCCTAAGGGTGGAATTCATAAAAATGGCTTCCAAAATGGTTCCAGCACCAAGGGCTCAGATGGACGCTGTTTTAGTATCCATCAAAACTTGGAGTATAGTTTGTCCCGCTCCTCTTTGGCAGAGATGTGGGCCAGGCTTTATCAGTTGCAGGCCCAGTACGCAGGATTAGTATCTCAAAGAGCTGAATTAGCCCTTCTGAGAACCAAATTTAAATATTTGGAGATGGGGGGAGAGGGCAAGCAAGTTGCTTGCAATGCATATCCGTCAATTAGAATCCTCACAGTATATTACAGGAATCTACACAGGGCGAGACGGACAAGTTTGTACTGACCCTCAAGAAATTGCGAAAGCGTTTGGTTCCTATTTCCAAGAGTTATACACAGTAGACCCAGCCCTACGGCCCACTGAAACCGATATAAATTCCTACCTCAATTCTGTGAATTTGCCTAAGATTACGGACGCTGATGCGGCCTTCTTAGGTGCCCCAATAACCTTAGTAGAAATTCAGCAGGCTGTTCAACAGATGCCCTCAGACAAATCTCCCCTGCCAGATGGACTACCTAGTAATTTTTATAAGGTCTGCCAATCTGTAATAACACCAATTTTAAAAGATGTATTCATGTATTGGTATAACAATGGGATATCAGACCCCAGTTTTCAGGAAGCTGTAATATCTCTAGTTCTAAAGCAGGGAAAAGACCCACTTAACCTTGGTAGCTACGGCCCCATCTCCTTGCTAAATACAGATGTTAAAATTCTGGCCAAAGTTCTCGCAAATAGGCTCTCCAAAGTTATGGGTAAGCTCATAGGCTGTATGCAGGTGGGATTTATGGCAGGTAGGTCATCTCAAGATCATATGAGAAGTTATTACACCTTATCACCATTGCTAGAGACTCTAGTCGCCAATGGTGCTGGTTTAGATTAGATGCCGAAAAGGCATTTGATAGAGTCTCGTGGGATTTCCTATTTGCTACCCTGACCTCATTTGGACTGCCTAAAATTTCGGAGATGGATACAACTTTATATTCTCTTCCTTCAGCTAGAGTTAAATGCAACAGAATATTGTCTGCCTCCTTCAAACTGGCTCGGGGTACAAGGCAAGGATGTCCTCGTCCCCCCTGTTTAATCTATATCTAGAGCCATTGCTCTGCAGACTGGAGTAATACTAATATAAAGGTTCAAATGGAAAATGCTAAGTATGTCTTTTCAGTGTATCGGATGACATCTTATTGCATGTCGAGGCGAGAGTCTCTCAATTCCAGCGATCCTAGCTGAGATTGAGAATTTTCTAAAATTTCATTTTATAAACTAAATCAGGCCAAAACAAAGGTCCTTCCTCGAAATTGTAGGGTAAATAAGGTAGACTCCTTCCTCTGGCCTCTCTTAGGAAAGATCTCTCATATACCTGGGAATAAAAGTTTTTAAGGAACCTAGTACCATAATAAAAGATAACCGTGGTAATTTAGTTAAAACGATAGTTGGGGACATGGAGATGATGGCACTTCCTTTTTCCCTATGGGAAGGCTAAGCATAGTTAAAATGAATGTTCTACGAGGATATTATACCCATTGGGTATGCTGGGTACTTATCTACTGAAAGTATGGTTTTCCAAGCTACAAAGTGCAGTGAATTTTTTTTTGGAATAAGGAAGGTATTCATGATCCTATCTTAAATTGACAGCCCCAAAATCAGAGGCCTAGCCACCTCATCCTTTTCTTTATTACATAGCACAACACATGAGTAAGCTGGTCTATTGGCATAAGAGACTGGGCATTCAGAATATCTCCCTCTGTGGCTGATATTGAACAATACTTGGCAACCTGGGTTAAATGCTCACTAAGGGCCCTCCTATATGTCTCCCATCTCATATCCCTAAGTCCTTAGAAGCAACCCTATGGGGTGGTCACTAAAGGCCTCTCACCAGATCCAAAAATATCTTGCAGTGAGGTGGTATCAATCATCCAATCAGCCTATTACCGAACCCTCATTTTAAGATGCGTGGTGCGCCAATATCCCTCATATACTGGCCTCAGTTAAATCGCTGCAAAGTTTCGGATATTTGGTTGAATGGAAGCCGCTCTTTCAAACAACTGCAAGAATCCATTGGAGTTTCAGGTAAAGAAGTATTTAAATACCTTCAACTAGTAAGGCCCTAACTTCCTTTTATCCCATGTCCCACTGGCAGACCAGAGAAATTAATTAAACTCTTACAGGTAATTTCCCAGCCACATTTAGTTTCTAATTTGTATAAAACTCTTCAGGCTTGGGACTCTAGATTGTCATCGGGATCTGTTATTACTGGACAAGGAGCTAGGTATCCCTGAGGACCCTGATCTGTGGAGGAAACTCTGGCTAGCAATGTACAAATTCATAAAGCAACTTGGGAACTTAAACAGCAGGCTGGTAGGACAGAGGTCTGGGTTATATTCTGTTTTAACTGAAATATTTGAATAGTTTGTAAGTGAAATTAGTTCTATGTGTTAAAATTATTACCTTGAATTAGAACTGTTACTTGGGCTGTGATATTGTAACTTTGGAGGCTTGAGGACAGTTGTTTGGCAGGGTTAATTAGAGGGAAATGTAAATGTGTTGTTTGCCTGGTGTTTGGTAAGAGCCCTCCTACCCACCCTGTTTTGTAGGCTTTCTTAAATACTGAAAAGCCACTGGGAGTTGGGATTGAAGGGCTGAGTATTTCTGTTTGGGACTGAAATTCGAAGCAACAGGAGCTGGTGGGATTGTGACATCATACGGTACCTGATGTCTGCTTACACACTGGACTGTATGTGTTTGTGAGACTTGGGAACTTTATCGGTGGGGTTGAAATTAGGTTTGTAAATAACTACAGTCAGTATAGAGAGAACCTGTATTCCAGGGGAAAGGGACTAAGAAAAGGGGGTGTGCCATTATAAACAGAGGGGGATAAACAGGGTGGCCATATTCCACCATGGCAGGCATCTTCGGAAGGGTTGTAGGCTGCACAGGCTGTGGGATGGCAATAATTCTAAATTGGGCCTGGAGAGGGAGGCTGCCACTCTGTGAACAGCTATCTTGTATCAGGAGTGAGGTATATTGGTTAAGGAGTAAGCTGGGGGCTGGGGGGTCAAGGATAAGGGGTGTGGATATGGGCAGCAGAAGGGGAGGCTGGAGCAACACTCTGAAATTACAGGACATTATGTTACAGAAAGCAGGAGGGGGATATTAGGGACAGAGGACCCTTAGATAGGGAAGTTGATGCTAAGGGGAAAGCATACGAGGTGAACATTCTGAATACAAAGAGAGTGGAGGGGGAAGAGTCAGGAGGGGCTGTTGTGTGGAAGCCTAAAACAGCAAACTGTGGGAAGGGAGCTCCTAAGGTGAACAGAGCAAGAGGGGAAGAAGAGGGGCAGTTTAGAGATGCAGTCAGGGGAAACTCGGGTTACTTGATGGAGGCTGACATAGAGTGTCACAATAAATTTGAGCTACTAAGCAACCTAGAGGGGGAGGAAGGGGTTGGTGGAAATGAGGAAACTTATACAGAGGCCGGGGGAAGGGAGTTGGATAACCATAGGGCATCACAGACTGGCTATGGAAAGGATAGAAATAGTCCCCGAGGGAGAAGGGGAAACATATATGTTAAGCAAATGGGGGAGATGCAACATATTCCAGACATGAGGGAGGAGAGCATGATTGGAAGAAACTGGGAGACAGGAGTTGGGAGAGGCCCCCTTCAGCAGGGGATCAGTACCAAGGATGGGGCCCTAGCTAAAGGGACCCACAGAGAGCCTCTGGAGGCAGGGTACTATTACAAGGGGAGGATGGTGGTGTGGGGAAGGAAACCATCAGGACCAGGATAAATGGTTTGGATAAGAGAGGTTGAAGGGACACCTATTCAGAGGGTTTGAGTCAAGTGGGCAAAACAGCAAGGGAGGCAGAAAGGGAGGGTGACAAGGGTCTCTAATAAGGCAGGAAGACTCCCATGAAACAAAGATCATGAATAAAGGGGGGGAAGGGGGGCTGAGAGGGCATAGTGGAGGTAACCATAAGGATGATGGCGGTGTTAAGGTTCTGTTATTGGGAGACTTGATGATTAGGGGTATCCAGTGGGAGGGACAGGGGGTGGATGCCATAGCCAGGTGAAGGTAGTGAGTATCTCTGGGCTGACAGTGCACAAAGCAAAGTTCATGGTGTATGAAATGGTAAGGGATTGTGGAGGGAAACCAGATTTCCTGGTGCATTTGGGAACTAATGATCTAGAGGGAAATAGCGTTTTGGAAATCCAAGCAAGGTTCAAGAACTTGCCAGAGTCTGTCGGGATAATGGTTGCAGCATTTCCTTTTTGGAGATATTCCCAGTACCAAGGCTTCAGTGGAGAAAAAATGAAGCTCACAGAGGTTAATGACTGGCTCAGGAAGTGGAATGAAGAGAGTGGGTTGGGGTGTTAGGGAACTGGAATGGAGTTTGGGAGGATAAGGGACTATATGACAAGGACAGGTTTCATCTTGTCCCATTAGGAAGAAGTCCTTAAACAGGGGATGGCTGACTACACACAAGAAAGTTGGTGTTTAAACTTGTGAGGGGAAGGGATAGGAGGGCTGACCAAGCCCTCTCCTCCAGATGAGAGTAGCCTTCAAGCCCAAGGGAGGAGGGAAACAGACTGGAGGTGGAGGTTTCAGGAGGAGCAGAGGAGGATGGAAGTATAAGGAATCTGGGTGGGGTTCGACAAGAGGATCAGGGATAAGGGTGGGGTTGGTGTTAGTAAATGCCAGGAGCTTGGAAAATAAGATGCCAGAGTTCCAGGCCATGCTGTTTGGGGGTGGATGTGGCGGCAGCCACAGAGATGTGGGCCAACAAAACCATGACTGGGACCTAAGCGTTCAGGGTACACAATGCTTAGGAAGGATAGAAAGGAGGGCAGAGGGCTGGGTGGCTATGTTCATTAGAGATGACATAGAAATTGCTAGGGTAGAAGAGGCAGAGGAAATGTGAAGGCCTTATGGGTCACCTGCGATCCCCAGCAGGAGATAAGGTCAAGCTGGGTGTAGCATAAGGCCCCCGGGATGAGTGATGTTCTAGATGATGGTTTGCTGGACAACATCATTGCCCAGTGTGACCAAAAGGAAGGAGTGGTGTTGATGGGGACCTTAATATGCCAGGTACAAACTGGGGAACCATGCCCTCTAAGGTGGCCAAGGAGCAGAGGCTGCTGGCGGCTTCCAGGATGTGTTCTTAACACAGCATGTGATGGAGCCCACAAGGAGGGGCATGTCCTGGATGTGGTCTGGCAGTTGGGGACCTGGTAGGGACATGGTTGCACAGGACCCCTGACTGGGAGCAACCACAGTACTGTCTGGTTTCAAATAAGCATGGGGAGGGTGAGATCTAGGACACTGGCAGTGGACTTCGGGGTGCAGACTTTATGGGCATGGGAAATATTCTCAAGGATCACTTGAAGGATTACCTCAATGACAAATGTGGAAAGGAGATGGGAGGTCATAAAACGAGGACTTCATGAGGCAGTCAGGATCTGTGCTAAGTTGAAACGTAAGGGTGCAAGGTCACATAAACCATGCTGGTGGTCCAGTGAGGTACAGGTAGCAGTCAGAGAAAAGAAGGTGGCCTACAAAAAATATAATCAACAAGAGGGGATAGGGATAAGGAAATGTACCAGCTTGCATCTAGAAAAGTCACCCGTATGGTGAGGGGAGCAAAGTCCAGTAAAGAGCAGCGGCTGGCACAGGGGATACATGGAGGGGAAAAGGAGTTCTTCCGGTACATTGGGGAGTGGAGAAAAACTAAGGGCCATCTCAGCAGATTGAGATCAGAAGGAGGGTGGGTGGAAGAGGCGAGGGACCAGGCAGAGGTATTTAATGAGTACTTTACCTCTGTGTTCACTAGGGAGGGGGATGGGATATCTACAAAGCAAGGCATGAAGGGGATAGAAACATCAGTAAGTGAGATCAGGGGAGCAACAGAAATGGAGCAAGAGGAAGGGAGAGGTACCCCAGAGGTGTCACATCTGGGTAAGGGTAAAAAGGCCAGTAAGGTGGAGGGGATGGATGATGCTATCTCCGCCAAAAGGGTGTGGTTAGCCCTCAAGGCCCTAAAGAAAGACAAATCTCCTGGGCCAGATGGCATTCATCCAAGAGTACTATGGGAACTGGCGAACATACTGGCTGCACCCCTGGTGGAGCTTGTTAGCAGGTCACTTGAGACAGGGAGGGTACCTAGGGATTGGCAAGAGGCACATGTGGTACCAATCCATAAAGGGGGGTTGAGGGAAGTACCAGGTAACTATAGACCCATCAGTTTGACCTCGGTGGTGGGAAAATTAATGGAGAGTATACTAAAGGAACGATTAGGGGTATACTTGGAGGAGGTGGGAGGTCTGGATAGTCGGCAACATGTGTTTGTGCCAGGTAGATCATGTCAAACCAACCTTGTGGAGTTCTATGAATGGGTAACATCAGAACTGGACAGGAGTAAGCCTATGGATGTATTATTCTTGGACTTCAGCAAGGTGTTTGACTCTGTCCCCCACAATGGTCTGGTGGAGAAACTTATGGGGTTAGGAGTAGGCCCTTTGATGGTCAGATGGATTGAAAACTGGCTAGCTGGACGCACTCAGAGAGTAGTGGTCTGTGGGGAGCTCTCGAACCCTAGAGAGGTTGGTAGTGGGGTACCGCAGCGCTTGGTCCTGGGTCCGATCCTGTTTAATGCATACATATCGGACATCAGGGAGGGTATAGGGTGTGAAATGAGTCTCTTCGTGGATGCCATCAAGATGGGAGCAGTAGTTGAGGGAGAAGCCAGAAGGTGAAGGAAAGAAACATATTCAATTCAGTGCTTCAGAGTAACTGGTAACTGGTATTTTTCTTTTAAACTTAGATTGTAGGCTTGTAGTGACACTATACTTTCTTTCTGTGTTGTCTTTACTTATAATTGTTTTTGGGCTGTTGAAAATTTTAAAAATAGTGGTGGTGTAATTCTGTGCTGTCTTTAATTGCTGCAAATTTTATCTTGGCTTGTCTGACTGTCCTGTAGCTGGGTGAAGGGTGTTAATTGTCTGGCCTCTGACCTCAGCTACGTGATAACTAGAGGTGGGGCTTAGTCACAGTTAAAGCAGCAAACAGAGTTCATCTTCTCAGAAGAAGCCAGAAGGTGAAGGAAAGAAACATATTCAATTCAGTGCTTCAGAGTAACTGGTAACTGGTATTTTCTTTTAAACTTAGATTGTGAAGCTTGTAGTGACACTATACTTTCTTTCTGTGTTGTCTTTACTTATAATTGTTTTGGGCTGTTGAAAATTTAAAAATAGTGGTGGTGTAATTCTGTGCTGTCTTTAATTGCTGCAAATTCCTTCCTCCACCCTTCCCCCAACTCTTAATTATATGCCCTGATAAATCTGATTGACAGGAGCTAAACACAGGGTATAGTAAGAGGTGTAGTAGGAGGGACCAAGGGAAGAGACCACCTAAGCACGACAAGTGTTTTGGCTCATTTATTTATTTACTGGTTTCTTTTCCTTAAAAAATATATATCTGAGGATCAGTTACAGGATTTTTAGTACTGTAAATAAATAAAAAGAACTAAGAGAGCTTCAGTAGCAGATAAGTAGTGGAATTGCAGTATAATGTGGGAGTGGTGCAATGCAGTGGCTGTGGGGCAGCCATATTCAGGCAGACCTTCTGGACACTGAGGTGCTGCCCTATCTGCATGCATCTCTGGGACTGCCGGGATGAGGTAGCCAGACTCAGGCGGAAGTAAACTGGGACAGGAGTACCATCACCTGTCCAGGAACCACAGTCCAATGCAGCTGCCTCAAGGATGCCGAGAACGAGGAGCACTTGGATGACAGTGGGCTCAGGGAGGTTAGAGCAGTCAGGCAGAGCACATCCCAGATCCTATTCCACTCAAGAATTCATATGCCACACTGGCAAATGAGGACAACCAAATAGAGGTACCCAGGAAGTGGAAGGAAAGGATGTGGAGGTTAGGCAAGGAGGTGACCTCAGTGGGAAAGCAGTGGATCCCAGAGGAGGAGGCGAGATCCTGGTGGGGACTCCATCATAAGAGGATCAGCTAGGAACACAGGAGGGAGGACAGGGAGGTGAGGTGCCTACCAGGTGCCACAGCATGGAGGGATGGAAGGAAGATACTGGGGATCACTGGGAAGGCAAGACAGGAGGGTGAGCTGGATGTCATTATCCACCTAGGTACTAATGACTTGGCAAATGGGGAGCCAAAGGAAGTTCAGGAAGAGTTTAGGAAACTGGGGAGGGTCTCAAGCAAGTAGCTACTTCTGTCACTTTCTCAAGTACTACCTGTGAGAGCAAGGGAGAGCATAGGAGTGCATGCACTAGGAACTTTAACTCATGGTTGAAGAACTGGTGCTGTGAGGAAGGGTTTGGATTCATTGGTGACTGGGGACCCATCTGGAGGGATGGAGGTTTGTTCAAGCCTGACAGCCTGCATCCATCCTGGAGAATCAAGCACTCAATGATAAGTTTAAATGCTACATTGACAAGCATTTAAACTAGCAAAGAGGTGGAAGGCCAGCAAGAATGGTACCTGCTTGCTCACCCCCACAGCTAGTAATGGAACCAGTGAACCAGAGAGTGGCTATCTCTGCAAAGCAGTGTGCAAAGTTGGAGATTAGTGTCCAAAGGTGGATAAGCAGAAAAGGGCAGAAATTCAGCAGAAGGGCAGACAGCAAGGAGAACCAGGGATAAATGACAACCAAGGAAGGGGCTGGAGTAGAACAGTGAAGCAGTCTAGGAGGCCAAATCATGAAAGCCATGTGTGCAAATGCCAGGAGCCTTAGCAACAAGATGGAAGATCTGGAGGCTGTCATGGTACAGTCAGACCTGGACATTGTGGCCATCACTGAAACCTGGTGTAATGATAACCATGACTGGGAGATGGCCATACCTGGCTACAACATATTCAGAAGAGACAGAGCAGGCAGGAAGGGAGGAGGTGGCACTGTATGTGAAAAATGACATAAGAGCCACACAGATCCAGGAGGAACAAATGGGGAGAGATACTGTGGGTTAAGCTGGAAAGGAAAATGGGGCCAGCCATCCGCACAGGTGTGGTCTATAGACCACCAGCCCAGGAGGAAGAAACAGATGAGGAGCTGATGCTAGCCATCAAGGATGGCAGACAAGAGTGAGGTAGTACTGGTTGGAGACTTCAATATACCAGATGTGGACTGGAGCATCCCAGCAGCAGCATCAACTAGACAGATTTATCCTGGACTCCTTCAGGGTGCCTTCCTCAAGCAACTGGTCATGGAACCAACTCGGCAGAAGGCAATACTGGACCTTGTGCTCACAAACAGGGACAGTGTGATGGGGGTAACAGTGGGGAAGCACCTGGGTAACAGTGACCACCAGTCATTGTGGTTTGAAATCACAGAAAGAGAGAAGCAAACCACACAAAAACACGTATCCTGGATTTTTAGGGGCAGACTTTGGGAAAATGGGAGATGCTTGAAAAGAGGCATTAAGGGAATGGGACAGAATCAGGGATTGAGGAACAGTGGGCAGTATTTAAAATGGGGATTATAAGAACAACAGAATTATGCATTAAGCAGGTTAGCAAGAGGAAAAGAAAGAGGAGACCATTATGGTTTTCCAAAAGAGGTAGCAAAGAAGTGAAAGCCAAAAGATTGCATTCAGGCAATACAAAGAGACACAGAGCAGAGGGATAGGAGAAGTACCAGGAGAAACAAAGGGAGGCAGGAAAAGTCAGTAAGGAAGCCAAAGCTCAGACAGAAGAACACATTGCAAAATCAGTGGTTAAAGGGGACAAAACCTTTTACAGGTACATAAGTGAAAAAAGAAGGACAAAGGGAGGGATAGTGAGACTGAAGGGGGAGGATGGGATCCGCGTGGAGGATGACAACAGTAAAGCTGACATATTGAACAGGTATTTCTGCTCAGTCTTTACTAAGGAAGAGGGGGGTAATGGGTCTGAAGGGAGTACAAGGGGTGAGAATGGTACAGAAATGGACACAAGTCCTTTACACGAGAAGGGTCCTGAAGGAACTGGAAGTAATAAGAGCTGATAAAGCAATGGGGCCAGATGGGGTGCACCCAGGGTCCTTAAAGAACTAAGAGGGTGGTGGCTGAACCTCTGGCTATCCTGTTCAGCCAATCACTGGAAACAGGAGGTACCCAAAGACTGGAGGACAGCAGATGTAGTCCCCTTATACAAAAGTGGGAACAAAGAGGAAGCAGGGAACTACAGACCAGTCAGCCTCACCTCAGTAGTGGGAAAGATCATGGAAGCACTACTGAAGGAGATTGGTGGAACATCTGGTTGTCAATGGACTACAGGACCCAAGGCAGCATGGTTTCACCAGGGAGGTCATGTCAGACCAACCTCATTGAATTTTGACTGGGTGACTAGGGAGGTGGATCAGGGAGGGCAGTGGACATGGCCTATCTGGACTTCAGCAAGGCCTTTGACACTGTGCCACATAGAAGACTATTACACAAACTGGGGAATATGGGTGTGGGCAGGACAGTAGTGTGGTGGGTAGGTAACTGGCTGGGTGGCAGGACACAGAGGGTGGGGTAAATGGCTGTCACTCCACAGAGGAAGAGTGACCAGTGGGGTACCACAGGGATCAGTGTTGGGACCGGTCCTATTCAACATCTTCATCAGTGACATTGCACAGGATATAGAGGCAGAATTTCACTGTTCACTGATGACACAAAGCTCTGTAACAGAGTAGACACACCAGAGGGTGTAGACAGAATGAGAAGGGACCTGCAGAAACTTGAAGAATGGTCAAGGGTTTGGCAGTTGAAATTCAATGCAAAGAAGTGCAAGATAATGCATATGGGGCACAAAAACCCTGGCACAATATATCAGTTGGGGGTGAGGATAGCATGCACCAAGCAGGAAAGGGATCTTGGGGTTGTCATCTCTGATGACCTCAAGAGTGAGAAACAGTGTGACAAGGCATCAGGTAAAGCAAATAGGATGCTGGGATGTATAGGCAGGGGCATCACCAGCAGGAAAAGGAGGTCATAATTCCGCTATACAAGACACTAGTGAGGCCCCACCTGGAGTACAGTGTACAGTTCTGGAGACCATACCTATGTAAGGACATAGACAGGGTAGAGAAAGGTTCAGAGGGCAACAAAGATGGTGCATGGGTTGCCTCACAAGTCCTATGAAGACAGGTTGAAGGAACTGAACATGTACTCCCTGGAGGAGAGGAGGGAGAGGGATATGATAGAGACATACAAGTATCTTACAGGGAGGAACAGGGTGCAGGAAAACACTATTTTTAAGCGAAAAGATGTTTCAGGACTAGAGGGCATGGGATGAAGTTGGAGGAGGACGATTCAGAGGAAACATGAGAAAGAATTTCTTCACAGAGCGGGTGGTGGACAAGTGGAACACCCTGCCAGAGGAAGTGGTGGGGGCTGAAACAATCACGGATTTAAGAATGCATGGGATAGACATAAAGGAATTCTAGAGGTCAGGGGTAAGGGAAATAGACTTCTAGGAAAACAAACTGAACTTACAAGCTCAAATGGGCAGACTAGGTGGGCCATAGGCCCCCTATCTGCCGACACTGTCTATGTATCTATGTATCTATGTATCTAGAAGAGGGAGGTTGGCCTGCATTGGGACCTGGGCACCCTGGAGCTGGGCTCACACATGGAAATTAAATTTCAATATCACCAAGTGCAAGGTGTTGCATCTTGGTCAGGAAACCCCAAACACAGGTATACCCTGGGAGAAGAGGCACTGGAGCCTCAATAGGGAAAAAGACCTAGGGTCATGGTGGATGCATGTATGAATAACTCTGAGCAGTGCAGGAGGCAGCTAGCAAGGCAAACAGGATGTTGGGATGCATCGTAAGGGGATCACCTCTAGGAGCAAGGAAGTGATTCTGCCGCTGTACAATGGACTGGTTAGACCACACCTTGAGTACTGTGTACAGTACTGGAGACCAACTTGAAGAAGGACATACAGCTCCTGGAGAGGGTACAGAGGAGGGCAACAAAGTTGATCACGAGGGCTAGAGGATTTGGCGTATGAGGACAGACTTGAGGAGCTCTGCCTGTTTTCATTGGAGGAGAGGAGAGACAGGGGACATGATTGAGGTCTTCAAGTACCTCAAGGAATAAATAGAGTAAACATGGAGGATCTTTAGACTAAAGCAGGAGGTATCACCAGAGGGCATAGTTTGAAGTTGGAAGGTGGAAGGGTGAAGGGGGAAAAGAGGAGGAGATTTTTCACTGAGAGGGTGGTGGACCCTTGGAATGCACTGCCTGGTGAGCTGGTTCAGAGATCCACAGTGGAGGGCTTCAAGAGAGGGTGGGACAGACACAGAAAGTGGATGTATCAGATGATGGCCTGTCCCAGGGGGGTGGGGATGGATGATAGGGGTTTCTGGAGCACAAGGGATGGGAGGGTCTCGGCACCCAACTAAGGAACTAAGGTTCGAGCAGACTCGATGAACCCGTAAGGCCTAATCTGCTGGCAAATGAGATGTTAGTATGTAAGATGGGCTCAGATTAGTCCATTTCAATATTATGCATAACATTTACCTCACGCCAGCTCAGCTGTTTAAGTATGGGACATTAGATGCACCACTGTGTAGTAAATGTAAGAAGGACAATGGTACACTATTTCACATGTTGTGGTTGTGTCCCCATGTACAGGCCTTTTGGCAGTCCATTAATAATATTTTAGACCCTATCCTTGGCTTAGAAGCATTGTTTACCCCTGAAACTTGTCTAATAAACTATTTCCCAGGTGGCATTACCAAAGTTAAGATGGCACATATGACGTTTATCTCTGCAATAGCTAAATTGATAATCATGAGGCATTGGGCAGAAAATAAGTTCCCCACCATGATGGAGTGGTACAGGGAGAGCATCCTTGCATTACAATTGGAAAGGCACATAGCTTCCATGCAAGGCAGTGTTAAGGCCTACTTATCCCTCTGGAGTACCCTGGAGACTCTCCTGATAGCCTGGAAGCCTTGATGACTGAAGCTTCCCCAGGTGTGGTGAACTAATTGTAAATAAAGTGTGTAGTCTGGGGAAGGGAGGGTGAGATAGAGCTTGTTGTTATTGACTACTTGAGTTAATGTATTTTGTACTTGACATCTATGTGTTTGTTTGGTAATGTTTTACTTATTGTTAAACTAATAAAACTGGTTTAATAACAAAAAGAAATCACCCAGATGGTGAGGGCAAAGTCAGTAAAACAGCAGCTGGCACAGGGATACAAGGAGGAAGGGGTTCTTCGGTACATTGGAAGTGGAGAAAAACTAAGGGCCAACTCAGCAGATTGAGATCAGAAGAAGGGTGGGTGGAAGAGGCGAGGGACCAGGCAGAGGTATTTAATGAGTACTTTGCCTCTGTGTTCACTAGTGAGGGGGATGGGATATCTACAAAGCAAGGCATGATGGGGATAGAAGCGGCAGTGAGTGGGATCAGGGAGCAACAGAAATGGAGCAAGAGGGAGGAGAGGTACCCCAGGGATGTCACATTGGGATAAGGATAAAAAGGCCAGTAAGGTGGAGGATGGATGATGCTATCTCTGCCAAAGGTGTGGTTAGCCCTCGAGGCCTAAAGAAAGACATCTCCTTGGTCAGATGGCATTCATTGGAAAGTACTATGGGAATCGGTGGACATACTGGCTGCACCCTGGCAGAGCTCTTCAACAGGTCACTTGAGACAGGGAGGGTACCTAGGGATTGGTGACAGGCACATGTGGTGCCAATCCATAAAGGGGGGTTGAGGAAAGTACCTGGTAACTATAGACCCATCGGTTTGACCTCGGTGGTGGGAAAATTAATGGAGAGTATACTACAGGAACGATTGGGGGTATACTTGGAGGAGGTGGGAGGTCTGGATAGTTGGCAACATGGGTTTGTGCCAGGTAGATCATGTCAAACCAATCTTGTGGAGTTCTACGAATGGGTAACATCAGAACTAGACAGGGGAAAGCCTGTGGATGTATTATTCTTGGACTTCAGCAAGGCATTTGACTCTGTCCCCCACAATGGTCTGGTAGAGAAACTGATATGGTAGAGAGTAGGCCCTTTGATGGTCAGATGGATTCAAAACTGGCTAGCTGGATGCACCCAGAGAGTAGTGGTCTGTGGGGAGCTCTCGAACCCTAGAGAGGTTGGTAGTGGGGTACTGCAGGGCTCAGTTCTGGGTCCGATCCTGTTTAATGCATACATATCGGACATCAGAGAGGGTATAAGGTGTGAAATGAGTCTCTTCGCTGATGACTCCAAGATGGGAGCAGTAGTTGAGGGAGAAGAGGGGAGGTTGGCCCTGCAAGGGACCTGGACACCCTGGAAGCTGGGCTCACACATGGAAATTAAATTTCAATATCACCAAGTGCAGGTGTTACATCTTGGGTGGGAAACCCTAAACACAGGTACACCCTGGGAGGCTGGACGCCTCAGTAGGGAAAAAGACCTAGGGGTCATGGTGGATGCATGTATGAATAACTCTGAGCAGTGCAGGAGAGTGGCTAGCAAGGCAAACAGGATGTTAGAATGCATCATTAGGGGGATCACATCTAGGAGCAAGGAAGTGATACAGCCGCTATACAATGGACTGGTTAGACTACACCTTGAGTACTGTGTACAGTACTGGAGACCACACTTGAAGAGGGACATACAGCTCCTGGAGAGGGTACAGAAGAGGGCAACAAAGATGATATGAGGGCTAGGGGATTTGACGTATGAGGACAGACTTGAGGAGCTCTGCCTGTTTTCATTGGAGGAAAGGAGAGACGGGGGACATGATTGAGGTCTTCAAGTACCTCAAGGGAATAAATATGGTAAACATGGAGGGAATCTTTAGACTAAAGCAGGGAGGTATCACCAGAGGGCATGGTTTGAAATTGGAAGGTGGAAGGGTGAGGGGGGAAAAGAGGAGGAGGTTTTTCACTGAGAGGGTGGTGGACTCTTGGAATGCACTGCCTGGTGAGCTGGTTCAGAGATCCACAGTGGAGGGCTTCAAGACAGGGTGGGACAGACACAGAAAGTGGATGTATCAGATGATAGCCTGTCCCAGGGGTGGGGATGGAGGATAGGGGTTTCTGGAACACAAGGGGAGGCCTTGGCACCCAACTAGGGATCTGAGGTTTGAGCAGACTCGATGACCATAAGGCCTAATCTGCTGTAGAATAGTGTAAGTATGTAATAGCAGTAGCAAGTGATGTAGCAACAGTAGTAGAAATAGAAGTAATAGCAGGAGCAGTGGCAGTAGTAGCAGCAGTAGTAGAGTAGAAGTATTAGAGTAGCCGTGGCAGTAATAGTAGCAGAAATAGAGTTATAGCAGTAGTAGTGGCGGTAGCACCAGCAGTAGCAGGAATTGAAGTCATGGTGGTAGTAGCAGAGGCAGTGCGGCAGTAGCAGTGGCAGAAGTGGCAGCAGTAGCAGAAATAGAAGTAATAGCAGGAGCAGTGGCAGTAGTGGCAGCAGTAGCAAAAATAGATGTAATAGCAGGAGCAGTGGCAGTAGTGGCAGCAGTAGCAGAAATAGATGTAAAAGCAGGAGCAGAGGCAGAAGTGGCAGCAGTAGCAGAAATGGATGTAATGGCAGGAGCAGTCGGTGGTGGCAGGAACAGAGTAATGGCGGTGGCGGTGGCGGTGGTGGCAGCAATGGCAGAAATGATATAAATGGCGGTGGCAGTGTGCGGTGGTGAGCGGCAGTGGTAGAATGGATGTAATGGCAGTGGCGGTGGCGGTGGTGGCGGCAGTGGCAGAATGGATGTAATGGCGGTGGCGGTGGCGGTGGTGGCGGCAGTGTGGGGATGGATGTGATGGCGGCGGCGGTGTCGGTGGCAGCGGAACAGAGTGGTGGCGGTGGCGAGTGGCGGTGGTGGCGGCGGTGGCAGAATGATGTAATGGCAGTGGCGGTGGCGGTGGTGGCAGCAGTAATGAAATGGATGTAATAGCAGAGACAGTGGCGGTGGTAGAGCAGTGGCAGAAATAGATATAATAGCAGTAGCAGTGGCAGTAGTAGCAGTAATAGTAGAAACAGATGTAATAGCAGTAGCAGTGGCTGTAGTAACAGCAGTAGTAAAAATAGAAGTAATAGCAGGAGCAGAGGCAGTAGTAGCAGCAGTAGCAGAAACAGATGTAGGTAAGGATGTAGGTTCCAAGAACTTGCCAGAGTCTGTCGGGATAATGGATGCAACATTTCCTTTTTGGGGATATTGCCAGTACCAAAGGCCTCAGTGGAGAAAAAAATGAAGATCACAGAGGTTAATGACTGGCTCAGGAAGTGGGGTGAAGAGAGTGGGTTGGGGGTGTTAGGGAACTGGAAAGGAGTTTGGGAGGATAAGGGACTGTATGCCAAGGACAGGCTTCATCTTGCCCCATTAGAGAAGGAAGTCCTTAAACAGGGGATGGCTGACTACACTCAAGAAAGGTGGTGTTTAAACTTGTGAGGGGAAGGGATAAGGGAGGGGCTGACCAGAAGTCCTCTCCTCCAGATGAGGGGAGTAGCCTTCAAACCCAAGGGGGGAGCAGACTGGGGGTGGAGGTTTCAGGAGGAGCAGAGGGAGGATGGAAGTATAAGGAACCTGGTTGGGGTTCGACAAAGGGGATCAGGGATAAGGGGTGGGGATTGGTGTTAGTAAATGCCAGGAGCTTGGGAAACAAGTTGCCAGAGTTCCAGGCCATGCTGTTCGGGGGGTGGATGTGGCGGCAGTCACGGAGACGTGGGCCAAAAAAACCATGACTGGGACCTAAACGTGTGGGGGTACACTATGCGTAGGAAGGATAGAAAGGAGGGCAGAGGGATGGAGTGGCTATGTTCATTAGAGATGACATAGAAATTGCTAGGGTAGAAGAGGCAGAGGGAAACGTGGAGGCCTTATGGGTCACCTTAAGATCCCCAGCAGGAGATAAGGTCAAGCTGGGTGTAGTATATAGGCCCCCCGGGATGGGTGATGTTCTGGAGGATGGTTTGCTGGACAACATCATTGCCCAGTGTGGACCAAAAGGGAAAGGAGTGGTGTTGACGGGAGACCTTAATATGCCAGGTACAAACTGGGGAACCATGTCCTCTAAGGTGGCCAAGGAGCAGAGGCTGCTGGATGGCTTCCAGAATGTGTTCTTAACACAGCATGTGATGGAGCCCACAAGGGAGGGGCATGTCCTGGATGTGGTTCTGGCAGATGGGGATCTGGTAAGGGACCTGGTTGTAGAGGATCCCCTGACTGGGAGTGACCACAATACTGTCTGATTTTAAATAAGCGTGGGGGAGGGGGGGTGAGATCTGGACACTGGCAGTGGACTTTAGGGGGCAGACTTTGTGGGCATGGGAAATATTCTCAAGGATCACTTGAATGGGATTACATCAATGACAAATGTGGAAAGGAGATGGGGGTCATAAGCGGGGACTTCATGAGGCAGTCAGGACCCACGCTAAGGTGAAGCGAGAGAGCACAGTCACATAAACCATGCTGGTGGTCCAGTGAGGTTCAAGTAGCAGAGAAAAGAAGGCAGCCTACAAAAAATATAAAACAACAAGAAGGGATAGGGATAAGGAAATGTACCATCTTGCATCTAGAAAAGTCACCCATTGGATGGTCACATGATGGCAGCCTGAGCTAGAGCAGCAGTCCCCTGGAGCTCCATTCTCTACTCCTTGTTTTCGATAAATAAATAATGAATGCAAGCTGAAACTACTTGAAAATCAATCAAATAGTGAGTTAACTTGCTTCTGATGCTCAAGGCAGGCTCTCAAAATGGAGATCTATATGAAGAAGGCGCCAACGAGACATTCTCCACCGCTCACTCCGGAGAAGGATAAGGCTGCGAAATGGCCTAAGCAGCAAGCCGCTAGCTTGACAAAGATGCCTGTAGCGGTAGCGGCTCTCCTCGAAGAAAAGTTCTTAGAAATGATGCAGCCGCTCCAGACCGCCATAGCCGCTATATCGGAGGATCTTCAAACAATTAAAGGCTCAGTTGACTCGTTGGCAATGAGAGTCGGTGACTCTGAAGTAAGAATAACTGCCCTGGAGAAAAAGCAAGACAAGTCCGAATTGGAGACAGTGAACATGAAACATAGAATGAAGAAACTAGAGGATCTAGAGGGACGTAGTAGACGGAACAACAATAATCATCAGTATACCAGAAAGAGGAGGAATGCGATGATATCATTCCTGCAAAATTCTGCAATAAAATAGCGGTTCATCCCCAAGTGGAGGAGAGTGTATAATCGAGAGAGCCCACCTTGCTCTGCGCCCTCTACCAGCCCCAGGTCAGCCTCCCAGGCCAATAATATTCAAACTGTTAAATTTCCTGGACAAACAACATATTCTGTCCAAAGTTAAAGGTATTAGTGAAGTGACCTGGGAGGGTAGAAAAATACATATTACGCAGGATTTACCCCATTCAGTGCGAACACGGTGGCAAGAATTCCACCCACTGGTCTCCAAATCAGTGGCAGCTTCTAAGCCATTCAGAGTCAAATATCCTGCCATCCTGATGATCAAACATGAAGATAAATGGATCTCTTCGACTCCCCTGTGCATGCCCTGCAAGAGTTAAAAGGAATCTTTCCAGATCTATTTAAGTGAAATCAATGTGATATACTCTCGATCAGCAAGAGAGCTCATGTTTCAGGAGGTGGTTTAGCTTGATAACAAAACACGCTGAATAGTTCGTTTACGTAGCTCACTTTGGAGGGGTCAATATTTGAGAAATATTGTTGGAAATACTGTTTGGCTTTGCGAGCTCCTGGAGTACACATGAAACTATTCTGTGATAGCACCTGTATTATCAGAAGGCGCTGCACTGAAGTACAGAGACTCTATCTTAGGATGAGACCTGCGAGTCATCGTGGGTGCAGAGAGAAATATTTTGGCGACTGTAGTAACTGAAGCTACATGAAGGCTTATGCTTAACTTGCCTCTACAGTTCTGTTTTAAAATGATGCCTCCCAGCATAATTTGCTTTTCCTGTTTTCTGGCTTTCTTTCATTTAGATGCAGCGGCGTGTCAATTTAGTTAAAAGTCGATGCTGCGTATGGACTATTAATATGACTCGTGAATCCTTAGGCGCATATTTAGCATTAAGATGGGGCATCAGCACTAATTATTCTGCCCATAATAGCGTGGTAGTTTTGTGCATGAATGGGAGTAAGCCCGTATAGATCTTAGATCTCCTGCCTCGGGAAGAGACTCGTGGGTAACCATCAGTAGAAGGGAGTGACTGTGGGGACAATAAGGGCTTAAGATGTCCTAGAGGCTCGATATAATTCATAAGAAAGTCCTGATTCCAAGCTGTGTTCTCCAATAGAATTAGATTGGAGTAGCTACCTGTGTTCCACAGCTTGTAACTGTATGACATAATCGAATGCTTGGCACAAGTAATGTTGGACCTGAACATACTGTAGCATCATTGATAAGAAATCTTAATGTTTCAGTATTACTCAGGGCCGTATATCCTAGTTTATAGGCATAAAGATGACTTTCCTGTTGCATGTAGTATAAGGTGCTAAGATGGATAGGTCAGCGATAGTCTAAATACAGTTTATATTTAAATGTTCATTATATTAGCTAAGCCTTTCAAGTTAAATAGGTTAATGTAGACTTAAACTTTGGATGTTGTTGTGCTACTAGTTCCTGGTATTGATATTAAAAGGCTTAGAAGCTATACAAGAGACAGAGAAGAGCACAGAAATGTTATGTATTTAATTACTACTCTTTCAGGGGCATTTGCATTAACAGATAAACTGGGGGGGGCTCTGGGGGTCAAGACTGCTGGGTTTGGACTGCTTTTATATTAATCATGTGGCATTTCAAGGTTTGGAGAGCAGTTAATTTGAAATGGGGTTGGCTTTTTAAGTTTGGACCTGTAGGTTATAATTTTGATAGTTATGGGGGGCTTGATGAGGTGTCTATTATGGGGGGGGCATAAGACTACACACTATCAGTATTCGGAGTTTAAAGGTAAGCCAGAATGTGCCGTGGCTTTCCAGTTGGAACTACTTTGTACTTTACAGGTAGTAGCTAGATTTTCCTCTACTTTTGCACTGTCATCTTAAGGCATGAGCAATCAATACCGCTTTATAAGTTGGAACGTCAAAGGAGCCAAGGATAGGGTCAAGAGGCAAATTATTTTGAGGCACCTACAAACTGTAGTACAAGTAGCCTTTTACAAGAAATGCATTTGAAGAGGATATCCTCCTTTTCAAAAGGTCATGGGTGGGACAAGTTTTTGGGCAGAGCCATCCAAAATAAAGGGAGGTAGCAATAATTATGGCAAGAATGTCCCTTTAAATCGGTTCAGGAAATTTGGGACCTGGGGGCGATATATAATAGTACATGGATCGTTGGAATCTCGCCGGTCCTCATTGGCTAAATATATGGTCCAAATAGTGACTCCCCACCTTTTGTGCAATTGTTAAACATAGTGTTGACTAACCCACGAAGCTTACTATATTAGGAGGATTGGAACTTAGTGCTCCAAACAGACCTGGATAGATCTGATCGAGAGAAGAGGCCTATCCCCAGCACAGCGAGCAATGAAGGACCTCGTTAACAGTGCGGTGTTGGTCGATGTTTGGAGGGTCCTTAATCCATCAGAATGACAATATATCTTTTTCCTCGGCACACAGAACATATTTATAATTGATTATATACTTATAAGTTCTTTTGCAATGTCAAATCAAATCAAATCAAATTTATTTATAAAGCGCCTTTCAAAACCAAGGTGCTGTACAAGAATAAATGTCCAGGGTCATGCAGGCAGATATATCAGCCAGAGTTCTATCTGACCATGTGCCTGTGAGCATGGAATTTTGGCTGAGGGTCGGGAGTAACTCCCTCAATGGCGACTGAATAGCCAGCTATTCAGATGAAGCTTCTTTGAGGCACATCTTGGACTTTATTACCTTTTTCCTTAACAGCAATCAGGGTTCAGTGGCTAAATATGATCTAATTTGGGCAGCTTTAAAATGCTCCCTAAGGGGTGAATTCATAAAAATGGCTTCCAAAATGGTTCAGCACCAAAGGGCTCAGATGGACGCTGTTTTAGTATCCATCAAAAACTTGGAGTATAGTTTGTCCCGCTCCTCTTTGGCAGAGATGTGGGCCAGGCTTTATCAGTTGCAGGCCCAGTACGCAGGATTAGTATCTCAAAGAGCTGAATTAGCCCTTCTGAGAACCAAATTTAAATATTTGGAGATGGGGGGAGAGGGCAAGCAAGTTGCTTGCAATGCATATCCGTCAATTAGAATCCTCACAGTATATTACAGGAATCTACACAGGGCGAGGACGGACAAGTTTGTACTGACCCTCAAGAAATTGCTGAAGCGTTTGGTTCCTATTTCCAAGAGTTATACACAGTAGACCCAGCCCTCGGCCCACTGGAAACCGATATAAATTCCTACCTCAATTCTGTGAATTTGCCTAAGATTCTGGACGCTGATGCGGCCTTCTTAGGTGCCCCAATAACCTTAGTAGAAATTCAGCAGGCTGTTCAACAGATGCCCTCAGACAAATCTCCCTGCCAGATGGACTACCTAGTAATTTTATAAGGTCTGCAATCTGTAATAACACCAATTTTAAAGATGTATTCATGTATTGGTATAACAATGGGATATCAGACCCCAGTTTTCAGGAAGCTGTAATATCTCTAGTTCTAAAGCAGGGAAAAGACCCACTTAACCTTGGTAGCTACCGCCCCATCTCCTTGCTAAATACAGATGTTAAAATTCTGGCCAAAGTTCTAGCAAATAGGCTCTCCAAAGTTATGGGTAAGCTCATAGGCTGTATGCAGGTGGGATTTATGGCAGGTAGGTCATCTCAAGATCATATGAGAAAGTTATTACACCTTATCACCATTGCTAGAGACTCTAGTACGCCAATGGTGCTGGTTTCGTTAGATGCCGAAAAGGCATTTGATAGAGTCTCGTGGGATTTCCTATTTGCTACCCTGACCTCATTTGGACTGCCTAAAGAATTTCGGAGATGGATACAACTTTTATATTCTCTTCCTTCAGCTAGAGTTAAATGCAACAGAATATTGTCTGCCTCCTTCAAACTGGCTCGGGGTACAAGGCAAGGATGTCCCTTGTCCCCCCTGCTGTTTAATCTATATCTAGAGCCATTGCTCTGCAGACTGTCGGGTAATACTAATATAAAGGGGATTCAAATGGAAAATGCTAAGTATGTCTTTTCAGTGTATGCGGATGACATCTTATTGCATGTCGAGAGGCCAGGTCTCTCAATTCCAGCGATCCTAGCTGAGATTGAGGAATTTTCTAAAATTTCATTTTATAAACTAAATCAGGCCAAAACAAAGGTCCTTCCTCGAAATTGTAGAGGTAAATAAGGCCGAACTCCTTCTCTCGGCCTCTCTTGGGAAGCAAAGTCTCTCATATACCTGGGAATAAAAGTTTTTAAGGAACCTAGTACCATAATAAAAGATAACCGTGGTAATTTAGTTAAAACGATAGTTGGGGACATGGAGAGATGGCGCTTACTTCCTTTTTCCCTATGGGGAAGGCTAAGCATAGTTAAAATGAATGTTCTACCGAGGATATTATACCCATTGGGTATGCTGGGTACTTATCTACTGAAAGTATGGTTTTCCAAGCTACAAAGTGCAGTGAATTTTTTTTTTTGGAATAAGGAAGGTATTCGCAGATCCTATCTTAAATTGACAGCCCCAAAAATCAGAGGAGGCCTAGCCACCTCATCCTTTTTCTTTTATTACATAGCACAACACATGAGTAAGCTGGTCTATTGGCATAAAGAGACTGGGCATTCAGAATATCTCCCTCTGTGGCTTGATATTGAACAATACTTGGCAACCTGGGTTAAATGCTCACTAAGGGCCCTCCTATATGTCTCCCCATCTCATATCCCTAAGTCCCTTAGAAGCAACCCTATGGGGTGGTCACTAAAGGCCTCTCACCAGATCCAAAAATATCTTGCAGTGAGGTGGTATCAATCATCCAATCAGCCTATTACCGGTAACCCTCATTTTAAGATCGATGGTGCGCCAATATCCCTCATATACTGGCCTCAGTTAAATCGCTGCAAAGTTTCGGATATTTGGTTGAATGGGAAGCCGCTCTCTTTCAAACAACTGCAAGAATCCATTGGAGTTTCAGGTAAAGAAGTATTTAAATACCTTCAACTTAGTAAGGCCTAACTTCCTTTTATCCCATGTCCCACTGGCAGACCCGAAGAAAGAAATTAATTAAACTCTTACAGGTAATTTCCCAGCCACATTTAGTTTCTAATTTGTATAAAACTCTTCAGGCTTGGGACTCTAGATTGTCATCGGGGATCTGTTATTACTGGACAAGGGAGCTAGGTATCCCTGAGGACCCTGATCTGTGGAGGAAACTCTGGCTAGCAATGTACAAATTCATAAAGCAACTTGGGAACTTAAACAGCAGGCTGGTAGGACAGAGGTCTGGGGTTATATTCTGTTTTAACTGAAATATTTGAATAGTTTGTAAGTGAAATTAGTTCTATGTGTTAAAAATTATTACCTTGAATTAGAACTGTTACTTGGGCTGTGATATTGTAACTTTGGAGGCTTGAGGACAGTTGTTTGGCAGGGTTAATTAGAGGGAAATGTAAATGTGTTGTTTGCCTGGTGTTTGGTAAGAGCCCTCCTACCCACCCTGTTTTGTAGGCTTTCTTAAATACTGAAAAGCCACTGGGAGTTGGGATTGAAGGGCTGAGTATTTCTGTTTGGGACTGAAATTCGAAGCAACAGGAGCTGGTGGGATTGTGACATCATACGGTACCTGATGTCTGCTTACACACTGGACTGTATGTGTTTGTGAGACTTGGGAACTTTATCGGTGGGGTTGAAATTAGGTTTGTAAATAACTACAGTCAGTATAGAGAACCTGTATTCAGGGAAGGGACTAAGAAAGGGGTGTGCCATTATAAACAGAGGGATAAACAGGGTGGCCATATTCCACCATGGCAGGCATCTTCGGAAGGGTTGTAGGCTGCACAGGCTGTGGGATGGCAATAATTCTAAATTGGGCCTGGAGAGAGGGAGGCTGCCCACTCTGTAGACAGCTATCTTGTATCAGGAGTGAGGTATATTGGTTAAGGAGTAAGCTGGGGGAGCTGGGGGGGGTCCAAGGATAAGGGGTGTGGATATGGGCAGCAGAAGGGGAGGCTGGAGCAACACTCTGAAATTACAGGACATTATGTTACAGAAAGCAGGAGGGGGATATTAGGGACAGAGGACCCTTAGATAGGGAAGTTGATGCTAAGGGGAAAGCATACGAGGTGAACATTCTGAATACAAAGAGAGTGGAGGGGGAAGAGTCAGGAGGGGCTGTTGTGTGGAAGCCTAAAACAGCAAACTGTGGGAAGGGAGCTCCTAGGTGAACAGAGCAAGAGGGAAGAAGAGGGCAGTTTAGAGATGCAGTCAGGAAACTCGGGTTACTTGATGAGGCTGACATAGAGTGTCACAATAAATTTGAGCTACTAAGCAACCTAGAGGGAGGAAGGGTTGGTGGAAATGAGGAAACTTATACAGAGGCCGGGGAAGGAGTTGGATAACCATAGGGCATCACAGACTGGCTATGGAAAGGATAGAAATAGTCCCCAGGGAGAAGGGAAACATATGTTAAGCAAATGGGGAGATGCAACATATTCCAGACATGAGGAGGAGAGCATGATTGGAAGAAACTGGGAGACAGGAGTTGGGAGAGAGCCCCCTTCAGCAGGGATCAGTACCAAGGATGGGCCCTAGCTAAAGGGGACCCACAGAGAGCCTCTGGAGGCAGGGGTACTATTACAAGGGGGGGAGGATGGTGGTGTGGGGAAAGGGGAAACCATCAGGACCAGGATAAATGGTTTGGATAAGAGAGGGTTGAAGGGGACACCTATTCAGAGGGGGTTTGAGTCAAGTGGGCAAAACAGCAAGGGAGGCAGAAAGGGGAGGGTGACAAGGGGTCTCTAATAAGGCAGGAAGACTCCCATGAAACAAAGATCATGAATAAAGGGGGAAGGGGGCTGAGAGGGCATAGTGGAGGTAACCATAAGGATGATGGCGGTGTTAAGGTTCTGTTATTGGGAGACTTGATGATTAGGGGTATCCAGTGGGAGGGACAGGGGGTGGATGCCATAGCCAGGTGAAGGTAGTGAGTATCTCTGGGCTGACAGTGCACAAAGCAAAGTTCATGGTGTATGAAATGGTAAGGGATTGTGGAGGGAAACCAGATTTCCTGGTGCATTTGGGAACTAATGATCTAGAGGGAAATAGCGTTTTGGAAATCCAAGCAAGGTTCCAAGAACTTGCCAGAGTCTGTCGGGATAATGGTTGCAGCATTTCCTTTTTGGAGATATTGCCAGTACCAAAGGCTTCAGTGGAGAAAAAAATGAAGCTCACAGAGGTTAATGACTGGCTCAGGAAGTGGGGTGAAGAGAGTGGGTTGGGGGTGTTAGGGAACTGGAATGGAGTTTGGGAGGATAAGGGACTATATGACAAGGACAGGTTTCATCTTGTCCCATTAGGGAAGGAAGTCCTTAAACAGGGGATGGCTGACTACACACAAGAAAGTTGGTGTTTAAACTTGTGAGGGGGGGAAGGGATAAGGAAGGGGCTGACCAGAAGCCCTCTCCTCCAGATGAGGGGAGTAGCCTTCAAGCCCAAGGGGAGGAGGGGGGAAACAGACTGGAGGTGGAGGTTTCAGGAGGAGCAGAGGGAGGATGGAAGTATAAGGAATCTGGGTGGGGTTCGACAAAGAGGATCAGGGATAAGGGGTGGGGGTTGGTGTTAGTAAATGCCAGGAGCTTGGAAAATAAGATGCCAGAGTTCCAGGCCATGCTGTTTGGGGGGGGGTGGATGTGGCGGCAGCCACAGAGATGTGGGCCAACAAAAACCATGACTGGGACCTAAACGTTCAGGGGTACACAATGCTTAGGAAGGATAGAAAGGAGGGCAGAGGGGCTGGAGTGGCTATGTTCATTAGAGATGACATAGAAATTGCTAGGGTAGAAGAGGCAGAGGAAATGTGAAGGCCTTATGGGTCACCTGCGATCCCCAGCAGGAGATAAGGTCAAGCTGGGTGTAGCATATAGGCCCCCGGGATGAGTGATGTTCTAGATGATGGTTTGCTGGACAACATCATTGCCCAGTGTGGACCAAAAGGGGAAGGAGTGGTGTTGATGGGGGACCTTAATATGCCAGGTACAAACTGGGGAACCATGCCCTCTAAGGTGGCCAAGGAGCAGAGGCTGCTGGACGGCTTCCAGGATGTGTTCTTAACACAGCATGTGATGGAGCCCACAAGGGAGGGGCATGTCCTGGATGTGGTTCTGGCAGTTGGGGACCTGGTAAGGGACATGGTTGTACAGGACCCCCTGACTGGGAGCAACCACAGTACTGTCTGGTTTCAAATAAGCATGGGGGGGGGTGAGATCTAGGACACTGGCAGTGGACTTCAGGGGTGCAGACTTTATGGGCATGGGAAATATTCTCAAGGATCACTTGAAGGGGATTACCTCAATGACAAATGTGGAAAGGAGATGGGAGGTCATAAAACGAGGACTTCATGAGGCAGTCAGGATCTGTGCTAAGTTGAAACGTAAGGGTGCAAGGTCACATAAACCATGCTGGTGGTCCAGTGAGGTACAGGTAGCAGTCAGAGAAAAGAAGGTGGCCTACAAAAAATATAAATCAACAAGAGGGGATAGGGATAAGGAAATGTACCAGCTTGCATCTAGAAAAGTCACCCGTATGGTGAGGGAGCAAAGTCAGTAAGAGCAGCGGCTGGCACAGAGGATACATGGAGGAAGGAGTTCTTCGGTACATTGGGAGGCGGAGAAAACTAAGGGCCATCTCAGCAGATTGAGATCAGAAGGAGGGTGGGTGGAAGAGGCGAGGACCAGGCAGAGGTATTTAATGGTACTTACCTCTGTGTTCACTAGGGAGGGATGGGATATCTACAAAGCAAGGCATGAAGGGATAGAAACATCAGTAAGTGAGATCAGGAGCAACAGAAATGGAGCAAGAGGAGGAGAGGTACCCCAGAGGTGTCACATCTGGGTAAGGGTAAAGAGCCAGTAAGGTGGAGGGATGGATGATGCTATCTCCGCAAGGGTGTGGTTAGCCCTCAAGGCCCTAAAGAAGAGACAAATCTCCTGGGCCAGATGGCATTCATCCAAGAGTACTATGGGAACTGGCAGAACATACTGGCTGCACCCTGGTGGAGCTTGTAGTAGTCACTTGAGACAGGGAGGGTACCTAGGGATTGGCAAGAGGCACATGTGGTACCAATCCATAAAGGGGGTTGAGGGAAGTACCAGGTAACTATAGACCCATCAGTTTGACCTCGGTGGTGGGAAAATTAATGGAGAGTATACTAAAGGAACGATTAGGGTATACTTGGAGGAGGTGGAGGTCTGGATAGTCGGCAACATGTGTTTGTGCCAGGTAGATCATGTCAAACCAACCTTGTGGAGTTCTATGAATGGGTAACATCAGAACTGGACAGGAGTAAGCCTATGGATGTATTATTCTTGGACTTCAGCAAGGTGTTTGACTCTGTCCCCACAATGGTCTGGTGGAGAAACTTATGGGGTTAGGAGTAGGCCTTTGATGGTCAGATGGATTGAAAACTGGCTAGCTGGGCACTCAGAGTAGTAGTGGTCTGTGGGGAGCTCTCGAACCCTAGAGAGGTTGGTAGTGGGGTCAGCAGCGCTTGGTCCTGGGTCCGATCCTGTTTAATGCATACATATCGGACATCAGGAGGGTATAGGGTGTGAAATGAGTCTCTTCGTGGATGCCATCAAGATGGGAGCAGTAGTTGAGGAGAAGCCAGAAGGTGAAGGAAGAAACATATTCAATTCAGTGCTTCAGGTAACTGGTAACTGGTATTTTCTTTTAAACTTAGATTGTAGGCTTGTAGTGACACTATACTTTCTTCTGTGTTGTCTTTACTTATAATTGTTTTGGGCTGTTGAAAATTTTAAAATAGTGGTGGTGTAATTCTGTGCTGTCTTTAATTGCTGCAAATTTTATCTTGGCTTGTCTGACTGTCCTGTAGCTGGGTGAAGGGTGTTAATTGTCTGGCCTCTGACCTCAGCTACGTGATAACTAGAGGTGGGGCTTAGTCACAGTTAAAGCAGCAAACAGAGTTCATCTTCTCAGAAGAAGCCAGAAGGTGAAGGAAGAAACATATTCAATTCAGTGCTTCAGAGTAACTGGTAACTGGTATTTTCTTTTAAACTTAGATTGTGAACTTGTAGTGACACTATACTTTCTTTCTGTGTTGTCTTTACTTATAATTGTTTTTGGGCTGTTGAAAATTTAAAAATAGTGGTGGTGTAATTCTGTGCTGTCTTTAATTGCTGCAAATTCCTTCCTCCACCCTTCCCCCAACTCTTAATTATATGCCCTGATAAATCTGATTGACAGGAGCTAAACACAGGGTATAGTAAGAGGTGTGAAGTAGGAGGGACCAAGGGAAGAGACCACCTAAGCACGACAAGTGTTTGACTCATTTATTTATTTACTGGTTTCTTTTCCTTAAAAAATATATATCTGAGGATCAGTTACAGGATTTTAGTACTGTAAATAAATAAAAGAGAACAAGAGAGCTTCAGTAGCAGATAAGTAGTGGAATTGCAGTATAATGTGGGGAGTGGTGCAATGCAGTGGCTGTGGGGCAGCCATATTCAGGCAGACCTTCTGGACACTGGGTGCTGCCCTATCTGCATGCATCTCTGGGACTGCGGGATGAGGTAGCCAGACTCAGAGCGGAAGTAAACTGGGACAGGAGTACCATCACCCTGTCCAGGAACCACCCAGTCCAATGCAGCTGCCTCAAAGGATGCCGAGAGCGAGGAGCACTTGGATGACAGTGGGCTCAGGGAGGTTAGAGCAGTCAGGCAGAGACATCCCAGATCCTATTCCACTCAAGAATTCATATGCCACACTGGCAAATGAGGACAACCAAATAGAGGTACCCAGGAAGTGGAAGGAAAGGATGTGGAGGTTAGGCAAGGAGGTGACCTCAGTGGGGAAAGCAGTGGATCCCAGAGGAGGAGGAGCGAATCGGTGGGGGACTCCATCATAAGAGGATCAGCTAGGAACACAGGAGGGGACAGGAGGTGAGGTGCCTACCAGGTGCCACGGCATGGAGGGATGGAAGGAAGATACTGGGGATCACTGGGAAGGCAAGACAGGAGGGTGAGCTGGATGTCATTATCCACCTAGGTACTAATGACTTGGCAAATGGGGAGCCAAAGGAAGTTCAGGAAGAGTTTAGGAAACTGGGGAGGGTCTCAAGCAAGTAGCTACTTCTGTCACTTTCTCAGAAGTACTACCTGTGAGAGGCAGGGAAGCATGGAGTGCATGCACTAGGAACTTTAACTCATGGTTGAAGAACTGGTGCTGTGAGGAAGGGTTTGGATTCATTGGTGACTGGGGACCCATCTGGAGGGATGGAGGTTTGTTCAAGCCTGGCGCCTGCATCCATCCTGGAGGAGAATCAAGCACTCAATGATAAGTTTAAATGCTACATTGACAAGCATTTAAACTAGCAAAGAGGTGGAAGGCCAGCAAGAATGGTACCTGCTTGCTCACCCCCACAGCTAGTAATGGAACCAGTGAACCAGAGGGTGGCTATCTCTGCAAAGCAGTGTGCAAAGTTGGAGATTAGTGTCCAAAGGTGGATAAGCAGAAAAGGGCAAAATTCAGCAGAAGGGCAGACAGCAAGGAGAACCAGGGATAAATGACAACCAAGGAAGGGGCTGGAGTAGAACAGTGAAGCAGTCTAGGAGGCCAAATCATGGAAAGCCATGTGTGCAAATGCCAGGAGCCTTAGCAACAAGATGGAAGATCTGGAGGCTGTCATGGTACAGTCAGACCTGGACATTGTGGCCATCACTGAAACCTGGTGTAATGATAACCATGACTGGGAGATGGCCATACCTGGCTACAACATATTCAGAAGAGACAGAGCAGGCAGGAAGGGAGGAGGTGGCACTGTTGTGAAAATGACATAAGGGCCACACAGATCCAGGAGGAACAAATGGGGAGAGATACTGTGGGTTAAGCTGGAGAGAAAATGGGGCCAGCCATCCGCACAGGTGTGGTCTATGACCACCAGCCCAGGGAAGAAACAGATAGGGGCTGATGCTAGCCATCAAGGATGGCAGACAAGAATGAGGTAGTACTGGTTGGAGACTTCAATATACCAGATGTGGACTGGAGCATCCAGCAGCAGCATCAACTAGAGCAGATTTATCCTGGACTCCTTCAGGGTGCCTTCCTCAAGCAACTGGTCATGGAACCAACTCGGCAGAAGGCAATACTGGACCTTGTGCTCACAAACAGGGACAGTGTGATGGGGGTAACAGTGGGGAAGCACCTGGGTAACAGTGACCACCAGTCATTGTGGTTTGAAATCACAGAAAGAGCAGAAGCAAACCACACAAAAACACGTATCCTGGATTTTAGGGGGGCAGACTTTGGGAAAATGGGGAGATGCTTGAAAGAGGCATTAAGGGGAATGGGACAGGAATCAGGGATTGAGGAACAGTGGGCAGTATTTAAATGGGGATTATAAGAACAACAGAATTATGCATTAAGCAGGTTAGCAAGAGGAAAAGAAAAGGAGACCATTATGGTTTTCCAAAAGAGGTAGCAAAGAAGTGAAAGCCAAAAGATTGCATTCAGGCAATACAAAGAACACTGAGCAGAAGGATAGGAGAAGTACCAGGAGAAACAAAGGGAGGCAGGAGAAGTCAGTAAGGAAGCCAAAGCTCAGACAGAAGAACACATTGCAAAATCAGTGGTTAAAGGGACAAAACCTTACAGGTACATAAGTGAAAAAAAAAGAAGGACAAGGGAGGGATAGTGAGACTGAAGGGGGAGGATGGGATCCGCGTGGAGGATGACAACAGTAAAGCTGACATATTGAACAGGTATTTCTGCTCAGTCTTTACTAAGGAAGAGGGGGGTAATGGGTCTGAAGGGAGTACAAGGGGTGAGAATGGTACAGAAATGGACACAAGTCCCTTTACACGAGAAAGGGTCCTGAAGGAACTGGAAGTAATAAGAGCTGATAAAGCAATGGGGCCAGATGGGGTGCACCCCAGGGTCCTTAAAGAACTAAGAGAGTGGTGGCTGAACCTCTGGCTATCCTGTTCAGCCAATCACTGGAAACAGGAGGTACCCAAAGACTGGAGGACAGCAGATGTAGTCCCCTTATACAAAAGTGGGAACAAAGAGGAAGCAGGGAACTACAGACCAGTCAGCCTCACCTCAGTAGTGGGAAAGATCATGGAAGCACTACTGAAGAGAGTTAGGTGGAACATCTGGTTGTCAATGGACTACAGGACCCAAGGCAGCATGGTTTCACCAGGGAGGTCATGTCAGACCAACCTCATTGAATTTTGACTGGGTGACTAGGGAGGTGGATCAGGGAGGGCAGTGGACATGGCCTATCTGGACTTCAGCAAGCCTTTGACACTGTGCCACATAGAAGACTATTACACAAACTGGGAATATGGGTGTGGGCAGGACAGTAGTGTGGTGGGTAGGTAACTGGCTGGGTGGCAGGACACAGAGGTGGGAGTAAATGGCTGTCACTCCCACAGGAAGAGTGACCAGTGGGGTACCACAGGGATCAGTGTTGGGACCGGTCCTATTCAACATCTTCATCAGTGACATTGCACAGGATATAGAGGCAGAATTTCACTGTTCACTGATGACACAAAGCTCTGTAACAGAGTAGACACACCAGAGGGTGTAGACAGAATGAGAAGGACCTGCAGAAACTTGAAGAATGGTCAAGGGTTTGGCAGTTGAAATTCAATGCAAAGAAGTGCAAGATAATGCATATGGGGCACAAAAACCCTGGCACAATATATCAGTTGGGGGTGAGGATATAGCATGCACCAAGCAGGAAAGGGATCTTGGGGTTGTCATCTCTGATGACCTCAAGATGAGAAACAGTGTGACAAGGCATCAGGTAAAGCAAATAGGATGCTGGGATGTATAGGCAGGGGCATCACCAGCAGGAAAGGAGGTCATAATTCCGCTATACAAGACACTAGTGAGGCCCCACCTGGAGTACAGTGTACAGTTCTGGAGACCATACCTATGTAAGGACATAGACAGGGTAGAGAAAGGTTCAGAGGGCAACAAAGATGGTGCATGGTTGCCTCACAAGTCCTATGAAGACAGGTTGAAGGAACTGAACATGTACTCCCCTGGAGGAGAGGAGGGAGAGGGATGAGAGACATACAAGTATCTTACAGGGAGGAACAGGGTGCAGGAAAACACTATTTTTAAGCGAAAAAGATGTTTCAGGACTAGAGGGCATGGGATGAAGTTGGAGGAGGACGATTCAGAGGAAACATGAGAAGAATTTCTTCACAGAACGGGTGGTGGACAAGTGGAACACCCTGCCAGAGGAAGTGGTGGGGGCTGAAACAATCACAGGATTTAAGAATGCATGGGATAGACATAAAGGAATTCTAGAGGTCAGGGGTAAGGGGAAATAGACTTCTAGGAAAACAAACTGAACTTACAAGCTCAAATGGGCAGACTAGGTGGGCCATAGGCCCTTATCTGCCGACACTGTCTATGTATCTATGTATCTATGTATCTAGAAGAGGGGAGGTTGGCCCTGCATTGGGACCTGGGCACCCTGGAAAGCTGGGCTCACACATGGAAATTAAATTTCAATATCACCAAGGCAAGGTGTTGCATCTTGGTCAGGGAAACCCTAAACACAGGTATACCCTGGGAGAAGAGGCACTGGAGGCCTCAATAGGGAAAAGACCTAGGGTCATGGTGGATGCATGTATGAATAACTCTGAGCAGTGCAGGAGGCAGCTAGCAAGGCAAACAGGATGTTGGGATGCATCGTGGGGGATCACCTCTAGGAGCAGGAAGTGATTCTGCCGCTGTACAATGGACTGGTTAGACCACCTTGAGTACTGTGTACAGTACTGGAGACCACACTTGAAGAAGGACATACAGCTCCTGGAGAGGGTACAGAGGAGGGCAACAAAGTTGATCACGAGGGCTAGGGTTTGGCGTATGAGGACAGACTTGAGGAGCTCTGCCTGTTTTCATTGGAGGAGAGGAGAGACAGGGGGGACATGATTGAGGTCTTCAAGTACCTCAAGGGAATAAATAGGGTAAACATGGAGGGGATCTTTAGACTAAAGCAGGGAGGTATCACCAGAGGGCATAGTTTGAAGTTGGAAGGTGGAAGGGTGAAGGGGGGAAGAGGAGGAGATTTTTCACTGAGAGGGTGGTGGACCCTTGGAATGCACTGCCTGGTGAGCTGGTTCAGAGATCCACAGTGGAGGGCTTCAAGAGAGGGTGGGACAGACACAGAAAGTGGATGTATCAGATGATGGCCTGTCCCAGGGGGGTGGGGATGGATGATAGGGGTTTCTGGAGCACAAGGGATGGGAGGGTCTCGGCACCCAACTAAGGAACTAAGGTTCGAGCAGACTCGATAGACCGTAAGGCCTAATCTGCTGGCAAATGAGATGTTGAGTATGTAAGATGGGCTCAGATTAGTCCATTTCAATTATGCATAACATTTACCTCACGCCAGCTCAGCTGTTTAAGTATGGGACATTAGATGCACCACTGTGTAGTAAATGTAAGAAGGACAATGGTACACTATTTCACATGTTGTGGTTGTGTCCCCATGTACAGAGCCTTTGTGCAGTCCATTAATAATATTTTAGACCCTATCCTTGGCTTAGAAGCATTGTTTACCCCTGAAACTTGTCTAATAAACTATTTCCCAGGTGGCATTACCAAGAGTTAAGATGGCACATATGGCGTTTATCTCTGCAATAGCTAAATTGATAATCATGAGGGCATTGGGCAGAAAATAAGTTCCCCACCATGATGGAGTGGTACAGGAGAGCATCCTTGCATTACAATTGGAAGGCACATAGCTTCCATGCAAGGCAGTGTTAAGAGCCTACTTATCCCTCTGGAGTACCCTGGAGACTCTCCTGATAGCCTGGAAGCCTTGATGACTGAAGCTTCCCCAGGTGTGGTGAACTAATTGTAAATAAAGTGTGTAGTCTGGGGGAGGGAGGGTGAGATAGAGCTTGTTGTAATTGACTACTTGAGTTAATGTATTTTGTACTTGACATCTATGTGTTTGTTTGGTAATGTTTTACTTATTGTTAAACTAATAAAACTGGTTTAATAACAAAAAAAAAAGAAAAGTCACCCAGATGGTGAGGGGGCAAAGTCCAGTAAAGAGCAGCGGCTGGCACAGGGGATACAAGGAGGGGAAAAGGGGTTCTTCCGGTACATTGGAGAGTGGAGAAAAACTAAGGGCCAACTCAGCAGATTGAGATCAGAAGAAGGGTGGGTGGAAGAGGCGAGGGACCAGGCAGAGGTATTTAATGAGTACTTTGCCTCTGTGTTCACTAGTGAGGGGGATGGGATATCTACAAAGCAAGGCATGATGGGGATAGAGCGGCAGTGAGTGGGATCAGGAGCAACAGAAATGGAGCAAGAGGGAGGAGAGGTACCCCAGGGATGTCACATTGGGATAAGGATAAAAAGGCCAGTAAGGTGGAGGGGATGGATGATGCTATCTCTGCCAAAAGGGTGTGGTTAGCCCTCGAGGCCCTAAAGAAAGACACATCTCCTTGGTCAGATGGCATTCATTGGAAAGTACTATGGGAATCGGTGGACATACTGGCTGCACCCCTGGCAGAGCTCTTCAACAGGTCACTTGAGACAGGGAGGGTACCTAGGGATTGGTGACAGGCACATGTGGTGCCAATCCATAAAGGGGGGTTGAGGAAAGTACCTGGTAACTATAGACCCATCGGTTTGACCTCGGTGGTGGGAAAATTAATGGAGAGTATACTACAGGAGCGATTGGGGTATACTTGGAGGAGGTGGGAGGTCTGGATAGTTGGCAACATGGGTTTGTGCCAGGTAGATCATGTCAAACCAATCTTGTGGAGTTCTCTGAATGGGTAACATCAGAACTAGACAGGGAAAGCCTGTGGATGTATTATTCTTGGACTTCAGCAAGGCATTTGACTCTGTCCCCCACAATGGTCTGGTAGAGAAACTGATATGGTAGAAAGTAGGCCCTTTGATGGTCAGATGGATTCAAAACTGGCTAGCTGGATGCACCCAGAGTAGTGGTCTGTGGGGAGCTCTCGAACCCTAGAGAGGTTGGTAGTGGGGTACTGCAGGGCTCAGTTCTGGGTCCGATCCTGTTTAATGCATACATATCGGACATCCAGAGAGGTATAAGTGTGAAATGAGTCTCTTCGCTGATGACTCCAAGATGGGAGCAGTAGTTGAGGGAGAAGAGGGAGGTTGGCCTGCAAGGGACCTGGACACCCTGGAAGCTGGGCTCACACATGGAAATTAAATTTCAATATCACCAAGTGCAGGTGTTACATCTTGGGTGGGGAAACCCTAAACACAGGTACACCCTGGGAGGAGAGGCGCTGGAGGCCTCAGTAGGGGAAAAAGACCTAGGGGTCATGGTGGATGCATGTATGAATAACTCTGAGCAGTGCAGGAGAGTGGCTAGCAAGGCAAACAGGATGTTAGAATGCATCATTAGGGGGATCACATCTAGGAGCAAGGAAGTGATACAGCCGCTATACAATGGACTGGTTAGACTACACCTTGAGTACTGTGTACAGTACTGGAGACCACACTTGAAGAGGGACATACAGCTCCTGGAGAGGGTACAGAAGAGGGCAACAAAGATGATATGAGGCTAGAGTTGGCGTATGAGGACAGACTTGAGGGAGCTCTGCCTGTTTTCATTGGAGGAAAGGAGGACAGGGGACATGATTGAGGTCTTCAAGTACCTCAAGGGAATAAATATGGTAAACATGGAGGGAATCTTTAGACTAAAGCAGGAGGTATCACCAGAGGCATGGTTTGAAATTGGAAGGTGGAAGGGTGAGGGGAAAAGGAGGAGGTTTTCACTGAGAGGGTGGTGGACTCTTGGAATGCACTGCCTGGTGAGCTGGTTCAGAGATCCACAGTGGAGGGCTTCAAGACAGGGTGGGACAGACACAGAAAGTGGATGTATCAGATGATGGCCTGTCCCAGGGGGTGGGGATGGAGGATAGGGGTTTCTGGAACACAAGGGGGAAGGGCCTTGGCACCCAACTAGGGATCTGAGGTTTGAGCAGACTCGATAGACCATAAGGCCTAATCTGCTGGCAAATAGTATGTAAGTATGTAATAGCAGTAGCAGTGGCAGTAGTAGCAACAGTAGTAGAAATAGAAGTAATAGCAGGAGCAGTGGCAGTAGTAGCAGCAGTAGTAGAAGTAGAAGTATTAGAAGTAGCCGTGGCAGTAATAGTAGCAGAAATAGAGTTATAGCAGTAGTAG
Source organism: Neoceratodus forsteri (assembly GCA_016271365.2). NCBI lineage: Eukaryota > Metazoa > Chordata > Ceratodontiformes > Ceratodontidae > Neoceratodus > Neoceratodus forsteri. Next base: position 21,124,866 of record CM057458.1, on the reverse strand, counting down.
TGGCAGTAGCACCAGCAGTAGCAGGAATTGAAGTCATAGTGGTAGTAGCAGAGGCAGTAGCGGCAGCAGTAGCAGTGGCAGAAGTGGCAGCAGTAGCAGAAATAGAAGTAATAGCAGGAGCAGTGGCAGTAGTGGCAGCAGTAGCAAAAATAGATGTAATAGCAGGAGCAGTGGCAGTAGTGGCAGCAGTAGCAGAAATAGATGTAAAAGCAGGAGCAGAGGCAGAAGTGGCAGCAGTAGCAGAAATAGATGTAATAGCAGGAGCAGTGGCAGTAGTGGCAGCAGTAGCAGAAATAGATGTAATAGCAAGAGCAGTGGCAGTAGTAGTAGCAGCAGTAGTAGAAATAGAAGTAATAGCAGGAGCAGTGGCAGTAGTAGCAGCAGTAGATGTAATAGCAGGAGCAGTGACAGTAGTAGCAGTAGTAGCAGAAATAGAAGTAATAGCAGGAGCAGTGGCAGTAGTAGCAGTAGTAGCAGAAATAGAAGTAATAGCAGGAGCAGTGGCAGTAGTAGCAGCAGCAGTGTCAGTAGTAGCAGAAATAGAAGTAATAGCAGTAGCAGTGACAGTAGTAGCAGTAGTAGCAGAAATAGAAGTAATAGCAGGAGCAGTGGCAGTAGTAGCAGCAATAGCAGAAATAGATGTAATAGCAGTAGCAGTGGCTGCAGTAGTAGAAATAGTAGTAATAGCAGGAGCAGTGGCAGTAGTAGCAACAGTAGCTGAAATAGAAGTAATAGCAGTAGCAGTGGCAGTAGTAGAAGTAGTAGATGAAATAGAAGTGAAAGCAGTAGCAGTGGCAGTAGTAGCAGTAGTAGCAGAAATAGATGTAATAGCAGTAGCAGTGGCAATAGTAGCAGCAGTAGTGGAAATAGAAGTAATAGCAGGAGCAGTGGCAGTTGTAGACGTAGCAGCTGAAATAGATGTAATAGCAGTAGCCGTGGCAGTAGTAGAAGTAGCAGCTGAAATAGATGTAATAGCGGTAGCCGTGGCAGTAGTAGCAACAGTAGTAGAAATAGAAGTAATAGCAGGAGCAGTGGCAGTAGTAGCAGCAGTAGCTGAAATAGAAGTAATAGCAGTAGCAGTGGCAGTAGTGGAAGTAGTAGCTGAAATAGATGTAATAGCAGTAGCAGTGGTAGTAGTAGAAGTAGTAGCAGAAATAGAAGTAATAGCAGGAGCAGTGGCAGTAGTAGCAACAGTAGTAGAAATAGAAGTAATAGCAGGAGCAGTGGCAGTAGTAGCAGCAGTAGCTGAAATAGAAGTAATGGCAGTAGCAGTGGCAGTAGTGGAAGTAGTAGCTGAAATAGATGTAATAGAAGTGGCAGTAGTAGAAGCAGTAGCAGAAATAGAAGTAATAGCAGGAGCAGTGGCAGTAGTAGCAGCAGTAGTAGAAATAGAAGTAATAGCAGTAGCAGTGACAGTAGTAGCAGCAGTCGAAGTAATAGAAGTAATAGCAGGAGCAGTGGCAGTAGTAGCAGTAGTAGTAGTAGAAATAGATGTAATAGCGGTAGCAGTGACAGTTGTAGCAGCAGTAGCAGAAATAGAAGTATACCCTCCCTCCTGAACCTTCCTTCCTCCAGTCTCATGTCATGGCCCCTGGTGTCCCTCCCCTTTCTTACTCTGAATAGCCCCTCTGTACCTGTCTTGTTTATTCCTTTCATGTACTTAAAGGTTTCAATCATGTCCCCCCTTCCCTCCTCTCCTCCAGTTAGAACATGTTCAACTCCCTCAGCCTCCTCTCATATGATAAGTCCCCCAGCCCCTTGATCATCTTTGTCACCCTGCACTGCACCCCCTCCAGTAACATAATATCCCTCTTCAGATACGGGCACCAGTACTGCACACTGTACTCCAGGTGTGGTCTAATGACCTATACAGTGGCAGAATCACCTCCTCCCTCCTCGAAGATATACCCCTTGCAATACAACCCAGTATTTTGTTGGCCTTTGCAGCTGGCTTCCTACATTGTGCCGAGTTGTTCACTGACCCTGTAATGAGCACCACCAGATCCTTCTCCTCCTCTGTCTGGGCTAGCTGCACTCCCCCCAGCTGGTAACTCCCCCTTGTGTTCTTCATCACAAAATGCAGCACCTTGCACTTTTTGGCATTAAACCCCAGTTGCCAGGTGTCTGACCAGGTTTCAAGCTTTGCCAGATCATTCTGCAACCCCTGCCATCCCCTTAGGTCATCCACCACCGCTCCTACCTTGGTATCATCACCAAAAAGACTGATCTTGCTCTTGATGTCCCATGATATATCTGCAATGAACATCCCAAACAACACTGATCCCAATACTGAGCCCTGTGGAACACAGCTCATCACTACCCTTGGGTGTGAGAGCTCCCCACCCACAACCACCCTCTGTTGCCTTCCCTGAAGCCAGTTTCCTACCCATCTCACCAACTTTGCACCAACCCCTGTGCCTACTAACTTACTTCCCAGTCTTCCATGTGGCACCGAGTCGAAAGCCTTAATGAAGTCCAGATACAGGGCATCCACTGCATGGCCCCTGTCCAGTTACCTAGTTACCCAGTCATAGAACTCCTCCAGATTGGTTTGGCAGGATCTGCCCCGTATGAAGCCATGCTGTCTGCTGTCCTGTAGTCCTTTGGCCTCTAGGAGGGCCACCAGCCTCTCCTTCAGGATAGTCTCCATTAGCTTACCCACGATGGATGTGAGGGCTCACTGGTCTATAGTTTCCCGGTTCATCCTTGGGGCCGCTTTTGTGGAGGGGCACCACATGAGCCATTCTCCAGTCCTGAGGTACACACCCAGAATGTAGTGAGGCATTAAATAGGTTTGCCAAAGGTCCTGCAAGGACCTCTGCCAGCTCCTTTGGTACCCTGGGGTGGATGCCATCTGGACCTGGTGCCTTGTCCAGTCACCTCAGTGCCTTCAAACCCTCCCAAACCCTGCCTCCATGATTTCCCATCTGTCACCCCTTCCCCGTTTCTGCCATTTCTCCCCTCTTCTCTTTAGTAAATACTGAGCAGAAGTATTCATTTAGTGCTTCTGCTTTATCGCACCCTGCTTCTACCCAACCCTCCTTCTAATCCTTACTCTTGTGGTCCATCGGCTCTTTTCTCCCTGATGTACCTACAAAGTCCTTCTCCCCCTTCTTAATGCCTTGTGCCAGCCTGAGTTCCGTAGATGCTTTGGCTCCCCTTACTGCCCTTGTCACCTTCTTCGATTCTGTCACGTAGTCCTCCCTGTCCTCCCCCTCCCTGTTTTCTTGTACTTCCTAAAGGCAGCTCTTTTCCTCCTTACCTCTTCCTTGACCTCCTTTCTCAACCAGCTCAGTTTCTTAGTCCTAGCCTTCTTGCTTTGGGCCTTGCAGCAGGTTTTGGTTGCCTCCACTATGCCCAGCTTTATGAGCTCCCACCTCTGGTTAGTGTCCATACTAGACTGAATTCTGGCCAGGTATCCTTTTACCACTTCCCCCATCCTCCCAAAGTCAGCCCTCTTGAAGTCCAGCACTCTTGTGCCAGATTCCACTCCTTCCATGCCCATATCCAATCTGAGCCATACTGAGTGGTGGTCACTCCCTGACAGTGGTTCCTCCACTGTAAGTTCTGTCACAAAGTCCCCATTAGCCAGCACAAGGTCAAGGGTATTCTCTAACCTGGTTGGTTCACTGACCATTTCCAGCAGGAGGCTGTCCTGGAAGGCATCCAGCAGCACCTGCTCCCTTCTGTTCCTGGTGGTTGGGGTACTCCAGTCCCCTCCTGGCGTGCTGAAGTCCCCCACAATCACCACACTAGCCTTCTCGCAGGTCCTCCTGATCTGTCCCGCTAGTTCCCTGTCTAACTCCTCTGTCTGAGATGGTGGCCTGTACACCACTCCCATTCTAAGAATCCTATTCTTGGAATCCTGGATTTGCATCCAAAGTGACTCCGTAGTACCCTCCTCCCCTTCCTCCCTTACACACTTCAGTCCTTCCTTCACATGTAGTGTCACACCCCCTCCTTTCCTAATCATCCTGTCACTATGAAATAACCTGTACCCTGGTACAGACAGGTTCCAGTCATTGTATTGGGTGGTCCATGTTACTGTGATGGCTGCAATGTCCACCTCTCCCTCTGCCATGAGTACCTGTAACTCTGCAGTTTTCCTCCCAGGGCTCCTAACATTAAGGGTAACCACCTTCCACCCTTCCCCCCAACCTGCCTCCTTTACTAGCATCACCAATAGTACTTGCCATTTGTCCTTTGTCACTGTTATGGAGGTAAGCTCATATGGTTTCCCAACCTGTGGTCTCTGCATATCTCTTGCCCAATTGCCACCTAGTTTAAATTCCCAACCTCCTCTATGTACTCCTCCATCCATAGTTTCAACACTTTCTTTCCCTCCTCACTCAAGTGTCCTCTGTCCTTGACATAGAGACTACAGTCCTCCCAGGTCCCTCCCCAACCCCCAACAGCCCATACCCTCTAGCACAACACCAGGTTCTTAGCCATCCATTAAATTCCTCTATTCTCAGCTTTCTTGTTGTGCTTGCCTTGGGCACTAGAAGTATCTCTGAAAAAGTTACTGATCTTCCTGCCCTCTCACATAATTGTGCTAGTTCCTCAAACCTCCTCTGGACTATATCTACTGTCTTGTCAGCCAGGTCGTTCATCCCAAGATGTATAATTAAATGAGGCTTGTCCCTACCCCTTCTAGCATATTTCAGAACAGCTTGCCCCACCCTTTCCACTGTCATTCCTGGCATGGCCTCCACCCAAATGCAACTATGCCTCTCCCCCATGCTACCCCACCTGATGCCTCTTAGTATTGAGTCCCCCAGCACTAAGATTCTACCACTCTTACTCCTTGCTTGCTTCTATTCATCTCCCCCTCTCATTTCCAGCTCCTCTTCTTCCTCCTGCACTTATTTCCCCCTTTTGCCCCTGTTGCAATTCTCCCAGCAGAACTTCCCCCACTCCGGTTTGGTCCAGGCACTTATCAATTGCTACTCTAATTTATTCATTTCCTCCTCCACCTTCTTCCTCTATAGCAGTGCAAAACTATTTTCTGAAGACCCTTCACAAATGCCCACTCCATCTCTCTTCATAGTAACCTGTTCTCTCCTTTCCACTCCATGACTTTTGCCACTTCTTTGCCTCCCCTCACAAGTCCCTATCTCCTCTTTCCATTTGTCTTTTGTCTCCTGACCTGGTTTCCCCGGCAATCATTCTTCCTGGTCTGGGTCCCTTTGTCTCTGCTTCCCTTCTTCTGGCCCTCTCTTCACCACTGTTGGCTTAAATCACCCTCCCTCATCTCCTCTTCTTCCTCCCTCCAGTATTGGGCTAAACCCACCCCAATCTGCCTTGCCTGTCTTAGTTCCTCCTGCAGACCCTCAATCTCCTTTCTAAGTTTCTCTATGTGGTTGCACACTAAACATCCTCCCACACTCCAGGCAATTTTTAGAAAGATTGGTACATCACAGTTGTTGCAGCATACCACCCTACCCATTGCTGTCATTGCCCACCAGTGACCCACCACCTTTCCATGTACACTCTCACAAGTCTCCCAACCCCATCAGTGCAAAACATTATTTTCTTAATTTCCCTTACCTCCTTTGTTGTACACGTTTAGATAGATTGAGCAACTGCTTTTTATATTCCTATCCATCCTATCCACACTCAAAAAGAGACTTTAAGTAGCTATTGCACAACCTTCTTCAAACTCCTACTCCTCCTTTCCCCAATGCAATAGCAATGCAATGAAGTAACAATGAAAGCTCCTAGATTTGCAGTTACTTCCCTTCCACTGAGATAGCAGTCACCTCTTCACTTGCTGCTGTTCCTTTCCTGGATGTCTGCTTCTGCTATGACAGGTGCATATCCTTTGCCCATTAGAGGAAGTGATGTCAGAACCCCTGGTATAAAGGAAATAATGGACATGGGGTGGGTGGGGTGAGGGGTTGGGGTGGGACCAGCCCAAGTCTTCCAGTAACAATCGGGTAGCTGAGGCCCCTGGTCAGACCATTAGCACCCTTCCCCCACTCTGCACTAAACTTTGCAGCTAGTGAAGCCAGCAAAAATGAATCACAATTCTACTCAAAGCCCCCAAAATAGGTTTGCTACTGAAAGAAACAGGACTCCAATTCTAACAGCTTCACCAACAACACATCAAAATAGGCTTGAAATTAGAAGATATATGTCTCCAATTCAAAGAAACAGCCCCAGTTAAATCACACCAAATAGGTTTTAAATCAGAAGAAATAGGCCTCTACAAATGCAGCCTGCTACACAGTGAAATATCAAACAAATAAGCCCACTTATAGCTACCAAAACAGGGTTCAAAATTCCATCAGCCCCAAGCAATACCCTGCTAGCCCATTAGAAGTAGTAAGAAAGAAAAGAAATAACCTTCTACCAAGTAGAATCCACAAGAAACAATGTGAAAACAAGAAGAAGAAGCTACTGTACTGTAACAGATCTGATCCTGTCCCCCTCTAGTTCCATCTGAGAAGCCAAAGCAACTGACACCACACCTGATTCAGCTCTGCTTCCCTAGCCGAGTGAGACCTGGCCAGACCATTAGCATCCTACTCCCACTCTGCACTAAACTTTGCAGCTAGTGGAGCCAGCAAAAATGAATCACAATTCTACTCAAAGCCCCCAAAATAGGTTTGCTACCAAAGGAAACAGGACTCCAATTCAAACAGCTTCACCAACAACACATCAAAATAGCTTGACTGCTATGCTGATGATACCCAGCTCTACCTTTATTTTGCCCCCTGACCAGGTTAGTGCTGTCTCAGTATTTAACTGCTGCCTCGTTGAAATCCAGGATTGGATGAGCTCTAGCGGGTTAAAGTTGAAAGCAGGAAAGACAGGTTTTGGTGGTGGACCTGGGTCACAGGACAGAGGGGTTGAGGACTGGTCTGCCCTCTGGTTTAGTCTTGGGGGGCACTCAGATCCTTACCTCTGAACAGGTGCTTGATCTGGTAGTTATACTTGATGATGGGCTGACCCTTCATCATCAAGTGTGGGCAGTCATCAAGTTAGCCTTTTACCATCTTAGGAACATTGCTAGGATCAAGCATCTTGTTCCGTCCAGTGACCTGCCTGTTTTGGTCCATGCCTTTGTGACCTCATGCCTTGACTACTGTAACTCCCTTTACTTAGGGCTTCCTGGGGTTGATATCCACCACTTGCTGCTAGTGCAGAACGCTGCTGCACATTTATTGACTGGGGTATCTAGGAAATCTCACATTACCCCAGTGCTGTACGATCTACACTGGCTGCCGGTTCAGTGGTGGATCACCTTTAAGGTAAGTTTATTAACCTATAAAGCCCTGCATGTACTTGGTCCTGACTACTTGAAAGAGCTCCTCTATTCCCTACACCCCTGTGCGACAGCTCCGCTTGGCTGATGAGGGGTTCCTGGAGATTCCGAGGGTTAGTTTAAATTCATCTGGGGCTCATGCTTTTGGGTTTGCTTCCCCTACCCTCTGGAATTCTCTGCCTCGACAGCTACAGGATAGTGGGGAGCTTTAAGCAGGCACTAAAGACTTTCTTATGGGGCAAAGCTTTTCCGGAATGTTTGTGATTTTATTGATATTTATTGAACTTTTTGAATTGTTATGTATTTGTGAAGTGCCTTGATATTATGAAAGGCACTCTATTAAATAAAGTTTATTATAATTATTATCAGAGGATTTACACCGGTGGTAAACTACCAGTCTGACAATTTCATTGACTGTTCATTTATGTCCATGGTATAATAACTATTTCCCACAACTACAGTTTTCTTGTTCCATTGTCATCAGCCACTGTTGTATATTATATAAAGGGATAGGATCACGAAAGTGGGCATTCAGAAACAAAGGGATCAAGTTCCAAAAGCACGGGGCACTAATTACGAAGTTTGCCCTGCCCTTAATAGTGACGGTGCATGGCACCTTAAATTCAGTACCCCATGCAGACCTCTGACCTAATTTAATTGGTCTCCTTGCAGGAGGTCTGATATGTAGTTTGGTACTTTGTACTTCAGACTCAAGCACAAAAATGTAAAAGTGTGTAAGTTCCTCATAACTGTAAGGGAAGCACAGTCTTCTAAGTGATACAACACACACTTGTAGGTTCCATAAGGGCACCAGTTCTAAACCTAGCCACATGGTTAAAAATGAATATTTGTGCCGCCTTTAAGGAAAGTCCCCATAATCGATCAGTAGTAAACGCATTGTATTAACAGTTTTAAATCTGGAACTATAAGGGAAAGCATTGTCCCCTGATCCCCACCAGAAATGATTTCACACCAATACCATTTAGAATCTCTGAATGCTCGTTGGCAAACTTATTTAGTTTAGCACACAGGTAGTTTACATATCAAATAACTCAAGTCCATAATTACTCCACAATCTTAATTTACATTCTTCGCTTCTCTCTCTTCAGGCCTCTGATTGGCTCTTCCTCCTTTGTTCTTCAGGGTCTGGAAACACTGAATCCGGACCCCCCCTCCAACACTAAAACCAGGTGGTTCTCCACTTATCCGGAGTCTTCCCCTCCAGGCCCGGACTCCATGCATCCAGCACCCAGACCTATTCCCCTTCCCCCTTTTATCCCACACTTGGGTTCCTTACCCCAGCCCATGGTCCTCCCCTCCCCCTTTCTGTCTCCTCCTCCATTTAATTCTTCTATTCTCTCTCCCCCCTCTTGCTCCCGGGCATGCCTGCTTCCCCGGCAGGGCTCCACCTAGCCCCCGGCCCTACACTGCTACCACCACAGCAATAACCTCATGCTCTGTACCCAGGGCCTGCCAGGGTGCCCCTCAGGCCTGGCCAGCCAATCCTAACTGGTGCCATTATTAACACCTCCTCCCTCCTTTCATTTGGGTGGCTGGGTGGGGAATTCTCAGCAAGTAAGAGGACTAGCTCTGGGTTACTTGCCCTTAAAAACCCCTTCAGGACCCCAATCAGGACCCCAGCTAACCCCTCTCCCTGACCAATCCTCTGGAGCACAGGGGGCCTTGTCATAAGACGCTGCTTAGGCCCTCCCCCTATCTGTGATGTCACTAAACTTCCCCATCCCTATTTCCTGAGCTGCCCCCTTCCCCCTCCTCATTTCTTCTGAGGCCATGGTGCAACCTGGCCTGCCTTTTATGGGCAAGCCTCATTGCGAACTCTAAAAGGCCCCCTAATATTGGTCCAATACTAATTATAAAAGAAGTATGTACTTCCAAAGATAGGTGGGACTCAAACTACACCCCAACATACTTGTACCTATCCATTACTTCCAAAGTCATGAGAACCAGGGTATTAACAGACAATTGGGCTTCATGCACATGTAATCTATTAGGTGAACCAAAAACCTGTTCTGTTTTGTTTATTTGTTTGGTTTGCTTTACAATTTAATGAACGTTTGCTGCTAACTAAATATCTTTGTTTTATTGTCAAAATTATGTTGGAGCTACCACTGGACCACATTCCTGTTATCCCCATTACAGTAAATAACTGTGTCATCTGCATTAAAATTCATGTTCACATCCTGCAGATTCACATTAATATCATTAATTAACAGGGAGACTGGGAACAGGCCCTGCCCTAAACCCTGGTGGATCCCACTTTCAACTGAATGAAGATCTGATCTCATCCCACAGTACTCCACTGTCTGCTTCCTCTCCCCTAGATACCTTGTTAACTATTTGTTCACCTTACCCTGGAAGCCAATCACATTCAGTCTGTCTATCAAAAGTGCATGTTTGATCATGCCAAAGGCCCTGTAGGTCAAACAGAACAGACAATGTTTCTATTGCCTTTTAAATAATGATAGTGAGGGTGCCTTTCTGAAGGTATGAGGAAAATATTTCCATGGGATCAGGGCTGATACCGAAAACACCCAATCCCAGATTATTTGAATCTAGACTTTGAAATAATAAGATGACCTCACTTGGTAGATCAGGGAAAGCAATTTGGTGGGTAAGAAGTTGGGAGCTTAGTCACATAGCCCACATCCACACCAGGTGAGGCTTTATAAGTGAGAAGTCCATTTTAAAGGTGATGTGCCACAGTGTCAGCAGCTACTGCAGTTCTTGGAGCACTGATGTGATGTGGTTGGAGAGAGTTGCACCAATAATCAACCAGACATCACATTTTGCAGTAACAGCAAGTAACACTCAACCCTACAGACAGACCTAGATACAAAGCATTACAGTAATCCAGCTGCAATGTCACAAAGCCATGCAACAGGCTTCTCAGGTCAGCAATCAATGAACAAGTCTTAATCTGTGAGATGTTTCTAAGGAGATAATTAAGCCACTGTGGACCATGGCTGGCACCTGAAGCTTACGTGTCAAACTGCGATCCACAGTGAGTTCCAGATTTGTCACTTTCTCAGCAACAGGTAACAAGAAGCCATCAAGTGTTACATAGAAACATAGAATTTGACGTCAGATAAGGACTGCTTGACCCACCCAGTCTGCCCATTTCCCTACCTACTGGATAAGCTGCAGATCCGAGTTAACCAGCAGCCTTCTTCTTCCTACCCGCACCCCCTAGAATTGCCTTATGACTATCCCATGCATGCTTGAATTCCACCACTGTTTTTGACTCCACTACCTCCTCTGGAAGGCCATTCCACGCATCCACAACCTCTCTGTGAAAAATACTTCCTCAAATTACCTCTGAGCCACCCCCATCTTCAAAGTGTGCCCTTGTTCTTGCACCTCTTTTTGAAAGATGCTACCCTCTTGGACTTTGTTGATTCCCTTGAGGGTACTTGAAAGTTTCTATCATGTCCCCCCCCTCTCCTTCTTTCCTCGAGGCTATACATATTAAGCGCCTTAAGTCTGTCTTCATATGTCTTCCAGTGCAGACCCTGCACCATTTTAGTTGCCCTCCTCTGGACAGCTTCCATCCTGTCTATGTCTTTGCAGAGATTGGGTCTCCAGAACTGCACGCAGTACTCCAGATGGGGTCTCACCAGCTGTCTGTACAGAGGGATAACAACTTCCTGTTTTCTACTGGTGATGCCTCTCCCTATGCATCCCAGTATCCCCCAACCCTTCTTGCTGCCCTCTCACATTGCTTGCCCAACTTAAGTCATCTGATATGACTACCCCCAGGTCTCTTTCCATTTTTGTTGTTAGTATCTCACTTCCCATTGTGTACTCTTCCCCTGGGTTTTTGTTTCCCAGGTGCATTACCTTGTACTTCTTAGCATTGAATCTAAGCTGCCATACATTTGACCATTCCTCTAACCTTGTCAAGTCCCTTCTTATCCTTTCCACCTCACCTTGTGCACCAACTATGTTGCAGATCTTTGTGTCATCTGCAGAGACATACTTTTCCTTCCAGTCCCTCTGCAATGTCGCTTATAAAGACATTGAAGAGGACTAGTCCTAATACTGAACCCTGCAGTACCCCACTAGTAACCCCCCTTTCTTCAGAGTGGACTCCATTTACTGTTACTCTCTGTGTCCTATTCTCCAGCCAATTCTTCACCCATGCTGTCATCTTGGGACCCACTCCCAGGCTGGCTAACTTATATATTAATCTTTTGTGTGGGACTGTGTCAAATGCCTTGCTAAAGTCTAGGTAGGCCATGTCCACAGCCCTCCCTGATCTACTACTTTGGTCACCCAGTCAAAGAAATCTATCAGATTCATCTGGCATGACCTTCCCGCTGTGAATCCATGCTGCCTTGGGTCCTGTGCCCCTCTGGCCTCTAGATACTCAACAATTCTTTGCTTCAGAAGTGACTCCATCATTTTCCCTATCACTGAGGTTAAACTAACAGGTCTGTAGTTTCCTGATTCTGCCTTGCTCCCACTTTTGTGAAGGGGAATCACATCTGCCCTCCTCCAGTCCTCAGGTACCAGCCCATCCTCCCATGATTTGTTAAAGAGGGTAGTCAGTGGTGTCACTAGTTCTACCTTTAGTTCTTTTAGAATTCTGGGATGAATCCCATCAGGCCCCATTGCTTTGTCCACCTTCAGTTTTAAGAGTTCTTTCAGAACCCTTTCTTCTGTAAACGGGCTAGTATCAACTTCTGTATCTAGAGTGTTTCTACTGTTTGTTTTAGGTACCTACCCCTCTTCATTTGTAAATACTGAGCAAAAATATCTGTTTAGTATCTGTGCCTTTTCACAGTCACCCTCTGCCCACCCCCTCCCCTTTATTAAGCCTCACTATCCCTCCCTTAGTCTTCCTTCGCTCCCTGATGTACCTATAAAAGGTTTTATCCCCCTTCTTAACTGAGCTGGCTATCTTTTCCTCGTTACTCCAATACAACTATTACGCATGCTAGGAGGCTTGCAATGACCAGTGTCAACCACTAGAGATAGGTAAAATCCGCAAATTTTGCTCCACAAAGTATTTTGTAAAATTTGCGCATTTTGCTAAATATTTCACAGGTGCAAAATGCGAAATTCTGCCCATGAAATGTGGAATTTCACCACTCATGGGTGAAATTCCACCATTTGTAGGCAAAATTCCACATGTCGCACCCCATAAAATATTTAACAAAATGACCGAAATTTGTGAAATATTTTGCAGGGCTAAATTCCCGATTTCACCAGAATTTCACCAGCAAAATTATTTCGCTGCCTCTCTGCCAACCATTAACAGCTCTGCTAGCTGCTGTTGATACAAAAAAAGTATTGATACAATGTATTTGACACTTTTTTGCCTTTCACAACAAAAACATTGTATCAATAATGCATTTAAACTGTGGGTTCAAAATAGTGTACTGATGCTTATAAAACAGTATGAACCTATTCGAACTGTGTCAATGAGAATATTTCTTTATTGACCTTACTACAACCTTTGATTTAAAAATGAAGTCACTAGGCCCAATGGTTCCAAGGATAGCCTTTTTGAAACTTCTTTTCTTTATATTTGGCGTACTTTAGCAGTTAAGCTTTTTATTGCATTTTTTTCTTTGACGGATAGCAGAATACATGAAAATATTCTGATACATGCCAAATGCAGATATACAGTCATGAAGGCAGTAATACAACTTTCCATAAAAATATTTGGTGTGTCAGCTCAAACAGTGGACACCTTGTGGAACAGTTAACTAGCTATGTTGGAAGAAGAAACATCTTGCCCTGAAAAGAAACAATAAACAACCGCAAAGAAAGAAAGAAAAAAACATTACAGAAATATGAGGAAGAAATACTGTAGTATAATTTGTCAGAGGTACACAAATCAGCCACCATAACATGGAGGATAAGGAGAATTCCGTAGGGTAAAGCTACCCTATTCCTGTTCTGGGTTTAACATATGTCACAAATGTCTTCCAACAGTGATAATAATCTAGAAGGGTGTTAGCAGCCAGGTGAGTTAGTCTATCTAGTTGGCTAGATGTGATAAGGAAGTTAATTGTTCACTTATGGTAGGGACCTCCACCGTTCGCCATCTGCACAGAATAAGTCTTTTGGTGTGCACGCTCAGTAAGGCGCGCTATGCAGGGTCGCAGACTGCGTATCTGCTTACAAAGGATTTTGGTAGCTAAGTGAGACATCTGCTTCCAGAAGGGTTGGATTGTGGGGCAGTCCCATAGTATGTGATCTAGATCTCCCTTGTGCGTCTGGCACCTCCAGTATACATCCATGCTGAGGAGTTTTGCTGTATGATGAATTGCAGGGCTCTATACCAGTAGTGGAGGATTTTGTTCTGAATCAACCGACTTCGAGTGTCTGGAAAGACATTGTATCCAAACTTCCAGCAGTCAAGCCATTGTTGCTCAGATATAGTGATGTGTAAGGCAGCTTCCCATTTGGCCTTAGAATCCTGTAATTGACTCGGCAAGGTATCTCCAATATTGGAATATATTTCACTAGTCTGGCCTTTGGGGAGGGACAGCCACTTGAGTGATGGAGCTGGCTTACTGTTCTGGGGTCTGGTGCAAAGAAAGAAGACTATAACACACCAGAGTTGCAGGTACCTCCAGACGTCTGCACTCGAGAGACCCCAAAAGTTCAGTATGTCATGTAGACATTGAATTCCCTTGCCGGGCCATTGGAGCCAGTGAAGGGGTTTGCAGTCTGAAGATATGGCTGCATTACCCATAAGGGGGTGAGGTGTAGGGGAGTGGGCTTTGTGCCCATGTTTGGTGGAACCAGGACCAATATTTGATTGTAGGCCAAATAGTGGGGTGAGATGCAAGACCCTTAAGGGGTTTAGCATAAAGAAGCAAGGGGAGAGAAAGTACCTTTCCCTGATCCTCTTCCATGAAGACACACTGAGGGGAAGTGTCAGTCTACTGATTAAACAATTGTACTGTTTGCATTGCTTGAAATTTATTTATTTATTTTTATTTATTTATTTATTTTCGGATCTCGGATGAACTATTTGAGCTCAGTGCTCTTTACATAGGTTCCACGTTAGTATATTAAGAACAAGTAGGTGATTATACAGAGGATTGAGACAAACAAGGCAATAGAATTAGAATGAGAACATTTAGGTACATTTGGTCTTTAAACAAAGGAATGCAAAAAATACAGTGAAAACTAAAACTGGAATAAGTGAACGCAATCAGATACATACAGGGACAGACTAAATAACTGTGCTCAACAGGGAGCCTGTTAGTTGTCAGCAACATGAGGGGGTTAGCGCATAGAAGTGCTGGAGAGGTGGGGTGGGGGGTTGAGCCCCAAGTGCAGGGTGTCCGAGAGAGAGAGAGAGAGAGAGATCTGTTTGGCAGAAGGGCAGATGGTAGGAGATGCCTTTGCTAAATGCTGGCGATGGCAAACACGTTGAGATTCTTGTATTAAATGGTTCTTTAGGTTTTTTTTGAAGGTTCACAGAGTGGGCAGGCTAATAATGTTCTCATGGAGGGAGCTGAATCACAACGGTGCCCAATAGGCAAAGGACCGTTGTCCTTGAGATGTCTGACATTTTGGAGTCAGGAAGGACTGCAGTTCTGAATTTTGGGTGGGCCTGGGATTAGTGCTGGGAACTAGGAGTTGTTGGACCCCAGTCCGGAGCTGACCAAGGCAGATCTTTTTGGCCAGGAGGCAAGATTGATATTTTAAGTGACCAAAGAGCGTTATCCAGTGAGCCTTTGCATAGAGGTTGCAGGTGTGGGTTAGTCGGTGTGCCCCTAAGGTGAGCCTGCAAGCATTCTTAAGGGCAGTTTTTTATACTTTGGAGGGCAGTATCTGTGGCAGAGTCATATATAAATGATCATTTATATCCCACAAACCATGGGAGGCACCATCCTCCTTCCCACTAGTGTGCTCCTGGTTTATTACAACTGTATCTGGTTTATTTGCCCTCCCATATAAATAATTTGTTGTATCTTTGCATACCAGCTAGCTGTGAGGTCCACTGGTAGATGGGATAACAAGTAAAACAGGTTAGAGGCAGTCACCATTTTGATGGCTGTGACTTTTCCAGGCATAGTGAGTCAAAGCAGTTTCCAATGTACAAATTATAGTCTTATTGTAGCCAGAAGTGGTTGTAGGTTTAATTCCTAAAGTCTGGTAAAGGTTGGGGCAACCTTGATTTCAAGGTGAGTGATTCCTGCCAGAGGCATCCTAGAACTTGCAATGTCATGGTGCTGGATTAGCAAAGCAGATTTAAAGGGAGAACTTCTATTTTGGACTAATCGACTTTTAAGCCAGAGTATTGCACAAAATGACTGAGCATTTTTAGAAGGAGCTGTATGGGCAGAGTCATGTCGGCTAAGGGGACCAAGAGCCTGTCAGTGTACATAAGAGTGGAGTGCTGTTGTTGGTCAATTACTATACCATGAATCTTATAATCAATCAATTAATCAATCAATCAATATTTTATTCCTCATCAAAGTCTGAATGAATGAGATTCTCTGTTGAACAGAGCTCATTTTCAGTGAGGTCCTGACATAGTGCTCAAGGTACAAGTTATATTGTCAGATGGCCACTGCTAGTGGTTCCACTGCTAAGACACAGAGGAGCAGGGACAGAGGGCATCCCTGTCATGTGCCCCTCTCTATTGGAAAGGGGTCTGTCAGGAGAGAGTTGATGAGGATTTGTGCTCTTGGAAGGGAGTAGATAGAACAGATCCACGACTGAAACCGGTCCCTAGACCCTAAGTGGGCAAGCAATGACTGCAACTATTCCCATTCCATAGAACCGAATGCTTTCTCAAAGTCTATTGTGACTGCTGCAGCAGGGAAGGGAAGGCACTTTGCTGTATGAATCAGGTTCGTTAGGGAGCAGATGTGATCTGCACTATACCGACCTTGTATGAAACCAACTTGAGAAAGGTGCATTAAGTGAGGGAGAAGTGGATGAAGTCTATTGGCCAGTACCTTGGCAAGCACCTTACTATCCATATTAATTAGGGATATGGGCCTATAACTAACAACTAGCGTGAGGTCTTTTCCTTTTCTGGGAAGCACCGTGATAATTGCCTCTCTAAAGGTGGTGGGGGTGGGGGAATGGGCAAGGGCATTGCCTCTGAGTATCTTACTTAATACAGGTGAAATTATGGAAGTTTGGGACTGTAGGAATTCTGCAGGGAATCCATCTCCTCCAGAGGCTTTACCAGTATTCACAGAAAGTAGGGACTGTGAAACCTCTGTCACAGACTTTGGGGTGTCCAATAGTGTGGCTTATTGAGGGATACGTGAGGGAGGTCCGCATTGTTTAAAAATGCCTGTATAGCCACAGGGTCTGGACAGCAAGAGGTCCAGTAAAGAGTAGCATAATATTTTTTCATAATGTTATTAACACCTTGGAATATGAATAGTCTTGATCCCGAGGATGGAAAGCCCTCCATATATCCATTTGGCCTAGGTCTTGCATCATTTGGTGGGCTGCCTGTACCACTCTGGGATGGAATTCAGTCCCCGTAGAGTTTCTATCTAACAGGAGCACCAGCCTAAGATTAAAATCACCTCCCAGAAGTAAAGGAGTGGCCACAGTGGCTAACTGTCTCATCTTATTTGCTATAGTATGGAAAAAATTGAGATTATCTTCACTAAATGTATAAATATTTCCCAAGAAAATAGACCCTGGGGGTGGTATCCACTCACGTAAAAAAAAATATATACCCTGAGGGTTACTAACAGTGTTGGTAGGGGGTCCATCTAAGGGATTTGTGCAAAGGATCACTACCCACATTTTGGGGGCAGGGTGTGAGGTCTGCCCTACCCAATCTCTGGTTAGCTTAGCAGGATCAGCTAGGGTCAGTTTAGTTTCTTGCAGGAAGGACAGTTGTGATTTAAGCTTCTTTAGGTGAGATAAAACTTGTTTTCTTTTCACCGGCGTGTTAAGTGCCCGTACATTCCATGTGTGACAGGTGATCTCACCCATGCTCTAGGATAAGGGGGTTAATGGAGTGGTAAGTATAGAACAAGTTGCAAAAAGCTAAAACTAACATATTCCTCCTCATCCTTAGAAGTGAGTGGGCAAAGGGCGGTGAGGTGTTTTTTTGGTTGGGGGGTCGTACTTGACATTCCTGTGTAGGGTATAGTGAGGTAACCTTACATATACTGTACATCTCTGTATTTATCTAATCTAGAACCAATAAACTTAACTGTAGAACTATTTGCATATAATACATAGGAGCACAATACCAGTAAGAGCAAAGAAAGTTTAGGGTCATCAACAGAGAGCCGAGCAAGGGTCACCCTGTTGCTCTGGAGAGCATGCCATTTGTGAGCCTGCCGGTAGGATGGGGTGGATGTCTGGAAGCTGCATAACAAACTGGAACTTAAGCAGCTGCAGCCAGACATATCCACTGCCCCTTGAGGGTAACAGCAGGTATAAGAGGGATTCTCTGGCCAGAGATAAACTCGTGCTTTTATAGCCCAAGAAGGCTGAAGTAGCTTTCAATAACGTGCCAGAGATGCTGAAGGTTATGGAGCCAGTGTCTTTAAGCTTATCACAAGGGTGCACAACAGTCATGCTTGTGAAAACCTTAGGATGTACTAGCTGAGGGTTGGTACTCGTGTGTACCAGGAACTTATCTCTTTGTCACCCTTCCCACCCCACCCCCCTTTTGATCATTGTGGCCTTTCCGCCTATAAAAGATGAGGAAGCCAATGTTAGACTGTATTCAAGAACAACAAACCACTCAAGAGTGTGGAGGTATTCTCTGAAGTGGGGGGGGGGGGCGGCATTTTAAAGCTAACAGAGTTGCATATGAAACTGTATGGCTCTACACCATAAGCAGTAAACATGCAAACTCTAACACTTAGTTAGAGAAATGACATATAAACCAAACATACTGCAGTATTGTCAATTGGCATGTAGATGAGTACGTGCAGGAACCTACATTAGTGTATTGTGGGGGGTGCTGTGTTCGCAATGTTTATGTCTCAGTCCTCCCCCTTGTTTGGCAGGGTAGTGTCTATGAAGGAATAGAGGGTGGGTGGAGAGACAGTTAATAAACAAGGTTTTATAAACTGCATCACAGCATTGCAGGCCTATATACGGAGCCAAGTCAAATTACATTGGTACTCACAGGCTTCAGCTGGGCCTGTAAGTTAAATCTTGTCCAAACCAGTGCTTGTAGGCATCGTCCATGGTGAAGGTGTGGAAGAGTAGAGGGGGAGGTGAGTCTCCCAATGATTATTCACTGGGGTTACTAGGAGGGGGAGGCAGACCATACTCTAGTACCTAACCCCTAGCCTTTGCTTCACATCAGGCTGTACCCTCTCATATACCTCCTAGGTAGTATGCTCTTTTACCCTCCTAACCCCATTCCCCCACCCTCCCCAAAAGAAAAACTGCACTTATCTAATAGGAGGATCAGCCTTGATCCGTAGTAGTCAGGTCAGGAATAACAGGGTGAGTGGTGTCCAGAGAACTTCCTTGCAGCTGCAGTTGTATGGAGAAAGGCACAGAGACTGAGCCAATACTTGGATTCTTAGCACTATCTGACATTATCTCAGCATAAGATTTCAGTAAACTGGCTGTTGGTGTTGGTGCTGTCTCCTCTAGACCATGGTGCTATAGGTCAGGAGAAGGAGAAGGAGTAGGCTGTAAAGTGGTGTAGTGGTTGACACAGAAGAAAGGTCTCAGTTCATCCAGGGGAGTTACATGCTCTGTTCCCCACTGTGACTCCTAGAATGGGCTCAGTGAAAAGGGTGATCCTGCCTGGAATGATAGCCCTGTGGGTATCTTTTTTGGCTGCAGGGAGGAAGAGTCCATTTTCCAGCCGTATCCTCCTGAGGTTCAGGATCAGTCTCTTGGTAAGCAACTTCTTCCATTTCCATATTGTCTGGCAAGGAGGTAACTGGCATGCTGGTAATTTGTTGGGGCTCTCTCATTTCTTTGGGCCAAGTTCTATATAGAAAGTCCATGAAAGCTTTTGGTATAGAAAACTTTAGAGGCACCCATTCTGTACAGTTCTCATCATGGCTGGATAACGGAGAGAAAATTTAAGTCTGATATTGTGCTTGACGTGGCGTGCCTCTGTGTATGCCCACCATTTGTTAGAGAGCTCACAGGAAAAGTCCTGACATATGTAGATATGATACTTTTGACATGTTAACTGTTCCAGTTCTCTGGCTCTTGCCATAATATCCTCTTTGGTGTTGAAATTTAGGAACCTCGCCAATATGGACCTAAGTTTGTCTTTGACCTGGGGGGGGGGCTCCTTGGAGGAGTGCACTCTCACAATGTCCTGCCATGGATTGCCTTCCATTTTAAGTGCTATAGCGAGAACATGCTGTAAAAAGGAAAGAGTGTCGCGGAGCTCAACACCCGCTGGAAAGCCCAAGGATTGTAAGTTATTGCAGAGACTACAGTTTTCTAAGTCATTGATCTTATCCTGTAGGTACTGTTTTATACATCCCTGTTCTCTGACAATGGCTGTGAGTTTTTTTTTTGTCTGTGCTTTGTGCTCTTTGACTGCTGGTTAGCCTGTGGAATGTGTAGGTCCCACCCCCCCGGTCGTGTGCTATTCGTCCTCTGCTCTCCGTGCCCTTCGCCCATTCCCCTCCCCCACCTTTGACGTTTTCTATCTACCAGATCTGTCGAGCACTGGGTATTGTGCGATCGGGGTGGGTTGGGGGTGGGGTGTGCACACATCAGAGGATGAAGGAGAGGGTCTCTGACATTGGGGTTGTTAGGTCTAGAAGACGCCCTGTGGCAAAAGTCCCCATACTTCTTTTTGTGGGCAAGTAACCAGGGCGGCTCTCGAAATCCATCCAACTCAGGTGGTGTTATGCAATGCCAGATCTATTAAGAACAAGACTGCAATTATTGCAGATCTTGTTGGAACAACTGATCTGGCATGCATTACCAAGACCTGGTTAGATGAAAACGCTGGCCCTACGTTCGAAGCGGCAATTCCAGCCAGGTACTTGGTGATACACCACCCAAGATTGGACCTCGGGGGGGGGGGTAGCGGTCTGTTTCAAGACTGAGCTGGGCCTCACAAGTGTACCAGTAGAAGAGGCCAAATCTTTTAAGTGTACTGTGGTAGCAGGTGTGGGTTGTAGGATAGCTCTCATCTACCGTCCACCCGGGGATGAAAAGTGATTCCTACAGGAAGTAGCAGATTTTGTCACCGACATGATGTTGGAGTCACCCAGACTGGTGGTTCTAGGTGACTTCAATGCCTGGGTCGATGATGAACTCTCGCCCTTTGCACAGCACTTCCTCCAGTTGATGACATCTCTGGGCCTCACATAGATTGCTACCGCTGCTACCCATAATCATGGTCACTCCTTGGATTTGGTGTCCCTCCTGGAAATTGAGGCTTCCAATCTGGGGAGGAACCCCTCAGTTGTTCCGATCACTACACTGTGAGGTTCAACTTTTGCACCCCCCTTCGTAGGCCTGCCCCTGTGGAGATGGTCAGTTACCGCCCTTTATGGGATGTGAGCCCTGAAGGCCTAGTAGTGGTGATTGACCTCTCGGAGTTTCCTGTGGCCAGCTCGAGCCCAGAGACCTTGGTCTTATCCTATAATAAAGCTATCTCCATGGCTCTGGACTTGATTGCTTCTGTCCGTGTTCATTTTCTCCCACTTCTTCCTCGGTCCCGCTGGTTTGACGGGTCTTTGAGGGAGCTGCGGCAATTAGGATGAAGGTTAGAGCGGTGCTGGTGGAAATCTGCCCTTGAGGCCAACTGCCTTAGATTGGTAGAACATTATCAGGCCTACCAATGAGCAATCTCCAGTAAGAAGGCAGAATTCCTGTCTGGGAAGATTACTGCTACTCAGAATCGACCAGCTCAACTCTTCCAAACTGTGGACAGGTTGTGCAACCCAGCCTGTCTGCAGCTTCAAAGAACTTTATCGCAAATGAAGTGCGATGAGCTTGCTCCATTCTTTGTGAATATGGTATCTGACATCAGGGCAGAGATCCTCCTGACCCGCTCTGTGGGGGATGCTGTTGGTTGGCGCATGGTCACTACACCTTGTGTTTCTAGGAGTACCTTTGACCTGCCAGAGATTGTTGATGTCATGCGGATTGTCCAGGGTATGTGCCCTATGTGCGGTAGTATGGATCTGAGCCCAACTTCCCTGATTATGGGTTGTTGTGATACTATCAGCCCGGTCCTGGCTCAGAGAGTCCATGCTCCTTAGATTCGGGTGAGTTACCAAGCTCCCTGAAGGAGGCAGTGGTAACACCCCTAATGAAGAAAGCTTCCTTGGATCCAGATGCTCTAGCCAACTACAGACCAATCTCGAACCTTCCCTTTATAGGGATGGTTACTGAGAAAGTAGTGGTGGTACAGCTGGAGAACTACCTGACCATCCATAATATCTGTGAACCTCTCCAGTCCAGTTTTTGAAAGAGTCACATTACCGAGACCGCTCTGGTTCAGGTGCTCAATGATCTCCTGATGGTGAGAGATTGGAGAGACCGTTCCATTCTGGTGCTCCATGATCTGTCTTCAGCCTTCGACACTGTGGATCATGGGGTGCTGCTTGAGTGCCTAAGGTTCATCTGTGACCTGACATGTTCGGTCCTCAGGTGGTTTACATCTTTCCTCACTGGCAGAACGCAGACAGTTGTGTCTGGAATTTTTTCTTCAGACTCACTCCCTCTGTCATGCAGGGTCCCTCAAGGCTTGGTGCTGTCTCCCATGCTGTTTGCAGTGTATATGCTACCCCTCAGATACATTGTAAGATGGTATAGGCTGAGGTTTCACTGCTATGCTGATGATACCCAGCTCTACCTGTCTTTTGCACCCAACCAGGATAGTGCTCTTTCTGTATTCAACAACTGACTCACTGAAATCCTGGACTGGATGAATTCGAGCTGGCTAAAGTTGAACATGGGGAAGACTGAGGTGATGGTTGTGGATCTAGGTTGCTGGATAGAGGGGTTGAGGGCTGTTCAACTCACTGGACTTTATCTGGGGGGCTCCCAGATTCTTACCTCTGAACGGGTGTGAGACCTGGGGGTGGTGCTTGATGACAGGCTGACCCTACCATCCCAGGTGTTGACAGTGGTCAACTCTGCCTTTGATCATCTTAGGAACATTGCCAGGATCAAGCACCTTGTTCCATCTGGGGATCTGCCTACATTGGTCCATGCCTTTGTGACCTCGTGCCTTGACTACTGCAACTCCCTATACTCTGGGCTTCCTGGGGTTGATATCCACTGCTTGCAGCTAGTGCAGAACGCTGCAGCACGATTGATGACGGGGACATCCCACTCTTTGCATATTACCCCGGTGCTGCGTAATCTGCACTGGCTGCTGATTCAGTGGTGGATCACCTTCAAAGTTGGTTTACTGACTTATAAAGCCCTACATGGACTTGGTCCTGATTACTTGAAAGAGCTTCTTATTCCCTACTGCCCTGTGAGATAGCTCCGCTCGGCTGACGAGGGGTTGCTGGAGATTCTGAGGGTAACTTTGAAATCTTCTGGGGCCCATGCATATATGTTTGTGGCCCCTACCCTCTGGAATTCTCTACCCCACCAGCTTCGGGAGTGTGTGACTGTGGGGGGATTTAAACAAACATTTAAAACCTTTCTGTGGCATCAGGCTTTTCAGTGATGTATAGTCGCATGGACTGTCATTTTGGTTAACTGTTGTGTGTGTTTTACATGAAGATGTGTTTTAATCTTTGTACAGTGCCGTCATAATTTTGAAAGGCGCTTAAAAATACAGTTTACTATGATTATTGTTATTATTATTCCTGAATCATTGCAACATGTGAGGCAAGTTTGCGTTCGGTTTGAAACAGCCTGGTTTCCACGTTTTGGATGGCCTGCATGGTTTAGTTGGAGACAGTGGTCACTTCAGACATTTGTTGTCATAGTTTAGAGAACATACTTTAAATCATCGATGGGTCCCATTTATGCTTTCCACCTGTAGCCATGCTGACGACTGGAGCAGTATGTGGGTCCTAGAGAGCAATCAATTGTAATGCCTCAAATGCTGTGATTGTGAAAAAATTAAAAACACCTATATATTTCTTTTGGCTGGAGCTGTCAGATGACAGTATATCTGCCTGTAAATTCGCTGTCTGCAACAGATGATGCAAGATGTTGAGCCTCAAGGGATGCAATGATAAAGGTATAGGCAGCCATTTTGTCAGAGATCAAGCCACGCCCCTTTGGCCTACTTTTGAGCCATTAGTGATAGGAACTTTATTTTCCTTGAACATGAGAGCTTAGCGTCAGCTAAGGTGATGTATTGCATGTTGCTATAAAATTAATATATTAGAAACATAGAATTTGATGGCAGATAAGGACTGCTTGGCCCAGACAGTCTGTCCATGTTTTTCCCTGCCTATAGTGCCAGTGCAGTCCCTACATAATCACTGGCACACTGATCTACAGTACAGTATGTAAACACACAATGGTTTTCAAATTTATTAAACCTCGCAGTTTTAACTAACATAAAATACCTGAAGGCATTCCAGACTTGATATATTACAGTGTTACAATGGTGCTTAAATTTAAGAACAAACACCCAGGACTTGCTAGTGATCCTGAGAGCTACCTCTCACCCTGTTTGCCTTGCTTGTATCTACTTTAGCACCTCTTAATTAAGCCTTGTATCTGTCCCACCCATGCTTGAAAGTCATCATGGTCCTTGCTGCCACCACCTCTGCCGGCAGACCGTTCCATGGCTCCGCCACTCTTTCAGTGATGTAGTGCTTCCTCAGTTCCCTCCTGAAACTCCCCTCTCTCAGTTTCCACTCGTGTCCCCTAGTCATTGAGCTGGTGTTTCTGTGGACTAGCGCCTCTGTGTACAGCACAGAAGACATAGACATTGCAGATATTTCATGATATTGTTGAAAGTTATTAGTGTTTATTCAGTGAATAAACATGCACTTTCTGATTTAATTAATTTATTATCTTCTGATGCTTTAACAGAATACACCTGGAAAAGCACGGAAAGGTGGGTTACTCAAAGTGGAAATGAGGATTTCATTTACAGTGATTAGACTTATTTAGCAGCACATCCCCCCCCCCAAAAAAAATCATACTATTCTAATTTGTTTTGTTTCCATATGGACAAAATAAAGCCCTAGCTCACTCGACACCCCCAGCTGGCATTGCATGACCCTATGTGACAGGCCACCCGCCCACATGGCTCTGTGTAAGCAGTGATTAACCATTAGGTCCACAAGTTGGGTCACTGACAGGGTTGGGGGATGCCACCAGGAATGGTAGAAGAGATAACTAAGTAAAAAAAATGTTAAAAGAGTGTTTAAAAAAAAAATTTTTCAACTGCAACTTTCCACAAAGTGCATTTCCAGTAACTCAATATGCTGAAACCATATTGATAGTGACTAATCATGTTGACCAATCTCCAAGCTTTCAGTTAAGAAAAATACATTTGTAGCCCTGACAGTTCCAGCGTTCGACATTTTTGCAGCTAATTTCTGTAAAAAAGCTCTAACTTTCGAACCATTTGGGCTGAACATTGAATTTTTTTTATTGAAAGTTTGGAGTCAGGTTGACATAATTACATCAGATTGAAACAGTTAGACCCAGTGACACTGAGGGTTGAGGCGCTGGACGCCACACCTCGCGCCACTCTGGCGACCCGGGTTCGGGAACGAGCCCAGGTTGCTGGGGGTTGGCAGGGGAGGGAGAGGATTGAGCATCTGGAGGACAGCTCTCCTCTCCCTGGAGGGACTGGAGTCCCTGTTCCATGCTTGGCTGGCCTCTGGCGGAAGCCAGAGATACAGCAAGCACTGACAATGTAAAAGGGACAGGGAGTGGCAGACATCAATACCATGCCTTGACATCAGGGAACTAGCCAATCCCCAAGAGAAAAATGGGAAATGCCCTTCAGCTCCGGCAGAGACGGAGCACCAGAGCTTGCCCTCAATTTGCGACCGCCCTCCTGGCACTCTCCCTACCAATGCTATAGACTACTTGGGGTGTTGGGGCCCACCTCATCCCCACCTGGGGGGTAATCCAAGGCTACATGAGCGACGGAGGACTGACCAGGTAGGGCAGACTGAAGAAGAATGACTCCTTGGTGCTCCCGAGAAGACCAGAGCTGGGGGGAGGGAGTTGGAATAAATAAGAAAAAATTAGATTGAAACAGCTAATGTAGCCAGACATATGTTTTTACTACTGTATATTGCTTGTTGTTAATACATGTCCATATATTGAAAGACCGTCAGTTTCAGTATACCAGTACTGTGCAAATATATATATATGCTGGCACTGAGGGGCTGGCAGTATAGCCTAGAGGTTAGAGTAATGAGCTGTGAATGAACCTGGTACATCCAGCATACCTGGGTTTGATTCCCACCTCCTCCATTTGCATACTGTGTACTTTGCGCAAGTCACTTAACCACCCCAGTGCTCTTGAGTCACCCCTGAAAACAGGCACCTGTGCCTAGTGGGCCTTACGCAGAAGTAATCAGTTACAGCTACTAGTTACTTTGAAATAATTGTAATCAGTTACAGTTACTTATTATTTTTGTAAAAAAAGTAATAAGTAACTGTAACACCAATTACTTTTCATACTGTATTCTTTTACATTACATTTGATCAGTTGGTTATGTACACTTAGTAAACATATATAACCTGCAGTGTATGCTCAGGAAACTCCCAAAAGCTTAAAAAGGAAAATGAAATCTAAAGGCAGTGTTATAGCAGTGGTTGTCAGTGGCTGCTCCAGGAATCTGGACTGCTGGGAAGGATGCAGCCAGGGTCCAGAAATCCTGATAGGGGTCTTAGGCCCTGCACACACTTGTGAAAGCAGGTTGAAAACCATTTTATAAACCGGTTTAAGTCTTACTGTGTTAGAGCATCCACATTGTGATGAAACTGTGTTTAAACATGGTTCTTCAACCCAGTTTCTGTCCACACTGTGTACTTTTTGGGGTTGTGAACCTTACTTTACCTATAACTGTGCTATGTCACACATTTATTTATTATTTATTTATTTAGTTTTTGTTGACCGGGTAAGTGCACTAGACAAATCCCGCCTATTTTCAGGCACAACCCGGGGGAAGGGGATATGGATGAATGCCAACTGACCTTGAACCAGATGAAACTGTTGGTGGTATTTTAAGTGAAATACCATATGGCTGTATATCCTAGCAGCCCAAGCAATTCCAATATTGTGCATATCACAACTAGAAGCCAAGCACCCTTCAACGCATCCACACTAGTAAGTCAAACCATGTTTAACTTACACTGTTTTTAAAACCTCTCTAGAGACTAGAGATAGGCCACTGACAGAGCAAAGGCCGATGGCACATTTATAAGGTAGAAAAAGAAATGGGCAGACTGGATGGGCCTTGTGGTCCTTATCTGCCGTCAACTTCTATGTTTCTATGTTTCTAAGTTACCTAGCAGGGTTTTAGCATGGTTTTTAAAAATGGTTTAAATAATATTGTAACGTGTCTGCAAACCATGTTAATGTTTCTTAAACCATTTTAACTTACTTACAGTGGTTTAAAAAGTCTAGTGTGTACAGGGCCTTAGAGAACCCCTTCCCACCCAGCCCAGGAAGCAGCAGCCCCAGCATTTGGCCCCAGATGAACCATGTTTCTTTCAAAATGTATCTGTCATATTCCTTTTTCCCTCCTCCTTCCCTGACTCTTTACAAATCACCCATTACAGGTACCTTGATGCTCGTCAAAGAATTCCGAGTATTGTTTTTTAAATAAAATTTAAAAAATGTGCCTACATACAGAGTACAGACACTCGCTTCTATGACTAAAGGCTATATAAATATATATATATATATATATATATATATATATTTATTTCTTGATGCAAGTCCCTGACCCTCTGCCTGTCAATCTACATGCAGTTCAGCCAGCCTGAACCAGTAGTAGACCCCTTGCACCTACAGTACCACCATACCACCCCGGCAGAATTATACATGTTCTTCTCCTCCCAGTTTAATTTTATTCCTGCCTGGCCTATCAAAGAAAACAAATGCCCATGAACCTCAGCAGGTCCATAACAGCACAGTACAGCAATGGGAAGGGCAAAGGCACCACATTATTCTGCTCCACTTGGCACCGACTGGTCTGGTGCTGCCACTGGTAGTAGCAAAACATTAATAATGAACTGAGCTTTTTAAAATAAAATTAAACAAATAACACTAACTAATACTGACTGTCTGACACTGTTGCTGTTCACTGGCTGCAGTCTTTTACTAGTCAAATGCTTCAGATTCAGCCCACCTGCTCTCTTTGCCATCTCATTGGTCCAATCAGCCCAGCTAGCTGACATGTTTTAGGGAGTTTTCATCAGCAGCAGCAGCAGGAGTGGCAGGCAAGGCACATCCCTGGATGGATTGGACTGTGGAACTTTGTTGGTATCACGTCAGGATAGCGAACCAAAATGAGTGACTCAAAAGTGAGCACATCATTTTGGTCACTTTCAGGTTTGGCAACTATGAAGGAATAGCGAAGGAGGGAATAGCAACGGAGGATGGGAAAAAATGGCAAGGAGAGGGAGTAGCGATGGGGTGGAAGGCAGAAGGAGGAAGAGGGATGGGCTAAACAGGGAAGTGGAGTGTGATGCTGCCTAACTACTTGTGTAGTATAGCAGGTAGGGACACCGTCTGCATTGATGGTGGTCCTGGGTTTGGTACTACATAGAGGTATGATATTTTACTTTTGGCAGTTTTTTTTTTTTAAAGTTATTACTGTACTCAGTCCCTCATCTTTCCTCCATTGCCCCCCCCCAGTGGAGCTGATTTTAAACTTTTGGGGGTGCAGGGGGCTTCCCCCTGTAAAGGGAGTTAGGGAGGCATAGCCCCCACATTAAACATTCATTTACATATGCACTGATTTAGTATTCAGTGTATATGGTTGTGTGCCAAATTGGTTTTTGTTGGGATGTACTCTCTCTTTTGTGAGTCGCTCAAAATGATTCGCTGTTCCAGCACAGCGGTTGGATTTCCACTTGTGATACTGGTGACCCAGATTCGGGAATGGACTCAGGTTGTCAGAGGGCCGGCCAGGGTGGAGAAGGATTGAGCATCCCATCACTGCTCTCCTTCTCTGGGGGGAGGGTGCGGAATCCTGCCGGTGCAAGGGGGACCCCTGGTGGAAGCCAGGAGTGCCACAAGCAGATGGCACAACAAAGTAACTAGAGGGCGCGATGGACACAGGCATCATTGCACATTCCTGTCCCCTCAGAGGGAAAAAAAAAACAGCCAGCCTCCTCTCTGCCTAAATGATGCCCTCTCCTCAGCTGCAATTGGCTCCCCATGCCGACTCCTGTCCTAGCCTGTTCTTCGTGGCACCTTATGGGGTAGGTGCCATGTCTCCACCCTGGGGGGTAATCCAGGGGGTCCCAGGAGTACAGCTCATGTGAGGATACCACAGCCAAGGAGTCCGTGACCGAGCAGAAGGTCAGCAGAAAGTGAGGAGTGGTGCAAAAAAAAAAAGATTAAATAGAAAATGGTTTGCTGTTATGACATGGAACCACTTTTTTATCCCTACCCCAGTCCAGTGATGTGATGGCAAATTGTTAACCCCCTCCTCCTGTTCTTGCTCCCCATCATGGCTCCTCCCCTGGGCCAGTCCCCATGTACCCCATTCCCACTTTGTGACCTCTTCAGCCCTCTGCTGCAACAGGACAGCACAGACTTTAGGAAGAGACTAATGAGCTACAGTAGTATGGGGGGGTAACAATTTTGCATGCCTTTACTAAAACCATGATGGAAAGTGAAATCCCCCCCCCATATAGCTCCCTGTCCTTTTCTCCAAGAACCCTTTTGTGTCCTGTGGCACTCCGCACAGAACATTGGTGGGGTGTGGGGGTGACAGCCTACAGGTTTGGGCAGTCCCATTGTGATCTTTCTGCCACACCTACTGTAGCCATGCAAAAAAAAAAAACAATCCTGTAACAGACAAATCAAAGAAACTGTGGAAAAAACTAAATTAAAACAGTTATAAAATAGTAAGATTTTGGTGTAAGCAGAACATGTTGGCACCAAATAAAACTAGAAGGTGTCTGAGACCTTTCATAGTGAAAAAAAGGCTGGGTCAATTTGTCTGCCCAATTTTGCTGCACCGCTACTCACTGGCCTATGAAGGAGGATTGTGCTGAGCTGAACATCAGTGTGGTCTGAGTGTCTGACTCCACACCAGTGATGTGCTAGCAGATGTTTTAACAATGACCTCCCCAAGTCCTTGCATCCCATGCCCCAAGCATCCATGTGCACCAGTCTTACCACCACTGTAGCGTCCTCAGCACTCCCCTTGCACCACTGCCATTCCTGCATTATTGCTGCTACTTGGTGAGAGCAATATGCAATTTGCCAAGCAGCCATGCTTCAGACCTGAACTGGTGGCCCTTCCCGACCACACCACAACCACCAGTTTGCAGCAGCAATTGCCGTACAATTAATTAGCTCAAATGTTGCTCTTAGTATAATCCCATAACCAGTACCCTCCAAGCATGCCAGACTGTCCGCATCTCACAAGCTGCATTCATTCCCAACCCCCCCACATACACGCTTGACACATTCAGTTCAAATCTGTTACTCCCCAGTACCAAACATCAGTGTGATAGCTCTATTGAGTCCAGTAGATCATAAATGGCAAGAAAACAAAAAGGCAAGACTAAAAAGCATTACTCCCAGTGCCCTCTCATGTCAAACTACATCAAGTATGTCCACCTGCAATTCTGAAAAATTCAAATAGATTCATGGTGTTTATTTTTTTAAAGAGTAGAAACCTCACCCAACTGTTTGATTTGCCCCTTGCCGTTCACTTCAGTCCTCTTCATCCTTGACTGGGTGGTTTGCTACATCTGTCAGAAAAAAAATCATTCTCAGCTTCTAGTCCTCTTCTCCAGAAGCTGATGGTGACCAACAGAACATAACCAGGCATGGAGGCAAGAGACCTACTCACCTGTATATGTTTTAAGATTTGCTTAAAAATTCACATCCTTCAAAATATCAAGAGTGCTCACTACTTCTTCAGGATCGATGGACATATACATATGGACACAAATGTCAGAGATTTTCAACAGTAATTTGAATCTAATGTGCTCTTTACAACACTATCACAATACATTTATAGTAGATCAGTTCTACACATGAGCTTCAATATTTATGCCAACCAATAAGAATTCTTTTAAACCTCTACTGATGCTTGCACCAAACACAAAGGGTAACCCTAGAAGTCATGCGCCAAGAACAGTCCTGCCCTTAGCTTTACTGTCTGCTGAGCTTCATTGATCTTCACCAACCCAGTACTGAAATAGTAGTTGGCTAATAGAAAACACTCAGCTGGAAGCTACAGCACAGACACAAAGGGCAACCCTAGGTGGCATATGCCAAGAGCGGTTCAGCCCCTACCCTTACTGTCTGCTGAGCCTCACTGATCTTCACAACTAGGAGAGAGACCAATCATGGAGGAAAGGCAGATTCCAACAGGCACAGAAGCAGGGATTCCTTGACAGCAGCTTTACCTGGGAGAATCCCCCTTGGAGTGCACAGTCTGGGCTCCTATCTCCACTGAGGTGACTTATCTCTTTACTCACTCTGCTCAGACCCAGCCAGTGCTGCTCTCTCAGCACAAGGAGCAGTTGGAACTCTTACCCAGAATCCCTGGCTGCTGTATGTAAATCAGCATTTGTACAGCTGTATCCACTGCAGAAATAGTGGTTGGCTAATAGAAAGCTCTTAGCCAGAAGCAACAGCTCACACACAAAGAGTAACCCTAGAAGGCATACGGCAAGAGTGGTCCAGCCACTAGCCTTACTCTCGGCTGAGCTTCACTGATTTTCACCAACCCACTACTGAAACAGTGGTTGGCTAATAGCAAGCTGTCAGCCAGAAGCAACAGCTCAGACACAAAGGACAACCCTAGGAGGCAGACGTCAAGAGCGGTCCAGCCCCTTGCCTTACTTTCTGCATAGTTCTATTTGGATTCAGTTTTTAGAAGTAGCAGCTAGCAGCTAGCAGCTGAAAGGGAGATAGTGTTTGTTTTTAAAAGCATCTCATTGTGGAGAAATAAACTAGCAACTAAAAGGGAGCTAGCATTTGCTTTTAAGAGTACTTCATTTTGGAGAGGAAAAGGGGAACATCTTCTCTTCTTTTTGTGAGTGACTGATCGTTTTTGGCAGCAGTGGGTCAGACCCGCCCACCCTGCCCTCACCCCACCATCCCTAGCTCCATATTTCCTTTATAACCTGGAACTTTGTCACTCCCCCTGAACACTTCCTGGTGACTGAGAAGGTCAACTTCTGTCACTATAGCATAAAATAAAACAGAAAAAAGGGGAAAAAAGAAAAGGAAAGAAACAGTAAGCAAATAGTTCAACGAAGCTGCATTTGAAAGGAAGAACAGCAATCTCGCAAAATCTCATCATCATATAGGAAATACCTTGCCAGGATGTTCAATTTGGGGATACTACACTGTGATGTCTAAGGAGTACTCATCTCCCAGGAGCACCTCTGGAGGACAGGTCATTGCCCACTATGCATGAAAATACATGACCTGCAGGCCCAGCTGGTAGCAGCCTGGAATGAAATTAAAAGGCTTTGGCAACATTTGACTTGGAGCACTCCACCCCCCCCCCCATCTCAAACATCCACAGGACCAGGATGCTGGAAAGTGGTGAAAAGAGGACATGGGAACCAGCAAGGAAAAGCATGGACAACACAACTCGAGACACCTCAATTAGGACAATAAAATGCTTTGAGCTAGTAGCAGAAGGAAATCTGTCAGCTCCACTTAGGGGAGATGCTAGTCCTATCAAGAGGCTGAAGACAGCAGCAATCTCAGCAAACTCAACAAACAGCAGCAGACCTCAAAAGGACAGTCAAGGAACCATCAAGGGAGTGAAGAGTGCAGCAACCTTAACAACCAGAGCAGACCTCAGCAGGCCAATCAAGGAACCAAGAAGATCCTGGTAGTCAGCAACTCCATGATCAGAGTAATGGAATCTAGGATGCACAAGTTCTCACAGAAAACGGTGACAGTCAGATGCCTTCCCAGTAACTCAGCAACAAGAGACTGCAAGTGCATTGGGAGAGTTCTGGACAGGGAGGAAGGAGACATGGGAATACTGGTACACATTGGAACAGACGATCTGGCTGACCAGATGGTGGAGGATGCAAAACAGAGTATCGAGAAGCTGGAAGATAGGATTTCAACAACTGCAACAACAGTAGCCTTCTCAGAACTCTTGTCTATATGGGGTAAACATGGCAGCATGGAAAGAATCCAACTGGAGGAAATAGACAAATTCAATAATTGGTTGAAGAGCTGGTGCCAGACAAGAGGCTTACATTTTATCAGATCCTGGGGGAATTTCTGGAATTGATCACTCTTCAAACAGGATGGACTTCACCTCATACAAGAGTGAAAAAGAGCACTGGCCCAGAAGATGGAAGTATACCTGGGCCATTTAAACTAATCGGAGGGGAGGCAATGGCATGGAAAGAGGAAGTGTGCTTTTCCAAACCCTCCCCCAACAGGAAAACGGAGTAAAAAAGTAAGTACACCAATCACATTAGGACAAAGAAAGCATACAAGAAAGGGCCAGCATCAGAAAAACGACACAAGGAACAACCAGGAGAAAAAAGGAAAACAAAATTGCCCAACAAGAATCATGATGCTAGCTCATGGTGAGGAGTCTGCTTAAGGCTAGGAGCCTGGGCAACAAGATCAATGACCTTCAGGCTCAAATGGCAGATGTAAAGGTTTTTCTGGTAGCTATTATCTAAAGCTGGGCCACAGGCAACAACAAATGAGACCTGACCATCTGTGGCTTCACACTGTTGAGAAGGGACAGACAGGTGTGTGTGTGTGGGGGGGGGGTGCCCTCTATGTTAGGGATGGCACTGAAGTAATAAGATGAAAGCACCAAGGCTGGGGGGTCTTGGAGTCTCTCTGGGTCCACTTAGCCAAAAAATGCAGGAAAGAAATTGCACATGGGTGTGATATACAGACCCCCAGGGCAGGGAGAGGGGAAAGATGAACAATTAGCTGAGGAATTACAAAAGATGACTGGTAAAGGTGACATAGTGGGGGTTAGGGACCTTAACCTTCCAGGTGTGGACTGGAATAGCCTAGCAGCCAAAAGCTCCAGATCTCAGGTTTTACTGGGAAGATTCCAGGACTGCCTGCTGTCTCAACTAGTGAAGAATCAGACCAGGGTGGATGCCATCTTGGATCTGATCCTCACAAACTCTGAAGAAATTAGATTTATGAGGGTGGAAGAACCCTTGGCAAATAGCGATCACAATACAGTCTGGTTTGAAATAACCATGAGTGCTGCTAAAACCACCTGAAGCACAGAGGTGCTGTGTTTTCTGAAGACTGATTTTGGTAGATTGAGGCAGACAGTGAAGGATAAGTTAACAAACATGAGACAAGCCAGACGTGGAGGAAATATAGAAATATATTAGGGATATTGTTCTAGAGCCAACAAGACTCTGCATCAGGACTACAACAAAAAAAAATAGGTGTAAGAGGCCACTGTGGTTCTCCCCTCCAGTAAGAGAGGCAATCAGGACCAAACAGAATGCATACAAATGGTTCAGGCAACAAAAAGAGGACAAGGAGTGTGAGGATTATACTCAGAAAAGTAAGGAGGCCAGGAAAATAGTGAGGGAGGCCAAGGCAGCAAAGCAGCTGTAAATTGATTGTGGAGTCAAATCAAGGGAGGAAACCTTTTTCTGCTATATCAGCAAAAAAAGGAAAAAAGGGGTAATAATTGTAAGGTTAAAAGTGGGGGATGAGTCTCTGGAGGACAACGGACAAAAAAAAGAGGCCCTAAATGAATACTTTTGCTCAGTATTTATGAGGGAGAATCAGGGCCCACTGCCAGACAGTGGCATCAAAGCTGTGACCAGAGAGGTTCAGAGAATATGCACTCAGGAGTTCAACACAGACAGGGTCAGGAAGGTCCTTTCAGACAACAGACCCAACATGGCATATGGCCCTGGTGGTTTACACCCTAGAGTGCTCAGGGAACTTGCAGAAGAGCTGGCAGCAACTCCTGCGCACCTATTCAACAGGTCACTGGAGTCAAGGCTAACTGCAGGAAACTGCAGGGCGGCTGACATGGTGCCACTGCACAAGAGTGGAGACAGAAAAAACACAGGTAACTATAGTTCAAGTTTATTGCAGGAAAACTCCATTGATCAAACTCGTTCACAAGGAGGTCAGTCAGTCTCACACCAGTAGTGGGTAAACTTATGGAGACCCTTATCAAGCAAGATCTAGTGGAATATCTTGAAGTAAATCACCTCTAGAATGACAAACAACATGGGTTTTTGATGGGCAGGTCATGTCAAATGAACCTTATTATATTCTTTGGCGAAGCGACCAAAGAGTTGGGCAGGGGTCATGTGGTGGACTTGCTTTACTTTGACTTCAGTAAGGCATTTGACAAAGTCTTGCATAGATGCCTCTTAAAAAAGCTAGAAGACCTTGGGGTAGCAGAACAGATATTAAAGTGGGTATGAAGTTGGCTGAGGGACAGAAAACAAAGGGTGGTAGTAAATGAGGTGAAATCTAACGAGAGGCAGGTCACTAGTGGGATTCCTCAGGGGTTGGTTCTGGGGAAGTCCTATTCAATGTATTCATTAGTGACGTCAGCGAGGGCATAAATGGCAACATCACCTTCTTTGTCAATGACATGGAACTCAGCGGATAAGTGGATAGTACAGAGGGAGTCAGACAACTGCAGGAGGACCTTAAGAAGTTGGAAAGGCAGTCACAAATATGGCAATTAAACTTCAATGCTAAGAAGTGTAAGGTGATGCACCTGGGTAGGGCCAATCCCAAGGAAGAATACTGGCGAAACGGAGTCCAGCTGAGCTCCTCTGCTGAGGGACGTGATCTGGGAGTCATCATTAGGGATGACCTCAAGCAGCAAAGTCAGTGCAATAAGGCTGACAGCAGGGCTAGCAGGGTGTTTGGATGCATTTGGCAGGGGGGATAGACAGCAAGGACAGGGAGGTGATACTACCACTTTACTGGTCATTAGTGAGGCCTCATCTGGAGTCCTGTGTACAGTTCTAGAGGCATCATCTAAGAAAGGACATTGATAGATTGGAAGTGATCCAGAAAAGGGCAACAAAAACGATACATGGCCTTCAGGAAATCACCTATGAAGAGGGTTTGGGGCTCTGGAATTGTACTCGCTAGACACTAGGAGGGAGAGGGGGATATGATTATAACCTTTAAGTTCCTTAAAGGCATCAACAAGGTGCCAGAAGTGCTGCTTTTTACCAGGAACATCAATTCTACTACAAGAGGGCACAAGTGGGAATTGAAGGATGAAGTGTCCAAGAGGGACATCAGAAAGTATTACTTCTCAGAGAGGGTGGTGGAACCTTGGAATAGATTACCTCCCGATGGGGTGGCTGTAAAGTCAAAATCAAACTTTAAGCATGGGTGTGGCAAGGATTGGGAACAAACACATGGCACTGGCAAGGGATAGGATGGGCAATTAGGAGGACAGAACACCAGTGCACAATAGGTCCCAGGATACCTCGCTTGGGCAGACTCGATGAACCACAGGTCCCCTTCTGCCAAAATCTTCTATGTTTCACCAGCAAATCATAGTATGTACATAAAAATTAGTAGTAAAATGGTAGAGCCTGTTAGACATATAGACATAGAAACATAGAAGTTGTCGGCAGATAAGGACCGCAAGGCCCATCCAGTCTGCCCATTTCTTTTTCTACCTTATAAATGTGCCATCGGCCTTTGCTCTGTCAGTGGCCTATCTATTCATAGTCATTTGTATTGCTCCCTTATGCCTATCCCATGCCTGTTTGAAGCCCTGCACTGTATTCATAGCCACCACTTCTTGTGGTAAGCCATTCCATGCATCCACCACCCTTTCTGTGAAAAAGAATTTCCTCACATTCCTCCTTAATCGGCCCCCCTCTAATCTCATGCTGTGTCCTCTTGTCCTGCTATTTTTCTTATAGTTAAACATGTTAGACTCTTTCACATTTCACCTATTTTTTCACCCTCAGTTGCCAAGTAATATTTATAATATCCCACCTTTTGGTAGAACGGTATGTATTCAATATTTGACTGCAGACAATACAACTGTAGTGATCAGCGTTACCTATTTTAAAATAAAGAATGGTAATGAATTATACAGCAATGTACAATTATTTTTAATCTTTTAAATTCTTATATATCAAAAGGAATTAATATACTGTTACTCACGTCACCAAACACATATAGCACTTTTAATGTGCTGAGTCCCCAGTGTAATGGGTTCTACAATTACTGTGTGAAGCACATGAATCAAAATTAATATGTCCCTGAAATGTCTAAATGGGATGTATAAATTAGTTTTTTTTTCATTTATTATTTCACACTCACCAAGAAAAACCTCTGACTCATTGGTCCACTGCTTCATTTACAAACAACAGTGAAGCAAAGTACTGGAATGCAATGGTTTGTGATTAACTATAATATTAGTTAGTCTAATATTATGGCTCCGTCATTTACAGTCAATCGTGTTTTTACAAAAAAACTCCTTTCTGTATCCTATTCTTATTATATTTACCTCTGGGCCATAATGCATGAGGAAATTATATTTTTCCCATATAATTAATATAAACATCAGTAAAATCCAAATACTGTAGTAGGCACATATAAACGTGTTTACAAGTTAAACTGTAAATTAGTCCTTTTGGTTCTACTAAAGCCACAGTGTCTCACCTCACCTCCCATGACTGTTTTGTCTTACCACGCAGATGCTGGTCACCCCCTTTCCATGTATTCTATTACTGCCCATGACTACAGCCAAAAAGGTGTAACATTCTTTTATTTATTAAGCGTATTGACATTAATCTTTTTAACAAATAGACCCCACCTACTGCCATACCAACAACCCGCGTTATGTATTATTAGACATCCTGGTAACAACTTCCCATGTTCTTAAACCAACAGAACAACCAACAACGCAATTTGCAATGGCAATTGAGAGACCACCAATTTCACTTGCCTGCCATGCAGTGATTATTTGACTGTTGTCTGTGTTGTTGCAGTAGTTGAAATAGAAAACAACCAAAAATTTAAATGTAACAACAATGCTGAGTGTAGCATTGCAATGGTGGTTTTTGTGTTAGGCAGCAGACAGGACTCCCGCTCACTCGTGTGCATAGCATCACAAGTGCTTATTGGAGAATGGGTGGGGGTTGTCAAGGGATCGTGCGATTGGCCACTGGCAGTGCATGAGGAAAGGAGGAGGGCAAGGCAAACACAGCTGTAGTGACCAATAGGAGAAAGACTCCCAGATTAATTCAGGCACACAGCGACTGCTTCTCAAATGTCGGTGCCCGTGCTCCACAAGGAAGTCCTCCAAGTAAACTTGCCCAGTCCTCACAGTGTGATTCCACACCCTACCGATGAACCCTGACTGTGAGGAGTTGATCCCACTGCAGCACTGCTCAGATGGATGCTGCAAATGCTAGCAAAGTAATATAGAAAATTGCATTACAGTAACACATTACTTGTAAAAAAATGTAATCTGTATTTTGTTACAAGTAATCTGTTACCATTGCAAGATATTTGGTAATGTAATTAGATTGCAGTAATGTGTTACCTAATACTATATATATATATATATATATATATATATATATATATATATATATATATATAATGTATATATATATATATATATATATATATATATATATATATATATATACACACACACATATGTAGGAACAGCATCACTCCTTTTCTCTATCACCCCCACAAGCTCCCTATTGGAAAACGCGAACACTATACAATTACCCAGCTTATTTTTAAAATGCTTAATGAGTCCCCATCCTTATTTCTCTAACTTCATCTCAGTCTACTAGAGGTGTGCGGAACTCTCAAAGTTTGACTATAAGAACATCTGAACCAGACAAAGTTCACTGCAGTTCCAATGATTCACATTTCACATAGTGAAACAAAAAAAAAACCGGGAACTTCTCAAGCACAGTTCTCCCTAGGTGGCCAGAAAGAGTCCATTGGCCACCTCCCTGTCATTGCCCTCCTTCCAACCCCCTCCCACACACACACAAAAAGGTTTTTGGCTCCTTAGCACTGAGTCAGAAGTCACCACTGTTACTTAAATCATAAAGCCTCCCTAGCCTGACCCTCAAGGCCCCCAAAATTTTTTACATAATAGCTGTCCCCCATGCCACTGACTAAAAAACCAAAGAATGGAATGTGGTTCAATTAATAACCAAACAAACTTAACTCTGTCATTCCACTCCCCCATTCAACTTTAAGAAATTAAATCTCATCCACTCCCTAGCATTAAGCCAGCAGCCAGAAGTGGCTTAAAGTCAATCCCACAAAGTTCCTTCATTCAGAAACTATGGACTTGCCACTAGACACCAGTCCACAGTTTTTGGGGGGGATGTTCAAGATTCTCTGACTCAGCCATCCCACCAATGCACCTGCTCCATTTCTTTCATAGCAGTAGACTGACTGCAGCCAGCAGACATGCAACTGGGAGGAAGGGGGCGGAGCAATTGAGTGATGACACTAGACAGATGATTGGTCCATCTGGACAAAAATTTATGTCAGCACAGTTGTCAAAACACAATGACCTGAGACAAAAGGATCACTAATAAAAGAAAAGGAACATATATACTTATTTATTTATTTATTTAGCTTTTGTTAACCAGGTAAGTACACTAGACAAGACAATTGCCTATTTTCAGGTACGACCCGGGAGAGTACAGGAATAACAGATTTAAATACATAAGACAACATGGTACAGATTAGAACATGTTACAAGTCATGTGAGGACAGTATGATTACAGATTCAAAAACAGCATACAAAACTTAATAAGGCATAGTTTTAAACAGTATGTACACAACAAAATAAACACATTGTAGCAACTAAGAGCAGTACCGGAGGTACAGTATAGAGATGCAGCAGACATGACACTATTTAAAGCTTAGCGACCTCAGGGAGTTAGGTCTTTTGTCCAGGAAGACCTCCAGGGCAGAAGAGTGCTGTGATGGATCAGTTCACGGGGGTTTGGGACAGTCACAAGCCGAAGAAAGTTTAAGGTGGTTCCATAGGGTACAGTGGGGAAAACCAAAAATACAAGAAAAGGCTCAAGCTCGGGGCTCATACTTCACCAGCGAGTAAGCCCCTCACTCAGCCTAATAGTAAGGACATCTATCCCCTTGTAACTAATGACAACTCACATCGTACCTCTTTCAGATTCAGTCCTGTATCCTACAAACAGGTCGAGGACCTACATATCACCCTGGACTTCAAAAAAAGCACTGGTGCTGATCTCCTAGAGCCTCTTTTCCTAAAAGTAGGTTATCATTACCTGACTGCCCTCATTATGCATCTCTTTAACCTCTCCTTATCTTTAGGTGATCTTCCAGCATGCTGGAAAATAGCTCAGATCATACCTCTCTTCAAATCCGGCGACACTTGTGACCTTAATTATAGGCCTATTTCTTTGTTACCCGTACTAAACTATTAGAAAAGCTAGTCAACTACCAACTGAGGGAATACTTGGAAACTAATAACCTTTTAAATCCAATCCAGTCTGGTTTTAGATCTAAGCACAGAACAGTCTCTGCCCTCACTAAAGTAACTAATGACTGGCAAATCACCCTTGACTCTAAAAGACACATCTGCGCACTCTTTCTAGACTTAAGCAAGGCCTTTGATACTGTCGACCACAAACTGCTTCTAACCACTCTGCGCTGTCTTGGGCTAGACAACACTGCCATGAAGTGGTTTACATCCCATCTTATTGGCAGAAAACTGCAAGTTAAGGCACAAGGGGGCCTCTCACCACTCAAAATACTTCCAACAGGGGTGCCACAGGGGTCTATTTTGGGACCTCTTCTCTTTGCAATTTACATGAACAAGATAGACTCTAAAATCACTGAGGCAAACATGCCCCTTTTTGCAGATGATATGGTAATTTACACAGCTAAGCCCACCCCTAAGCTTGCATGTGCAGAACGTCAGAGAAAATTTGATGTCCTGCAACACAATCTTCTACAGTTGAAACTACTTCTGAATGCAAAAAACACCAAAGCCATGTTCATCTCCACTTCTACACATTCGATAAAATCTACCCCAAGTAATCATGTCTTAAAGATCCAAACTCTTCTCTGGGAGCCTCTGGGAGTCATAGATACATTCAGATACTTGGGTTACTTGAAAAGACAGAGCAAATAAGCTTATCAGAGCAAGGAAAAGGATTAAGGCTTGTTTTGGCTAGACAGGTTTACTGTGTGTTGTTATTTTTATTTTGTGCTCGCAGAGATTGTTACTGTTTGTTGCTAACATTTTATTGCTTTATTTTTCTCTGATTCAAATTGTTGTTGTTGGGTACACCTTCTGCTGCATTATTACATGTTGTGCCTACAGGTGTGCTTACAGATTACTGCTGTAATCTTCTGATTCAAATTGTCTTTTGCAAGGTATATCTTCTGTTACTGCCTTATTTTTCTCTGTAGCAAAGTGTTTCTTACAGGGTGTATCTTCTGTGAAATTATTACAGTTGGTGCTTTACAGGTTTTACAGTTTTATCTATCATTAGGATAAGCTTTCAGGGCTACTACATTTGTTGCTGGTGATTGTTTCTGCTCTTACCTCCTTGTTTCTTTCGTCCATGGTTCTTCTTCTTCGACAGGAGAAGGGCACAGCCACCCACCCCATCCCCAACCACATCACTCTACTCTCCTTTTATAGTGTAGCACAGTTGTGACATTTCCTCTAGCAAAGCAGGAAGGGGTGGATCAGAGGGGTATGCACACAGTGACCTCATTTACAGGGGCACTAGTAATTTAACTTGTTATAACAAGTTATACAAAAACAAACAAACAAAGCACAAAATCAAACTTTTGCTTTCATTTTCATCCTTCTAATTACTCTAACCAGGTTATAAACCTAGCAACTTATCTAGAATGGATATCATTAACTGCAGGTACTGTGGAACACTTTTCAGCAGGGCAGTTTTACAGGATTTAGGACACTGTCCTACATGCTGGGCCATTGGAGATCTAAGGGCTCAGCTCCAGGCAGCA
This sequence comes from Neoceratodus forsteri, assembly GCA_016271365.2. Lineage (NCBI taxonomy): Eukaryota > Metazoa > Chordata > Ceratodontiformes > Ceratodontidae > Neoceratodus > Neoceratodus forsteri. The sequence goes on along the minus strand of CM057458.1, from coordinate 21,083,539 downwards.
TGGGCAGAGATTGCATGCCTCAAATTGCACATTCAAGAGGAAATTTATTATAGGAACCACCTGCCATTTCCCCAACATCCTACAGAAGCACTTTGACCACAAAGGAGTAGTTGGTCCGGGAGGCTGGTGGTGGTTAGGAGGGGCAAATTGAGTGCCCCATCACTCGGTGCTCTCCAACATATCACCTCCACAAACCATATAAAAACTACAAACAGGTATCTTCCTCTGTCTCCGAAATCAAATAAAGGGGCAGAGGATACTGTAGAGCAGGACACTGCAGCACAGGAGCTAGCACAACAAAACTCGCCCAAAACAGGAACCAAAACAAAAAAAGCAAAAAGGAAACCCAAAACACTTCTGATCACAGGAGACTCCATGATTCGGGGAGTTGATACATATCTCCAGCCAGGGGTAATGGTCAGATGTCTCCCAGGTACATAAGCATGGAGAGACACTAACCGCATTGCTAAAATTGTTCAGAAAGCATGAGAAAATATTGACATCCTGGTACACATAGGGAATAATGATCTCTCCAGCTTGTGGAGACCAAGGAGCACCTGACCAGGCTGGGTGACAAACTATTATCCATTTCATCCAGCACCTCCTTCTCTGAGATCCTGCCAGTCTGGGGGGGGGAAGATGGATAGAAGGTCAGAGAAGGGGAGATAGGGGAGTTAAACATGTGGCTCAAGGGCTGGTGCCAGGAAAAGGGAACACATTTGTAGGGAACTGGCAACAGTTTTGGGAGCGAAAGTTCTTTAAATGTGATGGACTGCATCTGACTAAGGAGGGAGTCAGTGCATTGGGGCAGAAGTTTGATGTCTTTGCAGAATATTTAAACTAGCAAATGGGGAGATGGGTGCACAACCCCATACGTCGAATGGGAAGAACACCCCTCCCCCCTCAGCTAGTGGTCAAACAGGAGTTCAGCATGTTTGTAGCTCATTTGCATCACCAGGTAAGGAAAAAGGTCTGGCTCCCCATATGACACACAGGGGAAACACCAGACCTCGCCCAACAACTAACACCCCAAAATCTGGCCAATGGAAAATCATGTACACAAATGCTCACAGTCTGGGAAACAAGATCCTGGACCTGCAGGCAATAATGGCAGAGGCTAAAATGAACATAGTAGCAATTAGTGAGATGTGGTTTACCAGTAACCACACTTGGGAGACTTTAGTACCTGGCTATGTACTGTTCAGAAGAGACCAAGGTGCAAAAAGGGGGTGTGGAGTGGCCCTTTATGTCATTGAAAATAACAAAGCTACAGAAATTCAGAATACACATAAGGTGCCAGAAGAACTGTGGATCATCCTGGAAACAGGAAATGGGACAGCCATGAGAACTGGGGTTGTGTACAGGCCTCCAGACCAGGGGGAGGACATAGACACATTACTGTCAGAAGATATACAAAACATGACAGCTAAAGGGGGAGGTTCTGATAATGGGAGACTTCAACATGCCAGATACAGATTGATCAATACCAGCAGGAACATCTGCCAGAACTAGACATATGGTGGATTCCCTGCGGGGGGAGGGAACTCAAACAACTGGTACAGCAACCCTCAACAGACAGGGCTATCCTAGATCTAGTACTGACCAACAGAGAAAGGATCACAGATCTCCAGGTAGAAGGTCACCTGGGGGCCAGATACCATCACATGGTATGGTTCAATTCGGCCATTAGAACTAAATCATCCCATTCCAAGGCAAAAATATATGACTTCAAAGGAGCTGACTTTGATAAGATGGCCAACAGAGTTAAGCTAGTACTGGCAAGAAGAAATACAGGTGAGGGGGTACAGGCAAAGTGGGCAAGCATTAAAGATGCACTACTTGAAGCAACATCCCATTGTGTTAGAGAGAAAAGGAAGTACAAAAGAAGAAGGAAACCACTATAGTTCTCAAAAACAGTAGCAGAAAAGGTCAGAGCCAAAAGACTGGCCTTCAGGAAATATAAGGGAACGAAGCAGGATGAAGATAGGGAGGCATACCAAACTTCCCTAAGGGAAGCAGGTAAGGCAGTAAGGCAGGCAAAGGCACAAACTGAGGAAACATTAGCACAAACAGTAAAAGAAGGTGACAAGACTTTCTATAGATACATTAGTGAAAGGAGAAAGTCCAGAGGAGGTATTGCTAAGATCAAAGGGGATAAGGGGGCAAGTAAAGAGGAGGACCATGTAAAAGCACCAATCCTATATAGATACTTCTGCTCAGTATTTACTGAAAAGAAGGTAGGGCAGGGTCCACAGCTCAGCACCATGGACACAGGGGGGAGGGAGGTGTGCACTAGTCCCTTCACAAAAGAAAGGGTCCTACAAGAGCTCGATAAGCTCAGGGTGGACAAGGCAATGGGACCTGATGGCATACATACCAGGGTACTAAAGGAGCTAAGAGTGGAACTAGCAGAGCCATTATCAGAACTGTTTAGTGAGTCTCTGAACAAAGGAGAGGTCCCAGAAGACTGGAGAAGGACTCATGTGATCCCGCTCCACAAGAGTGGTAGCAGGGAGGAGGCAGGGAACTACAGACCAGTCAGTCTTACCTCAGTACTGGGCAAGATTATGGAGGAACTCCTTAAGGAAAGGATAGTGCAACGCCTGGAATCCATAGGAGCACAGGATCCCAGACAGCAGGGGTTTACAAAAGGAAGGTCCTGTCAAACTAATCTCATAGATTTCTTTGACTGGTAGCCAGAGTGGTGGACCAAGGGGGAGCAGTTGATGTCACCTACCTTGACTTCAGCAAAGCTTTCGATACTGTTCCACATAGAAGATTGATTAATAAGATGGGTAGGTTCGGGGTGGGTCAGACATTGGTCAACTGGGTGGCAAACTGGTTGACGGGCAGAAAACAGAGAATGGTGATAAACGGTATACAGTCAGAAGAGATGCAAGTCACAAGTTGGTCAGACATATGGCAACTTAGATTCAATGCAAAGAAGTGCAAAGTATGCACCTGGGAAATAAAAATCCAGGAGAAGAGTACACAATAGCAGAGGAGGTACTAACAGCAACAATAATGGAAAGGGATCTGGGTGTAGTTATATCATAACCTAAAGGTGGGTAAGCAATGTGAGAAGTCAGTGAGGAGAGCCAGGGCTATACTGGGATGCATAGGGAGGGGCATCACAAGTAGAAAAAGGGAAGTGGTTATCCCTCTGTACAGGCAGTTGGTGAGACCCCATCTGGAGTACTGCATGCAGTTTTGGAGATCTCATCTATGCAAGGACATAGGAAGGATGGAAGCAGTCCAGAGGAGGGCAACTAAAATGGTGCAGGGTCTACATCAGAAACCATATGAAGAGAGACTGAAGGAGCTTAATATGTATACCCTTGATGAAAGGAGGGACAGGGGGGACATGATAGAAACTTTTAAGTACCTCAAGGGAATCAACAAAGTCCAGGAGGGTAGCATCTTTCAGAAAAAGAGATGTGTAAGAACAAGGGGGCACAATTTAAAGTTAGAGGGGGGATGGCTCAGGGGTAATGTGAGGAAATTCTTTTTCACGGAGAGAGTGGTGGACACATGGAACTGCCTTCCTGGAGAGGTTGTGGGGTCTAAAACAGTGGGGGAATTCAAACATGCATGGGACAGACATAAGGCAATTATAGTGGGGGTTGCAGGAAGTAGGCTGTTGGTTAACTAGAATCTGCAGCTTATCCAGTAGGTAGGGAAATGGGCAGACTGGGTGGGCCAAATGGTCCTTATCTGCCGTCAAAGTCAATGTTTCTATGTTTCTACCTCAGGGATCAGACCTGGGGCCAGTCCTCTTCAATATTTTCATCAGTGACATTGCAGATGGACTCGAGGGTAAGGTTTGTCTGTTTGCAGATGACACCAAGATCTGCAACAGAGTAGATGATCCAGATGGGGTGGGCAGAATGAGTAGAGAGCTGGATAAACTAGCAAAATGGTCAGAAGAGTCGCAATTGGAGTTTAACGCAAAAAAGTGCAAGATCATGCACATAGGGAAGAGAAACCCTGAAGCCATCTATAGGCTTTGAGGGGAGTTGCTGGCAGTCTCAAGGGAAGAAAGAGACTTGGGTGTCATCATCACCGATGACCTGAAATCATCCAAGCAGACCACTAAAGCAGTAGGTAAGGCTAGAGGGATGTTGGGGTGTATTAGTAGGGGTATCACAAGTCATAAAAGGGAAGTAATAATCTCTCTTTACAAGACATTGGTTAGGCCCCATCTGGACTACTGCGTGCAGTACTGGAGGCCACACCTTCAAAAGGACATTAACCAAATTGAGGCAGTCCAGAAAAGATCAACCAAAATGGTGAAGGGACTGCATCAGAAAACATATGAGGACAGATTAATGGAGCTCAATATGTATACCCTAGAGCAAAGGAGGGAGAGAGGTGATATGATTGAAACATTCAAACACCTTAAGGGCATTAACAAGGTGAAAGAGTCTAACATGTTTCAATATAAGAAAAATCGCAGGACAGGAGGACACAGCATGAAATTAGAGGGAGGACGATTAAGAGGTAATGTAAGGAAGTTCTTTTTCACAGAAAGGGTGGTTGATGCATGGAACGGCCTACCTCAGGAAGTGGTGGATGTAAATACAGAGCAGGGCTTCAAACAGGCATGGGATAGGCATAAGGGAGCAATACAGATGAGTATGAATAGATAGGACATTGACAGAGCAAAGGCCGATGGCACATTCATAAGGCAGAAAAAGAAATGGGCAGACTGGATGGGCCTTGCAGTCCTTTTGGATTGACAGTAATCTCAGTTTTTTACACCATAATGATGAGCTAGCCAAAACATTATGTCAGAGATTGGGCATATTGTTCCACATCAAACACCTTCTCAATCAAGTGGCTAAAATAACTCTGGTTCAAATGACATTTCTTCTGTTATTAAACTATGAAGACATTCTTTACAGTCACTGCCCAAAAGCTGCACTATCCAAACTTGACATGCTGTATCAATGTGCACTGCACTTTATCACTAATGCTCCTTTTAACACACATCACTGCTTGTTGTATATAATGTTAGGCTGGTCCTCCCTCAGTGCAAGGAGGCTAAGGAATGCTTCTCTTTGGATACGTAGAGCCATTTCTGATAAACTGCCCTTATACATCTCCAAGCTCTTCCAATGGGCACAAGGGTCCTACTGCCAAAGGCACTACTCATTATCACATTTGTCATCCTAAAGGTCAGAACACACTATGGTGCATCATCGTTCAGCTTTGCCCTTCCCTCTCTATGGAACACTCTCCAAAAGTCACTAAGACTTACCCAAATACCTGGTGTTACCACCTTTAAATCTATGCTAAATAGTGTGCTTAATGAAATATGTAACTGCCATCCTTAAATGCCCTACAACCTGGTCAGTATATGTTTTGTAGTCCGACTAATATCCTATTCCTAGCCTATCCCACCTTCTTACCTCAATCACCTTCCTTCATTTCACCTTCTACGTAGCCCTTCTAGCCTTTTACTACTCCTCTCCCCTGCCCTCTGTAAACTGGTACCAACCCTTAAAGCATAAACCTTTTTACCTCTCACCCTCTCCCAAATTTTTCCTTCCTTCCATCCTCATTCTCCACCGTTCTTTTCCTCCTGCCCACATCCTCCTATTCACCTACGCCTAATCTCTTATTTGCTAGCTACCTTGAATTCCCCTAGAGTATTCTGGTCAGGATGAAGTGTATTCAGTGTTGCTCTTATCGTATGTAATGCCTGTGCACTTCTATGTCTCCTGCTCATTGTATCATAATATCTTACTAGTGCTCCTAATAATTCTAAATTGTATTTTTCCACTATTCATTGTATATGTTTTTTAAAATTTTCCATCCTAGGACCATCTTGCAAATGAGCTTTGCTCAATGTTGTTCTGCCTGGTTAAATAAAAATTGAACTGAACTGAAAGAAAGTTATTGTGATATAGTGCAAATGCAACATTGAACAGAGCATTTACTGTATCTCATCTGGTCTGCTCTGCGCTGTGCTCAGTACCGGCAACACCAAAAATACTCCCTTGTGCATCAGCATGCCTCTAGGTCTTCTTCAAGAGGTGAGGAAGAGGTGGTGACATATTGATATGCTAGATAGAATTTTTGTTGTTGGTGTACTGAGCACAGAACAGCCCTGGTGAGATAAATGCTTTTTATACGTTTGATGCGCATTTGCACCAAACGTTTTCCTACAGTGAAAGGGGATTTCGGAGGTGTGTCACTGCCATACCCATTGCAGATAAAAATAGAATGGCTTGGCAGTCTAAACAATTGACCACACAGTGTGGTCTTGACATCACTCCGTGCTCGCTGGGCAGAAACTTAGTGTATTTCAAAGAACCCGAAGCCGCTCCAATCAAAGGGCTTCGGTTCTTTGATTTGCATGAGGCTGGCTGGTCAGCAAGCAGCTTAATGGCTGTCAACACCCGCAGCCTGTCTTTGTTACTGCCAGTCCTTTGCCGACCACTGTACCTGAGTTCACCTAAATATGGTTCCAGGTACTAGAAAGAAACCTGAACTCAGAAACCTAGTTCGTTTTTGAAATCACAGCTAAAAAGCTCTTTAATTGCACTCCGAAAGTGGAGCCATGACAGTGGGCATGCGAACATGCATATTTGTATGAATGTGTGTACGCACATGCCCAGTATCACTGCTCCACTTTCGGAGCATAATTACTGTACTTTTTAGCCCTCATATCAAAAGAGTAACCAGTTTCCTGAGTTCAGCTTTCTTTCTAGTACATAGAAACATATTCAGCCAAACTTGGGTACATTGGTTCCCGCATGAATGTGGGGATTAATAAATGGACTGACAGTGTCCCTTTAATGTGAGCGGAGCAGGGTATCCACCCCCATTACTGCTTCTTTCTCCCATCTCCATCCCCTCCAGGTGGCTCCCCCACCCACCTGCCCTTCCTATCTTTATAATTTTTTTTTTGTAATGTAAGCAGAGTGAGGTGCCCACCTCTGCTGTCGCTTCTTTCTCCCCATCCCTTCCAGGTGACTGGCCTAATCACCCACCCTTCCCATCTTTATAAATATTTTTTTTTTATGTAAGCCGAGTGGGGTGCCCACCCCCACTACTGTTTCTCTTGACCACCCTACCCTCCAGGTCACACACCCCCATTCTCCATCAAGCCCAACACCGGGGTGCCCAATCCCAATGTCGGAATGCCCCTGTGACTCTCCCTCGATGTTTCCTCAATTTTTTTTAAACTCTGAAAAAAAGAAAACTGTCCACTGATGTCTGCTGTGCAGTTAGTCCCCCCCCCACCCCTCCCTCCAGTACCCACCCCCCACCCCCAAGTCTTTACTTAGCCACCAAGGGTGCAACACTGTTATCCTCTCTGGACCACAGATGCATCTTCACTCTTCAAAGCCGGACCGCAAACGGAGGAAATCAGGTAAGCATTCAATGCTATGTCCAATTACAAAATTAACCCAAGCAAAACAACAGTATTTCCTCTAAATATTCATCTCTCAAAGGGGAATATAGAAACACTAGGTCTGCAATGGTGTCCTCATAAGATTGAATACTTGGGTCTTTTTCTGGCTAAAGGGGAGGTGCAGACGAAGCACCTAAACTTGGATCCCCTGCTAAGTGTTATTCAGCAGGATCTTGACAGATGGCAGTCATTACCCATCTCATTACGGGGCCGTATTAACTTAATTAAAATGAATATACTCCCCAGATTGTTTTACCTCCTGAATATGTTGAGCTCCTGGATTCCCTTGGCATGGTTTAAAAAAGTCCTCTCCATAATTCCCTCATTCATCTGGAAAGGCAAAATTCATCACAGGGCCTACGGCAAACTGGCTGCGTCCAAGAGGTGCAGAGGGTTGAAATTATCACATTTTGGGATTTACTTTTGGGCCAGTCAATTTAATAATAGCTTGAGATGGAGTGCACCTAGAGATCGGGAAACAGTAGATCCATATACCCTGGCATGGGTATTAGTGGAGACAGAACAAATCTTACAGGCGGGACTATTGCCTGAGGCAATGTTATACCTATCTCCCAAGGTCTTGCTGAAGGGCTTTGCCTCCTTCCCCATTAACACTTCGGTAAGAATTCAGCCTCAGATGTGTTCATTCCTGGGGCTCAAAAACACCAAGAGTTTATAACAACCAGTTATAGGGAACCCCAACCTTAAAATTAGTGGGAAATGTATTCGGGAACTGGATACCCCAACTTACGGGCTCTAGGCTAGAGGACTTCCTAAAAGATGGCAAATGTCTGACCTCAATTGAAATCATGGCTAATTTTAATATTGACAGGGGCCAGGTTTTTAAAGAGTATCAATTACGTCATGTGGTACTTCAGACCTTAGGGGGTCTGATGGAAGCAAACAAGGAGGAAGACTGGGTACTTTCTTGGGGACCTGTATGTGGCAAACCTCATGCTGTCTTGCTCTTGTATGCGACTTTACTATCTAAATCCCTGGTGCCCATTGCACAGACCCTAAGTATTGGTCAAAGGCCTTCCCTCAATTTCAAGGAAAATGGGACTGCATCTGGAAGGATTTACATATTTACATTCCCCAAGACAGACTTAGGTTAACACAATACCAGATCCTTAATGACATGTATTGGTCCCCAATGAAAATACACAAGTTGGGACGCACACCGTCATCACTATGTACCAGGCGTGGGCAGCATGAGGGAACCTTGTATCATATATTTTTGGAAAGTCCTACCATCAAAAAGATCTGGGATATAATTAAAACCAATCCTAACCCCTTATTAGGCCTTGATGATTTGTTCATCCCGGAAGTCTGCGTTTTGGGTGCTTTCTCCTCTATCCCAGTGAGGAACTATAGATTCCATATGGCCTTAATGTGACTAACCTTGAAAAAACTGGTACTGCACCATTGGAATGATAGCCAGGAAATATCCTACACAGAACGGCTCCAGGACCTATTGTTTAATCTCAGAGCAGAACACTTGAGGGCTAGTCTATGGGGCTCCCTGCCACGCTATAAAAAAGTATGGGACGGTTTCCACTCTCTCTACACATTGCAGCGAGGCGTGTCCACAGGTTAAGACCTCTAGTCTGCGACTAATGAGAGCACGCATGGATTTGAATTGTTGAAAACGGGTGCCAGGGCACTTAAGGTGTACATAAGATTTGACTGTGTGAAGCCATGGGGGTGAGGGAGGGAGGTGGGGTGCATGACTGGTAACTGATTTGCCTTCTCCTGCTTATGTATGTTATGTAACCTTGTCATGCTGTACTTTGAAAACTTGAATGAAGTTTGAAATTAAAAAATTAAAAAGGTATGCAGTTCAATGTATTTCAATGGGGTTTTGAACTTACTGGCATAACTTGGCCATTTTTTGATAACTGTGCCACAGATTTTCAACATGCATTTATTGGGACCCCACCTCATGAACAATGGCAGTAAAATTAGGCAAATTTGTCCCGAAAGGGGATTTCACAGTCACTGCATGAAATCACCTGTTGGGCTAGAGTTGAAAACTTTCTCCAGTCTTGTTCATGAGATGGGGTCATAACCAGGCTATGTTGAAAATTTGGTATACAAATATTAAAAAAACAACAAAGCTATGAGCCTACATTGAAATGTGTGAACACGGGCTCGTAACTTTGGTAATTTTCAATATTTTGACCCCAAATTTTCAGCATAGTCATTTCTTCACAGCACCTCATGAATGGGACAGCTGTCATGTTTCAAATCCTGGCCCATATGGCTTACTGTCATCCCTTCTCCAGGTACCCCTTCTCCTCTTCTGCCTGTGGGGTCCCACTAGTCCCCCTACGTTTATCTCACTCACATTTACATGTCATTATAGTCTTGGCTTCAACCATCTCTCTGAGCAGTATATTCCATTTGTCTACCTCCTGCTCTGTGAAAAAGAACTTCCTCATGTCACTCCCAAATTTCTCCCTCTTGCCAGTGTCTAGCCAGTTCCTTACCATACTGTGCCCTCTCCACTTACTGTGACCAGGACAGCTTGCATCCAGGATTATAAAGGATTTCTAGTGAGTTCTATATGGCAACTAACTTACTGACCAATACCAGATCATATGTTTGCAGAAATATTACTGCAAGTCTAAAATACAGCCCTGTGGTACAAGTAAGCAGTAAGTCACAAAAAGGTGTTCAGCAACGGTAAAAATGTCACATCCCAGGAAGTGCTGTTTGGCATTAAGTATAATTGTAACATGGCAATAATCTGAGTGATTGAATGGGCACCTGCGATTGGGCAAACAGCGTCACGAGGTCGAACTTGGAGCGGGTATTAATCCACGATAGATGCCGTGTTGAAAATGGTAGTACTAATGTGAGCCAGACAGCTAGGTTAGCAGCACTGGGCACAGGTGGGGAGTTAGTGTTAGAGGCACAAGACTGGCACAGTGACAGGGAGACGAGCTACATGCACACGGAAACAGGGAGGGGACAAGAAGCAGGCGCGGACAGAAGCAGTACAGAAGAGAGTCCGAGACACATACAGTATGCACTGAAGTGGCACACGCCTAGGGAAAGTGACCCAACCAGCATGTAAATTTGTCAGCACGTCGCACACCGCGGCGAGGCAGCTGTCCAGCAGAGACCTCCAACGGCTGGTATCAGAGACATAGCTGCAAACATCGCCACATATTTTGAACTGCCATGTGAGGTGCCCTTTTTTCTTTCAGTACAGCCACCTAATGTTTTGACTGCATCAGCATAGTAATGCTGTTCTCATAGACGATTTGTAGGTGCAGTACAGATCTGTGATCAGCACACCAACTCCCTGTGTAATGTTGTAGTAAGCAGACGAAATACACTCCTGGTGACTCTCTTGTCTGGCGGCCCATGTTACAAGGCAATATTAAGCCATTTCGGCAGTGGTGACGACGCGATATCGAGCGGCTGGGAGGGTTGTTCACCTCAGCCTCTGGCCCCGGCCACAACCCTCCCCAACCATGCATTAATCCAGCATTAGATGCCACCTTCGTCGTGGCTTAATGCTTACTTAATGCTCCTTGGTTGACAAGATGTAGGCAAAATACCACATTCATGTAAGTGAAATTCTCAGTGACTGGTATCATTGTAGAGAGCAGATGAAGCCACTTCCAGTGTTTTAGTTTGAGCATTCTGACAGTACAATTATGTGAGCCATGTACTTATTTCATATTCAAGCAATGCATACATGTTAAATCAAGTATTAGTGTTGTATATGTGTAGCACACTCAAGTGATAGCTTTTAAACAGTCAGGTTCTTCGAAATTTCTTCCCCAATTTGTAAGTACATTTACACCAGGAGTCAAGATGGCTGCTGCAAATGTTACTCTCTGGATGATCCAGGACACTTGATGTGGTTATATGTACAGTGCTAACAAATGCAAAATGCTGCATTTTCAAGCCAAAATGTTTAATATCAGGTCATTTCATAAGCGAAATTATGCATTCCAGGGTTCTGTATTGATTTGGAATTATAAACACTCGTTCAGTGTTTGCTAAGGAGTACCGGTCCTGTTGCCACATGCCTCAGCACCCTCCCTAGAGTGCCTGTTATGGGTTACTGCCCACATACAAATTGGCTTGGATAATCTCAGCCATATACAGTAACTGGCTAAGTGGTGGCTACGCTACTTTAAAACTGCACAGCAATGTTATGGTAAACAAGGTCTGACTTCAAATGTATAATTTATATTTTCATAAGCTGACAGAATGCTGAACATGCATAAATGTGTACAGGCCTAGGGCTAAGTTCACCTGAGGGACCACTGTACCGCTGAGTTTCTGTTCAATTAAAGTGAACAAAAAAATCTAAAATATTGGTGAGCTGAGCTACAAAATGCAAATATCTGAGGATTACTGCAGATTTTTTTACAGAGCAGCAAGATGTTAGTAAATGACTGTGCTTAGCATTTGAGCATTGGTATGATGTGTTATACGGTATTATATTACGCTCCAGATTTTATAGAATGCACAATACGTGAAGTACAAGTAATATAACCAAAACACAGTAAATATTAAACCCCCTGCAGAACAAGTAAACAAGAAGTGTACACAAACTGGGACAAGATGACATAAACAGTAAACACAGTGCAAGATCAGGAGTAATATTAGTTATAATCGGGTAAAGAACAAGCAGTTAAGCTAAAGTACTGTAGTACTTAAGTAAAGCTGACCTGAAGTTTAGGTGGGAACCCAACACCCAGTCTGAGTTGCTAACTGATTCTAGAAAGCAAGGGCAGAACAGGAGAAAGTTAACTGACTCATCCTAATGAAGCATAATTTTTATTGGCTCATTAACAGAGGGGTCTTGCAACAAGGCTGAAGTGCAAAGTAATGCACCTGGGAAACAAAAACCCAGGGGAAGTGTACACAATGGGGAGGGAGGAAGGTATTAACAACAACAAAAATGGAAAGGGACCTGGGGGCAGTCATGTCACATGACCTAAAGGTAAGCAAGCAATGTGAGAACGCAGTAAAAATGTGCGGGGGGACACAGGGATGTACAGGGAGAGGCATCACCAGTAGAAAACAGGAAGTTGTTATCCCTCTGTACAGCCAGTTGTTGAGACCCCATCCGGAGTACCGTGTCCAGTTCTGGAGACCCCATCTCCACAAGGACATAGACAGGATGGAGGCAGTCCAGAGGAGGGCAACTAAAATGGTGCAGAGTCTACAACAGAAGCCATACAAAGAGACACTAAAGGAGCTTAATATGTATACCCTTGAGGAAAAGAGGGAGAGGGGGGACATGATAGAAACTTTCAAGTACTTCAAGGGAATCAACAGAGTCCAAGAGGGTAGCATCTTTCAGAAAAAGAGATGTGCAAAGACAAGGGGACAAAATTTGAAGTTAGGGGCGTGGCCTGACCAGGCAGAAGATGGCAGCATAGTTCAGAATCTCTGCAGGAATGACTGCAATCTAACCTCATCCAGCCTTCACCAGACCTTTCTTTGGTACCAACTCCTATGACCATCCTGTAATCTTACTGCCTGACACAGTTTGTAAGTCATTTTTGATCCATCATCTACTTATCCAACAATGAATACCTTTAAACATAGATTAGATGATTACATGCATGAAAAAAAGATGAGAGTATCTCCACTGAAGAGTCAAGTCCATGTACGGCCCATGGCTGATAGGACTTGAACAACAAACTATGAAACTATGAAACTATATTCAATTATTCCACACTGTACTGCAGCATACTAGGCCTCATCCTTCAGCACCATGGCAGATTTCCAAGTACAGCAAAGCTCACTTGCTAGAGTGGAAGTAATGTTTTCTAAACTGATGGCTGAGATTAATGATCTAAAAACCTCCACCCAACAGAATGCGACCACTCTTGAAACTTTTAGCTAGAAATTTGCATTTAATGAGAAAGCAACAGCCTGTAACACTACTACTATTCATGACCTCCAGGCTACTGTCCTCAATCAAAATCGAACAATTAAATCCCTACAAGCCAAAATTGCCGATATTGAAAATCGTAATCGTCACAACAATTTACGATTTATTGGCTTCCCTGAAGGTGTACAATTAGGAGACACTACTGCTCTTTTATTACATGTGCTGCCAGCAATGCTTAAACTGCCTCCTGAACTAACGTTAATCATTGAGCGGTCTCACCGCACTCTGGGTCCCAGGCTAACATCAGATTAGTGACCAAGGCCTATCATTGCTCGCTTCTTGAACCATTCCCACACAGAATTAATACTGAAACGAGCCAGAGAAATTGGGAAACTTCAGTGGCAAGAGTTTAATATTTCCATCTACAGAGACTTTTCAAAAGATTTAACCATCAGAAGGAAGGCATACAATCCACTTAAATAAATCCTGCACCAAAGAAGCTTTAAATTTGCTCTACGTTACCCCATGACACTACACCTTTTCTCAGGCTCTTTCTTCAAGGATTTTTAAACCTCTGATGCCTTAGCCAACTATCTGGAGGTCTCTCTCTCTGCAATCTTACCCTGGGAGGTTCAGCAGCAATTGGCAACCTGAACACAGCTTTGGTAGCCACATGGAGGGTGGATGACGAGGTACAGGAACATGGAGAAAGTGTTACAGAACTCACAGCCCCAAGAAGCAACGCCGCAACTGATTTGACTCCAAGGCAATCAACACGGCTGCAAGAGAAGCTTCTGTCGGGGCATTATTCTTCAAGACTTTCATGCTGTTCTAGCGAGGTTTCACCCCAAACATCCCAAGCTGCAGCCTCTCTCCTTCAAACAACCTCTATTCCTTGAGCAATAAGTTTGCTCTCTTGGAGGATGACATGCATTCCTCACAGGAGGATCTTTCCCAGCAAATTTCAGATGAACATCCCTCTAATTTGGACCCTGTGCCTCAGGGATGTATTTCTGCCGATTCATAAGGCAGAAGTTGTTGCAAGTTCCCCCTCAAATCTTTAGAGAAGCCCAAAGAAACGTAGGGCAAAAACCATGAGCAAGAACATCAATAGTCACAATCTTGCTAATAAATCTAAGGTGTCATGAGCTTATATGGTCAGTAATATGGTCACAGTTGCTATATCTTGGTAGGTTTTGCTTCTAGGATACTTAAAGGAAGTGCCAGTACACTTTTTCTGCCTAGTTGCCCGCTCTACAGTCTATGCCACCTGGTTGCTTTCGCTCCCAGCGGGTGCAGAAAGCAAAGGTTGTACATCGTGGCGTGATCAATTTACTTTTTGTTGCAGTGTTTAAACAAGCAGCTTAAAAGCCTTCAAGGGAACTTTGGTATATCAGCAATGCTTTTCTAACCTATTATTTTAGTGTTAGATCTTATACATTACCTCACTAAACAGGCTTTCCGTATCTAGCCTTTTACTCTCCAGTTTAGCAGTGCATCAGGTTTATAGTCTTTTGGCTGTTCAGTTGCATATCTTCAATCGGTATGCATCCTGATTATTGCCTTTTCTTTTTTCATATGTGAATTATTATATATTACAAGGCAACTTACCCCTTCCCTCTCCTGATGACAGGTTCTTAAGTATTATTGGCAACTACATTTAATCTATCTCCTTCCCTACGCTCCACTATTCTTACTACCTCCTGTTTACAATATGGAACTATCATTAGCTCTCAAAGAGGTGGGCTATGTTTGGTGTACTGTTGCAAAGAATTGTCAATCTACATCTTCCTTATGCTTCTTATTTTACTCAAAGCCTACAGATATTATAGAAATCCACTGCTGCGTGGTCCCTCCTGTTTTGGGGCTCACAGGGCCTAGTCTTATAGACTTAGTCACCCCATATAACACCTATTTAGGCAATTTTCGAGTAATTGGAGCTGATCTTTACTATGACTATCTCATCTGTCTACAGTCATCACCAAAGCCTATACCTCTCCTCATAATTCCAATTTGCATTTGGCTCAGGGCGTAAGGGCTTAAATTGACCTCCCCTTTCTTCTTTCGCCCTCAATATTGTAGTTATTATGTACTTACTCTGTTGCACTGCAAAGTATACTAAGAGTCACTCTAATGTGGTAATGATATACTTTTCCATTTATATTTGTTCATTTGCATTCCACCTGGCTCCCTGAATTCCTTGCTCTATGTCTAGGCTGTACTGGCATCTCGTATATGGTTCTTTAATTTACTGTTATTTCGAGCTGGTATATCTTGTACTATTACTACTAATGTTTATTAATAAGTTCTGGTGTTTAGCGTTATCCTTATACCTTGTCCTGTTAGCTTAGAATTAAGCTGAGGTTATTACAGTCCCCTGCCTTTCTTGGTATTATTCCCTTTCAGTTTAGCTTATCAGGAATACTTACTTTATTATATTACTGGGATCAGACTTAGGTTTGGGCTGATATTTATAACCAGTTCTCCTTAGTCTCCTCCCTACATCGACACCCCAGAGTGTGGCGAGAGAATCTCTTAGCCAGCTGGCTGACTCATATCTCCTCACACCCATAAAACATTTTCTTTGTTATTTAGCTTACTAGTATTGTTGTTGTTGTTAATGACTTTTTCCTTCCCCATCTCTATTCTAACTTTAATAAGATATCTGTGCTACTCATGTATCATACGTCTCACTTTTTTTGCCTTGAATGTTCCTGCCACTCTCTGCATATATGTAAGCTCTCTATATTGTATTCTAATCATCCTCTGCCTCATTTATTTGTCCCTTCACACTCCAGCAATTATTCTCCTTCTTTAACACTAACAATATGAGTGACATACTTTTATATAAATGGAATGTGAAGGGACTTAATTCTCCTTGTAAGCAGAAGCAAATTCTTTCACATCTCAAAAAAACATAAAACACAAATTGCTTTCCTTCAAGAAACAAAATTATTAGCAGAGGATGTTCATAGACTTAAAAAAGATTGGGTCGGTCAGATCTATGAATCATCCTATACCTCAAAAAAAAGAGGAGTTGCTATTCTCATTCATAAGAGTCTCAAATGGTCCCTTCTAAACTCTTTTTCCGATACTGAGGGCAGATGGGTGATGGTCAAACTGAATACCAACTCTGGTCCTCTTCTGCTTGTTAATGTCTATGTACCCAACTCTGATTCCCTGGAGTTTTTTCATAATTTAGCTCAACAGATTCTATCCTTTAACACTGATAATACACCAGTTATTCTTGGAGGGGGATCTTAACTTAGCTTAAAAGTCAGCATTGACAAAAGTAGCCCCACTACAGAGGCACACCCTAGAAGTATTAAAGCCCTCTCATTACTAATGCAAGATGTTGGATTAGCTGATGTATGGTGCCTCCTTCACCCCCATGATCGAGAATTTACTTTTTACTCCTCTCTACATAAGACAAACAGTAGAACTGACTACTGGTTAGCCTCTCCTGTTAAAATGGAAAAAAAATATTGATGCATCCATCTCTCCCATCATAATCTCTGTCAAATTGCAACTTTTGTGGGGCCCATTAGCACCTAAATATTCTTACTGGTGGCTGGACCCTCTCCTTCTCAAGGATCCCAATTTCTTACCCATGATCAAAGCACAAATTCAGGACTTCCTCTTTCACAATACCCCAACCGAATCTTCTATGTCCTCTGTATGGGAAGCTCTTAAAGCTATGATTCGAGGGAAAATTATCAGTTATGCTGCACATAGGAAAAGAGTAAGGGAACAACAGCTGGCTGACTTGGAAAAATCTCTTTAGGCTAAAGAAAATTTATACTTTTCTTCTGATAAGCACCGTCCTGATTCTCAACTTCATCTTGAAATTCTTCAACTTAGAGTTAAAACTGACAAATTAATTGCTCATAAAACCGAACTGGCCTTGCTTAAACTTAAATATAAGTTTTGGGAACACGGTGATAAAAATTGGAAACTCCTCTCTTACCAGCTCAAAGCAAAACAAATGGAATGACACATCCTAAGCCTAAAAGATGAACAGGGTACGATTCACTCCAGCAACCCCTCTATAAACTGTATCATGAAAACCTTTTATCAAAAACTATACTCTAACACAATCCTCCATCTGCTTTACAAATTCAACAGTTCCTTAAATCGTTACATCTTCCTCATCTTTCTACTCTTGAAACAAATTCTTTAGATGAACCCTTCTCGCTTCAGGAAATCCAGAAAGCTTTGTCTTCCTTGAAATCTGGCAAATCCCTTGGGGATGACGGATTCCCTTCGATTTCTATAAAATGTTTTCTGACACCTTATGTCACCTTTTTCTTAATGTTTATCAAGAAGCCTCCAATACTGGCAAGCTTCCCCCATCTTGCACCAAAGCAATCATAACCCTAATCCCTAAGAAAGAAAAAGACCCTACTCACCCTGCAAGTTACAGGCCCATCTCTTTATTAAACACAGATGGGAAGATATTTGCTGAACTATTAACTTCTCGACTTGAATCCTTGATTCCCAAGCTAACTCATTGTTCTCAAGCTGGTTTTATTAAACATAGATCTGGTTCTGATCACCTACGTTCCTTATTTAATTTAATTCACAAAGCCAAATCCCTCAAGACACCAGCTGCAGTCATAGCTATTGATTTCGAGAAGGCCTTTGATTCCTTAAACTGGGACTACCTTCATCAAGTTTTATCTTATTTTGGTCTTTCTCATACCTTTTGCTCCTGGATCAAGCTATTATATAACTCCCCTGTTGCTAAAGCACTTACTAATTCCACCCTTTCCTCTTACTTTCATCTAGCAAGGGGATCTAGACAAGGCTGTCCCCTGTCACCTTCCCTGTTTTTTTTAGCCGTGGAACCCCTGACTGCTTGTTAACGTCAGTCTTCTGGCATTATGGGCATACCTGTGAGCAATTCAAGATATGTTTCTCTCTCCTACGCGGATGACCTCTTAATCTTACTCGAAAACCTGAATGAGGCTGGGCCCCTGTTGGTTGATTTGCTTAATAATTTTACTAAGATTTCTGGCCTTACTTTGAATTATGGCAAATCACAAACTATGCCCCTTAATGACCACTGTAAAGGCTTTATGAACATACCTCTTGGATTCCGCTGGTCACCACAGGGTATAACATATCTAGGAATCAAAATTACTAGTAACTTAGGGAAGATATGGGACATTAACTTTAACCCCTTATTTGATAACATCAAAACAATTCTGGACAGATGGAAGCTTGTTAATTTCTCTTTCATGGGGAAAATTGCAGCCATTAAGATGTCCATTTCTCCCAAGATTCTTTACCTCTTGGCCAATATTCCTTTGGTCTTACCATCCTCCTTTTTTGCTAAAATTGATAAATTAATAGGTAACTTTATCTAGGATGGGAAACCACCAAGATTTAACTGCAACAAACTTCGATCACATTGGAAAAAAGGGGGATTCAGACTCCCCTGGTTCAAAGGCTACCTCTGGGCTTTCTGAATGGCCCAAACCGTTAAATGGTTTCAGAAACCTTCCCCTCACTCACCACCATGGGTTGCAATGGAATCCACATTGTGCCCGGAAGGGGTTCCCACTTCCTTCATTTTTAATCCCATTTCCTCTAAACTAAAATCTCACCCAACTATGTCATCCTCTGTTTTTTATTGGAAACTAACCCACAAATTCCTGAAATCCAATCCAACACCCTGGTTTTATGCCCCCTTATGGGGCAATCCACTGCTCACTCTACAAGATCACCCAATTTTCTGTTGTACATGGAGGAACAGAGGCATTTTTTTTTCTCGGAGATATCTTGGACCAGAATTCACTCACTCTTAGATCATTCTCAGACTTGCAGGTCACATGGAAACTTCCTAAACAGGACTTCTGGAAGTTTTTACAAATTCGGGCAGCTTATAACTCTCTCTCTAGTTTAGTGTATAGGCATACTCTTCTAAACCCATACATCTCGCACTGGACTAATTTATCAGTAAAATTAAATAGCTCCATTTACAAAGACATTATTGATAATCTACCTGATCAGTCTATACAGGCCAAAAATAAATGGAGCACTCTTCTTAACTACACTATTTCAGATGCACAATGGAGTAATTGTTGGCTTATTGCACATTATACCTTTAAAGATGCCCATAGTTCTTTAATACAAACTTAAATCCTACATCTTTGGTATAGAACCCCCTCTGTGCTTCAACAAATGGGCCTATTAAATAATAATAATTGCTGGCGCTGCAGTTTGGCCAACGGGGATCTACTTCATATCTTGTGGTCTTGCACTCCCATTAATAAGCTCTGGCATAAAGTCTGTTTACTTGCCTCCAGAGTAACAGGACAAGAACTACCTTTTGATCCCAAGTTATTCCTTCTAGGCATCCTTATCCCCAGTAGCTCTCTCTCCTCTCATATGCACATTTTAGATGGCTAAACATACTTTCTCTTCTGGTCAAACATCTGATTCTTATGAAATGGAAATCAACTCTGGTGCCTTCTCTTTCAGATGTTCTTCAAAGCCTCTCTCAGTATGCCTCTCTAGACCGATTATCTCATGTTACTCATAACCGACTCACTGTATATGACAGATGTTGGCAGGATTACTTCAAGTACATGAACCTAGTTCTTTGAGACCCTAATTCTTAGACATATTTAGCCCTCCTTCTTATTTTGCTCTCAAATTAGATTTTCTCGAAACATTTGTGCACAGAATTCTCCTCTTTTTTCCCTTCTTCCCTATTTTCTCCCTCTCTCCTTCCCTTCTTCTTTGCTTTTTTCTCTCTTCTTTCTTTCCTTGCACACTTTTCTCTTATCTTCACCTCTCCATTACTGAACATTGTTCATATTACCACATTTATCACTTTTTGCAATTTACTGAATGCCTTGCCATAGCCTGCCCTAGCATGTATTTCGTACATGGTTGCTATTTCTGATCCTATAATACCCTACTGATTGTAACCCTTCTGCTCTCCACTTACATCCTGTCTAGGTTTCTGTTTTATTATCAATACATGTATATAAGGCTTCTCCAATATGTTTACCCTAAATACTGTGTTTTGTTAAGTGATATTTTATACCTTACATGGAGGATAGTCTTCTATTGTATAAGATGTGTGCTTTCTTATATACTCGAATTTCAATAGAAAGATAAAGTGAAAAAAAAATTTGAAGTTAGCCGGGGGACAGCTCAGGGGCAATGTGAGGGAAGTATTTTTTCACAGAGAGGGTGGTGGATGCATGGAACAGCCTTCCTGAGGTGGTCATGGGGTCAAAAGCAGTGGGGGAATTCAAGAATGCATGGACAGACATAAGACATTTCTGGTGGGGGGTAAGAAGAAGTAGGCTGGTGGTTAACTAGGATCTTCAGCTTATCCATTAGGTAGGGAAATGAGCAGACTAGGTGGGCCAATTGGTCCTTATCTGCCATCAAAGTCTATGTTTCTATGACAGACAAGGGGGGCTTTGGGATCTAATTAACATGTCTATGTAGCATCAAATAATAAAGGCACACTTAGACTAAGGGGGGCATCCAGCCAAGGGCAGAGTAAAGTGTACAGTGATCAGTGAGATGAGCAGTACCTGAGATGAAATGACAGATACTCTTGTATTTTAAGGATGATTCCTATCTGAGATGTTAAATATTTTAACAGCTAGCCATTAATGCTAGTCCTATTGAGCTTGGGGTTTTGATCAAGTAATGGGATCAGAGTACTTAAAATGCTGAAACCCAAAGGTTCTGCTAATAGAAACATAGAATTTGATGGCAGATAAGGACTCCTGGCCCACTCAGTCATCCCACTTGTCCCTGCTAAACTGTCACCACAAACCCTACTTCTTTTTCCAGCTGCCCCCCCCCCCACCGCTTTGTAGCTAAGATTCTCTTGTGCCTATTCCATGCATGCTTGAAGTCCACACTGTTTTTGCCCCCACCACCTCCACTTTAAGACTGTTCCAGGCATCCGCCACTCTTTCAGTGAAGAAAAACTTTCTTATATCTCTTCTAAATTTTACCCCCTTCATATTGCTTGCATATATCTTTGTTCTTGTGCATCTTTTTCTCTGAAATGTACTCTCCTCCTCTACCATTTTCAACCATGTGTGGTATTATAGGTCTCTATCATGTCTCCCCTCCTCTCCTCTCTTCCATGGTATACATATTAAGGTGTTTCAGTCTCTCCTCATAGGACTTCTGATGCAGCCATTGCACCATTTTAGTTGTTCTCCTCTGGACAAGCTCCATCCTCATGTCCTTCCTGAGATTCCAGGTGGGGTCTCACCAGTGATCTCTACAGTGGCGACACTACCTCCATCTTTCTGCTGGGGATACCCCTTCCTATGCACCCCAGCATCCCACTGGCCCTACCTTCTGCCTTGCTGCACTGTCTCGCCACCTTGAGTTCATCAGATATGATTACTCTCAGGTCCCTTTACTGTTTGGTGACTGTCAATACCACTATTAAAGAAGAGTGTTAAATAGCTTAAAGCAAAATAAATCATACTAATAGAATGGGGGGACAAAAGAACTGTCAAAACCCAACCCTGGCTAATTAGCAGTATAGCCTAGAGGTTTGAGTAATGGGCTGTGAATGAACTTGGTACAGTACATCAACCACAACCTACAGCTGCACACTGTGTGACTCTGAGCAAGTCACTTAACCTCCCCAGTACTCCCAGGTTGCCGCTGAAAACAGGCACCAGTGCCTAACTCGCCTTACCTGGTTACCAATGAATAAAGCAAATAAAAATAAATGTTCCAAGCATTATGATGGGAGATACTGGGCAGGAGTTTTACAAGGGTTAACATTTTATTTTATTTTTTTAATTTATTTATTTATTGAAATCTCAGATCTCACCAGTGAGCGGATGCTTATTTGTAGGTTCCACATCAATTAAAGTGACAATACAATACAGATGACAGGATTGCATATGGTACAGGTAAGTTACAAGGTACAACAGTATTAAACAGCTTAGGAAGTATAGCAGTTAGCCAGCATCCGAGGTTAACACCCTACTGGGTCACAAACAAAGTGGAATGGTTGGAGGAGTAGGGTAGTGGGGATACTTCAGAGGGGGAAAGGAAGTGGGAGGGATGTCATAATTGGGTGGTAGGTAGGTGTAACCTATAGTGTTGAGATTGGGATCAATCAACGCGAAGAGTTGACAGGAGGTAAGTGCAAGTAGTTGGTTGATGCTCAGAGAGGGTGCTCATGGTAGCAGCCACATTTGCTGTTTTTTACTAGGTGCTGCCAGATTCTACCTTTGAAAGATTCAATAGTTTCAGCTTTGATAATGTCAGGAGGTAAGGCATTGGTCCATAGAGGAGCAAGATAGTAGAAGGCACGTTGTGCCAGGGCATTGTGGCATCTAGGAACTTTGTAGATCTGAGTGGAGGAGTTCCTTGTGAATTGGGTACATGAGTGCAGGGTTAGAAGGTTCTTGACCCCTGGAGGTAGTTGGTTGAGGGAGCATTTCTTGGCGAGGAGGCAGGTTTGGTATTTTATTCTGTCCTTTGGTTGGAGCCATCCTGCCTGAGTGTAGAGCTCACAGGTGTGTGTTAGCCTTGCCGCACCCATGAGTAGGGGGAACGCCTTGTTTAGTGTAGTGGTGATGCGGTGCAGGGCTGGGTCAGTCACCGACCCATAAATTGCCAGCCCATAGTCTACGAGGAAGACTATTGAACTGTTGATGGCCAGGTTCAATGCCTCATGTGTTAGACAGTGCCTAGGATCCCTATTCTTGTATTAATCACCCTTGCCGTACTGTCAATGTGCTGAGTGTACAATAGTGTAGAGTTGATTATAATGCTCAGGTACCTGGACTGCTATACATGCTCCAGTGTGTCCCCACTGGTGTTTCTGACTGCAAGGGGGAAGGCCTTATGCTTGCTTTGTGTGCTGGTGAACATCATTGTCTTTGTTTTTTTGCAGTTCATGACTAGCCTGTGATCCCTAAACCATTTTTCAGGTGGCTGAGAACCCCTTTTGGAGGTCCACTGCCAGTTGTTCGGGATTAGGGTTGCTGGTGAATATGACCGCATCATCTGCTTATAGGAGCATTCAGCCTGGGCATGTGGCTGGCAGTTGGTTTAGGAATAAGCTGAACAGTAGGGGTCCCAGAATTGATCCTTGTGGGACCCCTGAATGAACTGGTCTGCTATCAGAGGTGATCCACCCAATCTTGACCTTTTGTGAGCAGTTGAGAAGGTAACTGTTGAATCAGCATACTGATTCTGGAGAGAGCCCCATGACTGACAGCTGGTCCAGTAGGAGCTCATGGTGTACCGTATCAAATGCTTTTGATAGGTCAATGAAAAGTGCGCCAACCAGAGGACCTTGATCAACTGAGTGGTGAATGTGACCAGTGAATTCAAGTAAGGCCATGATGGTACTGTGGCCAGATTGGAAGCCTTGTTGCTCAGGACAGAGGAGTTGGTACTGGTTCAAGTGCTCAACAAGCTGATCCGCCACTGTCAGCTCAAGGGCTTTGGAAAGAGGGGGGATTATGGCGATAGGTCTGCAGTTGTTGTGTGGGGTCCGGTCACCATCTTTGTGCACTGGGGTTACTGTTGCTGATTCCCATCTCTGGAGGAACTGTGAGAGGCAGAGGGAGAGACTGATTAATTTGGTGAGTGGGCCAAGGACTTCTGCTAGGGCCAGCTTGACAAATTTAAGGTCCAGAGTGTCCCCGCTATGTCTTGATTTCCCCAGTGCCTTCTCCAGGTACTTTTTAGCTTCAGCTTCAGAGACTTCTTTTAAGTAGAAGTAGTACCATGGATACATTTGCACGATGCACCTGTGTTTGCATTTTGCATACAACTGACTATTGTGACCCTGTCGTTATTTTCATTTGTAACATGGCTCTGGACACAGCTCTAAAATACACGGAGCCGATTCGTCCAAAGGCGTCAGGTGACAAGTCCCAAGCGGTGATTAAGCCACAGGTAACGCCCACTGGGCTAGTACCACCTGCGGCCACCGTGGCAGCAGAGAGTAGCAGCCCGCTACGTCACCACCTATTGCCGCCAGACAGAGCGCTGGTGAGGCAGAGTGAGCAATACAAGTAACACACAGTATTTATGGTCTTGTCGGCATGCCATTTGACCTTGGTAACCATTTCTAGCAAAAATATTTGTTTCATTAAAAACTAATACTTGTAACCCGACACGAACATGGACAAGTGTATACATAACATATAATGAAACTACCAGCCAACCTTATTCTTTGCCCTCCTAAGGGGAAGCCTAGAAAGCTGAATGGTAATGCTGCAGAGTTCCCAGATCAGATACAGACAACCCTGCCTGGCTTCTGATACCAGTTTGCCCACCAGCACACAACCTGTAAATCTATGTTGCGGAACCCTTCCGCTGCATTCCCTGCCTTCAACTCTCTGTCAGCTGTCATCATGCCAGCAAAGAAAATGTCTCACCTTTCCGAGGCCCCTGAGGCTTATTACCCAGTAGGTACACAGTGCTTGCTGCTCGCTATTTGTGTAAATTACCATGAAACAATCCTCTGGTAGCATGACTTTCAGCACCTCTTGTGCATGTCTGACTGATCTACAGCTCACATAATGTCCCCGTGGCACTTGCCCTGTTACAAGCGCATTAATCACCTCAAGCGTCGGGCTCTGCTGGTGATTAATGCCCGCTGGGTGGTTGGACCCCTCGGGCTTTGCCCTCGGGCACCAACCCAACCCCCCAGCAGGCATTAATCCACTGGCAGAGCCTGAAGAACCTCCCAGTGATAAAATCTGAAATTAGAGCTGATTTCCGTAGCATACAACAATGTTTCTCTAAAAATGGGGACTATGCATCAGTGTGGGGCCAGATATGTGTGATTCACACATACCCAGTCCAAGAAGCTCCTCACCTGCGAGCAGGTACATGGTGCATGGTATGCAATACTACACTTCTCCACACGGTCAATATCTGCAGCCCTGCCTCACCTTCTAGTTGCTGTGCAGGAGATAGATAAAGGAATTCAGGTGGACATCCAATTGGATGCCCCTCTTGGGTCCTAGCGTGGATCCTCTGCTCTGCATGAGCAGTGGATTGTGGGATGGCATGGGAGGCACAGTTTGAATGTATACAGCTGAGTGTCTGAATGGCTGCCTCAACCCTCTCTGTCATCCTAGAGGGCTGGGGCAAGAAAGCAGAGGGGTGGTTGTGTCCACTGCAGCCAGTGGTCAAAATCTGGGGGGACGCACAATGGATGTGGCAGGGTCACTGCCTGCATATCATGCACCCCCCTCACCCAGCACTCTGTGCCTTCATGAATGGCACATAGTGTGGACACACTCCCAGACACGCCCCTGATCTAGCCATGCATGTACCTGCATAACCAGCCAGGGCATCCAGTATGGAAGGTATGTGCTTCCTTTTGTACATGCATGCAGGTGTTCGTGGGACCCCCGGTGCATGGCATTGTTACTTAGGATTGCCTCCGTGCTACTGATTCGCAGTGCATAGGCAGCCTGCACAATGGTGAATAGACACCAATAAACTGATTATGAATAGTTGAAAAACAAAATCCATGTTGTTTGGCACAAAAAAATATTGGGGGGAAGGGTATTAATAATCTGCAGATCTACTGCCCCAATGGCTGTCCTCTAGAAGACATGAATGACTTTAAACAACTTTGTATGCTTCTGTACCAAAATCTTGACTTCTGGGCACACATCACAGGCTCCATCCAAACTGTTAATGTCACCAGCCTGATAGAATGGAGATGGTGTTTTAGGCAGTCCTGCCAGTGTCCTGGCTTTAGAGATGGACTCTGGTCACTCAAGGGATGGAAAACTGCATGTTGGAGTTACTGCAATACAGTGTCAGAAGTTGGTTTAACATTGCTTGCTTGCGTAATAGATTTTTCAAAATTTGGTGACCCAGATAGGCACATTGGGACTCATTTCCAGGTGTGGCGTGGGGAAGGGGATACAGCAGAGAGTCAAACAGCAATAACAAAGTGATAACAGCAGGTACACTAAACTAAAGATGTTGCAAAATTTTACTTCACTGGTGAAATTGCAAAATTACTCCTACGAATAACCCATAGAATTGCCAGTTGCCACTTATCATTTGTATTGAACTTTCCTTGAAATGGCACTTTTGAGGAGAAGTCAAGCAAAGTTAAAACAAAGTTACAGTGAAGTTGCAACTACATCGTAACTTTGCCTGAAAAAGTGCCCCTGCACCTGCCAAAAACATCACAAAGGCTGCACTTTACGAATACGGCAAACTTTGCAAATTATTTCACGGAGCATAGTTTGCCAGCTTCGCACATTTCTACATGAAACATGAGCAACACAAACACAATACAAATGAGCAACACAATCACAATACAAATGAGCAATACAATCACAATATAAATGAGCAACACAATCACAATACAAATGAGCAACACAATCACAATACAAATGAGCAACACAATCACAATACAAATGAGCAATACACTCACAATACAAATGAGCAATACAATCACAATACAAATGAGCAATACAATCACAATACAAATGAGCAATACAATCACAATACAAATGAGCAATACAATCATAATACAAGAAATGAACTGCAGAGACAGAAAATGAGAATTGTAAAAAGCATGCGAGTATGTTAGTTATAAGATTGCCAGGTTGACAGCTAACATATTGCCAGATATTTGTGCAGAATTAAAAATGGATAAAATAGTGGGGTGGGGGGCTAGGACATGGTTTGCTGTAAGCTGGAGAAGCAGATGAAGCGTAGCTGTTGGTGCATGCTTTAGAGAAGTGTGACAGTAAGGGTGGTTTGCTTGAGGGCGGGGAGGGACAGAGATGGACTTGGAGATGAAGGCTGTTCCACAGTGTAGCAAGGCAGATAGAGAAAGCAGAGTGGCCTGCTGCAGATTTACTGGGAGGGTCATGAAAAGAACAAGAGAGGGAGGAGGAGGAGGGTATGGCAAGGTTAAGGAGAGACGAGAGGTAAGTTAGAACAGTGGGACGCCAGCGTTTGACCATAAAGGAGGAACAGTGTGAGAGACTCTAGGCCTCAAGTGAGGGGAGAGATAAGTTAACATATAGGGGCCTATGCATTAAGGAGTATTGACTGTATGCTACAGGCCTGTACCCTGGTTGCAGCACTACGGACCTATGAAGACAGGTGCTCAGTGTGTCATACATGATGGCAGTGCACTCATCAGTGATCCTGCCCTACAGATGTGTTGGAGTGCAGTGGGGTGGGTGGAGGGAGATGGGTGGAGCAGTGGACATAGTTGAGCATCAAATCGGATTAGCACCCCACCCGGGATACCTGATCCTATACTCTGCGCCAACCAGAGGATTCTGGATTCAGGGTACTGGGTACCCTGGTACTGACTGGGCCCTTTGTACTACTGACATGTGCAAGGTGATTGCTCCCAATCCTTGCAGCATGTCAGAAGGGCTGGGGGTTGCAGTATGGGGGTAGCAACTTGCCCAGGACACCATCTGCAGAAAGTAGGGGGTTTTTATTGGCTATGGCAGCAAGTCTCTGGGTCTAGCCTGCACTCTCTTCCACAGTGACCCATGCCTTTGTGAATGTGGCAGAGTCCAGCCCCACCCCTGGTCACCCCCCCATGGGCAGACGCAGTACTACCTGTGACCAGGAGCTAGTGCACATAAGGGGTGAGTGCCCTTTTCGTGCATGCCGCTATGGTTCAGGTGGGCACCCACTGCATGGCTTTGTAACTTTTGGATGCCTATGTGCTGATATGCAGTGATTAGGCATAGTGCACAGAGCCCATAGAGAGCAGTGATGGGTGAGACATGACGCACTAAGGGCAAAGCGGTAGAAGGAATGAAAAAGTGGCTCAAGTGTTACATTTCCCTGATGTGGGGCTAGACTCTACAACTTTCTGGCCCCAGAGGAGGACGTGCAACCTGCTAAGCCACTGACACCATTTTATTTAGAGGTCTTGCAAAAAAAGGTCATAAACAGACTAGACATGCATGCAATAATCTTGATCTATTTTTACCTACTTCTTACATTTTTCAAAGGGAATGTCTTCATTCGGTATCCCGTGATATTAGCGCTGGGGAATGGGTGCCTACAATATGCGACCACTCCCCAGTGCATTCGAGAACGGCTACGGAGGGGGCAGCCAGATGGGGGTGGGTGAATATAACAACAGGATGTCGCTATCACGTACGCGTGTGGAGGGGAGCGGCCATGCACAGTGAGGGGCGGGAGCGTATGTGAGGGGTGGTGCTGTGGTGGGTTGACAAGCCGACCCCGTGGCATGGTGGGTGGGTTTGCGGCATTGGTCACCAGGGTATTGGGTTTGGGTCTGGGCGCTGGTGCATTTTTGTTGTGCCCTGCCCAAACCCTTTTTTTTTTTTTTTATGTTTTCACCCCCTCCCCGACATGCACCCTCCTGGAGTTGAGAATCCTTAAGTAGGGGGTGCGGGGGGTGAAGTCCCCTGGTGGATGTGGGAGGGGCACAGCCCCCTGCATAAAACATTCAAAAACGAAGTCCCTGGTGCCCTTTTGCTGTGCGCCAGGGTGTCAGAGTGCCGAACATTTATTTTGGCACTCTTGACTTCTAGATAATGATGATTGCCTTTAGGCTTTCGCCATTATCACATAGAACCCTTCATTCTGCCTTCAATTTTTAGATTTGAATGCACAAGATCCTCTCTTACAACTATTAGTGTGATCTCCACATCTGTATTCTGACCATAACATTGTACTCTGCTTGTGGCAGTACAGTCGTTACCATGACTAATTATACTGTAGCTGTAGTGGAATATGAATTTAGGTTGGGAATCAGAAGCAAGTGTAGATAAATTGCAAGGGATTAAGATCCTGTTTTCTTTCAAGTGTCCTCAGTAATGACAGGAAGGAGAAAGCTAAGTGATATATATGTAAAAGAAGCTGAATTGTACCTGTCTACTGCATTTTTTTAAAGTGTTTACTGAGGTGCCTGCAGCTTTTCAGAGTTCAAATTATACCCAAAGATTTGTACCAGCACCATAAAGACATGTATACATACCTGTATGTACACTAAGTAAAGCAACATTCTTTGCACAATTCTTTTCTTTTTCGGTTTTACGCTCCTTGCTCCCCTCGGCCCTTGGTCCCCACGAGAGCCCTGACCGCACCTCAGCCTTATCACCTCACCTTCTTCTGGGGCTTACGTGCACCCATGTTACCCCTATGGTTTGCTCCCCATAGTACAGCCCTCAGAATGCGGCAAGGTCCCTTGGGTACACAATATCGAATATCAAGGAAATGTTTATAATACAGCACATGCGAAACACTTGGGTTTTGAAGAGCTACTGATGCCTCAAGAAGAACTTTAAAAAACATAATGTTTGGACACAAAGCAGCTTATATTTCTCATTAGCTCTATATTTCTTGTCCTCATTATGTATTACTGAGGTCATATGTATGAAAACAGGATACTTGTTCCTTAAAGGTTCAGCTGCTCCTATTGCTTCTTCCCAACCTGATGTCATAATCCTGTGCTTGTGACATTACAGTTATTTCCATGGCAACAAGATGTGATGTCACAAAAGAGCATTATCATTTCAAGTAAGGATTACGCTATACAGACAGCTGAACTCTGTGGGATAAAGATCTTGTTTCTCTGGGAATTTCCCCAGTAATAAATAAGGGAAAGGAGAAATCTATACAAGATACATGAAATACAAACAGAATTGTGTCTAGCTATTGTGTTTTCCAGTATTCTCCCACTGGGGTCAGCTGCTCTTTAAAGTGGCCAGTTTGCCTGAATGAAAGAGAAAATAAACTGATGCAAGCTACCGGCAATGTGTGCTTTTTGGTGTTTGGGATTCTTCTGCCTTCTTGGATTGTCTGATTACAGACCCAGAGTGCACCTAAACTTTAGAAAATTAACGCCTGATGATTTTTAGAATTATCTTTTCTGCTTGTGTGCAACATCCATCTATCAGGAGTGTGCCCAGGTCTGGGAGTGTGGGGCCTATGGTGTGGTGGAGCTGTCATTCTGCACAGGGACAGGGTATATTCTTTTTTCATCCATTTCATTCCTCAAGATGCAGGCAGCTCTGGTGCACAAATATAAATTGTACATGCATGCAAACGTGCATCGCATGGCACCAGCCTGCATCTTCTCTCCCCTTTAGCGGCTCTGTTGCACTACACCTGTGGCCACCCAGGTGGCAGTATACTAGCGCAGCTGGCTTCCTCCCTCCCTCCCTCCCAGAGGAGGATATCATCCTCTAGGACGCTCAGTCCTCCACACGCTGGCCATCCCTCAACGACCAACGCTTGTTCCCGAATTCAGGCCCTTGGCATCGCGAGTGGTAGTGCTGCCACTGCGACAATGGGCAAGCTTCCTTGCACAATCCTTACAAAGTGTCATTATGTGGAGCAATCCTTAAGCACTACATGTTATACTTGCGTGTTTCTTGATGAACACTATTCTTACGGACATGTACGATAGCAAGATTTTGCATCCCACTGCATTTTGAACTTGAAAATTTCTTGACTGGTGTTAAAATCTAAATTGTGATCTTGCAAAAATCCTGTTGTACTTGTAATAAACCTGCACTTATAGCATGCAAGAAAAATGACAGTTTGTGTATCTGATAAAATTCTTGCACAGACATGAAAAAAACTTACTGTAATTTTGACATCATGCAAGATCAGTTATAAAACTTTCATTTTCTTCCATAAGGGAAGCACTGACTGGGCCCGGTACAAGGGAGGGTCCAGCCGAGTTGGGGGCAGAATAAGGTTGGACTTTGGGCATCCAATCAGAACCTTAGTCTAGTTTGTCAGTGGGTCATCTGCTCTACATTTACAGGAGATCCTTGGATACAGCAGAGCATGGACAGAACTGCTGTATCTCCAATGAAAAGTGGCATGTGTCCTCCTCACATCTTGAACAGGCAACCACCCATGCCTTGTACCTCATGATGACGGAGAAGTTGGGCAGAAGCCAGTGCCATCCATCCAGCCCCAGGAATAGTGGAGAGTGTGTATACATATGCACTTTTGGCTGGTATCTCCCAGAATGTGGTCCTCACATAAGTAGCATCTTGAATGCCTCATAATGCAGCCACCCACCTGCCATGCCCACAACCTAGCCACGTGCTCATCTATGCGTGACTGCAGGGATTGTGTGTGTGTGTGGTGCATTGCATAGTGGATACTATGAAGTCTTTGGACTCCCACTGTTCACCAATTGATTTTAGTGCTGTATATACACTGCACATATTGGTGCGTAGCTACAGGACCCATGACTTGTAATCAAAGTCCTCAGCTTGGCATCCTGTTGTCAGGTGAGATTCGTGTGTGAACCCCTTTCCTTAGATTTGAGGGGAGGGTGTGTTTTTACACATTGTTGGTAGTGTTTATGGAAGAGATCTGCAAGAATGAGCTTGATGCCTTAAAGGTGTAGTCCAGTGTTTTGACGTAATAGAGAACAGCATTAGAGAACACAGCTGAGTCTCAGCTGTTAGTGAACATTTTGTGGTGCTGGTTGATAAGGCCACCCTTTGTCTGGAATAAGCATTTGTATCCTTTTATTTTCTGAGCTCTGAGGAGTGTGTAGAAGGACTGATCCCAAAACTGTAGCTGAACAGGAGGAACTAGGGACTAGGGAGGCTGTTTGACTTAATGGCTGTAGTGCAAATTATCTATTTATTTCTTTAGAATTTTGTTGAGCTTTCCCTGTAGTACAGTGATAGTGCTACTGGTCACCACACTGGAGTGATGATCAAGCACCTTCAGGACAGCTCTCTTCCCTGGGGAAGGGGATGTTGTATCCCACTGCTCAGCTGCCACCAGCTGGAGGCCTGGGGGCAGCCCAGTAGGGGCACTAAGAAGGGGAGACAAGCAGTCACCTGACACCAGGCATACATGGGTTACACAGCATGCATGGGTACCTCAACGTGCATGGGTGTCATGGCATGGATGGTGCCATGGCATGCATGGGTACCACAATATACATGGATGCCATGGCATGCATGATGGTGCCATGACATGCATGGTGCTACAGCATTCGGGACTACCACAGCATGCATGGGTGCCATGGCATGCATGGTGCCACAGTATGCATGAATGTGATAACATGCATGAGAGCCATGGCATGAATGGTGCCATGGCATGCATGGGTGCCATAACATGCATGGTTGCCATGGCATGCATGGTACCACAACATGCATTGGTAGCACAATGTGCATGGGTGCCTTGGCATGCATGGGTAACACAACATGCATGGGTGCCATGACATGCATGGTGCCATGGTATACATGGGTTCCACAACATGCATTGGTACCACAACATACATGGATACTGTTCCACAGCATGCATGGTGCCATAACTTGCATGGGTACCACAACATGCATGGTTGCCATGGCATGCATGGGGCCTCAACATGTATTAGTACCACAATGTGCATGGGTGCCTTGGCATGCATGGGTGCCACAACATGCATGGGTGCCATGGCATGCATGGTGCCATGGTATACATTGGTTCCACAACATGCATTGGTACCACAACATGCATGGGTACTGTTCCACAGCATGCATGGTGCCATAACTTGCATGGGTACCACAACATGCATGGGTGCCATGGCATGCATGTGTGCCATGACACACATGCGTGCACATCATTGTGTGCTGGTACCCTTTGGAAGACAACCATGAACTGGAGGACACATCCCTGGCCCATCATTGTGCTGACACCCCCACAGGCCCATCCACAACTAGAGATGCAGCGAAGTAAAATTCTGCCCGTGAAGTGGTCGCAAAATGGCCACTTCGCATTAGTATTCCGCTATGCAGAGTGCCCATTTTAAACCCTCACTTCGTCACTTCGTATTGTAGTTTTGACTTCACGTTGTGCACTCTACCTTATCCTGCTTTAAGGCGGAGTGAGAATTCACAGGCAGCCCGCACACACCACATGACTTGCACACACAGTGAAGGTCATATGCTTTAGGCAGGCAGGCAGGAGGTTACTGCAAAAGCACTCTCCAATGTAGGCTGGCTTACACATTTTGCACGGGGTGTGACAAATGTCTCTGCTGTGCAAATGGCCGGGGGTGGGGTGTGGATGTGTGAAGAGAGGTGCACAGGTGACAAGTCCACAGATGAAGTTATTTTCCCTGTTTTATGAACAGGGGTTGCTGCACCACTTGCACTAGACCTACTGCACTGACCACCACCACTGCTACTCTGACCACAACTGGACAAGATTTCTAAATCATAATCCTCCCCCTTATCATGCCTGTAGTAATCCTCTGGTGTTATTTCATCACTACTGCAGACATTCCTACTTGGTCTTACGCTCATGGAAAGGGATAACATGCTCAGTAAGGTTGATAGCGAGGGTGAATGCCCCACTATGGCATTAGCTATCATCTGGTGCCGGGTCCACAGTGCCATGTGCCTGTTCTTAAGATGTGTATGCTAGCCCCCCATGCCCAGATGACTCCCCTCTTTAACGCGACTCACACACGCATGGCAAAGCTGGCAGATTGCAACTGACTCATCATTTGCATCTTGGACACAAAAATCCCAAACAAGGGATTGTGATCCCCTACATTTATCATGTCCCTGATGCTGCTTATTGGACTCCAGTTTTTTAACACCTGAAATGGGAGGGGGGGTGCTACATGATTCTTGGACTCCAACTGACCACCATGACCACCTATGATTATTACTGGGTCATCATCATTATCATCTACAGGAACCGCTAAATCACAACTTTTTTGAGGAGGGGGGGATTTAACACCAACAGACCCAGACACGGCACCTTGACTTTCTTTTTCTCCGGTTCCCAACAGGGGTCACTGACATCATTATCATATTCATCAACATCATCCGCATCCACATTTTCAGCTTGGATGCTGTCATGAGGAGAACATGTTCCAACCACAGCACCATCATCATCATCATCACGAGATATTTTTGCGCCACACTTACAATCATTGGATGGCAAAGGCATGACCTCAACAGTGCTGCAAGAAATGTGACATTGTGAGTTATCGTCGCCAGGATCAGAATCATGTTCAACTACCATAGGGATGTTAATGGCCAGTATGACATCATCTACAATGTCAGTCACAGCTTTAGACTCAATTATATTTTTTGAAATGGTTAACTGGTCAGAAGTGGAACTTGAGGCAGCAATACTCATGCCAGCAGAAACTGCACTAACACCACTAGCTGGGACAACATCATCTCCTCCAACTATGAGAGAAGCTACAGATTGCGCTGTAAAAAACATTGATGGAGAAATCCCTTTACTGACATCAGCTATGCCCTTCTGCGTACTACCATGCCCATGGACAATCTTGCCACTGGTAGCGGTGCCATGGCCAGAAACAGCTTTGCTTGTATGTCCCTTTGCAGGCATTTTGGGGGATCACCAAGAAAATTCTAAACAAATTTAGATTTCTGAACTTTCAGTCTGGGTCAGTGGATGTGAGCTGTGGCTTGCAGATGGAGATTGGGCACTAAACAGATGCAAAAGCACAGACAGCTTAAGACTGCACTGCGCAATCAAGAAGAGATTCAGATGCAAAGCCACAACACCACCTTAACCAGTGCTCACAAGTCACAATCCAGTCTGGAAAAGAATACCTTTTGCCGGTTGGGGGGGGGGTGCAGTGCACTGCAGTAACAGTCCAAAACCAAGATACCACAAAGCAGTACAAATTCACGCAGGTGTGGTGGATAGCAGGTTCACACTGCTGCAATTACTTTGTGGCACAATAAAATGTGTCTGATTTGATGGCACGCGTCGCACACACACTCACACACACACACTGCAAGTAATGTATAGCAAATTGAAAACTTCAGTAATATAATCACATTTTTTAAACAAATTGAAATTATGCACTGCTATACCACAACAATCAGCAAAAAAATTTCAAGAATTACTGAAACTATTACTGTGTACATTAACACAGTTATACAAGAAAAATATAACCAAAACAGAAAGACTGCTTTATTCTCCCAGTTTTAACCAACATCCACCACAGATACACCCCTCTCCCAAAGCATACTTCAATTGTCTGTCAGTACACAGACTGAATGTTCTAAATTAACATTCAAAATCCACACACAAACAATAAACACTTGATGATATGAGCACAGGATGGTTTCCTACAATCAATGCACTAAATTTTGAGCAAAAAAAAAAAAGGCTCAAAAATGCTTTTTTTAACAGCTTTTAGAGGATTTGAATTGCAGAGCTCTGAGAGGAAACTGTCTCCATCTACCACTACACACACACTACACAGAACTTAGGCTGTGCAGAACAATCTAGAGCCCATGTGACCTGCAATTCCATGGATCACTGCAAAATTTGCCTTGGAGCTTAATAACAAGGCGAAGTGATGCAAAGTGCATTGATTTCTATGTACTTCACATTAAAATTGGTGCAGAAGTAGTTGGGGATGGCAGAGTAATGCAAAGTCATTGTTATCAATGGACTCCGCGTTCCTCATTATGACGTGAAGTACTCTGCTTTGTGTTGCAGATTACTTTCCAGATTCCGCATTACTCTGCGAATTCCTTCTCAGAGCCTTTTTGGCCTCTTCGCCCACCTCTATCCACAACCAAAACGGCAGGCCACCCACCATTATTGTAGTCTTGGGTGCATGGTGGATAAGCAGTAGGACCATGAGAAGCTCAATGACATGGATGGCGTGGTCGTGTTGGGTGAGATGAGAAGGTGAGAAAAAGCTGAATTAACAAAATAATGTCAATTTCTGTATACCAAGAAAGCCTCATTATGTTGTATGTGTGCATGCACAAGAAACATGTTGCGGCAGCTTGCTGCAAAAGCACGCCGTGGAGGTGCGGCACTGTTGTGGCCAATGCCCCCCCTGCCTTTGGAGACTTGGCCTATGTTCCCCAATGGGGTGGCATGCTGCTGCAGACACTAATTCAGCCAGTGTACCACCACCTTGAAACATTTTAGCCACTGCAATCAGGGGCTGCCTCATCATTGCAGGGCTTGCTGACAGGGCGCCCAATCCCCATCGGCTTCAGTCCCCCCTTCCCCTTGCCAATGGGGGAGTCCACTCCCTGTTGGCATAAGTTCCCCCCACTTTCGTTCTGTACCGAGGGGGATGCCCAATCCCCCATTGGCTACAGATCCCCCCCAAAACACTCAGGTGGCACGCTGGGATCCCACCCCAGCGTGCTAAATGCTCCTGAAAAAGAAAAAACATCCCGCAATGTTTTTGTTTTTTTTAAACCTGTTAAGAAAGAAAACAGTCCATCGTAGTCAACCTGCCGCCTCCCTAACCCGCACCTACCCTCTGCATGCCCTGCCTCCCCACACACACCCTCACCCCAAACTTACCTCTGGAGCCCACCGTGACAATCTTCAGTGGACCGGGAACACGTCTGCACTCTTCAAAGCTGACCGCAAACTGAGGAAATGCTGGTAAGCTGTATAATGGCATAAATAGGGTTTTTCAACTTTGGTGCATATCTCAGGCATTTTTGGGAATTTTGGCACCAAATTTTCAACATGGGGTTATTGGGACCCCTCCTCATGAATTCAGCCATTGTCATGGTGTTGTTCAGTCCCGAAAGGTGATTTTGCAGTCACTGCGTGGAATCACCTTTTGGGACCAAGTAACGAAACGACAGTGCCAGTGTTCATGAGGTGGGCTCTCAAGAAGCCCATGCTGCAAATTATTGGGAAAAAATAAAAAATGACTGTTTCTGGCGATGCATTGCACGGATTGCTACCTGCATTTCGTAACCACATTTGCAATATTTTCACTCCAGATTTTCAACATTGGCATTTTTCTGCACCTCCTTATGAACAGTACAGCTGTCATGTTTTCACATCCTGGCCAAAATGTGTTTTAGCAATTACGGTGCAAAATAGTGTGGTCGCTGTGAGAAATCAGTGTTCTGGACACATTAAGAGAATCACAATGACACCGTTCATGAGCACAGGTCCTAAAATGCCTATATTGAAAATTTTGTGATGAAAGTCCATAAATTGACTGTGTTATGAGCATGCATTGCGCAGTTTCCACACACCCTTGTAACTTCGCAAATTAGAAATATACATGCCAGATTTTCAACACTGGCATTTTCTCACACCTCCTTATGAACAATGCAGCTGTAATTTTTCACATCCTGGCCAAAATAAGTTTTCGCGTTCCAGCGCAGAATAGCACAGTCACTTTAGGAAATCAGTGTTTGGGACAGATTAAGATTGAGTGAGAGTGTGGGAGTGACCAAGCTCAATTGAGCTCTGTTGGGACTGCTGCGGATTTCGTTGTGGGCAGAAAAAGGTGCCAACACAGGCAGGAGCCCAGTACAAAAGGGCAGCCTGCAGTGCCAGGAGAAACAATCATAAAGTGAGGGAGGGAGAGTGAGCGACCTCAATGGAGCTCTGTCGGGACTGCTGCAGATTTGTTTGTGAACAGAAAAAGGCATCAATGCAGGCAGGGGCCCAGTACAAAAGGGCAGCTTGCAGCAGCTGGAGAAACAGAACAAATGCGTGAGAGAGGGGGAGTGAGCGAGCTCAACGGAGCTCTATTGGGACTGCTGCGGATTTCTTTGTGAGCAGAAAAGGGCGCCAATGCAGGCAGGAGCCCAATACAAAAGGGCAGCCTGCAGTGTGGGAGAAACAGAATGAGCAAGTGAGAGAGGGGGAGTGAGTGAGCTCAGCGGAGCTCTGTTGGGACTGCTGTGGATTTCTTTGTGGACAGTAAAAGGCGCCAATGGAGGCAGGAGCCCAGTACAAAAGGGCAGCCTGCAGCGCCAGGAGAAACAGAATGAGTGAGTGAGAGAAAGGGAGTGAGCAACCTCAACGGAGCTCTGTCGGGACAGCTGTGAACATCATTGTGGGCAGCAAAAGGCACCAACACAGGCAGGAGCCCAGTTCAAAAGGGCAGCCTGCAGCACCAGGAGAAACAGAATGACTGAGTGACTGAGGGGGAGTAAACGAGCTCAATGGAGCTCTGTCGGGACTGCTGCAGATTTCTTTGTGGGCAAAAAAGGTGCCAATGCAGGCAGAAGCCCAGTACAAAAGGGTAGCCTACAGCTCCAGGAGAAATAAAATGAGTGAGTGAGAGATGGGGAGTGAGCGATCTTAACGGAGCTCTGTTGAGACAGCTGTGAATTTCTTTGTGGGCAGAAAAAGGCACCAATGCAAGCAGGAGCCCGGTACAAAAGGGCAGCCTGCAGCACTGGGAGAAATAGACCCCGGAGCAGTCATCGGCAGTTGAAATAGTCAGTTGCAATTCAATGCAATTGCAATCAGTTGCAATTGCATTGGATTGCAGTCATAAAATAGTGGAGTTGAAATCCACTGCAGTTGATGATTCCATGACCCATCCAGGTTTGTTTCTGTGGTACACTGCAGTGTGTTTTCTCTTTTTTTCTTTCCAGGGGAGAAGGGGGCTGGGGGGACTGCGAATATCTAACAGTCCTCAACTGCCAGCACTGAGTCTTACAGCCAATAAAATGCACCCCTGGCTCCTGAACATGAAACTTCCACCAATTAGGAGAGATAGAAGGAGGAGAGAGGAGCTTGAGAGTGTCTGTGACTGGCTGCATGAGATGGCGGGGAGGGCATGCCTAGGTAGGAGAGGAGACTGTCAGGAGAAGAGGCATCTGTGTTGGTGTGTGGGCAACAGAGTGAGCAGCGTTTTTCTGCATGGATGAAGTTTGGTTGTTCAGCCATTAACTTAAAAATAAGTTCACTGTGTCCCCTGTCCTGATGTGTCCGGTGCCTGGAGAGAGACTAGTGTGTGGCTGTGCAGGTCCCAGTCAGTCCTCCAGCAAAGTCAAGCAACAATCGTGTATAGGCAGCAAGTCAGTGGTCTGATCATGGTTGGGATCAGCCTGTGACCCAATCGGCCGGGCCCATTGGGCAACTCTCACTCAGCCTTGGTCAGGTTTTCAGAGTTGGCAAGGAGGAGGAGTGGTAGGTGCATTAGTTCCACTGCGCAGAGTGCCAGAGTGGTGACATGGGTCTGGGTTGGGGACCGACTGTGCAGGTTAGGAGGAGGGAGCACACAGCTCAAAGAAACGCCGACACCTCCACCGAGTAGAACAGCAGTGGTAGCCTGAGCCATGGAGCCACCCACCACTGAATCATCAGCCAACACCTGACCGAACTGGCAACAGGCTACTACAGTGAGCAAGGTACTGTATGAGATGTGTATGCAAGGCCCACCAGGGCTGGGCAGTGCACAGTAGGAAGGAGGAGGATGGACTCTCACAGACTACTCAGTCTGTCTGTGTGTCTGCTGCATGCTAGGCTGGCTTGTCTGGCTGGTTGAGGGTTTGGGGACACGGGATGCTGAACCTGGAAAGCCAAGGTGATCGATCATCATTGATCTACTGCTGGTGGCTCAGCTGGAGTCTCTCTGACTGTGGTGGCATTGTGAATAAGTCAGACTCCCCACGAGGTCATGTAGCAGGCCAGGTGCAGGTGGTCGGTTGGTGAGTTCCTAGACCCATAGAAGGCCGGAGCACAGAGCATGGTTGGTCAGTTCCAATGGACAAAATGTTTCTTGATTCCCACTGTAGGAATCAGACAGACTAAATATTAAAGTCCTCATGGCAAGATAAATAAAATAAAAAAAAAAACACATTAGTGTACATGTTGAAAGCCAAGACAAGGTCAGAAACTGTGTCAGAAAATGTTTTTTTAATTTGCATGAATTTTTTAACTTTATATTTAAGCTATAGATACATCTCAGTTCTGGTATACCTGGGTCTACCATGCCGGTTCAACATTCTTTATGTCAACCGGCATTATGCCGACAGGAATCAAGTTGACCACAAGTTGCAGTCTACATGATTCCTGTGTGTCTCCCAGTCCTTTTTTTTTTATCAGGGCTCTTAGCTCTCCAACCCCCAGAGGGCTTGCTCCCCATCATTTGGATTCTCAACTCCAGTCGGAGTTGATTAGGAGTTAGGGGTGCAGGACGGGGAGACAATGCTCCTGTCTCAGGCACACCAACACAGTGACCTGTTGGTAAAGTGTTGATATTGCTGAAAGGTATGTATTTTGCTGGGTTGGTGTCACCGTAAGGGTGCGATACCAGTATACACTACAGGAGGTATTTCTAGGGGACCTCCCATAAACTGTTTTTAGTCTCACAGATTCTACGACTACTAGTAAACTAACATATATTGATGGTTAGCTCTGTTTGCAAAAGGGTACCTTCTAGCTTCTGTGGTGTGTTTAAGAGGCCCTACCTATACTGTATTTTAGACTCACAGTTCTTTTTCTAAGTAACTAGTATTACTGCTGCTTATTTTTCTACACCATATACTGTTTTACTGCCCTGCTTCAACTTGTTACTTTCAGGGACTTAGTATATTTTGTTGCTGTTTTGACTGGTTATTGTGCTTTAGTGGGTCCCTGCTGTGTGTAGATTTGTTTCACTGCACTCTGTATTTGCATTTTAAAGAGCAGCCAGCTTCTTAGCTGCTGCTGCCAAGTTGCTGCCCCCTCCAACATATACAGTACCTCACCTGCCCCAGAGTACAGGGGCATTAAGAATTCCTTTTGTTTCTGACCATTTATGATGTTATAATGCTGCTAAATCCCAAATACTAAAATTGGAGTTGCTTCCTGACCTTAGCCCACCGATATGCCCTCATGTATGCACATGTAGACCCATTTTGTGATATCAGAAGGTGAAGGCTGTGTGTGTGCATGCCCCATTGATTTGGGGAAGGGGGACTTTTCCATACATTTTATTAACTTTTATAGTCACAATTTTAATAAAAAAAGATTCAAAGTTAAAAAAGTATGACAAACTACTACATAATAAAATTCAACGATGGTGAAAGTTGAAAAAATTGGTTGGATTTTCTTCAGTTAGTTGAAGTCAGAAATTTCAAACTAGTTGAAAAAATCAGTCATAATGTGTGGTAAGTCAGTCATAATTGTTTTTTCAACTGACTCCAGGGTCTAGGGAGAAATAGAACGAGTGAGTGAAAGAGGGGGAGTGAACGAGCTCAGTGGAGCTCTGCCAGGACTTTAGAGTTGCCCACCTCCCGCCTAGGGTCCTTTGTGGTCCTATATTACAGCAGGGTCTCTGGAATGGACGCAAAGCAATGACTGGATACTTTTAGGATTGCTGTAATAATACAGATTTAGTTGTTTTGTTTCTCTAACTGAGCTGAGTACTAAGCTATGCTGTTATGATTGCTGTAATAATACAACGGATGTCTTGGGTGGGGTTCTTAGTTCTTAGGCATGGCACTTTCATTTCCAAATACCTAAACAGCACATATAAGCAAGCAACATTCGGCATTGACAAATGTTTGTTTACTGTACGTCAGACAACTATTTTTCAAGAGCCTCATGGGGGACAGTTACAGAAGCTGAGATGGCACTTGAAGGTTACAAATGTGAAGGTTACAAATATAGCTTAAGACATAGGATGGGAGTTTCATACAGTTGGAAGCCATACTTGCAATCCCATTTTAAATGCATACTGCATCCATGCAGATGAGTCCAGATGTCTACATCCTATACACAGACATCTGGATACATTCGCAATGATTCTCAAAGTTTACAGTAATTTCTGCTGCAACAGTAGGAATTACGTCCATGGATGCAAGTGCAGAATCCCATCCCAGGAGTCAGACAAACTTTTCATGGTCTAACTTCTGGAACAGATTTTGGCACTCGCTTCCAATAAATGGATGTAAGGTACTGAGAATCTCCTTCATTAAGTTATACAATGTGTGTAACCCCCCTGCAAATGGGGGTTCCCAAAAGACTTCCCAGGAGCTTGCTTGAATGCTCCAAGCCTGAATGGTGTTTGGCATTTAAGCCATTTATCAGTGAGTGTTTTTAGAACCTCTGGTACTGTCTCTTTAAGAGCTGTCTGCTTGCAGACATAATTAGTTTGTATGGGGACTGTGTGTTTCTTTGATTGAGTACCACTCAAGCTGCTGCAATTCACTTCATTTTGCAGTCACTAGGGTGCAAAGGAACCTTTCTGAAAGATGTAACTGTTTGCCAGAAATTATTTAGAGTAATAATGAAATTACAGTTTGTCTAACCTGCTTTCTTTGCAGTCAGAACTGTGTCTGCTAGTTCCCATTCTAATTTTGAACTGCTGAACTGGACCAATCAGTGTGGGGTAAGCTAGCTCTAAAATGGTGCCTTGGACGAATCAGAACTTGACTCATAATCTGAGCCAGCCACAAGAGGATTGTATGGGCAGTGACTCTGGGAGATGTAGTTTAGACTTCAGTGCCTTTTGGACCAACAGCAGCAGTCTATTGTGAGTGACAGCCAATCCAGTCAAGAACTGGGAGGAACTCAAAGGAAGTGCCGGTTTTGTCGGTTGGAGTTCAGTTGAGCTTTGGGAGTGAAGAAGGAAGGAGCCCTGTGCTTTTCAGTGTGCAGTTTTAGTCAAAAAAGCGTGTAAGGCCCAGAGTTCCGGTCTGCAGCTTGTGTAACAGCTTGTTAGGACTGAATCCGTCCTGTGAAAAGAATCAAGGATCTCTGAAGAGTAGAAACCAGGCTCACCCTGTAGAGACTGGAGGAATTGCTGAAAATTGCAGTCGGTCTGTCAGGAACTGAATCTGCTGTGTGTTCTCCGGTATTGTGCAGTAATTGCGATCGGGATACAGATGCAGCCTGCCTGGTATAGTGCTTTCTTATATGGATGTGTGAAGAGGTTTGTGTACCTCAAGTGAGCTCTGCTGACATTGAAGGACCCTATCTTATTTGGAGGTCGTGAGTACTAATTCAGGGTCGCTCCTGTTGAATTGCCACATTAAATCCAAATGGAATTACTGTACTGCTGACTGTTTAATTCTCCTTTTCTCTGTGTGAAGGGCCCCTACCAGCTGCCACGGTTTGGACTAGCCACTAGGGCTTGGGTACCCAGGGACAGTAACTGATAGGGATAGGCCTGTGCACAGAGCCATAAATGAATTATTAGAGTGATAAGCTAATTAACCTGATTTCCCCTGTCCTTGTTATATCCCCTAAATAAATCAGAGCTGCTTGTTTCAGCAAAGTTATACTGCCTGAGGTATTTGTCTATGTTAAAGTACTGTACTGTGATTGTTGCACTGTATCTCATTTCACAGGAGGTCCCAGTGCCGAACCAGTGCTGGGGGTAAGTGTATACTGTGAAGATAATTCTGATATATTGTGTGGGCCACTAGTGGGAAGAAAGGGGGGTTGCAGTGTCCCAGAGGGCTGTGACCAAGTTAGTTTAACTATTGCAAACCCTGACCTCTGGGTGGAGGCACCCGCCATTGGATCCAGGCCCCTCAACCTGTTAGTGGCAAATCAGGCAGGGGTAGTAGCCCCTGGGATAGCGCCATCTAGGGGTTACATGTGCCTTTAGAAACCATTGCATACTTACATATTAATAAAAGTACATACTGTTATAAACCAAGAGACCCAAGTTTAAGTCCCAAAACTACTACTGTAACAGTGTGACCCTGAGCAGGTCATTTAACTCATACTGGGCCCTATGCACGAAGGTGCAGAGTGGGTATGCCCCACATATCCCTGGCGCGTAGCCCAATCTGGACCCACCCAAGCCCACTGTGCCCCCTGTGCAGCATTCTCTACTGGATGTCCACCCCCACCGAACCAGATCCCTGGCAGCATGTGGACCTATGCACAGGAGGGGCAGACCTGTGGAAGTGCAGGGGGCATGCTGGTACTCTGCAGGATGCACAAATGTACAGAGTGCTGGGAGCAGGTGTTGGCACCTCCACCAGGTCGGGGCAGCTGTAAAGGTAGGGGTCCAGTTACGTGGCCCCCGGGAGTTGCAGCCATGGGCTCTAGCAGCATGGTGGGCTCATACTCTCTCCCACCATGGAAGACCCAGCATGATGGGGACACCAGGAGGCCAGTGGTCAGTCGGCCAGGCACTTGACCCCCATACTGCATTTAGCACCCTATGTGCCAGTATCCTTGCTAGCGCCCACAGGCAGAAGTGATCCAATGTGGGTTCTGGGTTGGGCGACTGATTAGTCACCCACCCAGATCTGTGGCACCGTACTCAACGACCCCCTCAGGCCTGCACATCGGGGCCGCATAAG
The DNA here is from genome assembly GCA_016271365.2 of Neoceratodus forsteri. Lineage (NCBI taxonomy): Eukaryota > Metazoa > Chordata > Ceratodontiformes > Ceratodontidae > Neoceratodus > Neoceratodus forsteri. Next base: position 21,039,237 of record CM057458.1, on the reverse strand, counting down.
GGAGTCATGCAGTGGCAACCCGCAGATCTCTCACGGGTGCAGAACTGCACAGGTGGGGTATGCACCTCAGACGCGTTTTACCCGCCCGTTAGTGCATAGTGCTGTTTGAATTTCCCTCTACATGTAATGGCAGCAACGTTGTCTCCCACCCCTCATTTGGGTCATATGCTCCTTTCGGATGCGGTTTTTTATGAAAAGGCACTATAAAAGACTGGAGTTATTTCTTGCCTTTCTGTGCTCGCGATTAGCAAATTGTTGGGGTCCCCTTTCAAGTACCATGAATGGCTGCCAATGCAGAAACACAGAGCTATGACAATCTGTAGCACTGTTGTTTCACAAATCAGCTTGGGGCTGAGGTTAAAGGGGAAGGAAAGTTTACTAGATCCCACAAATTCTGAAAGCACATATAAAGATTTTTCGAATGAAGTATTGTGCTCACCTGTAAGGGTCAGTAGTCATGACAGACATATAAATATCTACAGTATCCCTAAAATTATCACTAAATTAACTCAAGGCAGCAGTCATTTCATGGAATCTTGAGACTGATAGTGATGTCGCTGATCAGCAAGCTGTATAGTATTAATTACAGTTTGCCCCTCAATGATACCACTTTCTGTCTCAAGATTACATGATTTAATTTACAAATGGTATAAATCATTATATCTTGGTATTGCTTATGCTTACAGGGTAGTGCCTGTCGACACCACATTTGAAAGATCTTTTCTTTGGCATTCTGAGTTTGAAAGAGCTTGCAAACTTTCCTTCACTTTTTTAAATACAACATGACTTTAGGGTTGTGCTATGTCTGGCATCAGGAAGCAGTGTAGCCTAGTAGTTTAGGCTTGGCATGGATGCCAGGTTACACAGGTTCAAATCCCACAATAACCCATTTTTATTGTGTCCTCTTAAAGCAGCAGGTAAGACCTTCTTCAGTGTAGAAATGTAATTAAACAAGAGCACATTACTTAATAAAGTTTACATGCTTCCTTCAGTTTTTTGTGTTCATCACTGCATCTGTTTAGCTGTCCCTTGCTGTGTATCCATTTGGATTCTGCTTTTGAAAGCAGCACATTAGGGAGATTAGAGGGGAAAAGTCAGCTAAACCTCCCTTCCCCCCTTTGACGTAGCACCTAGCTGAGACAACTAAACGAGTGGGACCTCGGATCTGTGCAAGCAGAGCCAGGTTTTCTCCAGATTCATTGTAAGCCTCTCTCTGCTGGCGGCCCTCTACACTATGACCCTCTGTGCTAAGGATCACAGCGCAAAGGACATCAGGAAAGTCTGCCAGACAGGGTCAGCCAGAAGAGGCAGCCAGCAGCCAGGAACTCTGTCCATTGTATCACAGGCAAAACTTTTTAAACAAGTTAACTGTATTCTTTGTCGAATATGCTACAACTAGGTCCTAGTTGTTACGTATCTGGGTGAACAATGCTGATTAATGTAGTGGCTGCTTCTGCTGCGGTTGTATTTACTGCTATATAGGTATAAATTCCTAGATGGGTTTTGTACGCTAGTTAAGTCTTACAACTATACCCTATCTGGGTGAGCACTATCAGGCTGTTTTTATTCCTATTTTCTGTGCTACAGATGCTCTTCACAGCTACAACCTATCTGGGTGAACACTGTGAGGTGTTTTTTACAGCTGCAGTAGGCGGAGCCTGCAGACGTTTTGCATGTACTAAAGGGCTGATGTCATGTTTTCTGTCCATGGAACTGACTGAAGGTGTAAATAGTCTCCTCCACTTTACCCTCCTCCAAGAAATGTTTTCTGCCCTCAAAAAAATACTCTTTCATGTTAGTCAGTGGTTGCAGGACACTATTTTCTTTCTTAAATGGGAGGTACAAGAACTGGAACCTGAGTAGTGGGAGGTAGCATTAGTTTTTTTGGGGAGACGTAAAATCCACCCCCACCTCCACCTGAGAAGCTCCTAAAGATCCACCCCCACCTTTTTTTTGTTTCATATGGGAGGGTCACGAGGTGGATCTATCATGTTGGAACAACTGACCATCAGAGCTGCCAGGGGAAGTAATTAAGGAGTGCCTGAAACTGCATCCAGGCATATTCCGCCCACACACACACACACACACACACACACACACACACACATAGACATCATGATTTTTTTTAATTCTAAGCTTGTCAATATTTAACTCTAACAGTATGGGCAAGTTGGCATAAAAATAAAATAGAAAAAAAAGGATCAAGCAGGTGCCTTTTCCATTGTCAGATACATGCAGACAGATGGTCACAAATCCTGTATTACAAGTTCATTATATGGATGTTTTCCATGTAAAACAGAAATTTTGTTATTGTCATGTCTGTAGGATCGTTTGTAGCCAGTAAACTTTTATTTACATAGGTACTGTAAATGACAGAATTAATTCAGAAATCCAGTCTTGATAAATTTGTTTTTTTAGCAGTTCTCTAAGATTTATGTCCCTCTGATGTAAGAGTGCATAGCATAGAAACAAAAGGATTTGCCTAATAGATTGTTGTTTGCATGAGACAGTGGCATGCAAGAGTGAAGTCTAGCAATTGTTTCTTGGCCATTCTAGGACCTGAAGTTTAACAGTAATGTGTGAAGAGAATATTTATTTATTTATTTTATTTATTTCATTCTAGGATTACAATTACCTTTGAGCCAAGGCTCTTTTACAAAGGTTACACATCACATGTTACAGCAGACTACAAAAAGTTGCAAAAGAAAACACTGAGGTTGAATAAGAGACACAACATAAATCAACACTAAAAATTGGGAAGGGGAGTAAGAAATTATAGGAAGAGGCGGGTTGGAGGAAAAAGAGAATGGGGTGGTAGCAGGAGGTAAGAGAAGGAGCAGAGAGGAGATAAGGGGTCGGGGAGGAGGGAGGATACTGAGGTGGGAACAGGGAGAGGGGAGGAACAGCCAAAGTGGTGTTGTCCTAGGCATAAGTGCAGAAGAGAATGGGGCCCATGGAGGGCAAGTGCAGGAGGCCAAGGGCCCTGCAACAGCAAGTACAGGAGGAGGGGTGCTGAAATTGTTAGCCAAGGCAATCGCAGGTGCTGGAGGCAATGAGGGTGTTTCGGAGCCTGGATTTGAAAGCACCAAGCAAGGTGGTAGAGGTAGTGTCATTAGCAAGACCATTTAACCAGGTGGGGGCCCTGTAGGTGAAAGATCTTTGGCCTTGGGTTGTGCAGCGGCGGGGAATTTGAAACAGTAGTGGCTTTCATCCCCTGGTGATTCAACTGTTGGTTTTTGGTTGAAGGAGGGTACAGACTCCTGAAGGGGCAAACCCCATCTGGATTTTATTTGCAACAACACAGGTTTGGTACTTAATTCTATTTTCAAGCTGCAGCCAATTTGTTTGAGTGTAGAGGTCACAAGTGTGAGTGAGACGTTTTGCACCGGTGATGAGTCGACAGGCCTTGTTTAGGGTGGTGATTACCTGTCTGAGTGCTGTGGCAGTGGCGGAGCTGTAGATGACAAGACCATAGTCAGTCTGGGAGATGATGGAGCTCTGGACAGCAACTGCTAGGGCCTCTTTCGTTAATTGTCACCAGAGGCGATAGAGCAGGCCAGTCTGGAGTGTGCAGATTTGGCAACGTTATTTATGTGGGCAGCGTAGGATAGGTGGGTGTCTAAGGGATTCCAAGATATTTGAAGGATTGGACCTGATCCAGTGGGCCACCTTGGCTGGTGTTTATGGAGAGATGGAGATGTTTGTGCTTGTTATGGGAGCTGGTGAAAATCATGGTCTTGTTTTTTTTCTGGTTAAGGATAAACTTGTGTTTTTTGAACCAGTTCTCGATTGAGGTGAATCCATGCTGAAGGGTCAGTTGTAGGTGGTTTGGGTCCTGATGGGAGGCAAGGATGACAGCATCATCAGTGTATAGCATAATTTGTTGAGCACAGGAGTCGGAGAGTGAGTTGAGGAACAGGCTGAAAAGTAATGGGCCCAGGATGGAGCCCTGTGGAACACCAGAGTGGACCTCTTTAGTATTGGAGAGCACATCCACAATTTTCACACATTGGATCCGGTTTCCAAGATAGCCTTTGAGCCATGCAACAGATTCAGTGGAGAGACCAGCATTCTGTAGTTGACCAAGCAGTAGTCGATGATGGACAGTATCAAAAGCCTTGGTCAGGTCTATAAATATTGCTCCAGTTAGGAGACCATTGTCCAGAGAGTTGTGGATGGCACCAGTGAACTCAAGAAGGGTAGTAGCAGTGCTGTGTCCCTTTCTAAAACCATGTTGCTGCTGGCAGAGGATGTTATATTTGCCCACATAGTCAGTGAGCTGGTCAGCTACTATCCAGTCCAGGGCCTTAGAGAGAGGTGGAAGGATAGAGATAGGGTGGTAATTCCCATGTGTGGTCCTATCACTGCTTTTATGGCTTGGAGCAACTGTAGCTGACTTCCATTTATCCAGGAACTGGCTGGGAGAGAGGGAGAGATTAAAAATCTTGGTGAGAGGCCCCAGGACTTCCTCCAGTGTGAGAGACAGAAGCTTGAGGTCCAGTGTATCAGCGCTTGCTCTGGTGTTGCAGATGGCTTTGGAGATGTACTTCCTGACTTCATTCCTATTTACTGCTTTGAAGTAGAAGGGGAGGTTGTTGGGTGGAGTCAGATAGGCAGGTAGAGGAATGTCACTAATGTTGAAAAGAAGGTGTAGATTTGTAGTGAGGGGGTGACCCCTAAGGGCAAGATTAGCTTTGTAATGAAGAGTGCCAGTGCAGGAATAGGAGTAATTTAGCTTGTAGCTTTGGAGAGGGGAGGGGAAGCAGGTTGTAGGAAAATGGAGCAGCGGGGGGAGGGCAAAGAGGAGTAGGAGTAGGTAGAACATAGCGGGGTGATACGCATATTAACAGAGGTAGAAAAAAGGCAGTAGGAGCAGCAGCAGGCAAGGTGAGCAGAGGAGGGGGAGGGGTGGAGTGAGAGAAAGGAAGAGAGGACAGAGCTAAATAGGGAGTGAAAAAGGGAGGGGCAACACCAGAGGGCGTGGCAAGAGGTCTATTTAATAAAGGTGCGTGGTGGGGAAGGGGGCAGGCTAATAAATTTGGCAAAATTCCACTAAAGTCAATGGGCACAACAACCCTGAGACAATTCAGACCGGCAGCAGGAGGTGCAGCCAATAAGAGTTCAACGGAAAAGGCAGGGTCCAATCAGGGTTGAGCACGGAGCACGCTGGGCCAATGGTGCCACTCATGGCTTCCCCGGACAGTGAAGGACTTCTTTTCCCAGCTCTGTGGGTCGGATGAGCGGCCAGGAGGTGAGCGGCGCAGCAGCAGGTTCCGTAGCCATGGCTGTGCCTTCTGAGGCAGGTGTAGCCCTGTCAGAGGCTTCAATCTAGAGGATAAATAAAGTCTTGTGTTTTGTGCATTTGAATAGGTTTAGTGCTTTGAAGTTAAACAATATAAATATATATACATAGTGTCATGGGCACCTGAAAAGGAAGTAAATATTAATGAAATAAATGTTATTCTGATTATTTATTTATTTATGTGTAAGATTGTAAGTGTAGTTCTGCCTAGGTCACAGACACATAAGCTATAAAAAGTACATTTAAGAATGGCTGTATTAGTCAAAGTTTGTAGTAGCAAAATAAAGCAAGAAACATAATATATTGTGTTTTTTTTTTCTTTCAATTGTTTAACCAGGAGTGGCACACAAAGCTGAAAGCTTGTTTACAGGGGCAACCTGGGAGCACATGGAAGTTAAGTGACTTGCTCAGGGTCTCCTAGTATGCAAGTGGGGGCTGTGGGATTCAAACCCAGATCTCCAGATTTGCAGCTCAGAGCCTTAATCTACTGTGCTATGTTGCCTCCCTAGTTATGGCAGTCATCTGTTTTATGGTTCATGATGTTGATGTAGTAAGTAGCAGTACAATGCATAGCAGGTGTAAAATGTCAATAAGCAGGTCATGCAATAGCTGTCCTGAGCAGTTACTGAAGCAAGAAATAGATTTAGGATAGTAAAATATTCCTGTTAGAAAACTGATAAATGTGTGACATTTGCATCTCAGTTTCAAGGAGATCTTTATGGGGAGTCAATGTACAATATAAAGTAGTTATAGTTTTCAAGTTGTCTAAGTAATTACTTTGTACTACCACTGTTACTAAATTTAGATTATTCTGTGAAGGAAATTAAGTATATGTAACTGTCTGTAAATGTATTAAAACATTTACCTGTCCTTATAATGTAATGCATTAAATGTTGTTGCTAGGTTAAGAAATCACATAAAAATAAAGATGAAAACAATGGGATGCATAGGAATTTGAAAAAAAGAATACATTAGTAGGAACAGTGTCATGACTTCACCAATTTTTAAGTAGTTTCACTCCAGATTTTCAACATTACCATTTTTTACACCTCCTTATAAACAGTACAGCTATCATTTTTTATATCCTGTTCAAAATGTGTTTTTGTACATGTGGTGCCAAATGGCACAGTCACTGTGCAAAATCACCTTTCAGCTAATGAACTGATAATGTCACTGTTCATGCGGTGGGGTCACAAAAAGCCCATCATGAAAACTTGGAGTGAAAATACCAAGAAACGCCCAGGGCATTAGGGTTTCTGAGTATAACACCCTGCCCTGTAGGGACTGACAGGCATCAGGGGTGTGACTTGGGATTATTCACAGTAATGCTAATGCCATTCTACCCCCATCCCCACCCTGCAGCCAGTGACAGGTATCAAGGTGTGCCTTTGACTCTTCAGCCCCAAAGTTCACTCAGTTCTCATACTGTACTCATTTCAGCGTATTTCCTTATGGAATGGGGTGAGTGTAAAGTTTGAAGACCCCAAGGCACACCTCGACACTTGTCTGTGTCTGCAGGGTAGGGTGAGGTGAAATGGCATGAGCATTATGGGCAATGACCCAAAGGCACACCCCAATGCCTGTCCATCTCTGCAGGGTGAGGGTGGGGTTGGCATCACTTCAATACTTCACTGCCATTCCTATTCTGCCTGTCTGTCTGTCTCTCTCTCTATATATATATATATATTTATATATATGTGTGTCTATGTAATTATCTTTCTATCAATTGCATGTATCACTATTTTTACCTCTTTCTAAAACAAACCAGCATATCACATTTGCCTGCACTCTGAGCATATACTTATGAAACTGTGCATATTTGTACTCCACTTCTGCAAAGACCTCATACTTTCCTAATATTCCCATTAACACAAGCATAACTACCTTTCCCTTATCAAAAGCAACCCCCTCTGAACGTTACTATAACATTTTCTCTGATAACAGTCCATCATTACACCTGACTTCCTGACATCAACACATTGCTTAATATAACGTACATCACCTCATGGACAAGAACCCTGTTTCTCTAAAAAAACAAAAAACTGTAAATAATCGCAAGGCTGAACATATGTCAGCCATTACTTTTTCATGTACTGCCACCTTCTGTACCATCATGGGGATTTGCATATTGCGATAGCTTAGTTTACCCCCTGTTGGAAATAAGGTTACGGTATTTCTCTTCGTACCCTCCAGTCTACTGCAATAGCATTTCTAAACTTTTCTGAATAACTATTTTTTATTTTCTACTACTATGGGTAGGCCACCCATAATAGTACCTCTTCTCTCTTGACTATTCCCTCTTTTTTATTCCTTTTCCTCCCCTGCCATAAGCCATTTTGAGAATGAGCCCTAGAACAGCAAACTGACATAAAGAATAAAGAATAAATAATAATTAGCAGAAATAATCTGCACAGAGTTGGTTTGTGTCCTTGTTTACTATGTTATGCTCCGTTAAAGAATTTAATATGATGCTTTGTCAGAGACAGGACGATGTCTTTGTGAGCACTGTTGTGTTTTATAATATGCAATAAATTTATTGTCCTGCAGAAATATGAAAGCAGCAATTAAACGTTGTTTCCGACAGCCTGAAATTGCAGCCATCGGGTGTGTTGAATACAGACGTGGGATTTGTCTTTTTAAAGCAGTTTCTAAATAAACACCCTAAAGAAGGCATAACTTACGTGCAGAAACTAAATATAGGAGTGTTTCCTTTAGTGTTCTAGCAGAGAGCTAAGCCTTCCTGGAAAAAAAATGCACTTCTACGAGCCAGCAGCCCTATCATGAGGCTGTTATATAAGAAACTCCCCAGCTGTCACTCAGCTGAAAAGGGGGCAGAGTTTTCTTGTTTACAAGCAATTAAGAAGTGTTTCTCAACAGCTTCAGTGACAGAGTGTTAAAGGCAGAATGAAATAACTCCTTATGATTGTATGTTTTCCCTCTGTATAGACAGTCAGTCTGATCCCTCATATGTTTGTGCTAGCCAGAATATTCTCCTGTATTAGACAAGCATTTGTCAATGCTGAATGTTGATTGCGTTGGTCCGTTCAGCTCGCTCACTGGCCCTATGTCACTCGCTTGTTCTGTTTTTCCCAGTGCTGCAGGCTGCTCTTTTGTACTGGGCTCCTGCCTGCATTGGCACATTTTTCTGCCCACAAAGAAATCTGTAGCTGTCCCGACAGAGCTCTGTTGAGGTGGGTCACTCCCACTCTCTCTCTCACTTGCTCATTATGTTTCTGCTGGCGCTGCAGGCTGCCCCTTTGTACTGGGCTCCCGCCTCTGTTGGCAGCTTCTTCTGCCTGCAAAGAAATCTGCAGCAGTCATGATAGAGGTCTGTTGAGCTCGCTCACTCCCCCCTCTCTCACTCACTCATTGTGTTTCTCCCGGCACTGCTGGCTGCCCCTTTGTACAGGGCTTCTGCCTGTGTTGGCACCTTTTTCTGCCCACAAACAAATCTGCAGCTGTCCCGACAGAGCTCCATTGAGGTCACTTTCTCAGGCTGTCTCACTTGCTCATTCTGTTTCTCCTGGTGCTGCAGGCTGCTCTTTTGTACTGGGCTTCTGCCTTCATTGGCATGTTTTGCTGCCCACAAAGAAATCTGCAGCTGTCCCGACAGAGCTCCATTGAGGTGGGTCACTCCCTCTCTCTCACTCGCTCATTCTGTTTCTGCTGGTGCTGCAGACTGCCCGTTTGTACTGGGCTCCTGCCTCTGTTGGTGGCTTTTTCTGCCCACAAAGAAATCTGAAGCAGTCCTGACACAGGTCCATTGAGGAAGCTCACTCCCCCTCTCTCACTCGCTCATTCCGTTTCTGCCGGCGCTGCAGGCTGGCCTTTTGTATTGGGCTCCTGCCTGTGTTGCCGCGTTTTTTTGCCCACAAAGAAATCCACAGCAGTCATGATACAGCTCTGTTGAGCTTGCTCACTCCCCCTCTTTCATTCGCTTGTTGTGTTTCTTCCAGTGCTGCAGGCTGCCCTTTTGTACTGGACTTCTGCTTGCATTGGCACCTTTTTCTGCCCACAAAGAAATCTGCAGCAGTCACGATAGAGCTCCATTGATCTTGTTCACTCACTCCCCCTCTCTCACTCTTTCATTCTGTTTCTCCCACCATTGCAAGCTGCCCTTTTGTACTGGGCCCCTGCATGCATTGCTGCCTTTTTCTGCTCACAAAGAAATCGGCAGCAGTCCCAACAGAGCTCCGTTGAGCTCACTCACTCCCCCTCCCTCACTCGCTTGTTCTGTGTCTCCCGCTGCTGCAGGCTGCCCTTTTGTACTGGGTTCCTGCTTGCATTGCTGGCTTTGTCTGCCCACAAAGATATGTGCAGCAGTCCCAACACAGCTCCATTGAGGTCGCTCACTCCCGGTCTCTCACTCGCTCGTTCCGTTTCTGCCAGGGCTGCAGGGTGGCCTTTTGTACTGGGCTCCTGCTTATGTTGCCGACTTTTCCTGCCCACTAAGAAATCCACAGCAGTCACGATAGACCTCCATTGAGCTCGCTCACTCCCCCCCCCACACTCGCTTGTTCTGTTTCTCCCAGCGCTGCAGGCTGCCCTTTTGTACTGGACCCCTGCATGCATTGCGGCCTTTTTCTGCCCACAAAGAAATCTGCAGCAGTTCCAACAGAGCTCTGTTGAGCTCACTCACTCCCCCTCCATCACTTGCTCATTCTGTGTCTCCTGCTATTGCAGGCTGCCCTTTTGTACTGGGTTCCTGCCTGCATTGGCACCTTTTCCTGCCCACAAAGAAATTCACAGCTGTTCCGACAGAGCTCTGTTGAGGTCGCTCACTCCCCCTGTTTCACTCGCTCATTCTGTTTCTCCTGGTGCTGCAGGCTGCCCTTTTGTACTGGGCTTCTGCCTCTGTTGGCATCTTTTTCTGCCCACAAAGGAATCTGCCGCAGTCCCAACAGAGCTCCGTTGGCCTCACTCACTCCCCCTGTCTCATTCACTCGTTCAGTTTCGGCTGGCGCTGCAGGCTGCCCTTTTGTACTCAACCCCTGCATGCATTGCTGCCTTTTCCTGCCCACAAAGAAATCTGCAGCAGTCACGATTGAGATCCGTTGAGCTCTCTCACTCCCCCTCTGTTACTTGCTGGTTCTGTTTCTCCCACCACTGCAGGCTGCCCTTTTGTACTCAGTCCCTGCATTGCTGCCTTTTCCTTCCCACAAAGAAATCCGCAGCAGTCCCAACAGAGCTCTGTTGAGCTCACTCACTCACCCTCCCTCACTCGCTCGTTCTGTGTTTCCCGATGCTACAGGCTGCCCTTTTGTACTGGGCTCCTGCCTGCATTGTCACCTTTTCCTGCCTACAAAGAAATTCGTAGCAGTCCTGACAGAGCTCAGTTGAGCTCTGGCACTCCCCCTCTCTCAGTCGCTCGATGCTAATCTGTCCCAAACACTGATTTCCGACAGCGACTGTGGTATTCTGCACCAGAAGCACTGAAACACATTTTGGCCAGGATGTGAAAAATGACAGCTCTACTGTTCATAAGGAGGTGTGCACAAATGCCACTGTTGAAAATCTGGCATGAAAATATTACTAATTTGCAAACTTACAAGGTTGCGTGGAACCTGCACAACACGCGCTTGTAACACAGTCATTTTATGGAGTTTCATCACAAAATGTTCAACATAGGCATTTTAGGACCCCTGCTCATGAACAGTGTCAGTGTGATTTTCTTAATATGTCTCAAACACTGATTTCCCACAGCAACCGCGCTACTGTGCACCGGAAGAGCAAAAACACATTTCAGCCAGGATGTGAAAAATGACAGCTGCACTGTTCATAAGGAGGTGTGGCAAAATAGCAATACTGAAAATCTGAAGTGAAAATATTGCAAAGTTGCAAAGATACGAGCGTGCAGGGAAACTGGGCAATGCACATTCATAACACACTCATTTTATGGACTTTTGTCACCAAATTTTCAACATAGGCATTTTAGGACCTCTGCTAATGAACAGTGTCACTGTCATTTTCATACTGTGTCCCGAACATGGATTTCCCACAGCGACCATGCTATTCTGGATTTTGGAGTGCAAAAACACATTTCAGCCAGGATGTGAAAAATGACAGCTGTACTGTTCATAAGGAGGTGCAGAACAATGGCAATGTTGAAAATCTGGAGTGAAAATATTATAAATTTGTGAAGTTACGAGCATGCGTGCAAACTGGGCAATGCAGGCTCGTAACACAGTCATTTTATGGAGTATCATCACCAAATTTTCACCATAGGCATTTTAGGACCTCTGCTCATGAACAGTGCCACTGTCATTTTCTTAATCTGTCCTGAACACTGATTTCCCACAGCAACCGTGCTATTCTGCGCTGGAAGCGCTAAAAGAAATTTCGACTAGGATGTGGAAAATTACAGCTGTACTGTTACATAGAAACATAGAAACATAGAATTTGACAGCAGATAAGGACTGCTTGGCCCACCCAGTCTGCCCATTTCCCTACCTAATGGATAAGCTGCAGATCCTAGTTAACCAGCAGCCTACATCTTCCTACCCCAACCCCCTAGAATTGCCTTATGACTGTCCCATGCATGCTTGAATTCCGCCACTGTTTTGACTCCACAACCTCCTCGGAGGCGTTCCATGCATCCACAACCCTCTCTGTGAAAAATACTTCCTTAAATTACCTCTGAGCCACCCCTCTATCTTCAGATTGTGCCCTATTCTTGCACACCTCTTTTTTGAAAGGTGCTACCCTCTTGGACTTTGTTGATTCCCCTTGAGGTACTTGAAAGTTTCTATCATGTCCTCCTCTCCTCCTTTCCTGAGGCTACATATTAGCTCCTAAGTCTCTCTTCATATGTCTTCTGGTGCAGACTCTGCACCATTTGCTACCCTCCTCTGGACAGCTTCCACCCTGTCTATGTCTTTGCGAGATTGGGTCTCCAGAACTGCACACAGTACTCCAGATGGGGTCTCACCATCTGTCTGTACAGAGTGATAATAACTTCCTGTTTTCTAATGGTGATGCCTCTCTCTATGCATCCCAGTATCGCCCCAGCCCTCCTTGCTGCCCTCTCACATTGCTTGCCCACCTTTAGGTCATCTGATATGACTATCCCCAGGTCCTTTTCCATTTTTGTTGTTGTTAGTATCTCACCCCCCATTGTGTACTCTTCCCTGGGTTTTGTTTCCCAGGTGCATTACCTTGACTTCTTAGCATTGAATCTAAGCTGCCATACATTTGACCATTCCTCTAACCTTGCCAAGTCCCTTCTCATCGTTCCACCCCACCTTGTGCATCAACTCTGTTGCAGATCTTTGTGTCATCTGCAAAGAGACATACTTTCCTTCAGTCCCTCTGCAATGTCCTATAAAGACGTTGAAGAGGACCGGTCCTAATACTGAACCCTGCAGTACCCCACTAGTAACCCCTTTCTTCAGAGTGAACTCCATTTACCTATTACTCTGTGTCCCTATTCTCCAGCCAATTCTTTACCCAGGCTGTCATCTTGGGACCCACTCCCAGGCTGGCTAACTTGTATATTAATCTTTGTGTGGGACTGTGTCAAATGCCTTGCTAAAGTCTAGGTAGGCCATGTCCACAGCCCTCCTGATCTACTACTTTGGTCACCCAGTCAAAGAAATCTATCAGATTCATCTGGCATGACCTTCCTGTGAATCCATGCTGCCTTGGGTCCTGTGCCCTCTGGCCTCTAGATACTCGATAATTCTTTCCTTCAGAAGTGATTCCATCATTTTCCCTATCACTGAGGTTAAACTAACAGGTCTGTAGTTTCCTGCTTCTGCCTTGCTCCCACTTTTGTGAAGGGAATCACAGCTGCCCTCCTCCAGTCCTTGGGTACCACCCATCCTCCCATGATTTGTTAAAGAGAGTAGTCAGTGGTGTGACTAGTTCTACCCTTAGTTCTTTTAGAATTCTGGGATGAATCCCATCAGGCCCCATTGCTTTGTCCACCTTCAGTTTTAAGAGTTCTTTCAGAATCCTTTCCTCTGTAAATGGGCTGGTATCAACTTCTGTATCCAGAGTGTTTCTACTGTTTGTTTTAGGTACCTCCCCTCTTCATTTGTAAATACTGAGCAAAAATATTTGTTTAGTATCTCTGCCTTTTCACAGCCACCCTCTGCCCACCCTCCCTCCCTTTATTAAGCCTCACTATCCCTCCCTTGGTCTTCCTTCGCTCCTGATGTACCTATAAAAGGTTTTATCCCCTTCTTAACTGAGTTGGCTATCTTTTCCTCGGTTTGAGCCTTTGCTGTTCTGACTGCCTCCCCAGCTTCCTTTTGCTTTAACTGATACAGTTCTCTGTCCTGCTCCTTCTGTGATTCCTTGTACTTCCTTAATGCTTTCTTTTTCTCTTGAACCTTCACTGCCACTTCCTTTGAGAACCATAATGGTTTCTTACATCATTTTGTTTTGTTTATTTGCTTCACACAAAGGCTTGTTACCTCTGTGATGACAGTTTTATTATTCCCCATTGTTCTTCCACCCCTCCTTCCTGCCCATTTGCTAGTGCATTCCTTAGGCACTCACCCATTTTGGCAAAGTCAGCCCTCCTAAAGTCCAGTACTTTTGCCATTGTATGGCTTGACTCTATTCACAAGGAAGTCTGAAAAGACGCCAATGTTGAAAAGCTGGCGTGAAAATATTGAAAATTCGCAAAGTTATGAGCGTGTGTAGCAACTGCGCAACGCACGCTCGTAAAACAATCATTTTTTTGATTTTTCCCACCAAATTTGCAGTATAGGCTTTTTGAGAGCCTACGTCATGAACACTGGCACTGTTGTTTCGTTAATCGGTCCTGAAAGGGGATTCTGTGCAGTGACCACAAAAGCACCTTTCAGGGCAGAATAATGCCATGACAGTGCCAGAATTCATGAGGAGGGGTCCCAAAAACCCCATGTTGAAAATTTGGTGCCAAAATTACAAAAAATGTCTGAGATATGCATCAAAGTTGAAAAAACCCTATTTATTCCATTATACAGCTTACCGGCATTTCCTCAGTTTGTGGTCAGCTTTGAAGAGTGCAGACATGTTCCCGGTCCACCGAAGATCATTGCACCAGACTCCAGAGGTAAGTATGGGGTGAGGGGTTGGGGAGGCAGGGTGCACAGTGGGTGGGCGCGGGTTGTGGGAGGGGGTCAGGGAGACCGCTGAGGGACCATTTCCTTTTTTACAGGTTAAAAAAAAAAATGACATTGCGGGACAGTTTTTTAATTTTACAGGGGCATGTGGCATGCTGAGGTAGGCTCCCTGTGTACTAATGGAGTCTTCTGTTTGGGGGGGCAGCTGTAGCCGATGGGGTATTGGGCACCCCGTCGGCAGGCGAAAAAAGGGGTGGAGGTGACATATGCTATGAGATTCGGCATCCCTTAGGCAGACAACATAAGCGGGGAGTTAACCTATGGCACTAAAGCCGACAGGGATTGGGGCCCCGTCAGAAAGGAACAAATGTGGTGGGTGGGGCACATGCTGCCGAGGAGTTGGACACCCCCTCGGCGGGTGGGGGTGTAATATTGTTTGTGAACATGGTGGCAAGCCACCGCCATGTTCACAAACAATATCAGTGTTTCAAAGTTCCGCCCTGCAATGATGGGTCGCTCCCTCATTGCAGCAAATGTCTGATGCTGCAATGACGAGGCGGCCCCTGATTGCAGCGGCTAAAACGTTAGAAGGTTGTGGCACGCTGGCTGAACTAGTGTCAGCAGCAGCATGCCACAGCATTGGGGGAAGTGGGCCAAGCCTTTACAGGCTGTGGGGGCATTGGTCACAACAGTGCCACGCCTCCACAACCTGCTTCTGGAGAAAGCTGCCACAATATGTTTCTTGTGCATGCGCACAAGCAATATAAAAAGGGATAGATCAGCTAACACTGGTGTCATAGGAGGACTCCACTATAAAAGCTGCCATTGAGCTAAGGTTAATCAGATCATCCTGGGAGAGTGTCCTGAGAGGTTGGTCTGACAGCACAGAAGTTGGTAGAAAATTGTACTGGTTTAAGTATTCTACACTGTGGCAGAATTAATGGTGGGAAGTGATTCTGGAGCTCGAGGAGAGCTCATTTATTTCTTTATTGTTTTTTTCTGTTTGTAGTCTGAAGTTTAAGACAGGATTACTTTATTATTGATTTGTTTTAATTTTTGTATAGCATGATTTGCTTGATATTATTTTTATAAAACTAAACATCACACAGAATTTGTGTTTTGAACAAATCTCTGAGTACCATGTATACTTTCATTACCCTACCCCATAAACCCTACCACAGAATTTGGTGTCAGAAGTGGGATCTGGTTGTCTTACATGGTGGGAGAAACCAGTATCCAGTACCAGACCTGGTAGTAAGGGTAATAATAAGTCATGTCAGATGAGGAGGAGAAGAGTGATACACAACAGGAGGAGTGAAGACCCAGATGAAGGTGTTGAAATCCGGAGAAATACTGATGATGGGAGTAGAGTCTGTGGTGTGGACTTGAAGGGTAAAGGACCAAACTGAAAAGTTACCAGGCTGGCTTGCCATACGTTAGCTAGAGATAAAGAGAGAGAGAGGGAACAGGAGTGTCGGAGACAAGACACGAGGTGGGCAGAAACACTAAGGGTATATCGGGACTTGGGGGTTGGTTGAGGGCAAGATGGGGGCCGATCAGATCAGAACCCAAAGGTATAAAACTAACAAAGATGATGCCATCAGATGACATTAAGGGTTATCTGACCACCTTCGAGAGAGTGGCAGAAGCATGGGGATGGCCTAGGACTCAATAGGTAGTACGCTTGGCCCTGTACTTAACAGGAAAAGCACAGCTGGCTTACACAAATATGGACACAAGATCTGCCTGTGCCTATGATTTGGTTAAGAAGGAGATCCTTAAAAGGTACAACATTAATATGGAGACGTACATGCACAGGTTCAGGACCCTCAATTACCAGAGTAATGAAGCCCCTAGAGAGGTTTTCACACGCCTCAGGGAGTTGTGCATGAAATGGATTCAGCCAGAAGGAAAGAATGTTGGTGAAGTAACAGAGACTATTGTAGTAGAACAGTTTCTCCAGATATTGCCCCAGGAAGTCAAGCTACGGGTGCGAGAACATAAGCCTAAGACAACAGAAATAGCAATCACTTTGGCTGACGACTATCTTTTTGCCCACCAGAATACCAAGAGGATAGCCAATAGACCCCCGGAAAATACCACTGCCAGAGTTAATGCCCCCAGATGACAAACCTATGAACCAAGGTATGGGAGGTATGATGCTAGGAATGACAACAGAGGAGGGACAAAGAGGACCTTCCCACCTAACATCGTATGTAGGAATTGTAAAGGACTGGGACATATCGATAAATTCTGCCCCACAAAAAGGAATGACTCAGTACATCTGGCTTTATTGAATCCAGGATATTTTTTCTTTGATGTCCAGATTGAGGACAAAACCATTGCAGTTCTCATTGACTCTGAGAGTAAGCAATCCCTGATAAGGCCAAAGTATCTAACCAGTGTAGAAAGGGGACCCAGCATGAGTGTAGTATGTGTGCATGGAGATACACACCGTTATCCAACCACAACAGTTGCATTGGTTATAAAGGAACATACTACCTTAATTACTACAGGAATAGTACTACATTTGCCCGTACCCATGGTGATTGGGCATGATTTCCCAGAATTTACATCCCTCATTCCGGAAAAAGGAACTATTGTAGTAGTAATGACGAGGGCACAGGAGAAGAAGCAGAGATAACTTGGGGACATTTTTCCTTTTCAGGGTGATGTAGCTGAAGTACCGGGACAGTCAAAACTCTCTCATGATGCCAGGAAGAAACAACTGAGACAATGGCATTTGGAACAAAAAGGGTTAACCCCAGAGACTATGGCTGGTATTTTTAAAAAGGCTAATGTGATTATTGAAGAAAAAGCTGATAAAAGTTTAGAACCTTTTTTCTTACAGGTGGGACAGATACCATCCCTAGGCAATCCTGAGATTATACATCAGAACGGGTGATTATATCGTGTATGTAAGAATCCTGTGGCTCAAGAACATATTGAGCAATTGTTGGTGCTCCAATGTTTTAGAGAGGATCTTTTGTATCTCAGTCACGACCTCCCATGGGCAGGCCATGCGGGGAGAGACAGAACCCTAGGCTGGTTAACCCAACATTTTTTTGGGCCGGGATTCATGAAGATGTGGCTAATTACTGCAGGGCCTTTGAAGTTGCCAGTCGGTTGCACAGGTGGGAAAAAAGGATGTGGTTCCCTTAATGCCATTACCTTTAGTTACAACCCCTTTTGAGAGAATAGGGATTGATGTGGTGGGGCTCCTGAACAAAAGTAAGAAAGGCAACAGGTTCATCCTGGTCATTTGCGACTATGCTAGCAGGTACCCAGAAGCCATTCCTATGAGGTCAGTGACCACTCCAAAAATAGCAGAGGAGTTGATCAAAGTGTTTAGCTGGGTAGGAATACCCAAAGCGATAATAACAGATCAAGGTAGTAATTTTAATGCTGCTTTTATTGAAAGAGCTGTACCGACTCCTGGGTATTGTGCCACTGAGAACTTCCCTTTACCATCCCCAGACAGACGGATTCACCGAGAGGTTTAACCAAACCCACAAGAGGATGTTGAGGAAGTTTGTCCATGAAGAAGGTAATGATTGGGATAAGTAGCTCCCTTTCACCTTATTTGCCTATCGTGAAGCCCCTCAGGCATCCACTGGATATTCCCCCTTCGGACTACTCTATGGTAAGAATCCCCGAGGATCATTGGAAGTAGTGAAAGAATGTTGGGAGGAGGGCAAGGATTTAAAGCGCATGGGAATAGCTACCTATATGAAAGAGCTACGCCAGAGACTAATGAGGTATACCCATAATGCACATGAGATGAGAGTGCAAGCACAAGGGAAGCAGAAACAGACTTATGATCAGGGGACACATAAAAAGAATTTCCTCCCTGGGGAACAGGTATTATTATTATTACCTACACCTAGTCAGGAAATGCTGATGAAATGGCAAGGACCCTTTACTGTATTAAGACGCATAGGGCCGGTGACATATGAGATTGGGACCTCAGAAAAAGATATGCCATGCAAATTTGCTTACAAAATGGCGTGAGAGAGATACACCTACAGCAGGTCTGTTGGTAATCCCTGAGAGAGAAGAGACAGAGATAGACCTAGCTTATATCCATCTAGAGAAGCCTAAAGAGGGACAGCAAATGCTGATAAACCTTTCCCTGGAACCAGAGAAGCAGGAGGAGTTAAGAGGAGTATTGAGAGAGTATCCCTGCACATTTACTAGCACACCGGGCCTTGCTAAAGGGGAAGAACATACTATCAGAACTGATTCCCCCCATTCAGAAAAAGCCATATAGATTGCCTGAACGAGTGCAGGTTGAAGTATAGAGGGAACTGGACAAGCTACAGCAATTGAACATAATTGAGCCATCTAAGAGTGCTTGGGTATCCCCTATTGTAATGGTGCCAAAGAAAGAGGGAGGGATTCACCTGTGTCTCGATTTTAGAGCCTTGAACCAGGTCTCCCAATTTGATGCCTACCCCATACCGAGGATAGATGACATCCTAGATAGAAGTAGAAATGGCAGGTATATATCGACCTTAGATCTCACCAAGGGCTATTGGCAGATCCCTTTAGAAGAAACATCAAAGGAGAAGACCGCATTTAGTACACTAATGGGATTATTTCAATTTAGGACTATGCCATTTGGTTTGCACCGAGTGCTAGCCACATTTCAAAGATGCATGAACCAGATACTGACACCTCACCAGAACTTTTGTGCAATTTTTCTGGATAATGTTATCGTGTATAGTCCTGACTGGAATACCCATTTGCAGCACTTGAGGACATTTATAGAGTCAATAAAAGCAGCTGGCATGACCATCAACCCTGCTAAATGTTCCCTGGCAATGTTTGAAACCCGATATTTAGGATTCATATTAGGCAATGGTGTGGTAAAGCCTGAGACTGACAAGGCAGAGGCCATAGACAACTGCCCCCAGCCAGAAACCAAGAAGCATGGGAGATCTTTTCTAGGGCTGGCCAGATACAACCGGAGGTTTATACTCCAGTTTGCCACAACTGCTACCCCCCCTTACAGAGCTGACCAAGAAAAAAATATGGTAATAAGGTAAAATGGTCGAAGGAATGTGAACAAACTTTTAGAGACATAAAAGCAGCATTCTGCTCCTCACCAGTGTTAAAGAGTCCGGGTTTTTTGCACCCCTTTGAAGTCCATAGAGATGCATCAGGCACTGGACTTGGGGAAGAGTTAAGCCAGACAATTGATGGAGTTGAACATCCCATTCTATATATCTCCCGAAAACTACATGACCATGAGCAGAAGTATGCTACAGTCGAACAGGAGTGTTTGGCTGCCAAATGGGCGACTGAAGCTCTGAAGTTTTATTTATGGGGTGCTCCTTTTACACTGATTACAGACCATAATCTGTTACGCTTTCTACACCAGATGAAAGATGGTAATAACCAAATTATGAGATAGTACTTAGCATTGCAGCCTTACAAGTTTGTAGTCAAACACAGAGCTGGAACACAACATGTGAACGCTGACTTTCTCTCCAGATATGGGGCCCCTGTTACTGATGGAAATAAAGATGTTTGTACTTGAAGTGCCTTGATTTTTCCAGAATAAAGAGATGATGTTACAAATCAGACACCCCAGGGTAGTATGTGAGTATTTCAGGTTTACTTAGTGAAAAAGTATAACCTGTATGTTTGTATTTCTAAGGGACCCTGGGGTGGAGCTACCATAGTGACGGTGGGCGGTAGTTCCATTCTACCCAGACATAAATGGGTAGGTTGTCTTGGAAACAAGACTAGTGAAACCTCTAGTTTCTGCTTGTCCATGGGGGGGTGGGTGATAGTTTAGATTACCCCCTGTTGGAAATAAGGCTATGGCATTTCTCTTTGATCACCTCCAGTTTACTGCAGTAGCATTTCTAAGCTTTTTAGAATAACTATGTTTTATTTTCTATTGCTATGGGTAGGCAACCCATAATAGTACCTCTTCACCCTTGACTATTCCCTTTTTATTCCATTTCTTCCCCTCCCATAAGCCATTATGAGAATGAGCCCTAGAACAGCAAACTGACATAAAGAATAAAGACTAATTTATTAGAAATAATCTGCACAGAGTTGGTTTGTGTCATTGTTAACTATGTTATGCTCCTTTAAATAATTTAATATAATACTTAGTCAGAGACAGGACGATGTCTTTGTGAGCACTGTTGTGTTTTATAATATGTAATACATTTATCTATCCAGCAGAAATATGAAAGCAGCGATTAAACATTGTTTCTGACGGCCTTAAATTGCAGCCGTCAGGTGTGTTGAATACAGATGTAGGATTTGTCTTTTTAAAGCAGTTTGTATATAAATACCCTAAAGAAGGCATAACTAATGTGCATAAACTAAATATAGGAGTCTTTCTTTTAGTATTCTATGCAGAGAGTGCTCTTACCTGAGCTAAGCCTTCTTGGAAAAAAAATGTACTTCTAGAAGCCAACAGCCCCGTGATGAGACTGTTATATAAGAAACTCCCCAGCTGTCACTCAGCTGAAAAGGGGCGGAGGTTTCTTGTTTACAAGTAATTAAGAAGTCTTTCTCAACAGCTTCAGTGACAGAATGTTAAAGGCAGAATGAAATAATTCTTTGTGATAGAAATGAGAAGGAAGGAGTTAATGGTGGATTCTGTAGGTGCCTTATTTTTATGTTGATTGTGGCAGCATAAGAAACATATGGCACAGCCTGCAAAAGCTTGTCCCACTTCCCCCAGTGCTGTTGCAGGCTGCTGGTGACACAAGTTTGGAACGTTCACACCAACTTATGACAAATCAGCCACTGCAATCAGGGGCCGCCTCGTCATTGCAGCGTAAGCCATCCGCTGCAATGAGGGAGCACCTGGCCATTGCAGGGCAGATCTAGCAAGCCTGATATTGTTTGTGAACAGGGCATCACAATGTTTATCTGCTGACGGGGAGCCCACCCCATCAGCATAATGTGCCCCTGCTTCGTGTGTCACCGGACAGGTACCCAATCCCCATCGCAAAAGGAATTATCCCCCTTTGTTATTTGCTGATGGGGTGCCCAATCCCTAGTCAGCAGAAAGAAATCCCCTTTTGTTGTTTGCCAATGGTGTGCCCAATCCCCATCAGCTAGCGCCCCCAAAAGCGAGACTACAGTGGCACACTGGGAGCCCACCCCAGTGTGCCAAATGCCCGTGAAGGTAAAACCATCCCACGTTGTCTTTTTTTTTAACCCGTAAAAGAAAACAGTCCTCGCGTCTCCCCAGACCCCTGCCCCACAACCCGCGCCCACCCACTGTGTACCCTGCCTTCCCACACACCCCTCACGCCATACTTACCTCCGGAGTCTGGCGTGACGATGTTCAGTGGACTGGGAACATGTTTGCACTCCTTCAAAGCAGACCGCGAACTGAGGAAATGCCGGTAAGCTGTATAATGGAGTAAATAGGGTTTTTTCAACTTTGCTGCATATCTTAGGCATTTTTTGGAATTTTTTCACCAAATTTTCAACATGGGGTTTTTGGGACCCCTCCTCATGAATGCTTCAACTGTCATGGCATTATTCGGCCCCGAAAGGTGGTTTCGCAGTCACTGCACGGAATCACCTTTGGGGGCTGATTAATGAAACGACAGTGCCAGTGTTCATGAGGTGGGCTCTCAAAAAGCCTATGTTGCAAATTTGGTGGGAAAAATCCCAAAACTGTTGTATGGGCATGCACTGCACAGTTGCTCACGCACGCCATAACTTCGTGAATTTGTAATATTTGAAGCCAGATTTTCAACATTGGCATTTTATCACACCTCCTTGTGAACAGTATAGCTGTCATTGTTCACATCCTGGTGAAAATGTGTTTTCGCACTTCTAGCGCAGAATAGCATGGTCACTGTCAGAAATCAGTGTTCAGGACAGATTAAGAAAATGACAGTGACACTGTTCATGAGTAGAGGTCCTGAAATGGCTATGTTGAAAATTTGCTAATGATACTCCATAAAATGACTGTGTTATGAGCATGCAATACGCAGTTTGCAAGCACGCTCGTAACTTCGCGAATGTATAATATTTTCACTCCAGAGTTTCAACATTGCCATTTTCCCACACCTACTTACCAACAGTGCAGTTGTCATTTTTCCCCATTCTGGCCGAAATGTGTTTTCGCAGTTCCGGCACAGAATAGAGCGGTCGCTGTAGGAAATCACTGTCTGGGACAGAGTAATAAAATGACAGTGATACTGTTCATGAGCAGAGGTCCTAAAATGCCTATGTTGAAAATTTGGCGATGATAGCCCATCAAATGACTGTGTTACAAGTGTGCATTGCACACTTTCCACACACCTTTGTAACTTTGCAGATTCGTAATATTATCATGCCACGTTTTCAACTATGGCAATTTTTCACTTCTTTATGAGCAGTACAGCTGTCATTTTTCACATCCTGAGTGAAATGTGGTTTCACAGTTGCAGCACAGAATAACGCGGTCACTGTGGGAAATCAGTGTTTGGGACAGATTAAGAAAATGACAGTGGCACTGTTCATGAGCAGAGGTCCTAAAATCACTATGTTGGAAATTTGGTGTCAAAACTCCATAACCTGACTGTGTTACAAGCGTGTGTTCAACTGTTTCCACGAGTGAGGGGGGGAGTGACCGAGCTAAACTGGAGCTGTGTTGGGACTGCTTCAGATTTCTTTCTGGTCAGAACAAACCACCAGTGTAAGCAGGAGCCCAGTACAAAAGGGCAGCCTGCAGCAGCAGGAGACACAGAATGAGAAAGTGAGGGGGGGGGATCTGAGTGAGCTCAATGGAGCTCTTTTGGGACTGCTGCAGATTTGTTTGTGAGCAGAAAAAGGCAGCAATGCATGCAGGGGCCCAGTACAAAATGGCAGCCTGCAGTGGCAGGAAAACCAGAATGCGTGAGTGGGGGGGGGGGAGTGAGCGAGCTCAATGGAGCTGTATTGTAACTGCTGCAAATGGTGACAGTGCAGGCAGAAGCCCAATAGAAAAGGGCAGCCTGCAATGCTACCAGAAATGGAATGAGCGATTGAGAGAAGGGGACTGAGCGAGCTCAATGGAGCATTGTTGAGACTGCTGCAGATTTCTTTGTGGGCAGAAAAAGGGGCCAACAGGGCCAGGAGCCCAGTACAAAAGGGTAGGCTGCAATGCCAGGAGAAACAGAATGAGTGAGTGACACAGGGGGAGTGAGCGCCCTCAACGGAGCTCTGTCAGGACAGCTGTGGATTTTATTGTGGGCAGAAAAAGGTGCCAACACAGGCAGAAGCCCAGTACAAAAGGGCAGCCTGCAGCGCTGGCAGAAACGGAATGAGTGAGTGAGAGAGGGGGACTCAGCAGGCTCAACAGACCTGTGTTGGGACTGCTTCAGATTTCTTTGTGGGCAGAAAAAGCCATCAACAAAGGCAGGAGCCCAGTACAAAAGGGCAGCCTGCAGCGCCAGGAGAAACAGAATGAGTGAGTGAGTGAGAGATGGGGATTGAGTCACCTCAACGCAGCTCTGTTGGGACAGCTGCGGATTTCTTAGTGGGCAGAACAAGGTGCCAATGCAGGCAAGAGCCCAGTACAAAACAGCAGTCTGCAGCAATGGGAGAAACAGACTGAGTGAGTGACAGAGGGGCAGCAAGCGAGCTCAACACACCAGTGCAATCAACATTCGGCATTGACAAATGCTTGTTTTAGCAGTCTGGAAAACAAAAACTCATGCAAGCTGAGAAGTTCCACAAGCTGGAATTCTCATTCCTCCCTAGCTGCTAGATAAGAGCTGGGTCATAAATCTGGAGTGGACATGTCCACACACACAGGCCAGTTTGAAGAGATTGGTTCACTGAAATATAAACTTAAGGGTAAAAGGGAATATAATTAGTCACTAATAGGTGTTCAGTCTGATTGGGACAATTAAATACATACATGGTAGATGGTCGGTGCATTCAAAGGGAGAATAGGAATGACCTTTTCTCAAGATAATATATAAGAGGCTGAAAGACAATGAAGAGGGTTCCTCTTACACTTGAAGCTGGAGGGGGAAACTTAAGCTTGGAGCCTACCCTTTTAGCTATGTCTGTGGGAGCCAGCAGTTAGTATAGGGTCCAGTGTCTCTTGTAAGGACAGGGAAGGGTAAGTTTAATACTAGCACATTGCAGTAACAGCCTTTTTCTTTTGCCGTCTGTTATTTAAAAACATTTGTTTACTTTTCCTGTATTAGTGTTATTCTCTTGTGTTGTAAATATATATCCTCTAAATGCTCAGTGCACTTTCTGTTAAATAAAAAGCTATTTATCTGCTCAACAGTTGTGACTGTGATGTCATTTTCTTAAGGTACAGTAGTAGCCACAGACACTGCCAGCTATTTCCTGAACTTTCTGTGATATTTCCAGAAATATCTGATGCTTTCTGCATTTAAACAGTAGAGGCAGCATAGAGAAACTCTTCAGAAATTTCGTGAAATATCTGGAAATAGCTGGCAATGTCTGTGGCTACCACTGTAATATATGGTTTCCACTGGCGGAGGTAAACTCTGTTTAGCATCCACCGCCAGAGAGAGACACACTACCAGACTTTAACTTGTGCAATTACACATTTAATTATTCAAGTTTGTTAACTTGAAGGGAGTGCAGAAAGACAATCCAGCTGGTAGCAGCGAATACCTGAGGACAGACACCTCTCTAAAAGCTGTTCCAGCCCAGAGGGAGAGGTGGATTGTCACAATTGGTTGGCAGTGGTGGCTGATGATAGCGGACTGCATAGCACATTGAGATACACAGTTTGCCAGTGGAGCAGTTACCTTAGCATTGCAAAATGAGATATATAAGGGAATACACTTGTACAATAGTTATTCCTTTTTTAGTTAGCACAGTATAGCGTAGCAGTAGGGAATAAGCTCCATGGAGTATGACTCACTTATTGTGCAACAGCTTTGCGAAAAGTGCCAGAAAAAGGGGATTTAGCTTGACGGTCTAAAACACAAGAAAAGGGCAGACCTCATAGCTGTTCTCGTGGCACATGACCAGAAGCAGACAGTCTCTGGGGGTGAGTCAGGAACTGATGTAGCAGACCCCCCAAACCAGCTTGGTGCACTGCGACTGCAGCTGTTGCTGCAAGACAGGGCACTGGAGGTGAAAAGACTGGATGCTGAAGCAGAAGCAAGAAGGTTGGATGCAGAAACAAAAAGACTGGAAGCAGAGAAAGAACTGGAAGAAAAAAGACTGGAAGCAGAGAAAGAACTGGAAGAAAAGAGACTAGCAGACAGAGAGAAGAAACGTGAAGAAAGAGAACGACAGCATGAACTCCACAGACAACAGCAAGAACTCCAGAGACAACAGCATGAGAAGGAAATGATGACCCTGCGCAGCCAGCAAACCATGAGTAATGGTGGAGTAAGTTTGCCTCATGAAGCCAAAATTAATTCTAAATTGTTCCCTCAGTTTAAAGAGGGAGATGATCTTGATTTATTTTTAAGGTCATTTGAGAGAGTATGTGATAAATTCCAATTGACTAAGGTTTCGTGGTCAACTTATCTCACATCCTTACTTATGGGGAGGGCTTTGCATGCATTTTCTAAAAGAGTAATGAAGACTATGCTGATTATGATAAAGTTAAAACAGTGTTGTTGAAACATTTTGAATTAACTCCTGAGGCTTATAGAAGGAAATTTAGGGAGTTAAAAAAAGCTCAGAAGACAGTTATGCAGAACTGCAGGTTCAACTGTGTACTTACCTTGATAGGTGGGTGGAGGGGGCTAAAGCAAACGCTGTAGAACTAATCAAAGATGTATTGGTGAGAGAACAATTCCTTAAAATTGTACCTGAGGATATGTGCGTATGGCTCCTAGACTGGGCATGCGCCTCCTCAAAAGAGGTGGCAGCAAGCACTGACATGTATCTGTCTAGCCGGCCATACACACAGCGTAAGTCTTATGGTGGGGGGCAGCACATGGTTATAAAGGATCCCATGGGGGGGCAGCACATGGTTATACAGGATCCCATGGGGGGCAGCACATGGTTATAAGGGATCCCATGGGGGGCAGCACATGGTTATAAAGGATCCCATGGGGGGGCAGCACACAGTTATAAAGGATCCCATGGGGGCAGCCCAAAGGAAACCAGCCTGCACCTGAGCCCAAAGTAGAACCCTCTGATTGTAAAGGGACTCAGACAGGAGCCAAGAAATGTCATATTTGCAATCAAGTGGGGCATTTGAGATATAACTGCCCTCAGAAACTGGTTAAGGGGCAGAGGCATGGGGGAGGGGTGAACAAAATAGAACGGGTGTGTTTGTGGGGTATGTCCAGCCTGAAGAACCACTCTCCTCTGATGAGAATCTGCATCCCATTGCAATTAACGGAACAGTAACACAGGGACTGAAGGACACAGCTGCTGAAATCTCCCTGGTGAGGCAGGATCTCATCCAGGCAGAGCAGATGGTGCCTGGGAAATACTCCAGGGTCTGGGCATTCACAGGGCTAGCAGTCTAAATACCAATGGCTAGAGTCTTCCTGAGCTGGGAGGGTGGCCATGGAGAAAAGGAAGTGGGGGTCGCAAAGAACCTCCCTGTAAATATGATTGTGGAGAATGATTTTGACCACAGGAAAAAATGAGGATGTGTTGTAGCTCATAGTCAGGCAAAAGGGCAAGCTTCTGAGGATGAAGAGGGGGTGACTCAAGGTAGTCCAGCCCCTCCCTCAGTAGCTGAGGAAGTGGCTAGCACAGGGAAGGGGCTGGCTAGAAGCAGCAGTCCAGAACCCCAGTCACAAATAGAGGAGCCCACAGGACTTCCTTCTGAAGGGGTGCTGAGAGGGGTCAGACGAGGGCAGCTGAGCACTGCACAGTGAACTGACCCTACCTTGCAAAAACTGAGGAAAATAACTAATAGGGCCGAGCATCCTCAGGGGAGTAAAGACTCCATTTACTGGGACGATGGGCTGTTGTACAGAGAATGTACAACAGAGGAAGGGTTAGACGGTGAGGTACTCCAGCAGCTGGTAGTCCCTAAGGTTCACCGTCAGCAGCTTTTGGCCCTTGCCCATGATATCCCTTTTTCAAGGCACTTGGGGGTGAGGTGCACGAAAAAGCATCTAACCAACAATTTCTTCTGGCCTGGTATTGGCAAGGATGTGGCAAATTATTGCAGGACTTGTCCACAGTGCAAGCGGGTGGGGAAAATGGAGGACAAGGCCAAGGCAGCTTTGGTGCCCCTGCCCATTATTGGTGAACCCTTCAAGAGGGTAGCTGTGGACATAGTGGGGCCATTGAGCACCTCAAGTCACACTGGCAAGTGGTATATCCTGGTAGTTGTCGACTATGCCACAAGATACCCAGAGGCAGTGGCCCTATCATCCTCTGAGGCAGAACCAGTGGCAGATGCATTGTTGGGAATATTTAAATAGGTGGGTTTTCCCAAGGAGATACTGTCAGACCAGGGTGCCAATTTCATGTCAGGGTTAATGAGTAGTTTGTGGGAGATGTGTGGAGTAAAGCAGCTCAAAATCTCCCCATACCATCCCCAAGCTAATGATCTGGTAGAGCGATTTAATTCAACCCTTAAGACCATGCTAAGGACTTTTGCTGACCAGCATAAGAGGGACTGGGACAAATATTTGCCTCACTTCCTATTTGCATACAGGGAAGTCCCACAGGAGTCCACAGGGTTCTCACCCTTCGAGCTCCTGTTTGGTCATAGGGCGGGCCCCCTAGATTTATTTCGGGATGAATGGGAGGGTGACTGTGCCTCCCAAGGGGAGTCTGTTGTGGAGTATGTCCTGAACTTCAGGACCCACCTTAAGGAGCTCATGGGGTTTGCTCAGGAGCACTTGGCCACTGCACAACAGTGGCAGAAAGTCTGGTATGACTGCAGGACATGAGCCAGAGAATATGAGGTAGGACAGTGAGTGATGGCACTTATCCCTGTCCGACAGAATAAATTACAGGCAGCATGGGCGGGGCCATTCTCCATTGTCCAAAAGGTTAGTGATGTCAATTACATGATAGAGCTACCAGACAGGAGATGCAGGCGAAAGGTATATCATGTTAACATGTTGAGACCTTACCATGACAGGGAGGAATTGGTCCTCGCTGTATGCAGTGCCCCAGAGGAGGAAACTGAAATGGACCCACTGGTGGACCTGCTTGGGAAGGCCTGGGTTGCATTCTCTGTGGACAACCTTATCCTCTCTGAACAGCTGACGCCAGCCCAGGTGCAAGAAATTAGGGGTGTGCTGAGAGAATTTGAGGACATGTTCACAGGGAAACCAGGGTACACCACAATGGCAGAGCACTGTGTGGATACAGGGACCCAAGTTCCCCTGAAACAGTCCCCCTACAGGCTACCTGAGCACGTTAAGCAGACTGTGAAAGAGGAGCTCAAGGAGATGCTAGAACTTGGAGTAATCCAGGAATCTAGTAACCCCTGGGCATCACCCATGGTATTGATCCCCAAGAGGGATGGCACACACAATTCTGCATTGACTACCGGAAGCTTAATAGCTGCACAGAGTCTGACACCCATCCCATGCCCAGAACAGGTGAGACCCTGGAGCAACTGGGGGAGCCAAGTATTTGACCACAATAGACCTAATAAAGGGCTATTGGCAGGTGCCTCTGACCCCTGCAGCCAGGGAGAGATCAGCTTTTGTCTCTCCATTTGGTTTATACGAATTCAAGGTAATGCCATTTGGAATGAAGAATGCAGCTGCAACCTTTCAACGGCTTGTGGATCACATTCTGTCTGGGGTAGGTGAGTTTGCATTGGTGTATATGGATGATATAGCCATATACAGCCAGACCTGGGGTGAGCACATCAAGAATGTATGGGATGTGTTCCACAGGTTCAAGAATGCAGGTCTGACAGTCAAGGTGGAAAAGTGCCAGATAGGTATGGCAGAGGTATCCTACCTTGGGCACTGGGTGGGTAGTGGACACATCTGCCCAGAGCCTGCCAAGGTCAATGCCATTCTGGCCTGGCCTACTCCTACCACCAAGAAACAGGTAAGGGCATTTCTAGGGACAGCAGGGTACTATCGAAGGTTTGTTCCTCGCTATAGCAATCTGGCTAAGCCCCTGATAGACCTAACCAAGAAGGGAAAGCCAGATACTGTGAAGTGGTCAGAAGGCTATGAGGTCACTTTCCAGGAGCTAAAGAAGGCCTTAAGTGGCCCAGCTGTATTGGCCAGACCCAATTATAGCCTAATGATTATGGCCCATGTGAATGCCTCAGATCATGGGCTGGGGGCTGTGCTGAGCCAAGTTAACCAGCAGGGGGAGGAGCACCAGGTTGTGTACCTCAGCCAGAGGCTTTTGCCCAGAGAGGAGGCATACGCCACAATCAAAAAGGAATGCTTGGGAATAGTGTGGGCCCTTCAGAAGCTGCAGCCTTACCTACATGGGAGCGAACTTACTGTGGTCACAGATCATAATCCTCTGATATGGCTTCATTGGTCAAGTGGGCAAAATGAAAAAGTACAAAATCACACATGCCCCCACAATGCAAAGCATCATGGGCTGCATATGCAAATCACCACAGAATGTTATGCTGGTCCAACTTTAAGCAGAATTGCATGGTGCCAAAAGGCCTCTCACACAGTTTGCAAAGAGTGCTAACAGAAGACATAGACACGTGTTTCGTCCTACCAGGACTCATCAGTATGCCTCGTCTGTTTGACACCCCAGTGGAATGGACCAGCTACCCTAGAGGCAGTGTGCTTTGGATACATTGTGGTGAACCCATTAAAATAAAAAACCATTTAAAAGACAAAGAACCTCTGTGCGCAAACACTGAGACAAGGGTTACCCCAAAGGGCATTTGGCTGGGAAGCCAAGTTTCAAGAAAATACAAAATCACACATGCCCCCACAATGCAAAGCATCATGGGCTGCATATGCAAATCACCACAGAATGTTATGCTGGTCCAACTTTAAGCAGAATTGCATGGTGCCAAAAGGCCTCTCACACAGTTTGCAAAGAGTGCTAACAGAAGACATAGACACGCGTCTGTCCTACCAGGACTCATCAGTATGCCTCGTCTGTTTGACACCCCAGTGGAATGGACCAGCTACCCTAGAGGCAGTGTGCTTTGGATACATTGTGGTGAACCCATTAAAATAAAAAACCATTTAAAAGACAAAGAACCTCTGTGCGCAAACACTGAGACAAGGGTTACCCCAAAGGGCATTTGGCTGGGAAGCCAAGTTTCAAGAAAATACAAAATCACACATGCCCCCACAATGCAAAGCATCATGGGCTGCATATGCAAATCACCACAGAATGTTATGCTGGTCCAACTTTAAGCAGAATTGCATGGTGCCAAAAGGCCTCTCACACAGTTTGCAAGAGTGCTAACAGAAGACATAGACACGTGTTTAGTCCTACCAGGACTCATCAGTATCCACGTCTGTTTGACACCCCAGTGGAATGGACCAGCTACCTAGAGGCAGTGTGCTTTGGATACATTGTGGTGAACCCATTAAAATAAAAACCATTTAAAAGACAAAGAACCTCTGTAAGAAACACTGAGACAAGGGTTACCCTAAAGGGCATTTGGCTGGGAAGCTAAGTTTCAAGAAAATACAAATCACACATGCCCCCACAATGCAAAGCATCATGGGCTGCATATGCAAATCACCACAGAATGTTATGCTGGTCCAACTTTAAGCAGAATTGCATGGTGCCAAAAGGCCTCTCACACAGTTTGCAAAGAGTGCTAACAGAAGACATAGACACGTGTTCCATTCCCTACCAGGACCATCAGTATGTTCGTCTGTTTGACACCCCAGTGGAATGGACCAGCTACCCTAGAGGCAGTGTGCTTTGGATACATTGTGGTGAACCCATTAAAATAAAAATGAAAAAGTACTGCATTGGAGTTTGGTACTGCAGGCATATAACATGACCATCCAGCATTGCAGTGGCAAACAAAATGCAAATGCAGATAGGCTCTCTAGATAGGGCTAATGACATGGCCGGATACTTTGGGCAATTCCCAGTAGTTGCATGAATGACTGTGTCACTCGGGGTGGCCCAAGGGACACGCCTTCATCATCTGGGGGTGGGAGATGTGACAGAAATGGGAAGGAAGGTGTTAATGGTGGATTCTGCAGGTGCCTTATTTTTTTAGCAGTCTGGAAAAAAAATGCAAGCTGAGAAGTTCCACAAGCTGGAATTCTCAGTCCTCCCTAGCTGCTAGATAAGAGCTGGGTCCTAAATCTCGAGTGGACATGTCCACACACAAAGGCCAATTTGAAGAGATTGGTTCACTCATATATAAATTTAAGGGTAAAAGGGAATATAATCAGTCACCAATAGGTGTTCAGTCTGATTGGGACAATTAAATACATACATGGTAGATGGTTGGTGCATTCAAAGGGAGAATAAGAATGACCTATTCTCAAGAGATTATATAAGAGGCTGAAAGACAATGAAGAGGGTTCCTCTTACACTTGAAGCTGGAGGGGGAAACTTAAGCTTGGAGCCTACCCTTTTAGCTATGTCTGTGGGAGCTGGCAGTTAGTATAGGGTCCAGTGTCTCTTGTAAGGACAGGGAAGGGTAAGTTTAATACTAACGTATTGCATTAATAGCCTTTTTCTTTTGCCATCTGTTATTTAAAAACATTTGTTTACTTTTCCTGTATTAGTGTTATTATCATGTGTTGTAAACATATATCCTGTAAATGCTCAATGCACTTTCTGTTAAGTAAAAAGCGATTTAGTTGCTCAACAGTTGTGACTGTGATGTCATTTTCTTAAGGTAATATATGGTTTCCACTGGCTGAGGTAAACTCTGTTTAGCATCCGCCACCCAAGAGAGACACACTACCAGACTTTAACTTGTGCAATTGCATGTTTAATTATTCAAGTTTGTAAACTTGAAGGGGGTGCTGGAAGACAGTCCAGCTGGTGGCAGCAAATACCTGAGGACAGACACCTCTCTAAAAGCTGTTCCAGCCCAGAGGGAGAGGTGGATTGTCACACTCTTTATGATTGTGTGTTTTCCCTCTGTATATACAGTTAGTCTGATCTCCCATATGTTTGTACTACCCAGAATATTCCCCGGTATTAGAAAAGGGGCAGATCAGCTGACACTGGTGTCATAGGAGGACTGCACTATAAAAGCTGCCACTGAGCTAAGGTTAGTCAGATCATCCTGGGAGAGTGTCCTGAAAGGTTGGTCTGAGAGCACAGAAGTTGGTAGAAAATTGTACTGGTTAAAGTATTCTACGTTGTGGCAGAATCACTGGAGGGAAGAGATTCTGGAGCTCGAGGAGAGCTCATTTATTTCTTTATTGTTTTCTTCTGTTTATAGTCTGAAGTTTAAGACAGGATTACTTTATTATTGATTTGTTTTTATTTTTGTCTAGCATGATTTGCTCGATATTATTTTTAAAAAACAAACATCACACAGAATTTGTGTGTTGAGCAAATCTCTGAGTACCATGTATGCTTTCGTAACCCTACCCCACGAACCCTACCACACATATGTTTCCCATGATGCTTTGCATTATTGGGGTATGTGCAATTGTGTTTTCTTTAAAATTTGGCTGTCTGGCCAATATCATCTGGGATAACACATACCTCAGTGGCATTTGCTCTGGGATTCTTTTGTCAACCTATATTGCTTCCTATTCCTTCCATTAAAAATGTACACCTCCATATATTTTCCTAATAATGTGTATGCTTCCTTAGAACAGAAACTAAAACAAATCTTACTACTTACAAATCATGTGTTGTTTCTCCATACCTCCTTAACAATTCCACACAACTTTATTAACTTCATTATGCAGCCATGGTGGATCTGACCAAATTTTGTTATTCCTGTTTTCTGTGCTACACCTGAACCTTACAACTATACCCTATCTGGGTGAGCCCTACAATGTAGTTTGTATTCCTGTTTTCAGTGCTACAGCTGTGCCTCGCAGCTACACCCTATCTGGGTGAGCACCATGAGTTAATTTAGACATCTGTTTAGTACTTCAGCTGCTGAACTTGCAGACTTCTGTTTGATATCATAGGCCACACATTGTAAACTGTGAATCTGTTGCTAGATATCCACACCAGCTAGGTTTAGTCTCATTCATAGACCTGTATAGGGATGAGGTTCAGAGGGGAAGCAGTCAGCCGAGGTGGCTGTGGGTTGCCCTTCTCTAGGGATATGCTCTGGAGGAGGAGGCACTGCCCCTTCTGCAGGACCATGGCAGAGCTTCAGGCAAAGCTGGTAGCAGCAAGGGTAGATATATCTCAGCTGCATCGCCAGCTGATCTGGAGCCCTCCTCCAACATCCCCACTCCTCCTGAGATCCACTGGTCCAGGGAGGTGGAGCATGATGGGGAGGGATGTCAGGTGTAGCCATAAGGAAGTTGTCCAACCCAGCACAATCCAGATGGTGAACTGCTTTGCACCCCTAGAGGATGTTCATGCACCTGGCTCCACTGGGAGGGACTCTGAGTCACTCGATGGGAAAGGGCAGGACAAGATGATAGCACCCAAGGGGAGCAAGTCTACCAAGAGAGTCTTAGTGGTTGGGGGTTTAATAATTGGGGTGATAGAGAAGGTGGGGGGGGTTGATGGATGGAGAATGGAGCAGTGCCTTTCTGGTGCATTGGTCATCTGGGATTTAAACAGGATTGGAAGGACGGTGGAGAGACAGCAGGGAGAGTTGGGGATGTGATCTGGCAAACCAGTAAGTGTAGATGGTGAAGGAGAACTTCCATAAACTGCAGAACAGACTGGCAGTGCAGTCAGCCTCCCTGTCCTTTTTGCAAAGTCCTCTCTGTGTGGGGCAGGGAGGGTAAGCAGGATAGGATACAGAGTGATGTAATAGAGGAGTTTATCAGGTGGCTTAAGGGATGTCAAGAGAAAGGGAACCACTTTGTGGGGGATTGGGGGGACTTTTAGGACAAGAGACTCTTCAAGGATGACAGACTTCACCTGACAAGACAGGGGGCCTGTGTGCTGGGGCAGAAGATTGATGTCTGTAGCGAATGTTAAAAC
The DNA here is from genome assembly GCA_016271365.2 of Neoceratodus forsteri. Classification (NCBI taxonomy): domain Eukaryota; kingdom Metazoa; phylum Chordata; order Ceratodontiformes; family Ceratodontidae; genus Neoceratodus; species Neoceratodus forsteri. The sequence continues at coordinate 21,004,941 of CM057458.1, read as the reverse complement.
TGACTGTGGGGGATGACTGGGACTAGGGAAACAATGGTGGCAGGTGAGAGGAAGAGGATCATAGCTAGTACTCCCTCACATCTGGGGGCTTGTAGCAGCACAGCAGATACAAAGAGAGTTGTGGCCCTAACTGGACCAGCTGAGGGGACATTAGAGAGGGAGAATGCAAAGTGTGAAAACACAAAGAATACCAAGAGGATGAGAAGAAAAGAAAAGCACAAGGGTAGTAGCAAAGTAGGATTAGGGGTCAGATGGAAGGGGTATGCCTTAATGCCAGGAGCCCAGGTAACAAAACCACTAAGCTCTAGGCACTGATGAAGGACAGTGCGGTGAAACTTGTGGCCATCACTGAAATGTGGGCTTGGGAAAATAACAACTGGGACCTGACAGTCCCTGGGTACTCAGTGTTCAAGAGGGATAGGGAAACAGGTAGACGGGTAGGAGTAGCCCTTTTTTGTCAAGGATGGCATTGAGGTGGCAGAAGATGTGTGCATCAGGGATAGTAATGGGGAGACTGAGTCTCTGTGGATGTAACTCATGGCAGATTCAGGCAAGAAACTGCTGTTGATGGTGATCTATAGACCTCCAGGGCAAGGTAAAGAGAGAGAGAGACAAGAGAGCTCAGGGAAGAACTTGAAATAGGAGTGGGAAAGACGGGAAGTAGTGGTGTGGGTGAGCTGAACCTACCAGACATCGACTGAGATGTTACAGTGACCAGGACTGCCACAAGTCAGGCCTTGCTGGATGCCTTCCCGGACTGTCTACTTCTACAGCTAGTCGAGGAGCCTACCAGGCAGACTTCAGTTTTCACTGTGATGCTCACCAACTTGAAGATGGTAGGAGATGTGATAATAGGGGAACCACTAGGGAACAGCGACCGTAATTTAGTTTGGTTCGAACTGACCCTTGGGTCCAGAAAGCCGCAATTGAAAGCTGGAGACCTTCATTTTAGAAGGGCTGACTTCAACAGGCTGATGGAGCTGTTCAGAGAAATGTTAGATAGAGTGGACAACTTGGGGGCTCGAAAAGAGAAGGGGGGCAATAAATGGAGCCATTCTTGAGGCATCCGAGTTATGCATGAGAACAGTAACCAAAAGGTACAGGTTCTAGAGACCATTATAGTTCTCAGCAAGAGTCCAGGAAGTGGTGATGGCCAAGAAAAAGGTCTTCTGCAAGTATAAAGAAAGCAGGTGGAGGAAGAATGGGAAGAGTATCTACTGAAAAATAGGGACGCAAAGAGGGCGGTCAGGGACGCAAAGAGGGCGGTTAGGGAGGCAAAAGCAGACACAGAGCTAAGTATTGTGGTGGGAGTCAAAAGCAGTGAACAACGGTTCTTCCAATATATTAGGGAAAAAAGGAAGAAAGGATGAGGAATCATAAGGCTAGCTGAGGGAAGTAGGGTGATAGAGGAGGATGGTAAATGGCCACTCTCTTAATGATTCGTTTTGCCCAGTTTCACTATGGAGGATGGTGGGCCCTTGCCACAGAGTGGCATCAAAGAGGCCACTAAGTGGGCAATGAGGCAGACAGTATTTACAAGCGAAAGGGTTAAGAAAGGGCTGGCAGGCTTAAAGATAGATAAGGCCCTGGGATCAGATGGGTTGCATCTGACATTGCTCAAGGAATTGGCAGCAGTACTAACTGAACCCCTAGGAGGGGGATTCAACAGCACACTAAGGACGAGGGTAGTTTAGAAGGACTGGAGTGTGGCAAAAAAGTGATGCTTTATAAGGTGGGGGGGGGCAAGGAACAGGCCTGACAGTCTTTTTTTTCTATTGTAGGGAAGCTAATTTAGTCACTTGTCCAAGAGGACCTCATGGAGTGCTTGGAGAGTAACAGTCTGCAGCATAGTAAACAGTATGGATTCATGGCAGGGAGGTCTTGTCAGACTAACTTGATAGTTTTCTTTAACTGGATGACAAGGGAATTGGTTAGGGGCCACGCTGCAGATTTGCTCTACTTCGACTTAAGTAGGGCTTTCGACTCAGTGCCTCACAGACAGTTGCTGAAGAAGATGGAGTATCTGTTTTCAGCTAAGATCATAGGAAACTGGGTGGGTAACTGGTTATTGGGGAGGCAGCAGAAGGTTGTGGTCAATGGGATCAAATCAGTAGAGAGGGAGATCATGAGCAGGATACCACAGGGATCTGTCCTGGATCCGGTCCTCTTCAGTATGTTCATCAGTGACTTAGATGAGAAAATCCAGGGCAGGTTGTGTCTCTTCACAGATGACACTTAGCTCTGAGGCAAGGTGGATAGGAAAAGGGAATCAGAGAAATGCAGAGTGACTTGCAAAAGTTAGGGGTATGGTCTAAGGTTTGGCAGTTGAAATTCAATGCCACAAAGTGCAAGGTAATGCACCTAGAGAACAAGGACCCCAGGACGGAATGCCAGATGGGTGGGATGAGACTTAAAACATGGCTGAGGAATGGGACCTTGGAGTTATCATCAGTGACTCCCTCAAACAACTGAGTCAGTGCAACCTGGCATATAGCAAAGCAGGTAGGATGCTGGGATGTATCAGGTGGGGTATATTGATGGCAGAAGAGAATCAGTAATACTTCTCCTGTATAGATCCTTATTGAATCCACAACCAGAGTGCTGCACCCAGTTGTGGAGCCCTGACCTCAGGGAGGCTAGTGATAGGCTAGTGATGGTGCAGCGCTGTCTAACAAAATTGATTCCAGGCCAACAGGGCAGGTTCTTGTGAGGGGCACACCAAGACACGGAACATGTACTCGCTGGAGACCAGAAGGGAGAGGGTTGCTATGACAGAGACCTTCAGGTTCCTCATTCAACAAGATGAAATTCAGGGAACTATTTAGCTTGAATACTAGTTTGCGATCACATGGACATGAGTGGAAACTGACACGAGGGAGATTCAGGATGGACATGAGGAAGTGTTATTTTACAGAAAGGGTGGTGGAGCCATGGAGCAGTCTACCTGCCAGAGTGGTGGGTGTTAAAACCAGTGGTGGCTTCAAGCATGGTTGGGACAGATGAAGGGTATAATGGTAGCTAGGAGCAGCAGACACAGGCAGGAGAACAGAGGGAAGGATGGGGAGGGCTACGGCCCTGGAAGGACATTAGATCTCATGCCTAAATAGGGAACTTGGGCAGTTGGTCATTTTCTGACATCATTATCTATGTTTCTACATATGGCAGTTCTAAATTCAGAAACTGGAGAAAGTTTTTTTTTTTTTTTTTTAGTTGTTTAACTAGGAGTAGCACACTAAGCTGAAAGCTTTTTTACAGGTGCATCCTGGGAGCACAGGGAAGTTAAGTGACTTGCTCAGGGTCACACAGTATGCAAGTGGAAGCTGTGGGATTCAAACCCAGGGCTGGTCTGCTAGATGTTACCAGATTTGCAACTCAGAGCCTTAAACCACTGCACTATACTGCCTCAAGTTTTAGTTTTCAAATCTCTTATGTACTTTGAAACTCTTGTCTGTGTGACATCAGTTACAGAAACAGACTCGGACTTCACACACTAGCATGCCCCCATCTTTCAGTGTGTCCCTGATGCACTAATTTAGTCATGTTCATGAGAATCACCACTGCTGCTCTCCCTTGGAAGGCAGGCAGGATCTCTCCTGGATGAAATCGACTGTTTTCTGACTAGCACTGTCAGACTCTGTAATGAACTGTGTGTCTTTTTTTAGTCACTCTACTGACTTGCATCTATTGGGAAGCACCGTTTTTTTACATGTCCCTATCTTGTTTGCTATGCTTTACTGATTTTGCCAACAAACTGCTCTTCTATACCTGTACCTTCAGCCACAATATTGAAGGTGATAGCAGCGGTAGTAAAGTAGGTTTTGTGGTTGCTTGTGACCTTGTTACGCATCATTTGCTTTCCTCCTCACATGTCATTTTCCATATTTTTCAAAAGCATTTGCATTCTGTCATTAGGGAATCCTTGGACAATTGCTATCTTTGTTTGAATGGTACCTCAGTAGAATCAACAAAGTCCAAGAGGGTAGCATTTTTCAGAAAAAGAGACTTGCAAGAACAAGGGGACACAATTTAAAGATAGAAGGAGGGTGGTTCAGGGGCAATGTGAGGAAGTATTATTTCACAGAGAGGGTAGTGGATGCATGGAACAGCCTTCCTGAGGAGGTTGTGGGGTCTAAAACTGTGGGAGAATTCAAGAATGCATGGGACAGACATAAGGCAATTCTTGCGGGGGGTAGGAAGAAATAGGCTGTTGGTTAACTAGGATCTGCGGCCTATCCTGTAGGTAGGGAAATGGGCAGACTAGATGGGCCTAGCGGTCCTTATCTGCCGTCAAAGTCTATGTTTCTATGTTTCTATGTTACCAATTATCGCGTTTGTCAGCTGTCTCTGTCATGATCCTGGTGTAGGAAGTTTATTGCTAATTCAAGATAATCTTACCAATCAGGCAGCAAATAACATAGCATGAGTGGGCTGCAGTACAAGTTATGTGCTTGGCTCAACAGAAACCTTGCATACTCAAGTTGGATGGTATGCCCCCGAGGGTGCTCACCGAATTGACATTAGAACTGGCTGACCCCCTGGTGGGGCTGTTCAATAGCTCCCTACTGTCAGGGGTGGGGGTCTGAAGATTGGAGGGTAGCGGACAAAGTCCCACTCCACAAATGAGAAGACAAAGAGTAACCAAGAAATGACAGACCCGTAGTCTAATTTCCACAGCATGTAAACTGATGGAGACACTAGTCAAGGAGGACCTTGTGGACTATCTGGAGAGAAATGAGCTCCAGGATAGTACGCAACATGGGTACGTGGCAGGGAGATCTTGTCAGACCAACCTGATAGTTTTCTATGACTAAGTACCTAGAGCAATGGGGAAGGGACAAGCAGCGGATATGCTTCACCTTGACTACTGCAAGGCATTGGAATATGTGATGCACAGAAGGTTGCTGAAGAAGTTAGAGGATCTAGGAAAAGCGATGGATCTAGTAAGATGGTTGGGAAGCTGGCTGGCAGGTGACAGCACAGTGTTATAGTAAATGGGGGTCAAGTACAGGGAGAGGGAGGTCATGAGTGGGATGTCACCGGGTTCAGTTCTGGAGGTTGTCCTGTTCAATATGCTCCTCAGTGACATCGGAGAAGGAATACAGGGCAAGATGTGTCTCTTCATGGATGACACTAAGGTCTGTGGCAGGTCAGACAATGAAGAAGGCATTAGGGACCTGCAGAAGGACCTGCAAAAATTAGAGAGGTGGTGTAAAGTTTGGCAGAGATGAAATTCAATGGCAAAAAAAGTGAAAGGTGCTGCACATAGGGAACAAGAACCCCAGGAAGGAATATTGGATGGGAGGGGTTAAGTTGGACACTACCACTGAGAAAAGGGATCTGGAAGTCATCATAAGTGACTCCCTAAAACAATCCAGCCAATGTAACAAGTTCTACAGCAAGGTAACCAGGATTTGGGGGTGTATCGGGAGGGGATTTGGCATCAGGGGGAAGGAGATGATAATGCCTCTCTATAGATCACTGGTGAGACCACATTTGGAATACTGTGCCCAGTTCTGGAGCTTCCATCTAAGAAATGACAAAAACAGGCTACAGACAGTACAGCATAAGGTAACCAAACTGATTCAGGGCCAGCAGGGCAGATCTACGAGGATCAGCCTAAGCCCTGAACATGTACTCACTGCAGACCAGAAGGGAGTGGGGCGATAAGATACAGACCTTCATTTTCCTGAAGGGAATGAACAAGGTGGACTATGGGGAAATATTCAGCAAGGAACATGAGAACATGAGTGGAAGCTGGTGGGGGGGGGGAGAGTCAGGAGGGATGAGGGAATGTTTTATCTTACAGAGAGAGTGGTTCAGCCATGCAACAGACTACCAGCAGAGGTGGTGGGTGCAGGAACCATTACTTGTTTTAGTCATGGCTGGGACCAAGTAAAAGGCTTAATAGTTACACGGGGGAAGCAGTAAATCAGGTGGCAAGGGAGGGGGTAAGGGCTATAACCCAATTAGACATTGGGTCCTGGGGTAGGATAGAAAAAAAACAGGGCAGACTGGATGACTCTCAGGTCTTTTTCTGCCAACATTTTCTGTTTCTAAATATGCTCTGGAATGAGTTACACATGAAAAAGAAGAAAACGAGACATGAACCCCAAACCCAGCTGCCAGTCTGTGCTTGGCATCCTAGCTATATTTTTCTGCAGTCTGAGAGTCTCATTAAGTGCAATCAAATAGGGTGCATGTTTTATAATTAGAACTTTCATGGAACGCACTCGATTTGCCTTTCAGCAGGATTGTGTCTGCTTGAAAGAGAAAGAGTGTTATCGCACATTTGTAGAACCTTTCCCTAGAGACTTTTTTTTACATTTTCTGCTTCCTTTTATTTAGAGCAGTTCAAGTAAAAAAAAACTACTGTAAGACCCTTTTAATTTCATACTTGATCACAGATTATTTTAACTAATTATAGGAAGAAGCAAACTGGTGTTAGGGCCTGTGGTTTAGAGCACAGAGCTATGAACCGGTGATCTCAGTTTGAATCTGACTCAGCTGTTAGCTGGTGTTGACTGTGACTGAATCTTTTTTACACAATGAAGAAACAGGACCGTGGTCTAAGTGAGGATTCTATTTCGGACAGGGCATCATAGGAAAACAGATTCTGCCCAAATGAACAACAATTGTAAAGTTTTATAGTACATCACATCTATAAAGTGCCCCATAAGTGCTTTATTAATCACTGCTTTGAGCTGATATGTACAATGTGCTGAACTTACAACACTTGCTAAACCCTACTTATACTGTAGTTCATGCATTATATTTTTATGTTCATTTTCTGTTTCAACATTGCACTACTATAATTTTATAATTACTGGTGACCCACTTGATCACACACTTTTCAGACCTCTTTGAAATGCCGTAATAACCCAAAAAAACAGTTATTTCAGCATTTTCAAAACTTTTTTCCATAGCAGTATCCTCAACCATGTCACTCATTCCAAGCTCGCCACTTCATTCGCTGGTAATCTGTATGTGGGTGGGCTGGACAGCTAAAGAAACCTGGTGGCTCTTGTCTTCCATTAACAAGGAACCACCATGATCCTTCCCTTTTGCTATCATATTAGGTAAATTTGTAAACTTTTACAATATATATCTGGTTGATCCTGCCTTTACAGGATTCAAAATCTATCTGGTTGATTCTGCCGTTCTTACCCTTCGAGTGGACTGTGGCTCACTTCTCTTATTGTGGTTTGAATACTAATTAAAAAAAAATGTAATCTAAACTAGAAAAGAAAAGCATGCCTGCATTGAAAGGGAGAGACAGGCTGTGTATATGTGTGTGTGTGTGTGTGTGTGTGTGTGTGTGTGTGCATGCATGTGTCTGGTGTGTGTGTGTGTGTGTCTGTGTATGCATGCATGTGTCTAGTGTGTGTGTGTGTGTGTGTGTGGTGTGTGTCTGTGACTGTGGTGTATGTGGTGTGTGTCTGTCTGTGGTGTGTGTGTGTGTGTGTGTGTGATAGAATTACTCCACTGCCTTTGGCATTCACTCCCTCCCTTGCACCAGTAATTATAAAAAATAATGCCTGTGCAAGGTGTGTGTTATGAGGATTTTTCACACACACTTGGTGAATGGTAATCTCATAAACCCCTCAAGCTTTGCTCTCAGGATTTATGGATTATCACACACCTCGGGTGTGTGAAAAATCCTCATTACACACGCCTGTACAGACATTATTCTCTGTTTAATGTTAATTTCCTTCTAAAATACAGGAGTTTGCATCCTAACACTATGCATGTTCCTGTATCATTTCTTGTAACTGGCTAGTTCTGATGTACAGATTCACTGACAATAAGGCATCACTGCTTCCACACATAGCAGTCAACATCTAAACTGAGTGCACAGTGGAGGTCTAGAAATGGAGCAGATACAAGGGGAGCAGAAATTATACATACTGTATAAAATGATAAGAAAAAATCTAGAAACTTCATTGGCCAAGAGATGTCACATGACCATATAGAGTATATTATTATTGTAGAAACATTGAAACATAGAATTTGACGGTGGATAAGGACTGCTTGGCCCACCCAGTCTGCCCATTTCCCTACCTGATGGATAAGCTGCAGATCCTAGTTAACCAGCAGCCTTCTTCCTACCCCCACCCCCTAGAATTGCCTTATGACAGTCCCATGCATGCTTGAATTCCACCACTGTTTTTGACCCACAACCTCCTCTGGAAGGCCGTTCCATACATCCACAACCCTCTCTGTGAAAAAATACTTCCTTAAATTACCTCTGAGCCGCCCCCTTCTATCTTCAAATTGTGCCCCCTTGTTCTTGCACACCTCTTTTTTTGAAAGATGCTACCCTCTTGGACTTTGTTGATTCCCTTGAGGTACTTGAAAGTTTCTATCATGTCCCCCTCTCCCTCCTTTCCTCGAGGCTATACATATTAAGCTCCTAAGTCTCTCTTCATATGTCTTCCGGTGCAGACCCTGCACATTTTAGTTACCCTCCTCTGGACAGCTTCCATCCTGTCTATGTCTTTGCAGAGATTGGGTCTCCAGAACTGCAGAGTACTCAGATGTGGTCTCACCAGCTGTCTGTACAGAGGATAATAACTTCTTGTTTTCTACTGGTGATGCCTCTCCCTATGCATCCCAGTATTCCCCAACCCTCCTTGCTGCCCTCTCACATTGCTTGCCCACCTTTAGGTCATCTGATATGACTACCCCAGGTCCCTTTCCATTTTGTTGTTGTTAGTATCTCACCCCTCATTGTGTACTCTTCCCTGGGTTTTGTTTCCCAGGTGCATTACCTTGCACTTCTTAGCATTGAATCTAAGCTGCCATACATTTGACCATTCCTCTAACCTTGCCAAGTCCTTCTCACCCTTTCCACCCCACCTTGTGCATCAACTCTGTTGCAGATCTTTGTGTCATCTGCAAAGAGACATACTTTTCCTTCCAGTCCTCTGCAATGTCACTTATAAAGACATTGAAGAGGACGATCTAATACTGAACCCTGTGGTACCCCACTAGTAACCCCCTTTTTTCAGAGTGGACTCCATTTACTATTACTCTCTGTGTCCTATTCTCCAGCCAATTCTTTACCCAGGCTGTCATCTTGGGACCCACTCCCAGGCTGGCTAACTTGTATATTAATCTTTTGTGTGGGACTGTGTCAAATGCCTTGCTAAAGTCTAGGTAGGCCATGTACACAGCCCCTCCCTGATCAACTACTTTGGTCATGCTGGATGTATAGTGGTTTGACACAGGTTGGTCCATTCCACCTTTGAACTGTAACTTGTCTTCACTATATGCCTCTTATTGTATATATTGTTTCTAAACTTGCAATGTATGTATTCTGGTGTGTTCTCTTTATATTTATTATTGTATATCTTGTCATTTTCTTGTAATGTATGTATATCTGACATGGAGCCTTTGCAAAGGAGTCTTTGACTCAAAGGTTGTAATTCTGATTCCTTTAATAAATAAATAAAATAAATAAATGCATTACATTTCTAGCACTACCTGATCAGTTGCTGGTTCTCATTACCAAGGCAAACAAGTTTCATTACTTACAAAAACAGGGACTATTCCATGCATATATTTTGCTAGTTAAAATTTATTTAATCAAATGATGTATGTAAAAAAAATCATATTTAAAAGGTTTCATTTTACATAAAATACAAAAGAGCAGTGAGTCATTTTATAAGTGCATTAAGCCACTCCAGGGTGAGCATTCAAGTCCTTGAATGCACTTTCCATGGGTTTAAAGACACTCAATGTTTTGCTCCATGTCTCACTCCCCAAGGCCTGCATTAAATTCCTTTAAAACTCACCCTGTCATGGCTAATTTCATATAGATACGGCTGTAATGGTAGACAGGGTTCTGGTGACTCGTGAATCATACAGGGTTTACAAATGTCCCCAGAATCTCTGGATGTCATTACTGCCTTATTATATACACGTGGATGTAATTTGTTCCATTATGGAATCCCCATGTTGCTTGTTCTTCTTGCAGGCCCCCTTTTCTCACCTTTCCCAGGTCCCATTTGAAAGCAAGACTGTTTATCTCTGTTTGCCTGTCCTTCATGGAAACAATGTTCTTATACAGTTTACTGGTAAATCAATCAGAGTATCGTATAATTCAGACAAGCAAATGTAATGGAGTAAAGTTAGAATCACCTGAAGCTTTGTCCTGGTTTTACAATACAATACAATTTAGTTTTAGATCACAATGTTTATAAAATAGCATCAGCAGAAACCTAAATTCAGGATTCGATTACAGAATGTATAGAACATTAATGAAATGATAAAGAGTTTTACATATTTATAGCATAAAACCACAAAGGTGTTACTTGAGACTTAAGGGTACAGGTTTGAAATGATGGCAGAAAGTAACGGACACAGTCAGAATTCATATTTTTTCTTAGTAAAGATTTTTTTAGTGCTAATAAAAGGTGCTGAATGGACTTTGCTGGTGACCAGTGTGGGACAGGACTGGTTAATTCAGAGGAACCTTTGTGATATACATGGAATTCCATGAAATTTGCTCTTGCCGAATCCCTGGAACTCTGCCCTATTTTTTTTTACAAACAATGGTAAAATCCTACAGTTTACAGTACACTGATATGTACTTTTTTGGTATCTGAGAAAACACTGTGGACATTAAATCTACAGTTTACATTAACTTTTGTAAAATTGCCACCGTTTACATAAATACATTGCAGTTTATCTACTGGAAGAATTTCACAGACTTTTTCAAAACATTTTGCAGAACATTCTGTTGGTTGAAAGTCAATCCCTCCAGAATTCTGCCACCACTTTACATGACAGGTACAGAACGAGTGGTCACAATGCAAGCTTTCCTACTCTCCACCATGAGTCCACAAATGTGCCTCAACCCTGCTATGGAGGGACATAGTTGAGAGGGCAGTTCAGAGTCTGTACCAATTCAGTCCTTGGCCTCTTGTGTGAGGCTGTCAACAAGGGTTACACCTAATGCTAGCTAAGTTGGTGACCTGGCTACATGGACAGCTGTCCACTAGAAAATGGACTGAGACCACCACAGTCCACAGCTCATTTCACACAGACCACCAAACACTGTATCAGATGATAACGGCTTTTGGTCACTACTGACCTGGGCTGGAATCAAATTACCTATAGTAGAGGTAGCTGAAAGGCTCCTAAACCCTTTAGCATCCACTGAGCAATATTTTTTTATATCAGTACTTTATTCTCCTATACTTATGATCTGGCTCCAGTCTGGACTGCTCTCTTCAGCTCCATTACTTGGCTTCTCTGGGACTTACCTGTTGTTGCCTATCATCCTCTACCAGAGGGCCTTGGTAATCCCATTTGCTGGCGTGCAGCCTGCTGGTACCAGGCTGCCATTCTACTAGAGTTGGGAGTTTTCCCTCTGGTGCTTCTCCCTGCGCCCACAATATGTACAGTGTTGCCTTGTGTGAACTCCACCTCCATGAAGACGCCTCTGGTGTTGAGTGGGAAGGACACTTTCCATGGCATCCTGGTGTACTGCCACCCAGATCCTCTAGGTGAAGCCACTGAATGGGACATGCTTCCCCACCTCGTTGAGGGAGGAGATCTGTCCATAAGATGCTCAATTCTTGCTCCCTGACTGACCGCCAAGTGACACACATCAATTCCCAAACCTGGGTCACTGGAATGGCAGGAGATGAGGCACTCAAAACCCTCAGCTCTCCATGCCACTTGGCCCATTACCACTGAGTAATCATGTCCCTAGCACTCACATTTTCCTCTTTTTTTTTTCATTTTTTGATCCTCTCCAGGGCCTCAGTCGGCCACTGCTTTGGGCCACCAAGGCCCACCGCCCATCCCTGTTGCCATCCGTCACCCCTTCTGGACCATGATCCTGGGTAACCCAATGTAACCCTTCATCAGGTGGGCCCCTCCCCCATGGGCCTGCAACCAGGAGAGAAGAAACACCTGCAGCCATCTTTTATGTATCTTGTACATGGCAGGGGTCAGCACGGACTCCTCCAGGCTATCGTGGTGGTGGGGACCGGCCACTGTTATCTGGTCAGCTAAGAACAGATTTTCTATTTTCTTCCTGACCCACCCACACCCTCCCACAATGGGCCGACCATGGTGGTGTCCTGGAGACGGGGGCATTTGTCAGCATGTCGCGGCCACACACTACCAAGAACACTACCCCAAGCCACCTCCAGGAGCTGACAAACAGCTATTCTAGGCCACCCCCCCCCCCGGGACAGAAGTGTCCAAAGGTCACCCTAAATTCCCTCCCTGCTGGACTCCACTTCTGACATCCCGGCTCGGGATGTGAACGCGGGTTGCAATCATGTCAAGCGAACACCCATCGCTCAGCGCCATGGAGCGAACAGTCACATTTTCACAGGATGCCAACAGTTTGATTTGTACAGAATACGGAATTCCGCTGGCAGAATTCGTATGGAATGGCAATTCCACTTGTGAAATGCTTTTCAGAATTTCTTTTTTATTTCCAGTAGGAATCACACTTTTCCTTTCATTTCTACAATTTGTTTTTTATTTCTGTGAAATTATGAAAAGTATTTCCTTGTAAACTGCAGAATAACATTCCATGCAGAGGAGAAATTTCTAAGTGCATATCCCCAACGCTCTAAGCGATCATTCTCCTGTGCTCTGCTTTTGGTCCTGCAGGGCTCCCAAACACCACCCCCAAAATTACCTTACAACACAAACTTGGCCCTGGCAAACTCTCCCAACTCAGGGCCTTCCTTTGAAACTGGGACTGGGCACCCCTCGTAAACACCCTAGACCCCGATCATGCGCTTGATCTATTTATCTCCACATTCAATAGTATCTGTGATAATTTTGTCCCCCTTACCAAGAAAATGTCCAAAGAAAACCAGGTCCTCTGGTACTCTGATCACCTCCTGGGTCTAATGCAACAGCGTGACTCCCTTTGGCACATTGCTAATGAAACCAAACAACCAGCTTACTTGCAACGCTATAGGGAGAGGCGAAATAAATGCACGTGGGCCCTCCGCACCACCAAAGTGAACTATTACAAAGTGTCCTTAACATCCACCTGGGGAAATGGGCATAAATTCTGGAATAATATTAAGGAACTCTGCGGTAAAACCCCAAACCAGCCCCCAGACCAATTATAAATAGACGGTACCACCTCCACGGATCCCCTCAGCATAGCCTCAGCCCTAAACTCCGCTTTCACCAATCTCAACCATATTCTCCCCCCCAACTTCTTCGACCCTCCACCAGCCCGGGCCCACACGCCTCCTCTTGCTCCTCTATTTTGCCTTTGCGTTCTCTCCCCTGCAGATGCCAAACCATACCTAACCAAAGCCCTTAGCCACTCAATAAACTGCAGCGATTCCCTTGACCTGAAAGTTCTCCGCCTTACCCTCCCTGAAGTCCTCTTCCCTCTCACTCATATCCTAAATTGCTCCCTTTGTCAAGAGAAATTTCCCTCCCTTTGGAAGCTGGCCAACATCATCCCTATCTTTAAGAGTGGGGACCACACCTCCACCAACAACTACTGCCCTATATCCATTTCCCCCCCAAAGCCTTAGAGCGTATCATCTCTGACCAAATCACCGACTACCTCACAAAATACAATATTCTCTGTGACCAACAACATGGTTTCCATAAGGGGCATAGTACCACTACTGCCCTCCTTGCCTTCACCTCGCATGCCCACTCCACCTTGGATCGCGGCCACCTCACAGGTGCTATCTTCGTGGACCTCTCTAAAGCTTTTGACACTGTCAACCATGCCCCACTGCTCAACACTCTCTCCTCCAGTGGCTTCTGCAATGACTCTCTAAACTGGTTCGCCAGCTACCTGTCAGATAGAACTCAACAGGTCAAGAAAGGCACTGTCCTGTCCCCTTGCCTCCCGGTCCGCTCTGGTGTCCCACAGGGTTCGATTCTTGGCCCCCTGCTTTTCAGCCTATACCTAAACTCCCTCCCATCGGCCGTCTCAGGAAACCTGCTCCTCTATGCGGATGACGCTGTACTGTTCGCCTCCGACTCCGACCCTCTTAAACTCCACCATTCACTCGAACATAGCTTTCACGAAGCAGAATATTGGTTCTCCACCCAGCGTCTAATAATCAACTACAAGAAAACTAAAGTCATGATCTTCTCCCACCCGCAGAACCCCCTCAAGAACCTCTGTCCCCCATTTCTCACTGTCAACCACACCTCCCTCGAGCAAGTTAGCAACTTTAAATACCTAGGGATCACTCTAGACCCGGCCCTCAACTATAAATAACACATTCTCCCCCTTGCCTCGGCCCTAAACTCAAGATTAGGTGTGCTTTATAGGTACAAACATTGCCTCACCCTGGAGGCTCTACGGATCACTGTCAATTCCTCCATCCTCGCCCTCCTTGACTACGGCATTACCATATACTGTGCTTCCCCCAACTCCCTGCTAAACACACTCCGCCTAGTACTCAACAAAGCCTGCCATCTCATCCTAGGATGTGATCGTCTTACCCATACCTGTACCCTCTACAATGCCTCTAAATGGCTAAACCTAGATAGCAAGATCAGATATCATACAAGCCTTATGACAAAGAAGATACTCCTAGGTCTCACCCTTCCCTCTCTCTCCTCTATTATTTGACCAGCATTCCCAGCCAGATCAACACGAAACTCGAACAAGCCACTACTATGGGTACCCCACCCCCATACTTCCCACCTGCAAAGGACTTTCAGCTACCAAGCCCCTAATTGGACTAACTCTCTCCCAATCCAAATAGCCAATGAAACAAGGCTAGGTCCTATTAAAGCTAGACTAAGGGAACTCCTCCAAGACTCTAACATGTGTGATTGCCCCTGACCCATTCCTACAGCTTTCTGCCCTATTGACGCCCATAACTATCTCTGTTTCTGGTTCAATATCCCTACTACCTCACTATCGACTATCAGCTGGTTACAGTCTTTTCTGCAACTTTTGTGGCTGTGCTAAAGTGTGACTGAACTACTGTACTTACCTTGACCTCCTTCTTATCAACCCTGACTGCCATGTATTGTAATGTAATGTAATTCTTCATTATGTATTATGTCTGCCATGTATTGTAATGTAACTCTTCATTATGTGTTATGTCTGCCATGTATTGTAATGTAATGTAATTCTTCATTATGTGTTATGTCTGCCATGTATTGAAATGTAATGTAATTCTTCATTATGTGTTATGTCTGCCATGTATTGTAATGTAATGTAATTCTTCATTATGTGTTATGTCTGCCATGTAATGTAATGTAATGTAATTCTTCATTATGTGTTATGTCTGCCATGTATTGTAATGTAATATAATTCTTCATTATGTGTTATGTCTGCCATGTATTGTAATGTAATGTAATTCTTCATTATGTATTATGTCTGCCATGTATTGTAATGTAATGTCATTCTTCATTATGTATTATGTCTGCCATGTATTGTAATGTAATGTAATTCTTCATTTTGTAATATACTGTACTGTCTCATCTCTGTTAGCTAATGTTTACTCTGTACTATAATGTATGACGTGGAACCTTTGTAAATGAGCCTTTAACTCAAAGGTCTTTCTGAATTTGCCCAATAAACAAATAAATAAACAATCTCATGACAGCAAAAGTCAGTACTCACAGTGAGAACATGCACGGTCAGCGTGCATGCTGCAGACATGCTATGTCACACTGACATTTTGCACTGCTGGCTACAATCTCTCATGAAGCCCCACATTCAGTAAGGTGAAACATTAGTATGACATAGCACATCTGCAGCATGCATGCAGATCATGCATTTCTCACTGTGAGTACTGAAATTGATCATCACTAGATTGCGGAGATATTTAAATACTTATGGTTAGCTAAATAGCTATGTTGGCTGTGCTTAGTTTCCTTGTCTCAGGTGTTTTATTCTTCTGTTCATTTTTTGGAATAATTAACTAAATTCACAAAATATTTTCCTGCCATTTGTGGAAAATGAATTTGCAGTTTACGTAAACTGTGGGATACTACTCCATGATTTATGTAAACTACTTATTATTAATCCGCAGTTAAAAGAAAAATCTGCTTAAATTTCCAGAATTTTGCTTCTCACTGAATTCTCAAAAATTAGGCATAATTTCTGAAGTTCTGATGAAATCTGGTGGTAGCAAAATTTAAAATTTTAGCATAGCTGATGTCTGGACTGCAAAAGTCAAAGGACCTTCATGCTAAGCCTATACTGCTGCTACTTGTAAATAGAATCAAGAGTTGCTGCTCGGATACTGCATTACCCACAATATTCACGCTCTGACAGAGAGCTGTTATATAGCGCATATAGTAATCCAGGGTGGGTCCAACATTTTCCAGATAATTTTTACCATATCTGGAATATTCATCCTTATAAGTGGTCATTATCCATCATAGCATGCCCAGATTTGTTTTGTCCAACAAGGAAAATAAAGTATCCTTGTCATCATCTGGAAGAAATATCGGGGAGGTAACTGAGAAAATCCAGATAAAATTATCCATTATCCCTGTGGGACCTTTATGATACGGGATGGATAGTAGTGAGTATCTGTTCTGGAAACCCCATTGTGGAGCTCCCAATATCCATATTACACTCACAGCTGCCTGAAGCAGCTTACAGCAAGGGGGTAGAACACACCGCGAGGTGTTAAGATGTCTCATGGGACCCCCCCACCACAGTACACTCACAGCTGCCTGAAGCAGCTCACAGCAAGGGGGCAGGACACACCATGAGGCGCTAAGAGGCCTCACGGGACCCCTCCACCACAGTACACTCACAGCTGCCTGAAGTAGCTTACAGCAAGGGGGCAGGACATACCGCGAGGCACTAAGAGGCCTCACGGGACCCCTCCACCACAGTACACTCACAGCTGCCTGAAGCAGCTTACAGCAAGGGGGCAGGACACACCGCAAGGTACTATGAGGCCTCACGGGACCCCTCCACCACAGTACACTCACAGCTGCCTGAAGCAGCTCACAGCAAGGGGGCAAGACACACCATGAGGCGCTAAGAGGCCTCATGGGACCCCTCCACCACAGTACACTCACAGTTGCCTGAAGCAGCTTACAGCAAGGGGGCAGGACACACTGCAAGGTGCTATGAGGCCTCACGGGACCCCTCCACCACAGTACACTCACAGCTGCCTGAAGCAGCTTACAGCAAGGGGGCAGGACACACAGCAAGGTACTATGAGGCCTCACGGGACCCCTCCACCACAGTACACTCACAGCTGCCTGAAGCAGCTCACAGCAAGGGGCAGGACACCATGAGGCACTAAGAGACCTCACGGGACCCCTCCACCACAGTACACTCACAGCTGCCTGAAGCAGCTCACAGCAAGGGGGGCAGGACACACCGTGAGGCGCTAAGAGGCCTCACAGGACTCCCCACTACTGTACACTCACAGCTGCCTGAAGCAGCTCACAGCAAGGGCAGGACACACCGTGAGGTGCTAAGAGGCCTCATGGGACCCTCCCACCACAGTACACTCACAGCTGCCTGAAGCAGCTCACAGCAAGGGGCAGGACACACCACAAGGTGCTAAGAGGTAATACTTGCAGCCTCCTATCTGGCTTGTTTGGTGGGGGTGTTCAGGGACTGTGCTCTGCAATATTTGTCGTCCGACTTAGACTGATTGTTTCTGGCTACTCGGCCCACAGCTACACTGCCAGCATCAGACGTGGTTCTCAGGGGTGCCTTAAGGGACTGCAGACCACACATAGGACAGTCGGAGCTTCATTCCAGACTCGATCTACAGCCTAATGCTCTGCTATTGCTCTTGACTCGGTCTCTCTGCTTTTCTGTCAGCAATCTGTACATTTTGTTTTGCTACTGCTATGTACGTAGTCTCTCTGCCTTTTCTCTGCATACCATATAGTTTAGTGCACTGTTGCCTGTTCCCTGCTATACTCTGAGTACTGTGTTTGTTTTGCTGGTACCTGGCTCGGGAGTTCTGTAAGACCCTCCTCTCCATGGCAGTGTCTTCCCCAGGTTCTCATATCGCCATCTTGGCTTGTTCCTCGAGGCATTGTTTGTGCATGAGCAGTAGGTCAGGTAAACCGACACTGGGGACAACAGCTTGCACATGCACAGTAGCACCAGGCCTTCCCGCTGCACGCCAACTAACAGCCTTTTGTTCTTTCCCCCATATAGGCCTCATGGGATTCCCCCACCACAGTACACTCACAGCTGCCTGAAGCAGCTCACAGCAAGGGTAGGACACATCGTGAGGCACTAAGTGGTAATACTTGCAGCCTCCTACCTGGCTTGTTTGGTGGAGGGTGTTAGCCCATTGACGCTGTGCGTTGACTGCCCCGCCCATCCCAGCCATCCTCCCACCCAAGGCCAGCCCTCAATTAAATGTCCGCTCCGGTCACATGACTTCCAGTTGCTCTTGTGACTAAGTTCCCAGTTTCCCATTTGCAGGTTATACGAACTCCCCACTTGAGGGCTGTCAACTTTCCCACACTAAGAGCCTCCCAACCTCTCTGACACCTATCCCACTTCTACTCCCCTCACTAACTCATGTCAATGGTGAGTACTGCCCACCTTCACAATCTGGCTCCTCTCCTGCTGCTGAGACCATCCCTCCCACAACTGGGCTCACCATCCCAACCCTAGGTGTCCCTCCCTGCTCACCACTCCAGTAGCTCCCCCACACTGGCCACACTGGCATCCCCTCCCACCCACCAGTACTCATATCCCTGCCTCGGTCTTTCCCCAGCTCTTCGTGGCCCCCTCTGTTCCTTGTTATACCCACCATACACTCTCTCTCAATACTGTGCACAGGGACTATGGGTAGCATGCATAGTCCCCCACTGGGACGATTTAAAAGATACCTCCCTCTGCTTAGGATTTAACTCCATACTCCTCATGCTGTCCAGTAACATCCACCCTAACCCAGGCCCTGTCACCTGTGGTCCACCTCACTCCCCTCCTGTCTCTGGCCTCCGCATTGCATCCATGAATACATGCAGCATACTAAAAGAATCAGCTGCACTTCAGTGCTGGATCACCATGCACCATCCTGACGTCCTTGCACTGGTTGAGACCTGGCTCTCCAAGTCCACCCCTGATGCTTTCATCTCATTTCCTGGATACTCCCTTTTCAGAATGGCTAGAGTGGGCAAACAAGGTGATGGCTGTGCAATATATCTGCGTGATACCTTGCTAGTCCAAGCCATACTCCCACCAACTTTGGATCACAGAACACAAGCTATGTCCCTAAAGATCACCTCTGACCCCTCAAAGGCTCCCCTTATAATCATGGTGACCTGTATCCCACCACATAAACAAACCCATGCACTACACTCACTCACAGAATACATTGCCAGGCCAGCCTCCTCCACAAGGTTGAACACATCCTACTGTGTGACCTCAACATAAACTGGATTTCCAACTCTGCTGCCTCAGCCAAAGACACATTTACATCCCTAGACCTCCATCAGGTGGTAACCCAACCGACTAGATTCAACCCCGCTACTGGCACACGTACCTTGCTGGACATCATACTCTCCAACTGGCCACATAAAATTGTGGATGTCATGGTCTTACTAAAGTCCCTCAGCGACCGCTCCCCAGTAATCTTCTCATGGCCCCGGTAAGCTACCTGCACAAAAATCTAAAGTCACTCTCCGGCGATGCCTCCACCCAGGCAACATCTCAAAATTCAAACAACATCTTGCCCTCTGGGACTGGACCCCAATATACCATGCTCCCAGCACTGATGTGGCACTGGACTATTTCTCCAGCTGTTTCACTCTGGCCTGTGATACTTTCACCCCCCCCAAAAAAAGACCCACACCAAAAAACAAAATGCCCCCTAGATTACGCCACCCCTCCTCCAGCAGCTCAGAAACAGAGATAACCTGTGGCACAAAGCCTCTGACTCTGGAAAACTGCCAGACATGCAGGCTTACCGAGCCAAACAAAATAAATGCACCTGGGCCATTCACAAAGCAAAAGCAGAATACTACAGGTCCACTGTAACCGCCTCTTGGGGTCATCCTATAAATTTTGGGATAACATAAAACTTCTGAATGGCAAATCACGGGCCCCACCCTCCTCCCAGATCATGTCCAATGGTACTATTATCACCAACCCTAAGTAAATAGCTGACAGTCTCAACAATAGCTTTACAGACCTGAGCTCAGTGCTCCCCGATAATTTCTTCAACCTAATAACTATCTCAGATCCTCCCACCCTCTCACGCCAACCTTTCTACCTCTGAACTATCACTTCCCAGGAAGACGAGCTTTATCTTTCCAAAGCCCTCAATGGATCCAGACCCCTAAATGACGCCCTGGATATAAGGCTCCTCCGCCTGGCCCTGGATGTACTACTACTCCTCCCACTTACTGGCCTGCTAAATTACTCCCTCTGCCTTGGGCAGTTTCCCTGTGCCTGGAAAAATGCAGTAATAACACCCATCCACAAAGGAGGGGACAATTTATCCCCTGGGAACTACAGGCCAATTTCAATTCTAGCCCTCCTCTCCAAAGCTCTGGAAAGGGTGGTGGAAGACCAGCTGGCAAACTACCTAAAAACCCATGACTTGTTCTGCAAGGAGCAGCTTGGTTTTCGCTCAGACCATAGCACCACCATGGCTCTCCTCGAATTCTCCAATTTCATTCATTCTGCATTGGACAAAGGTCAACTAGTGGGACCTGTGTTTATAGACCTCTCCAAGGCCTTTGACACAGTCAGTCACTCCCTCCTGCTCGACTCCCTCCATCAGTTGGGTTTCTCCCAAGGACCTTGAACTGGTTCATAAGCTACCTGTCCACTAGGATGCAATGTGTGAAAATAAACTTGACAATCTCCAGTACCTGCCCAATCTGCTCAGGAGTCCCACAGGGTTCCATACTGGGACCATTACTTTTCAGCCTGTTCCTTAATGCACTACCCACCACATGTGCAGGAACGATCCTACTCTATGCTGATGACGCCGTCCTCTGTGCCTCCCATGCCAGCCCCACCAGTCTCCAGACCTCACTTCAATACTTGTTCAGTCAGACTGAGCGCTGGTTCACTGAACATAGGCTGGTCCTGAACCTAAAAAAAACCAAGACCATGATATTAGCACACCACCAAAGTAAATTAAAAAACACACACCTGCAGATCCTCTCCAGTTCTCTCCACCCCCTCGGACAGGTCTCATCCTATAAATATCTGGGAATAACCTTTGATCCAGCCATCACCTTCCACGCACACATAAATGCACTCACATCTGCTACTAATGCATGCATCGGCATCCTATATTGCTACAAAGACTGCCTGCCGCTGGAAGCCTTATGGTTAGCCATCACCTCATTGGTCATGTCCCTAATAGACTATGGCCTGTTGATCTATGCCACGGTGGATGCCACCACCATTGGCAAAATAAAAGTGGTCATCAATAAAGCATGCAGGCTCCTGTCCGGTGCTGACCGATCAGCGCACACTTGCATCTTATACTCCCTCACACAGATACTCAGCTTCAAGGAAAGGCTCCAATACCAGTCTTGCCTCATGGCCAGAAAGACCCTCCTCGGGCAAACACCTCCTGGAGTTGCATCCTCTCTCCACCCACCCATACCCACTGTCTCCATACACAGTGCTGATAAATCCACCTTAACCATCCCAGGGGTGAGGACCACTCTAGCCCAGAGGTCTTTCCCCGTCAGAGCCCCAACCTGATTCAACTCCCTCCCACCATCTGTTGCTAGTCTGTCCAAATTCAGTGCTTTCAAAGCGGTTCTCAGAAACCACCTCCTCACTACCCGCTCCTGTACATGCCCTCGGCAATGAGACGGAAGCACCCTGGCTACCAGGGGTAGACAAATGCCCATGTAGGAACAGGCTAGGTCTAGCATCAAAGTCCAACTACTAAACTGCCTCAGATAGTATATTTTCCCAGCTATTTACCTACTGGAAGGTATATACAGGCTAGTCTTAATGACAAAGTCTAATTGCTAGACTGCTTCAGATATTATAATGATGTCTATTGTAATGTAAATATATGCTTAGCTAAATTCTTTGTATAGGCTCTGAACAGGCTCACTACCTCCCCTCTGTATCTCATTGTATGCTGCACAATCAGTGACAGTGTGTTTGGTATAACGCTGGATTTGTGTTATCATAGTATATTTATCTAGAACTGTATATCTGTTACTGTATATCCTGCTGGGTTATGTATTCTGTATTTGACATGGAGCCTTTGGAAATGAGCCTATGACTCAAAGGACTGTAATTCCGATATCTGACAAATAAATAAATAAATACAGTCTCTTGCCAGGACTTGTGAAATTCAGGTGTGTCCAGAAATGTCAGTGGATTATCTGTACAACCCTGGCTGTAAACCCAAGCACTGCACAGAATAGTGGATGAAGAACTTGGATAACTGAGTCTTAACAGGCATTTGTATCAAGACGTGATTTAGTTTGTTCCACAAAACACAGGAAGCGCGAGCAAACAAGCCTGCTACAAAACCTTGTTTTCTTCTCTTGGACTTCTTGTCTCTCTGTACTAGAAACATGCAAATAAATACCTGCACTGCTAACCAGATTAACTCATTACTTCCAATAGCTTTGTATGAAGTTCGAACTATCCATTGTTTACCTGACACAAAATGGCCACCTAGGTGGCCATTTTGTGTCAGGTAAACAATGGATTGGTCAGGCTTCATACAAAGCTATTGGAAGTGATGAGTTAAGCAGCACTCACATGAGAAAATATGTATTGAAGTTCTCACTTTATTGTAAAGGCTGCCAAGCAGAATAGAGTAGAAGACACTCCCAAGTGCTTCAACCCTCTCCAAGTCTTTGTCAGAGGGCCCCCCGATGAAGACTCAGAGTTGAATCAATTGTTGTTTAGTCCAGTCAACTTGGCACCCTCTACAATTACCTGAGTACTTCTTTACACATGTCCATGTGAGCATTACTTTATTTGACTATGTGTGCATGTTGCTTTTTTGCATATTTGGGGTAGGCAGCGTAGTCCTTCCCTGCACCGAGGAGGCAGGCAGGTGTGATCCAGTTTTCTGTTGTATTGCCCTGTACTAGACCATTGTTGTGGCCAGCAGCACAGCCACTGATCCTGCCCTTCATAGTTCCCTGTTACTGCCAACCACACCCACTATGCCTCCCACCCATTCCTTGTTTCCGAGACACAAACTGCCGACACATGGCAGTGAGTCAAGCCCGACCTTTGGCAGCACTGCTAGTACATGTGAACAGCTTTCACACCTGCAGGGGAGAGGTGCACTTAGCACACATATTGACGGGGGTGGGAGTCATCTGCCTGACCTCCTTAGACTCACCTGGCTCTGATCCCAGGACCAAACTTTAAACAACACATGACATTGAGTCAAGCATGTCCCATTGCTGCACAAATATTTACTTGTCAGTATGTGTGCACAGCCCTAAACATGCAAGGAGCCTAGCAATAAATGCACATGCTGCAGGAGCTGACTGCCCCTTTAAACCACTCTGAGACCAAATGCAACATCTGCATACAATGACAATATCTGTCTAATGAAAAAAAATACAGCCTTGTGACTCAGAAGGACTGCTTTATCAATAATCATGTCTACAGTAAATATAGTTGGAATTGCCTAATAAGGTGGCCCCTCCAGAACCCCCAGAATTCTGCTCTTAAAAGCAATTTGGCAATAATATACAGGTTGCTCATTACTTAAGAAATTGCATTTCAGATGGCCCCTCAACATTGCAACACCGCCCAGGGCTACACTGCTGTCTTCCTGTTGAGCAAAAGACCATGTGTCTGGTGTGGGACAGCAACCCAACCACAACTGTGTTATCTCTTTGCACCAGAGGTGAGTGGGTAACATACTAAGCCACTAACACTGAAATTTCATCATGGTATTAAGATATAGAAACAGAGAGAAAATCTACCATCAGAATAATATTAGTTGTCCATCCAGTCTGCCTGTAGGTCCTAGCTAATAGGAGTTATGTGCCCGTCTAGGTGAAAGTAACCTGAAGATGCCTCCACCAAAGATTCATGTGCCCTCTCCATGCCTGCCCCCCCTACTGCTACCTAACCCTTTGAATCTGTCAAGTCCAATGTTGAATCTGGCTAGTTTGATGGCTGACCACACTGCCAAGCAAGCTTGTACTGTACATTTGGTCATCACCTGATCATTGAAAAAGTACTGTGTCACATCCGTCCTGAATCTGCCCCCCCCATGAACTTGTAGATGATTCTCATGATGTACCAGCCTTCACATCATGTGACCAGCTCAGAGTAATGCAGCTTGCTGATGCCATGGAGAAACATGAATGATTCTATCATTTTCTTTCTGCAAGGAATACATGTTCAGGACTTGCAGCCTTTCTCCATGTGAATTTCCTTGCTGGCCCTTTTAGCCACCCTTCTTTGGAGTGTCCCCAACCAGTCCTGGTCCTTCCTCAGATGTGGGGTACAGAACTGCACACAGTACTGTAGGTGCTGCCTTACCAGGAACATGTACAAGGGAAGGGTAATCTCCTTTCTCTTACTGGTAAAACCCCTACCTGCCGTATACTCTCCAACAGTCTGCTGGCTTTCTGGTAAGCTTTATCAGCATTCCATGGGGATGAATAAGATCCGGCTGATAAATCAGTGCTCAGCCATGGTAGAGTAAAGGTCAATAGATGGATCTTAAGGGCATTCTCTGGTGTTTCAGCAACCTTTTGTCAAATTCATAATTTGTTGCCCAGAACATGGTCATCCAAACATTTGAAATCCACAACAAAAACATGGGATATCATGCCTATTTTTAAGTTACGTGATAAAACATAATCCCACTTTAAACACTGGGTGTGCTTTGAAACAACTGAGAAGCTGCATGGGATATACTATATTGGACTAGATATCTGCAACGAATCCCTCTCTAGCTTACATCTGAGGGAAGTTTTCCTTACTTTTACATTGGTATTGCTTTGTGTTTAATTATTTTAGTTTTTAATTCAGGAAGGGGGTTTTCAAAACTGCTTATCTTGTCAGCATCTTCAGAAGGGCTGAAATAACTGCATATTTGATTTTCCTTTGTGGCTAACTGGACTGATTACTAGAATTCTGTGACAATCTGCATCAATATATTTTGCAATATTTGCTGGTGGTGGTTGTGTGATTTAAAACAGCAAAGGCTGCAGTTTGTAATTGGATGCCAGACATAGCCTGAGGTGGGGGAAATTGTCTTCACAAGTCAGGAAGACCTGTATCACAGCCAATTGTTCTAGCTTGAACATTTCAGCATTGATCAATTACTATAAACTACTGGTGTGATCCTGTTTCAGACAGAAGTCCATCTTCTTCCAAGTTGTGTAACTGGGTGTGCTTTGAAACAACTGAGAAGCTGCATGGGATATACCATATTGGACTAGATATCTGCAACGAATCTCTCTCTCTTGCTTACATCTGAGGGAAGTTTTCCTTACTTTTACATTGGTATTGCTTTGTGTTTAATTATTTTAGTTTTTAATTCAGGAAGGGGGTTTTCAAAACTGCATATCTTGTCAGCATCTTCAGAAGGGCTGAAATAACTGCATATTTGATTTTCCTTTGTGGCTAACAAACCACCAGGCTGTTTTGGGGCTGGGGAGGTTTACCTATGTCTGACTTGGATGTCTGGATTTTTCTCTGTTTGATTAGCAGGGTATTTTCTCTGTCAAATTGTTGTGAAGGGCATCTTGCTGACAGGAAGGCACTCATCGCAGTGGTGGGTGAGCTTTTAGCTGATTGTTTTGTGAGGGCACAGTTTAGGCCCAAACCCTTCCCACCCTCACCCCACCCACCCCTGAAATAGTTCCTTTATACCTGAGGTTCTGACATCATTTCCTCAAGAGTGCAAGGTGCATATCACTGTCATATCCTCTCTAGCACACTGCACTGACAATATAAGCATGCACATTGTATAATATATATATTTCTATATAACAAACCAATCATACATGCGCTCACACACACACACACAAACAAACAAAAAAAAAGTAGATAAACATGTGGGGAGTAGTGCAATGTAATGGCTGTGGGGCAGCAGTCTTCTGGGAGTCTTCTGGAGGCTGAGATGCTGCCCTATTTGCAGACAACTCTCTGCCCTGAGGGAGGAAGTTGCCCATCTTCAGGCCGCACTGGAGAGTAGTAAGGGAACCTTCCCCCAGCCCACACTGGACAGTAGGAAGGGAACCTCCCCATCCAGGGAGAACCAGAGCCACCACCACTACCTCAGAAGTTGTGAAGAAAGCACAGCAGTTGGACCACAGTGGGCTCAGGGAGGGTGAGGATGGTGGAACAGAGGCACACCCAGTCAATTGTTCCACTCCACAATCCATACACCATTCTGGGGAGCATAGCTCCCTATGGATGCACCATCAGAAGACTGATGACAACTGTCACAAGAGAGCCCACAGGAAGGAGGCAGAGGACACCACAGGAAAGGAAGCAGCTCTGGTGGGGACTCAAATATTAGGGGATAGAACTGGGAGAGCAGGAAAACTGAAGTAGGTGCCTGCCTGGTGCCATGGCTTGGAGGGACAGGGCGCATCCTCAGGATCACGAGAACAGCTGCAAGGAGTCTGAGCTGGACGTCATTGTCCACCTAGGGACAAATGACTTGGCTCATCATGAGATCAGAGCAGTGCAGGAGGACATTGTAGAGTTGGGGAGGGGCCTAAGACAAGTAGCACACACAGTATCCTTCTCAAGGTGCTGCCTGTCAATGGCATGGGGGAGGCGAGGGTAATTAGCACCATGCAGTTTAATGAATGGTTGAAAAAATGGTGTGGAGCACAGGGGTTTGGCTTCATTGGGGACTGGGGTTCCACCTGGAGGGACACCAGCCTATACTGGCAGGATGGGCTGCATCTGTCCAGGAAGGGAGCAAATCTTTTGAGCAATCGGTTTAAATGCTTCATTGGCAAGCTTTTAAACTAGTCAAAGGGGGAGGCACTGATAAGCAGCAGGAAAATCCCAGCCTCTCCCTACAAAACAGGGTACTAAATGAGAAAAAGACCGAGGTAGAAAGGTCAGTGGGGGGTGCTGCAATAGAAGGTAAAGCCATCAAAAATTGGAGAGCAATGAGTACCAATGCCCGTAGTCTGGGTAACAAGCTTCCTGAATTAGTGGCCTTGATGGAGGAGGAACATCTGGATATCGTGGCAGTCACAGAAACATGGTACACACAAAACCATGACTGGGACATAAACATACCAGGATACACTATCTACAGGAGGGACAGGGAGGGTAAGAGGAGGAGGAGTAGCTCTTTACATAAGGGAAGGAATCAAAGCAACAGAACAAAAGGGTAAACAGGGAGGAGAAGAAGCACTGCGGGTCAATTTGGAGACAGGCAATGGCACCACAATCCGCACAGGTGTTATATACAGAACCCCCTCTCAGGGGGAGGAAATGGACGAGGAAATGATAGAAAGTATACTTAGAATGGCAGAAAAAAGGAAGATATTGCTGATGGGTGATCTGAATATGCCAGATGTTAACTGGAGTGCAGTTGCAGCTGCCACTTGATGAGGTTATTCTAGATGCCCTATAGGGCATGCCTAGACAACTAGTATTGGAGCCCACTCGAGAGGGAGCAATCTTAGACCTGGTTCTCTCAAATGGAGATGGAGAGAGGATCACAGATGTAGAAGTGGGTAGCCATCTGGGAACTAGCGACCATCGAACAGTATGGTTCACAATAAACACAGCAATATAGTCAAGCCATACAAAGGCAAAAGTACTGGACTTTAGGAGGGCTGACTTTGCCAAAATGGGTGAGTGCCTAAGGAATGCACTAGCAAATGGGCAGGAAGGAGGGGTGGAAGAACAATGGGAAATAATAAAAACTGCCATCACAGAGGTAAGAGCCTTTGTGTGAAGCAAATAAACAAAACAAAACGATGTAAGAAACCACTATGGTTCTCAAAGGAAGTGGCAGTGAACGTTCAAGAGAAAAAGAAAGCATTCAGGAAGTACAAGGAATCACAGAAGAAGCAGGGCAGAGAACTGTATCAGTTAAAGCAAAGGAAGCTGGGAAGGCAGTCAGAACAGCAAAGGCCCAAACCGAGGAAAAGATAGCCAACTCAGTTAGAAGGATAAAACCTTTTAGAGGTACATCAGGGGCGAAGGAAGACCAAGGGAGGATAGTGAGGCTTAATAAAGGGGAGGAGGGTGGGCAGAGGAGACTGTAAAAGGCAGAGATACTAAACAAATATTTTTGCTCAGTATTTACAAATGAAGAGGGGAGGTACCTAAAACAAACAGTAGAAACATTCTGGATACAGAAGTTGATACCAGCCCATTTACAGAAGAAAGGGTTCTGAAAGAACTCTTAAAACTGAGGTGTACAAAGCAATGGGGTCCGATGGGATTCATCCCAGAATTCTAAAAGAACTAAGGGTAGAACTAGTGACACCACTGACTACCCTGTTTAACAAATCATGGGAGGATGGGGTGGTACCCGAGGACTGGAGGAGGGCAGATGTGATTCCCCTTCACAAAACTGGGAGCAAGGCAGAAGCAAGAAACTACAGACCTGTTAGTTTAACCTCAGTGATAGAGAAAATGATGGAAGACCAATCCCTGAATTGAACAGGGCAATTTCTGTATGCTTTCACACAGCTCTTTTTTCACCTATGTAGAGGTTGACAAATGTAAGCCAGCATCTAGGAAGACTATCTCTTGTTGGATAGTTTTCTGCACACTGTTCTGTTATGAAAAAGCTGGCAAGATACCTCCTGAGGCCTATAAGCACATTCCACAAAAGGCATCTCTGGCTCTGTGGCACCATTGATGAATTCCAGTTGTTTGAACCAAATATTATTCACTGTAGTAATGTTGTTTCTTCTCAGGGATCCATCAATGAGCCTTACAAACTCTGATCCTGCCTGCTCTTCTAGAACCTGAAAAAAGGTTCACGAAAGAAGTAGTTCTTGTTTCAAGGTTGATTGACCATAACTTATTGCAATCTCTCAGTAATTATTAAAACTGTTATCATTTCAATTCTATGTGTTTTTTGTCTGCTTCAGTTTAGTTGGGGCTTTCAAAAAATTATAAATAAATGTTTATAAATATTTTGGTGGCAATTTAGATAGTTTTAGTGGTCACTGCTCCCCTGGCTATAGAAATAAATCTGACATCTGATCAGCAGGGGAAGTGTGACCACAGCGCAGAGGTTGAACTTAAATTCCATATTCCATAATCTGCATATCTGTGGGCTGCACGCTGCTGGAGACTGATGCCATTTGTAAAGCTCATAGATAGAGCCCTGAGAAGAAACAACATTACTACAGTGAATAACTTTTTTCAGTCTCATGCAGGCACATCTAGTGCATGTCTCAGTCGTGCGGCCCCTTTCTCTCCTTTTCTCAAGGATGTACATGTTCCAGTCTTGCAGCCTCTCCTCGGATGTGTTGCCCCCCTAGTCCATGGACCGTCCTGGTTGCCCTGCATTTTCCTTCTCCCTCCTCGTCGCAGTCTATGGGTGTGGAATCCAGCATCTTGCGCAGTTTTCCAGCAGTGGTCACATGAGTGACCTATTCATCTATGTATAGAATCAGGCAAACCAATGTCAGTCTGTGTTACACATGACAGCTGCACCATTGCTTTCATAACTGGGCTTGTACTGTAAGGCTTAAATAACATAAAACAATGTATTTGTGTAAGCCACATGCAGGAAGTGAATGCGAACCCTGGAGAATATTTCTGAATACAATTATTTTATGTTAGTCATAACCAGCAATACATGCAATAAAAATAATGAGATTTTAGGCTCTATTTTCAATAAGTATGGTAAACACATTTTTTTAGGATAAACTAGGGCATGTTTGCTAGTTTAAATGGTATATTAAGAAACTTACAGCATGCAGATATTGGTTGAGTGATGTGCTGCTGCATCAGAATGACTAAAACATGTTAATCAACGTGACCTTTCTTTCCCTTCCAGTTGTGCTGCTCGATACCACAGCTGCGCTGGGAGAGCTGGGCTGGAAAACGTACCCATTAAACGGGGTAAGTCACAGTTACCTGTCATTTACTTTGCACCTGCGTTTAGCACTCGGCCATGACGAATGTTGGAGCCGAAACTCATTCATATTAATTTGACAATCCCCACAGTATATCAGTTGGAATGATTATCATTTTACCGCAGTAGGAGGTTGAGCTTGATGGTACTAAGCTTGCGTTTGCGCATAAATCTCTCGGTGCAAAGGTGAATAAATGGCCATTATAAGAATACATCTTGAGTTTGCTAAATACACAAGAAAGCTAATGAGCAGCTGATAGGTGCAGTATTTATTTTAAGGCTTAATTTAAGTTTGATATCAAAGGCTATAAAAATATCATTTGGATCACAACAATGAAATTACTGCTATGCTTGAAGCTTTTCTTTTTTTACTTAGCAGGTTTATTAGTCAATTATTGATACAGTTGACCAACTAAGCTATTTAAATTCTTCTCATATCCAAGACTACTCTCTGATTTTGTTTCAGGGCATTGAAATGTAATTCCCATTTTCTAAGTAAAGTGCTTTGAATAGCATGAATTTACAGCAGTTCTACGCATCAAGCTGTGTCAGAAGTTTTTCTTTATTTAAATCCCTAATCTCCAATCCCCTAATTTGTTGAACAA
This sequence comes from Neoceratodus forsteri, assembly GCA_016271365.2. NCBI lineage: Eukaryota > Metazoa > Chordata > Ceratodontiformes > Ceratodontidae > Neoceratodus > Neoceratodus forsteri. The sequence goes on along the minus strand of CM057458.1, from coordinate 20,974,367 downwards.
AAAGGATTTGTATCATCCTTATATACTAAGATGATAGATAGACAGATAGACAGACAGACAGAGAGATAAATAGATAGGATAGATAGATAGATGATAGATAGATGATAGATAGATAGATAGATAGATAGATAGATAGATAGATAGATAGACAGACAAAACAGACAGACAGAAAGACAGATGGATAGACAGACAGAGAGACAGATGGATAGACAGACAGACAGACAATTCTGATGTTGCTGTGTCCACAGCCCCCTGCTCTAGGGTAGGCCTGAGTTCAGTCATGGATGTCCCCACTCCCATCGCCACATCCTTGAGGCTCAGAGATGGCACAATAGTTGGTTTGTCCTCACTAGGGTTAGAGCTATGAAATGGGGGTTGGGGCTAACAGATTAGGGAGTCACGGCCTCTCCACAATATTGTTTGTACAGTGTGATCATGCAGATTCCAAGGCCAAATGTATTGCAGTGTTTGTAGTGGTGGTACTGAATATGTCTTGCCTGGAAGTCTCCTCCTTTTTCTTTTCCAGAATGGCAATAAGCACACTAGATAGAAAATGTTCTTTGTGCATCTGCATGAGTGAGCACTATATTAAACAGGCCTCACATCCCCTATAGTATCTTGTCAGTGCAGCAGTTCTCAGTTCAAAACGCTCTCTGTGCAAACTTTTATCAACAGCATTCAAGTGCCCTCACTGAGCCGGGCTGTCAAGTGCCCTTAGGTGACTTAGCACACATGTTTACTCACAGATCATGCAGACTGCACATCTGATAGCAGTTGCATACAGCCTCTGTGCTCAGCTTGGCTGTTTCCCTCCTCTGGACCAGCTTCCCAAGGACTGCCCTTCCTTCACCAGGTACCAGCTGAGTTGCTGTAGTTGTTCTCTGGTAGTCAGGGAAATAAATAGGCACCAACCATCCTTTTTCCCTTTTTCAGAGTCTGCAGTTCACTATAACCTCACTGTTCACTACAACCTCACTGTTCACTACAACCTCACTGTTCACTATAACTTCACTGTTCACTACAACCTCACTGTTCACTATAACCTCACTGTTCACTGCAACCTCACTGTTCACTATAACCTCACTATTCACTACAACCTCACTGTTCAGTACAACCTCACTATTCACTACAACCTCACTGTTCACTACAACCTCACTGTTCACTACAACCTCACTATGCTACTATTGACCTTGATGCCTCTCACTCATTGAGCAGTTGTTGGACACATGTAGATGGTTGTGAGCCACAAAGTTCCAGGCATCTCTGCCCTTCTAATTTATCCAGTGCCTGGCTGGACTACAGGTCACTCCCCTGCTGAGACTGCTGGCAAATGGTGGAGGATTACAAGATCTTCAGTTCCACTGCTACACATGAGGGGCCAAACCTGTGAATCTGGTGCACATGGACTCTGTGCACCAGTGCTGCATTTGCCAAGCACCTTTACAGAGCTTAAATGTCACAAATCATGCAACATTTTCCCTTTTCAGTTTTGCAGTCCTCTGATAGCAAAATGGACGTTGGGGCCCCAAATGATAGATAGATAGATAGATAGATAGATAGATAGATAGATAGATAGATAGATAGATAGACAGAACAGACAGACAGATGGATACTGTCAGATAGATACTGTCTATAGACAGACAGACAGATAGATACAGTCTATAGATAGATAGCTGATAGTTCAATTGATAGATAGGTAGGCAAACAGACAGACAGATAGATAGGCAGACAGACAGACATACATGCAGGCAGACAGACAGACAGAAAGACATGCAGGCAGGCAGACAGACAGAGACAGACAGAAAGACAGACAGATAGATAGATAGATAGATAGATAGATAGATAGATAGATGGAGGGCTGGATGGACAGATAGACAGACAGCTAGATACTGTCAGACAGATGCTGTCTGTAGATAGACAGACACACAGACAGACAGACAGACAGAGACAAGCAGGTTGCCAACACATTTTCTAACTTATGATCCTGGATTTCATTCACTATCCATGGCTTCCTGCCCATCTCCTGCATGCTCTGCCTTGAAATCTAAATTGGTGGAAGACCCTAAGGCCCACAGTCAGGTCAGACCGGTTTCCTGCCTCCTACTCTACCATGCGGGGGGGGGGGGCACAACGTCCTAACCACCCACATCCCATCTGGCTTGTTGAGTAGAAATTTGTCACATCAGATCTTCCAATCAGATTCAAGTGTCCCTCTTGACTCTACGATTTGATCCAGAAGTCATTACTGTTTTCTTAACTGGGCAGTTTGCTTTAAAACAAATCCTTTAGTAAATTTTCCTTTTAATTACATTGCCCCTGCAGCTTCATTAGTAAGTCTCAAGTATGCCCTACTTTCATTAGTCATAAATTTAGCATAATGAGGCAAAGTTCTGTTAAATGAGATGCCTTCAAATGGGAGATCATTAAAACCTAATACAGTGTTTATGATGTACAGTGCGCTCTTCTTAAGTACTGCTCACACTCACTGGTGGCATCTGTGCTTTCAGAAATGATTTTCGTGTTACCTGTAGGAGAAAGAGTGATGTTCATTTGGTGCAATGCATGCAGGCATACTTCAAACGGAACATCAGGGGGGTGAGAGGCGAGCCTATTGCACTGTTTGGTTGTGGGCTACAGAAATGGCTGTCTTCCAACGCTGAACATGGTAGCAAAAAAAAATTTGGAGGATACCTGAGTCATTTGTAATACACAGAAGGGCCTCCAGCTGAACTCTTTGCAGTACATTGCCGGTGTAATAATATATCATTTGTCATGACTTTTTTGTTACTTACTGGCTCAGGAATGTTAGGAAACAAAGCATGTCAGTGAGTGTGAGACTGTGCTTTAGAATATAGGGTACATTTTAATTTTATTTTTAATTATGTTTTTATTCTACTTAAAACAGCTGTGCATTTTATGGTAAAACCTTTATGCATGTACAATTTAGATCATTCTATTCTCCTGCCTTGTAAGATGCTCTTTTTATTCCCCATTTTAAGTCTGTATTAGCATTTTGTTAGATTTAAAATAAGGATAGAGGTGCTCATTTAAAGAAGCAGTGCAAGCTAAAATGCCCCCTCCCCCCAAAAAAAATGGTTTTAACTGAAATTAATGAAAATATCAGCATACAAGTTAGAACTATTTCCCTAGGTACCCCCCCATGTGCTGTGCATCATTTTGGGGGGGGAGATTCTAACCCTTACCAGGCTTACAGTGACCCACCCCCTGAGGAAGGCCTACTGTAGGGTTGAAGTGCATTGTGTTTGCATTTAAGCTGGCTGCTTTTGCTCAGGCACCACCGTCTTCTGTGTGCACCAATTTTTGACTTCCTTAAAGTGATATTTCTAAGCCAATTGTGGCGGCCATCAGTTTTTATGAGATAAAATCCAAATTAAAACATTTATAAAATACTGTACTTAAGTGGAAGATGCCTGGAATCTTTATAGTGAATAAGGGGTAGGGTCATATTTTTTGCTGAATTTTGCTGCATTGCTTTTTTAGAAATGGCTGTCCCCAGATTTATCATTAGCATTCTTGGATGTTTTCAAACACCTTCAGACTTGTAAGACCAGGAAGCACTGTTTGCTGCACACTACTTTTGTGCAGAATGTTTTTTTTTAATCCTACAAAACAGACATCAAGGACTAGAGCTGGAGGGGCTAACCAGTTCCACTTCCATGAAAGTTTCACGAAATTCCATAATTTTTACAAACATTGTGATATTTTGCTGAATTTTGTCAAAATATTATGTTGGTTGTCAGCCAGTTGTCTATTGACCTGGAGACCTAACACTTGGTATGCTTGCTTCTCATTGACTGTTCATTGCTCCCACCCACATTGCATGATATTTGTCTGTGTAGTTTTGAATATACAAGGGCTCAATGTCTAACAAACTAGTTAGGACATAAACACCATACCAAAACCAGCAGAAAATGGCTGACTCTTAGTAGCAGTCTTACGGACTAGTTTAACCTCTGTACCTCATCAAGGTGGCCAGGTCCACAGAGGACCACCCACATGATGCATATAGATGATCCAACTCACCTTGATAAAAGTCTCACATATTATATGTTAATATGTCCCCTGGAACCACTCATTGCTGTATAAAAGTGGTTTCTCATGTGTTCGGCTGGAGCGAGAACAGCAAGGTGAAGCTGAGCTGTTCTGGCTTAAGCTGAACGCAAGTGAAGCCACTCTTATACAGCAACAAGTGGCTCTGGGGGACGTATTAATATATTATTGATTGAGCTTGATCAATAATATAATATTTAAAAAATAGCTATCTCAGAATGCCTATTTCCAGGGCATCTGTGCATGAGATACTCTTCACAGAATAAGAGGGTCTCATGTGCAGAGGAAAGGAGCACTCCAATTGGTTGGGAGCACTCCCTTGATCTATAATATTCTGTAAAAATAGGCTGGCCCACCATAACAGCTGTAGGACTACTGCTTGGCGTGCAGGTGACCCAGGTTTGCAAGTGAACACAGGGTATCAGAGGGTCGACTGGAAGGAGGAGGAGGAGGAGGCTCAAGTCTCCAGTGCACTGTTCTCTTCCTCCACGGAGGGGGTGGTGTGGAGTCCAGCATATGCCTGGATGCGAACAGTGGCCGGAGGGTCGGACGCTGGAATGCCATAACGTGAGGATGGAGGAGTGGCGGATGTCAGGTACACTATGTGCGGTAGCACGCATGAGGTTACCCTAGACATCATTGCATGCATACTCCTCAAGGGAGGAACAGAACAAAGAAATCATCTTGGCCAGAAGGTTGAGTATCTACCCTCTGCAGGGCCCACACTGGTGACCTATGATCACTCAAGACTAGATTCATTTCTGGCAAGCCAAAGAGAACTCCCCATCATAGAAGGCAAGCCATGGGGAAATCAGGTCATGTCAATCCAGGAGAAGTTGGGCGATGGTGCTGGACTGGGTCTGTGTTGGGGGGGCAGACAAGACAAAGGGTGCATAAAGAGATAATATTCTGTAAAAACGGTCAAAAAGTAGTGCCTCTTATACTGTAGCCACCTTTGCAGCTAGAAACCTGAAAATTGGCATGCTGAGCCCTTTAAGGCCTTCAAGAGAGGCCTGAAGTCTCATCTGTTTAAGGAAGTCTTTGAATTATAGTTAAGGGCCTCCCTGACAGTGGCTGCTATTGTATTTTAATATATGTGCTATATGTTATTACAGTATCTATTTAATTTTATTATGACATTTGTCCTATGTATATGTTTTTATTTGCTTGACACCTTATTTTATTTCCTTGGCCTATGTACAGCACCCTGAGCCACTGGGAGTGGGTGCTAAACACAATTGTACGTACTTACTTATAGCCTTCATGAAAGGGTCTTAGACATCCTTCAATGTGACAACATTTGGTTAGGTTGTTTTTTTAAGTTAGAAACACTGACACAATATTTCACAAATTATTTGTGACATTTTGTAAACATTTCTAAAAATCTGAAAGGAATTCGATTGAATACTGTAGCCATATATCTTTGATTCATTAAAGTTGTATGGCTTTCCAGACCCCTTTATTCATTTTGTAAGAGTAACTCCTCAGATGCAGTGGTTACTAATGGAATAATAGCTGACACATTCTTCTTAAAGAGCTGCTGACACCTCAAAGAAAACTTTGAAAAATGTGATATTTAGGTACAATTCAGCTTGCATTCCATTTATATGTTCTATAGCTTTCTCCTCCCAGTTATTTATTACTAACAAAATCTGCATGAATACATGTTTATCTACCTCTTTAGCTTATGCCCTATCTCAAGTCATAATCCTCTGTTGTGACATCACAATCTGTTGCCATGGGAGTAACTGTGATGTAACAAGCAGTACATTATGACCTCAGGTAGGGAGAAAGCAATTGGAATAGATTAACTCTTCAGAAGCAAAGGTCCTGTTTTCATGAAAATTACACCAGTAAGAAATAATGGGTAGGAGGAATACATAACTAATGTGAAATACAAGCTAAAATGTGTCTAAATATTATGTTTTCTTAAAGTTATCCTGAAGGCATCAGCTGCTCTTTAAAAAGAGGCACAAAACAAGGCTGTCCCCTTTCATCTCTCATATTTAATCTATAGACCCCTTAGTAAGAAAATTAGTGCAAGAAAAATAAATTAAAGGAATTTCTATTGGTGGTAAGGTTTATCTTATTTCTTTACATGCAGATGACATTATCCTTACTTTGTCAGATCTGAATAGATCCTTGTCAAAGATTGTAGAGATAATTAATGAATTTAGCGAAATATCTGGTTACAGACTTAACAAGGAAAAATCTTTCATTCTGCCCTTAAATAATAAATGCCTTAAGGTAGAAATTATTGAAACGGGTATCTCTCTTGGGAAAAAGCATCTATCGAATATTTAGGGGTGAAGATTTATGAGACTGTCATAAACGATCAGCAAAAGTCTTATTATTCTTAAGACCAAAACACAAGAAAGTTTAAGGAAATGGGATTCCCTTCCTCTGGGCTTATAGAGCAGAATTGATGCTACTAAAATGCATATTCTACCAAAGACTATTTATTTTTTTCATGATGTTTCCCTTCTTTATAGCCAAAGAAATGATTCTTGAATATTCAATCATTGTAATATATTTTATTTATTTTATTATTTATCTCAGAGTTGCAACCTTTGAGCTAAGAGCTTGTTTACAAAGGTTGCACGGCATGACAAATACGTAATATACGTACAATAGGACAAAAGTGTATAACAAGGAACATAAAATATATTACATCAAGAAAACATAATTGCATTTACAAAAGAACACAAAATTGCATGTACAGAGTACAACAGGATATAAGGCACACTTTGGTTTACATCTCTGTCTATACTGTACATAGAAAACTAACTTGGTAATCAAGGTTGACTTTGTCTGGGTGTGGGAGGTAGTGGGGAGGGAGTAGAGGCGGTTAGTGAAAAAAGGGGGGGGAGAAATTGGAGGGACTTCATTTGGGTGAACAACTTAATTTGGGCAAACAAAAAATGTTCTATGGTTTATAACAAACTTACAAGGGCCAAGTCTATGGGGGGGGGGACTTCCAGATTTATACTGTTATTTAGCTTGCAGAGCCTCATAATTCACTAAATGGTTTAGGGCAATAATAAGAGGATGGGGAAACCCTGATTGGTTAGAAATAGAGTTAAGCTTAACTGAATGTGATTATGTAGAACTTGGGGCTGTCTTGCTCTCTAAACCTCTTAAACCTATTAGAAATAAGATTCTCTCTGACAGTAAAAGAATAATCTCACAGTGGTCAACATTACCCAGTTTGAATCTGGGAAACTCTCATCTCCAGCCATTGTGGGGCAATTCTAATATTACATATAATCAACAAACAATGCATAAGAAGGAACTGGCAGAAAAAGATATTCTAGAAATTTAGAGACATAATAGTAAATTAATCATTTACTGATTATAATAAGCTGAAACAGGATAAAAACTTTCCGGATGATGAAGCTTATCTGTTAAATATACTTAAGGCAAACATTTTACTGCTTTATAATAAAAATATTATTCTACTTTTACCTAATGATAACATTAGTAAACGTTTAGTGGTTGTGAGGACATCTCTTAAAATTGCTGATTTTTATATTTTTCTAATTGAAGTACTGAGGGGGTCTGCATTAGAAAACATAAGATGGTGGTCTTCAATTCTTAATAAAAATACAGAAGTCTGGCACTGGAATAAAATTTGGTTGACTTCCCTAAAGACGTCGAAGATCATTAAAATTGATTCAATTTAAGTCCTTACATGATTTGTACTATACGCCCATACACCTGCATAAAAGGGGTCTAAAGAATATTTCATGTTGTAGTAGATGCAGAGAAATCAATGCACACTTGATTCACATATTTGGAATTAAAATTATCCTTCCATTGTGGGATAGGATTAGAAGTATGCTTGCTAACACTGAATGGATAAGAAAACACATAAATATTGAAACTTGTATTATAGGTCATTTTGACCCAAACATTTGTTGGATGAAGGAACAAAATCACACATTGATCCTACTAGGAAAAGTGCTTAGAGATAATATTTTGAAAATGTGGACAAGAGGATAGGGCACCCAGTTTCACTGAATGGAGGGTTGAATGCTTAAAAATTCTCAGGTTAGAATAATTCGCACATTGTATGATAGATCAAGCTAACTTGTTTTCTGGCCAAATGGAATACTGTTTATAATCAATTCAGAACTGGTTCACGAACTGAGAAAGATGTGGCATTTTGCAAGTTTCTCTTATGCATATGACATTCCTATCTGTCTAAACTGGTACGCTAAGGGTAATTCCTACTAAGAAACTGATAATTTATGATCTTATCCGTTTTCAAACAAGCATTATGCTGTTTATGTAATAATGTTGTGAAGTGTAATAACTTGTCTCTGTTTCTTCACCTTTTTTATCCTTCTTTGTAAACTCATTTCATCTCTTTTCTGTTTGGCATAGAGATTCTACCTTATAAATGTTATATTGCCAAGCTCAAAATATGCTGGAAACTGGATTTACAGGGGAGTCTTATTATTCTATATTAAGATACTAATATTATTCTGTTCATTGTTTAAGATATACACCTCAGATATACAGTCCAATTTCCCTTTTCTTGATGTTGATGTAAAGAATAGTACTGTGTTCATGTCTTCTTACATATTGTACATAAGTCTTTGATAGAGTTTTAGTTACTGTAGAAGATGTGATAAATTATTATGCTATTACTAATTGCTTGTATATTGAAATATCTAATAAAATTGTATTGATTAAAAGAAAAATTTGAATGAGTAAAACTAAACTAACATTAAAGGTAGAGGCCTGGGGCCACCTTTTCAGCCCTTCTGGGAATAAGTCTGACTCTGCAGTGGCCAGCGCAGAATGAATTCTTCGCAGCTAAGAACGTTACTATTTTCAGCCCGAGCTCTGCATGAGTGGCAGCTAAAGCTACGGGAGATGTTATGTCTGGTCCCACCTGACGTAACATTTCAGTGCATCTGTACTGAAAAAAAAGATGCAGTAAATCAGGGAGCTGCTGGTAAACTGGCTGGTAAACTGGTAAACTGGTAAACTGGCTCCCAGTGTACGTCCAGCTCTGTGGCACTGAGTGATGGGTATTCGCTCAGACCGCTGGAGACCCAGGTTCACACTCTGAGCATGGACATCAGAAAAGGAGTCCAGCAGGGAGGCAGTTGCTTCCCTCCCAGGGGGGTGGGGGTTCATGAACCACTGCTCCTAGTGGTGGCTAGTGGCTGGCATTCTTGGCGGTGTGTGGGCTCAACATGCCGCTGAATGCACCAGGATGCTGATGCAGCCAGACCATTTTGTGGGCAGTGGGGAGGGCTGGAAAGAACATGGGAAAACTAGCTGCTCAGCTGACCAGATGATGGTGGCTGGTCCCCACTCACCACAACACCTAGAAATGTCTATGCCAACCCCTGCCACACCTGGGATATGGCTGGAATGCCCTCAGGCAACTCTCCTCTCTGGTTCCCCTCCACATGGGAGGGGCCCTCGCAGTGAAGGGATACCTCAGGTTACCAGGGTTGCAGCAATAATGGGGCAGTAGATTGTGAAGGGACATGGCAGCAGGGTGGGGGCCTTGGTGGCCCAAAGAAGTGGCCAGCCGAAGGCTTGGGAGAAGCAAAAAAAAAATAAAAAGAAAATACAGTGTGTGCAGTAAAAAACTGGCTCTGCAAGTGAAGCCACACTTGCAGCAGTTTTTCCCTGCACCTGCATGACTTGCAGGGGGACAGAAATCCAGTCCCTGGGCTTCAGCATGCATGCCCAGTGTTTATGGTTCTTAAAACATGACAAGTCTGGATAAAGTGAGCAAAATAGTTTTAAAGTTACAAGGGAAATATTGCAGATTACTTATTGACAGAATGCCACAAACATTCTTGACATTTTATAAACAATTCATTGAAGCAAAAGCAGTACTGCCATATCATTTCCACTGGCAGCATCTTAATTTCAGAAAACTCCAATTGTCACTGCATCTGTTTAGGGTGTTCTTCTAATTTCCTCAACCTGATGTGAATCAAGATCTGGTGAACTGTTTGGAGTCTTTTAACACACCTTTGGGTGATCAATGTGTTGCTCTCTTTTCCACAATCTTAATAAGATGAATGGGATGGAACTGTTTGACTCCCTGTTATTCCCCTTGCACTTTTCAGTGACACCCTTCCATAAAGAGAGAGCCACCCACTCCCTCTCCTGTCAGACTAATCCCATTGGAATAGCCCAAATCCTGTCTTCCCGTTGGACAGTCCTTTTATTCTACTGGTGTCTCTGAGTACCACTAATTCCTGGCCTACTACATCCATCAGACACTTAAGCACATCAGCTTGCTTGGTGGGATTCTCATATTGGCCTGAACTCAATTAAGAATTGTTTCCCTATGGGCTTTCAGGCTCCAGCTGGGAGGGGGATCTCCACTTTTGGTCCTGACCAGCTCTGCTTGGTAATCTTGTGCATTTGATCTAACTCCTGGCCTTGTTGATCCTCTGGACGAGATGTCTCCCTTACCCTCTAGTTTAAATCCCCTGACTACCTTGATTCTCCAGACCAGTAGCCCCCCCCACACACACACACACTCCCTCCTACTGCAGCTTCAGCTTACCTTGTGTATGTAGGTATTCTTTGCCCCAGAATGCCATCCAGTTGGCTAGAAAAGAAGTCCATTCTTCTTGCCACAGACTCTTAAAGAGCAACTGACACCACCAGAATAATTTTGACAACTATAATATTTAGACTCAATTCAGCATACATTTCATGTTAGTTCTGTGTTTCTCCTTCCAGTTATTTCCTACTGAGATAATGCCCTTAAAAACAGGATCTTTTTTCAATAGTTTCTGTTGCCTAATCCCATCCCAATGTCGTAATAGTCTGCTTGTTACACCAGAGTTATTACCATGGCAATATACTGTGACATCACAAAAGAGAATTGTAACGTGTTTCGATGAACTCTAGGGGATAAAGATCATCCACATTAATAAAAAAAATTGGAGGGGAATTACTATAGGGGTGCAGTAGCACCCCGATAGGTAGGATTGAGTAGGATGTTCAATGTTAAACCCCTAACTTTGCACCTTAATAGCTTTGGCAGCGTTTGACAAAATTAGCTGACATTTTGCATGTGTTGTCTAGGAGGCAAGTTCTAAATCTGTGGAAAGTTTTTTGACAGCAGTTTGTGCGGTTTCTGAGATCCGCATATGCAATTTTCCTGTAAATGTCTAATTTGTTTCCTATACTTGACATGGGATTTGGGCTTGCTGTCACGTACAGCCTACATGGAATGGAATTTTTTTTTGAAACTTTCAGGGAAGAAGTGTGCTGGGCCAGGGTAGAGCCTTTGGAAGCTTTGTTGAAAAAATATTAAAAATAAAGACTGAACATTTTGTTTTTTCTGTTCTGAGCACATTCACTAGGGCTTTTGGGATAACGATCTGATACAACACCAAAAATTCAGTTTCACAAGACTGTTTTTGGTTTCCCACCACTTGCTTCTCACAGAACCAAAAATATTTTTGGGGGCTGTGAGAGCAGCCATCCTGTGTTTTATTTCCCCCTCAAAATAAAAAAAAAACATGGAAAATAAATACAAGTGTCATTTAAAACAAACTCTGAACCTAGCCAAATGGGACCTCTTTAGTTAGATTCTGATGTTTGTTTTTTAAAATAATGGGCAGAAATACCTTTCTGAGCACCCCAAAATCCAGGGTGCCCAGCTTAGCAGGGGAAGCCGTTCACCTGCATTCTCTGTATGGGAACAGTGGGACTTTCTTGACTTCTGGAGAGGCAGCTGGAGTCCTACTGCGGTCTGCAGTGAGAAGTAGTCAGCCACTGATCCCCTGTTCTGTCTGCCTGTCTTTATCTATCTATCTATCTATCTATTGCACACCCTTCCCAATGTTTTATAATGTTTTTTATTTATTTTATAAGCAGACCAGGGTGCCCACCCCTGGTACAGCTTGTATTCTTCCCCCCAAGTGACTCTCCCTGGTTCCCCTTTCCTAAGTGGTAGCACCAGGGTGCCCACCCCTGTTGCTGCTAAACAGTCACCTGACACTAAGGTGCCCAGTGCTCAGTGCCGGAATGTCAGTGTCCCCTGCAAAGAAAAAAAAAAATCCCTCATTTTTTTTGTTTGTTTGTTTTTTCTTGCATAAAAGAAAACAGTCCCTCACCAATCTGACCCCCACCACCTTTGTTGATGAGGTGGGTCATAAGAAGGCTATGTTGAAAATTTGGGGTCGATATACATAAAAGTGGCAAAGTTATGCATGTACGTTTAAATGTTTCTACACTCGCTCACAAGTTTGGTCATTTTTAAATATTCTGACCACAAATTTTTAACACTGCCATTTTTTTCAAACCAGCTCATAAATGTGACAATGGACATTTTTCAAATCCTGGCCAAAATGTGTTTTCACACCTGTTGCATGGAATTATGTTTCGATGGCATGGACTGACATTTCAGTTGGGATTTGAAAATGTTCACCTACTGTATTCATGAAGTGGGGCAATAGTAAGGCCATACTGAAAATCTGGTGTACAAATACAGCAAAATGCCCAGGTTATGAGTGAATATTGCAGTATATCAATGTTCACTGATAACTTCACTAATTTTCAATATTTTGACTCCAAACTTTCAACATAGCCATTTCTCCACACCACCTCATAAATGTGACACATGTCATTTTTTAAAACCTGTACGAGATGTGTTTTCACACTTCTGGTGTAAAATGTCATGTCATCCAATATACTGTAAATGGTACATGTCATGCTTATAAAGCGAAACATGAAATGAGTATCTTAAAAATTTGGGATACAGAAAATATATATTTGTTAACAAACATTGGGTGCAGTTCCGGTCTTGACCCCAGTGGGTATGCTCTGTGATCCCATGCTGGTGAGCTGACTTTGATGGTGAGCTCAGTGACCCAGCTGGATGAGATGTGGTTGGGGGGATGGTGCTGTTGGGCAATACCCCCATAGACAGGGAATGAAAGCTGCAGGGTTGTCTGCATGGTCCAGACAATATATAGTGAAGACAGCTGTCATCTTGGCATAGTGCTCTGCATCTCCCCACCTGTGGGTGGCAGAGGGCCCGGTGTATTGACCGACACATGCACTATTTATCCTATGCATCTGTATCTGTGGCCACAGAGAAGTGCAGGGACCACAATGCCCTGTGCTTTTGCAGCCCACCAGTCAGCCCCATGAATTCTTCACTTCCATAGTTGCACAAAAGTGCAGGGCCCACAAGGGACCTGCACTTTTGTAGGTAAATGAAGTCTTCCCTTAGTGCAGGGCATTTGCATCTGTTCACACATGAATGAGGATGTGATTCCACTATCTCAAAAATAACTGAACTTCTTTGCAAAAAAATTTCTTTAATGCACCAGTTAGGGTAACTTAATACCACAAAAGTAGGGACATGTGGCATTAGGGTATCCAACCCTAACTCCGCACCCCCACCCCCAAGCAGCTAAAGGAAAAAAACATTAGGGTTTTAGTTCTCCAGAGTCTTGGTGAAGAATCAGTGGTGCGGTCTTTCTTGTGGTTGTCAGCCATAATACTACCCCCCAGCCCCTAGCCTCTAGTCCAAAGCACAAGGTACACCTCCAAGTCAGTGTCTCATAGTGATACACTCTTCAAAGATAGAGAAGTACATCTCACCAAATGTTGCCAACAGTTTTTTGTAGCTTTCTTCTTGCAAGGCCCTGTGGGACCTGCATGAAGAAAAGAGATCATGTGTGACATTGTTTGCTCAGGGAACGGGGTCAGCATTATGCTTGACAATGCCAAGGAAAAACCCACTACTGACTTGACAAGACTCTGGAGACCTCTAACCCTAATTTTTAGGGTTGCAGTGGGCATAGCCTTGCAGACCTCTTGCTATAAAAAAGGACTTGGTGCATTCCTTCTGAATGAATAACAAGTTCTACATGGAGCACAGTGACCTCCATGTCCATGGTTTCTCTGGAGCACTCCGCTTCTTGTCTCAAGTAGCACTGCACTATTTTTCTCTGTAAACCTTGGTGGCATCCAGATCACGACACTGGGGGATTGGGCACCCCGAGTGTCACTCTTATGTTTCTTGGGGGGGTGCTGGGTGGAGGGTGCTGAGAGGGAGGGTCAGGTGGGGGAGTTATCTATAAAAGAAAAATGAATTGGTCATCATGGCACACTCCACCGTGTCCAACATGGCCACCACAGTCTACTGCACATGCGGTAGTACTCGTGCATGTGCAGTGGTGCATGGCGGCCATGTTGGACATGACAGGAGTGTGCTGTGACTGCCGATTATTTTTTTCTTTTAAATTATAGCTATCCCCCTGACCCAACCCTCCCTCTCAGCACCCGCCACCCCGCACCCCTGCAAGAAACATAAGAGTAACACTGGAGGTGCCCAATTCTCCAGTACCACGATCATGATGCCCCTGAGTTTTTTTTTATTTTCCCCCACCCGACTCTGCATCTCAGCACCCACCACTCCACACCCCACACCCAGAAACATAAGAGTGATGGTGCACAATCCCCCAGTGTCAAGACAAGGATTTTAATCCCCCACCCAAACCTCCCTCTCAGCACCCACCACCCCACTCTCCCCCCAAGAAATGTAATAGTGACACTGGGGGATGCCCAATACCCCAAAGCAGAAATCCTCAGTCTTTTTTATTTGTTTTTTTTGTACCTGTAAAAATAAAACTGTCTAGCAATGTCTTCTGTGGTCCCTCCTCGCCATGCTCCCACTCCGCACCTACCACCCCACACACCCCCAAGCCCTTACTCACTGATTGGAGGTCCAAAACCGTAATCCTCTCCAGACAGCAGACATGTCTTCACTCTTCAACACTGGACCACGAACTGAGGAAATCAGGTATGTGGTTCAATGTATTTCAATGGGGTTTGAACTTAGTAGCATAACTTGGCCCTTTTTCTATATTTTTTTGCCCCACATTTCCAACATACCTTTTTTGGGATACCACCTCATGAACAATGCAAGTGTCGATAGGTAAATCTTTCCCAAAAGGTGATTTCATGGTTGCTGCGTGAAGTCACCTTTCGGGTAAGAGTTGAACATTTTTACCACCATTATTCATGTGGTGGATTCATAAGATGGCTATGTTGAAAATTTGGCATACAAATATGAAAAAACAACAAAGTTATGAGCCTACATTGAAATTTGTGAATGTAAGGTCATACCTTTGGTCATTTTCTATATTTTTACCCCAAATTTACAACATAGCCATATCGTTATAGCACCTGATGAGTGTGACAACTCTAATTTTTCAAATCCTAGTCAAAAAGTTGTTTTACATCCCCAAAGGTGATTTTGTGGTCCCTGTGTGAAATCCCCCTTCAGGCAGGAGTTGAACATCTTCTCTGCTATTATTCATGAGGTGGGGTCACAAGAAGGCTTTGTTCTAAATTTGGTCAAAAAATATTAACAAACAACAAAGTTATGCACCTACAATGATTTTTGCGATTGCAGGCTCATAACTTTGATCATTTTCAATATTTTTAACCCATATTTACAATAATAGCCATATCTTTACAGCACCTCATGAATGTGTCAGCTGTCATTTTTCAAATCCTGGCCAAAGTGTTTTTTTTTACATCCCAAAAGGTGATTTTGTGGTCCCTGTGCAAAATCACTTTTCGGGCAGGAGTTGAACATTTTCCCTGCCATTGTTCATGAGGTGGGGTCATAAGAAAGCTATGTTCAAAATTTGGTGTAAAAAATATTTAAAAACACAAATGTTAAGAGGCTATATTGAATTTTGCAAATGCAGGCTTGTAAGTTTGGTAATATTCAATATTTTTACCCCAAATTTTCAGCATAGCTATTTCTTTACAGCACCTCATGAATGTGACAGCTGTCATTTTTCAACTCTAGCCCAAAATGTGTTTTTGCATCCCAAAAGGTGATTTTGCAGTTCCTGCAGGAAATCACCTTTTGGGCAGGAGTTAAACATTTGCTTTGTCCTTCTTCATGAGGCAGGGAAATAACAAAACTATGTTGAAAATTTGGCATACAAATATTACAGAACAATACATTTTTGAGCCTACGTTACATTTTGCTAATGCAGGCTCATAACTTTGGTAATTTTCAATATTTTTACCCCAAATTCTTCCCATGCAGCCCTGTTGACTCTGACCAGGGTTTGTTTTTCCTTTTGCTGCTTGGGAGTGGGGTGAAGGGTTACGGTTAGAAACTCTTAACGCCACATTCCCTTACTTTTGCAGTGTTAAGTTACCCTAACTGATGCATTAACAAAGTTTTTTGCAAATAATATGAAAGATACAGTATGTGAAATACATGCTGCATTGTATCTAAATATTTCATTTTAAAAAGTTTTCTTAGATGGTCAGCAGTTCTGTAATAAGAGATAACTTGCCTAATAGAACTTGCCTAAAATAAATTCTGTATATTGTTGGGTCAGTCTCTACTGTTGTGATCTCCCGAGTTATACCTAAAAATAGGGAACTGTTTTGTCTCATGCACCTACCTGGTAAATTAAAAACTAATTGAATAGTCTGCTGTTATTCCTAAGAGGCAGCTGAGGCTGTGAAGATTTCAGAGATCCATCTAGATACCTTTCCCTTAAGGAACTTCCCTAGCTCTGTCAATGTCCTTCTTGTCCTTAGAACTTGTTCTCTCTATGTTACTCATTTTAATGAGGACAGTGAGCTCCTCCCTTCAAGAAAACAGGAAGAGATCCATGCTCTATAGTGTAGAACTGAGAGCTGGCATAGGGCTAAACCAAGTCCTAGAACACACAGGCAACAAATGAAAGGAGCACCACACCCACTTAAAGAACACAAGTCACACACCGGGTTAAACATACAGTCAGGACAAGGGGGCCCCCTGAGGAAGCTGTAGCAGGCAATGCACCAGGGCTAGTGGTTATACACTGTTTATGCACTGAGGATTAGTCTGTCAGTTCCTGTATTGAGTTATTAAATTTGTTACTTTGTAAATTAAGCATCTGAAGTTAGGTAGTCCTGAATGTATGCTTAACCTGATGTGCAACTTGTGTTCTTTAAGCGAGTGCCACACTCTGTTTGTTAGCTCCTCCCTCCAGCTACATTGCTTAGCTCTGTATAGCTCTCAGTATGCAATAATAGCAGACAGGTTGGGCAGTATTAGGCAACAACAGACTGTCCAGGGGTATAATGAGGCCTGACACCACAGGCAGTGGGCCTTATGCCCCTAGAACATCTGGTATTATTCATACTGCCCACTCTGGAGGGTATTAGTGTGTTTAGAAAATGGGCTTGCAATGACTTAAATAGAATGTTTAAAAAAAATTAAAAAGTGTGAAAAGATTTATAAAAAAGAATAAAAAAAGGTGGGTTGTGTAAAGTAATCCCTGCACTGCACTGTGCTGGTACTGGCAGTAGAGGACACTGTATCCATTGTCAAACTGTGATCCAATGAAGGAATTGGACGAACGATCAGAAAGCTAACTTTCCTTTTTTTTTTTTTTATTATTTTTATGGCTGCAGTGGGTGGAGCCCTGCAGATGCTTTGAGATTACAGTAGAAAGAGGGAGCACTGAAAATTCCTAATGGACTAGTTAAACTTAGAGGTTTGTGTTATTCCTTCACTCTGCTGTATTCATTGAGCTAATCAGTTTTGCAATGCAGTATTTTATGTGCTAAGCTTCAATGTGGGTAGAATTGTCTTTGAAGAAAGATTAATAGCTCATAAATATGTCAGCTTAGTCACTGTTTTCCAGCAAGGAAGCTCTTAAAAAGATTTATGCTGTTTTTTAATCTCTTAAGACTCTATCTGATTAGCACTGTCTCAGATATAGTTTGATAAATCAGAAAACAGCTGTTTCTTTAACCCCTTTCATTCAAACACACACACACACACACACACACACACACACACACACACATGCACACCATCTTCATGGCCACAACATTCAAAATAAATACCACAGCTTAACGTTATAAAACAATAAAGAAACATTTTTTTGTCAGTCTTGGTTATGTGGAACACAATAAAGTTCTGTTTACAATGCGGAATTCGCTACCATGGTAAATGTAATTATTATATACAGTATTTACATTCAGCCGTTTAATGATTAACATAACATATTCATCAACTTAGCCTCTTCCCCACTTCCACCGCGTCACAACTACATGATTTACATAATGATACTAGACAAAGAATCATAGATTTCCTTTAAATATGTCCTATCCTATATTTTGTATCTTGGATGGCACAGGGGAGATGCTACATCTCATTCTCATAGGGATCTTTATTTTACACATTTTCGCACTGTATTTACTCAGGATATCCCAGATTAGATGCACTATCTTGTTTCAGTGGGGTCATGACTTTACCCATTTTTTTTTTAAATATATTTATCCAGGGCAGCCTAGTCCAGATGTAAAATATTGTTTTCAGCATGTTCTGATGTTACACAATGCAGCATAATAATGAGCAGATGAAGAACCCCACTGAAAATAAGATTTAACATCTTCTGTGAACTATCCAGGCTAAATATAGCAATCAGCAGGCATATTATAGGAAAACACATTGTACAAATGTGTAAAAGGAAGACTACATTGAAACTGCCAATGCCTCTCAGCAGATCTGCATTGTGCAAATACATTAGAAAAAAAATGGGTAAAAGCATGACAAGACTGTAAATGGCATATCAGAATCTCAGCTGGCATATCCTTTAAAAATTCTTTATTTAAAATGAGTTAAATGCTTTGCCCAAATTAAATAAATATTTTAAATTTCGGCTTGGGAACCAGCCCGGTGGTGCTGAGGGCTGAGGTGCTGGATGCCTTACCTCAAGTGGCACCGGCGACCCCTGTTCGGGAGCGATCACGGGCCACCGGAGGTCAGCAGGGGAGGAGAGGGATTGAGCATCTGAGGGACTGCTCTCCCTCTCCAATTAAAAAGAAGATACCCCACTTTAACAATCACAAATAATAAATGGGAACCCCTGGAACAGGTACACTCTTTTAAGTACCTTGGTGACACAATTGACGACACACTCTCCTTTGGACTGCACATCAGCTTAGTGGTCAAGGCTACCAACACTAAGTTGGGCATCATGTACAGGCACAGGAAGAGCCTCACACCGAATGCCATAAGGACTTCAGTCTCCAGCTCCGTTCTCTCCGTAATAGACTACTGCCTGGTGATGTATGGAGCTGCCACTGTTATGGCTCTAAGGAGGGTGGAAAAAGCCCTAAATAAGGCATGCAGACTTGTGCTTGGTGCTGACCATCTCACGCATATCTGTGCTCTGTATGAACAGTGCAATCTGCTGTCACTCAGGAATAGGATAAGATCCCAAACATGCCTACTGGGGAGAAAGGCAATGCTTGGAGACACCCCACCCTGCATTTCTAACCTACTATCCACAAGCAAGTTCCTATACAACACCAGAAGAAAGGAGCAAAATACGCTCAGTGTCCCATTCCGTAGAACAGCCCTGGGGCAAAGATCTTTCTCCTACAGAGCCCCACTCTGGCTTAGTGAGTTACCTGCAGCCACGCAGAAGGTGGCTAGCCAAAGGATCTTTAAAGCTGAGATAAAACAGATCCTTGTCAACAAAAATACATATGTTTGCCAACCAAGAAACTGCTATTCCCCAGGGTCATACTGAGCCTTCCCCCCCAAGCTATCTAAGCTTATAGTGTTCATAGCACGTAATCGGTAGTGCTCATAACACATATACTAAATTGCCAAAGGCAACACTTATTCTATTAATTCTTTTCTTGTTCCTTTGTCCCCCTCACCACCTGTTCACCCCTCCTCCCATTCCCCTATTATCCCAACCTCTCCCTCTCTCTATCTAACTCACTCCCTCCCTCTCTCTGTCTTTCCCTCATCTCTCACTCCCTCTCTAACCCACTCTTTTTCTCTCTCCAACCCCTGCCCTCACATTTCCCTCCCTGCAATTTCTCCTCTAACCCCTATCAACTCACTGTCCCAGCTTTCTCTCCCCCTTCCCCACCCTCATATCTCTCTCCCTGCTTTCTCCTCTAACCCCTGTCTATCCTCTGTCCCATTACACTTGGCTTCCCATGTTCTTTAACCATTCCCCCATTTCTCTATCCCCTTCCTCCCTCCTCCTAGGATAGCAAGACAATGCCAACTCTGGCAGCACCTAATGCCTGCAGCAAGTCCTGCCTGACACACATACTGCAGTTGAAAGCACTTACCTGTAATAGAAAAGATTGGATGTTCTTTACTATAATTGATAATATGGTGTTTCCGCTGTTTACTCCTGTTTCTGTTGTATAATCCCAGTTTCTGTAACCCGTGTTCAGTGTATGATGTGGAACCTTTGTAAAAGAGTTCTAACTCAAAGGTTGTTTCTGAATATACAAATAAATAAATAAATGTGTATATGTATTAGCTGGTGTGTGTGTCACAACAATTAGAAAGTGCAGTTAGGTGGCTCAGTGGTTAGTGCAAAAATTGCTAGTCTACATTCCCCCACTATCTAGATCAGTTTCAGCCTTATACATGCCATCGGTGATTTAAATGAGGCATCTAGTGGCAATCCCCCACCCTCTGATGTCCTTCGGAGCCTAAAAAGAAGAGATTAGTCCCTCAATGTCTTTTTTTTTAATCTATAAAAATGTGTGTAGACAGTGCTCTGCTATGTTACACTGGAATATATATGCATATATGTTTATATGTATTAGTCACTGCGTGTGTATCATAACAATTAGAAAGTGCATTTAGATGGCTCAGTGGTTAGTGCAAAAATTGCTAGTTTACACATTTCTCACTGCCCGCAATACCATTGTTTTGTGGTTGTATTGGCTCTTACTAGAGTTTGTTTTAAAAGTGGTAGATGCTCTGTATGTGAGCAGAAATTAAAAGGCAGAGAGACATAATTTTTTTTTCTACAAACTGTAGCTTCCAGGTTTGAAAACGATAGTTAATAGCTGGGCAGCTACACTATGGAGCTGTTTAAGATCACTGGTGGTCAAGTGAGCTGGCAGCTAAAAGGAAAAGCAATGGTGCAGAAAGAGGTAGATATGTATATTATTTACTAGGTTTCCTGTGCACTTTTGATCAGAGGTACTCAGCAGGGCTAACATTTTATGACTGAAGGGATAGGAAGAATCGGGCCGAGTAGTGGTGGTGGAGTTTCTTAACTTCGGCTCCCCGGATATGGACACGAGTTGTAGGCTGGCTCCAATTACTACATTGGCTGGATTTTGAGTGAGTGGGAGCTGCGACTTGGTCTGCTGAATTTTTTCAGTCTGTTGAGGCTGAAAACCTTAAATGTTATTTAAAAACCTGCATTTTTTTATGTTGCTGATGGCTTGGGTATATGGGGTGGGGGGGGGTACTGCTGCTTAATGTTTTTTTGGGAATCTTGGTTACCGAGAAGAAATAAATTGTGGGTCTGACATTTTAAAAGTGTCAGTGCCCACTGATACTGGTGTTGTGGTCGGTTTGGGCTGGCACTTTTAATACCTGGGCTCTGTTGTCTGATTGACACCCACCTTGGCAGAGCTATCGGCCAAACAGAGCCTGGGGATTTCTTAGCCCATTTTCTAATCTGACATGCCCTGTAGGTAGGGAAATCATATCTGCATTGGAGCTGTACCGAATGCACAATGGTGACGCCACTTCAAAAATGCTTTTCAGGGACTTCCGGTGACGTCAGGGAGCTAATGGCAGCAAAGACCCAGAGCTCCGTCTCCTTCCCGACTATAACCCACTTGCATCATCCATTTAGAGGGATGTCTTCGCCAGCAAAAGTCAAAAGAAACAGAGCAGGAAAACTATCAATGACCCCGATGCAAAAATTAAGAGAAATGATGAGAGAAGAAAGCAGATATGATCCGCAAGAGAGAGACGCAATGGACGGCCTACAGTACTCAGAGGCCTCAGCCGATGAAATCCCATCTAGCCTTAAGGAAGTCATATTGCAGACAGCTTGCACAGTGGCTAAGACTGACCAAACCTTAAATGACTTTAGAACAGACCTTGCCAAGGTCAACCACAAAACGGAACAACTTGAACTGTGTGCTAATCAGTTCCGCCTTGGGGCTGAGGAGGGCGAGTGTGGGATCTCTTTCCCCCACTCCTCCCCCTTTTTTTTTCTTTCCCTTTCTCCTCTCCCTCTCTTTTTCTTTACTACCTTCCCTCCCCTCCTTTATAATGTGGATCTTAGACTAAGCGCAGCAATGGAGGGGTTGGTTGTTGGGAGGAGGTTCCTTTTACTGAGAGATGAGAGGAGTGCCGTGGAGGCTTTACTGGTACCGGACTGGAGACTTACATCCATTAGACCTAGTTTTTAAATAAAAAAGGAACATATTAAAAGGGGAATGTGAAGACTATGTACATTATATGGCTATCCTGTACTATTGTATAGAACCTGTCTGGCATATCTGTATTAATTGTACCCGCTGGTTGTTAATAAACTTAAATTTGAAAAAAAATGCTTTTCAGAATTTCTTTTTTAATTCCACAGAATTCTGAAAAGCATTTCCATATAAACTGAAGAATAATATTCCACAGTTTGAGAAAAAATAATCCAGTTAACATTCACTGTGACACACAATTCCACAGTTCACTTTCCACTTTTAGAATTTTGGAATTAGGAGGATTTCCAAAACTCTGCAGACTTCCAGCAGAAACAGAATTTTAAAAAAATTCACATACAGCTCTAATCTGTGCTAACATCATGATCCCATAATACCCCCCGGCACCTCACCTGCAACCGTAATGGTAACATCCCCAATGACTATGACCTGCTTACCACTCTGCCCAGACTTTTCCTTCATAGAAGGTCTGGAGTATGGATGGGCAAAATTTAATGGATATTGCATCCACAAAATTATTAAATAATTCCACAGTGTTAATGACAATTCACAATATTCCACCTTAAATACGTAGGACTGAATTTTCAAAGGGCAGAGAATGCAAAAAAATCCCTGTGTGCAATGAACACACATGGTGCACAGGGCTTGCAGTATTCTCCCAGACAGTGATCAGGATTTTCAATCCTGTGCACCAGTTGCCACAAGTTAGACCAACTTTTTGTGATCTAGCGTGCAGCAATCCAAGGTACCCTTTTTACAGGGCTTGCACCAAATATTTGGCGCAGGCTGCCATAAAGTGGGTAAAGTGTCGCAGCCGCACCTGATGTACTAAAATTGGGTGCGGGTTGCGGCAAAGGTGTTGGTGCAGCTGTGCCAACAAAAGGGTCTGACACAACGCTTGATGCAAGTCCTGCATCACCCTTTAAAAAGCCGGCCCATATTCTAATTTGCAATTTTTGGTTGTTTATAACATGGTCATCCTTTAAGATGGAAATTAGAATTTATACGCACGCACAATCCCTTTGTCATAGTCTATGGACTGGCTAAATTTGATGACGCCGTCTTATTTAGTTGAAAAGCTACAGGTGCTTAAAAGTTAGC
Source organism: Neoceratodus forsteri (assembly GCA_016271365.2). Taxonomy (NCBI): domain Eukaryota; kingdom Metazoa; phylum Chordata; order Ceratodontiformes; family Ceratodontidae; genus Neoceratodus; species Neoceratodus forsteri. Next base: position 20,950,934 of record CM057458.1, on the reverse strand, counting down.
ACTTTACTTCAGTATCTTACAAAACCTTAAAGATTATTCAGCTGCTTATACCTCCACCCTCATTAAGGGTAGAGATCTATAGTTTGACACAGATAATCAGTCAGAATGGTACCTGGATATCACCAAACGTGATGAAATTCTGAGGAGAGGTTTTAAAATTAGAAGGGGGAAAAAACTAAAAATTAAATTTTAGCAAAACTGCACAACATTTTGAGAAACTTTAATGAAACTTCACAGACTCAGAATTGGTAGTTTCACCCAAGTTTCACTGGCTAAATGTACATTTTAAACCACACTCTGATGAACTTAGTTTCCCATTGGGCCTTAAATCACTGAGTTACTATGTTACTGGTTCACTGTAGTAACAAGAAAACACGCATTTGTCAATGCCGAATGTTGTCTTGCTGGCATTGGTAGTGCAGGCATTAGAGAGACACATAAAAGGAATGTCAGTGAAGTACAGAACCGATGTCAACCCCACCCCACCCTGCAGAGAGTGACAGGCATTGCGGTGTGCCTGTGGGTCATTGGCCATAATGCTCATGCCATTTTGCCTAACCCTACCCTGCAGACTCTGACAAGTGTCACGTTGTGCCTTGGGGTCATCGGGCCTTACGCTCACCCCATTTCATAAGGAAGTATGTTGATATGGGTGCAGCATAGGAGAATGGGATGAACATTGGGGCTGAAGAGTCCAAGGCACACCTGAATGGATGGCTGTCAGTGACTGCAGGGTGAGGGTGGAGGTGCAGTGGCATGAGCATTACAGCTGGCAATTCAAAGGCATGCCCTGTTGCCTGTTAGTCTGTACAGGATGGGACATTATGGTTTGAAACCCTAACACCCTGGGTGTTTATTGGTATTTGTGCTCCAAATTTTCAACATGGACTTTTTGTGACCCCACCTTATGAACAGTGTCACTGTGATTTTGTTAATGTGTCCCGAACGTTGATTTCCCACAGTGGCTGCATCATTCTGCACCACATAAAAATGTCAGCTGCACCATTCATAAGGAGCTGTGAAGAGATGGCAATGTTGAAAATCTAGTGTGAAAATATTAAAAATTCTTGAAGTTACAAGCGTGCATGAAAACTGTAACACACGCTTGTAACAGTCTTTTCTTGGAATTCTTTCACCAAATTTTTAACATAGGCATTTTGGGACCTCTGCTCATGAACAGTGGCAGTATGATTTTCTTAATCTGTCCCAAATGTTGATTATTCCACAGTGACTGCGCCATTGTGCACAAGATGTGCGAAAACACATTTTGGGCAGGATGTGAAAAATGACAGCTGTATTGTTCATAAGAAGGTGTGCAGAAATGGCAATGTTGAACATCTGGAGTGAAAATATTAAAAATTCTCAAACTTACGACTGTACATGGATGGACACTATGCAACACACGCTTGTAAAATAGTAATTTTGTGGAATTCTTTCACCAACTGTTTAACATAGGCATTTTGGGACCTCTGCTTATAAACAGTGTTACTGTGATTTTCTTACTCTGTCCAGAACATTGTTTTCCTACAGTGACTGCATCACTGTGCACTGGATGTGCTAAAACACATTTTGGGCAGGATGTGGAAAATGACAACTGTACTGTTCATAAGGAGATGTGGAAAAATGGCAATGTTGAAAATCTGGAGTAAAAATCTTAAGAATTCTCGAAGTTACAAAGTTGTGTGGAAACTGCACAACATACTCTTGAAACATGGTAATTTTGTGGAATTTTTTTCACCAAATTTTCAACATAGGTATTTTGGGACCTCTGCTCATGATCAGTGTTACTGTGATTGTTTTACTGTATCCGGAACAGTGTTTTCCTACAGCGACAGTGCCACTGTGTGCTACATGGGCGAAAACACATTTTGGGCAGGATGTGGAAAATGACAGCTGTACTGTTCACAAGGAGGTGTGAAAAAATGGCAATGTTGAAAATCTGAAGTAAAAATATTAAAAAGTCTCAGCTACAAGCGAGCGTGGAAGCTGCTCAATGCAAGCTCATAACACAGTCATTTTTTTGAATTTTTTCACCAAATTTGCAACATAGGCTTTTTTGAGCCCACCTTATGAACAGTCACACTGTTGTTTTATTACTCAGTCCCGAAAGGCGATTCCATGCAGTGACCACAAAATCACCTTTTGAGACCGAATAACAAGATGACAGTAACTGAATTTATGGGATGGGGTCCCAAGAACCCCATGTTGAAAATTTGGTGCCAAAATTCACAAAAATGGCTGAGATATGCACCAAAGTTGAAAAAAAAATGTATGCCATTATACAGCTAACCGGCATTTCTTCAGTTTGTGGTCAGCTTTAAAGAGTGCAGATGTGTTCCTAGTCCACTGAAGATCATCATGCCAGGCTCTGGAGGTAAGTATGGGGTGAGGGGGGTGTGCAGAGGTGGGGTGCGCTGAGGATGGCTGGGGGAGGGAACACAACAGCGAGGGACCATTTCCTTTGTTTCAGGTTACAAAAATAAAAAAATTCACAGTGGGCCATTTTATTTTACAGGTTTGGCCACATTGGGGTGGGTGCTCAGTGTGGCACATTTCTTTGAAGGGGCATGTTAGCCATACTGGAATGAGCTTCCAGTGTGGCACACAATTGAGGTGGGACAGTGGCAAGAAAATGGGTAGGGGGTTAACATGCCAGCAGGGGTATTGGGCACCCCCGTTGTCAAGTATATCTGTGTTCAGAAGCATGATGCCAAGGGGGATTGGGCGCCCCCTTGGCAGACCACATCAGTAAAGGGGCCACAATTGCCAACAGGGGGATTGTGCACCCCCCATGTCAGCCTCCTAGGGACTGTTAGTGGCCCACCATGTTTATTGAAATATTACACCAGGCAAGGCACGCCCTGCAATGAGGGGTCACTCCCTCATTGCAGCAGCTAAAATGTTTCAAGTTGGTGGCACATTTTGCAACTGCTGTCATAGACAGCATGCAATCTAATTTGTGCCATGGAGCCCAGCCCTAAAAACAGTGGCGCCACTGGCCACAACACGACCACCCCTCCAAAACCTTCTCTTCCACTTCAGGCAACCCCGATATGTTGTCTGCGCTGCGAGCGCAAAACAACATAAAAAATTAAACAAAGGTTAAAAAAACTGTTGAAAAGGTGGTCCCACTTTTCACTTTTTTGGAGCGACCCAGAATCAATAACAAGCAGATATACAGTCAGAACAAACGCAATGCATACAATCATTTACAAGGAATTGGAAACAATTACAGGCAGTAGATGTACAAGGCATACATTTTTGTACAACAGGTTAGAATACTTGACTTTGGTAGTAGGCAAAGTAATGGAATGACTATTGAAGGAAAGGATTGGAGAATACCTTGTTACAGCGGTCTGTTGGATCTGAGGCAACATGGATTCACAGTGGGGAGGTTCTGCCAGACAAACCTGATTGAGTACTTTGTCTGAGTAACAAAGGAAGTGGACCAGAGAGGGGTGGTTGATGTGGCCTATCTGGATTTAAGCAAGGCCTTCAACACCCTTCCATATAGCAAGCTGGTAAGCAAACTGAGTAGCCTAGGAGTAGGTCCTAAAATAGTAAAATGGGTGGAGAGTTGGTTTAATGGTAGGGGCCAAAAAGTGGTGGTAAATGGGGTACACTCTGGGAAAGGCAAGGTGACTAGCGGGGTGCTACTGGGGTTAGTATTAGGCCCGGTCCTCTTCAATGTCTTTATTAGTGACATTATGGAAGGACTGGAGGGGAAGATATGCCCCTTCATGGATGACACAAAAATCTGCAACAGAGCGGACACATCGGGGTGGGGGTTGAAAGAATGAGGAGGAGCTAAAAAGTTAGAAGAATGGTCACAAACGTGGCAGCTAAGATTTTATGCAAAAAAGTGCAAAATCATGCACTTAGGGCATAAGAAATGGGGGGGGGTCAATGTACCAATTTGGGGAGGTATTAGCAGTCACAAAACAGGAAAGAGACCTGGGGGTTATCATTTCTGATGACCTGAAGATAGAAAAACAGTGCAACAAAGGAGTGGTAAAGATTAGGGGAATGCTCGGATGCATAAGGAGGGGTATCACCAGCAGAAAGAGGGAGGTAATGATACCCCTATATAGATCATTGGTGAGACCCCACCTTGAGTACTGTGTACAGTTCAGGAGGCCCTATCTCTGAAAGGACATAGACTAGGTGGAGGTGGTACAAAGGAGGGCAACAAGAAGGGTGCAGGGCCTGCATCAGAAGTACTACGAAGAAAGGCTTAAGGATTTAAATATGTACTCCCTACAAGACAGGAGGGAACGGGGGCTTATGATTGAGACATTCAAGTACCTCACAGGAATAAACAAGGTACAGGAAGGGAGCATTTTCCAAAGAAAAAGATGCTCAAGGACAAGGGGTCACACTATGAAGCTGGAAAGGAGGAGGCTCGGAGGAAATGTGAGGCAGTACTTCTTCACAGAGAAGGTGGTGGACACTTGGAACAGACTCCCACCAGAAGTGGTGAGGGCTAAAATGGTCACATGATTTAGGAATGCATGGGATAGACACAAGGGAATCTTAGAAGCAAGAGGGGAGTATAAGCCAGAGTCCAAGTAGGGTCTCAGGTGGCACTATGAGTAAGGAATTTAGGGTAGACTAGTGGGCCAAGTAGTCCTTATCTGCTGACAACTTCTATACCATAACATATACAGTGCATAGTGCATTACAGATAAATTACCACATGACATGGCGATAAACTAGAGCTAGTCACAGCATCAAATGGTAAAAATCTTTAAGAACAATACAGAGTAATTGCACTGCAGTTACATGTAGTTACAGTGTAGTTACACTGTAATTACAGTGTAGTTAAGTGACACTTAAAGTGTAACCCACTCTTAATATGGCTATCATTCAATAGCAACAAGTACAGTGGCAGCACTCCAGTAGAAAAGTCTTCAGCCCTTTTTTAAAACCCCCAGGAGAAAAGAAGTTTTGTAGCTCTGCTTGTAGAGAATTCCAGCAAGATGGGGAAGAGTAGGTGTAGGACCTCTTACTTGTATTTGTTTTTACCCTGGATACTTTAAGAAGGGTACGGTTTGAGGACCAGAGTAAGCTGGGTACTTTAAGCAGGGTACGGTTTGAGGACCAGAGTAAGTGCCTTGCAGTTTTAGGAACTAATACACCAGTTAGACTAGACGAGGTATAAATTTTGGTAAATTTAAATGTAACGTGTAATGGGGGGGTACAGCATCCTTCCTTCGAGGGATGGCAAATTTAAGGAGGAGAAAATCTCACAGCTCACAGTGATGTTTTCTAGGAGGGGCCCAGACTCAAAGTGACTAATTCTGTTATATGAAACCTTGAGCCTGTTCGTTTCAGAGCTCTGATGGGACAGAAATAAAGAGGCACCAAATAGCAGTGAGGGAGCAGGATGATGTTTGCTATTGCAAGCCTCAACTCTGGGATGAGAAAATTCCCCGGGTGGTCTAGTAGTCCACTTTTCTGGTGCAGAGATTTTGTGATATCATCCACGTGAGATTTGAAAGTGATTTCTTGGTCAATATAGACCACAAGATACTTTAGCTTGTTCACCACTTAGATTTGTGAGCCAGATGAGGTGGTTAGGGAGTGCATTACAAGGTGTTCCAAGGTGTTTTGAGCCAAAGAGCACAGCCTTAGTTATTTGTTCATTCATGACAAGCTTGCTATCAGAGAACCATTTTTCTAGAGTACAGAAATCAATGGCAATATTAATGAGAACCTGGGGATAGCTATATTTGAAAGTGAACTCCTTTCTGTTTGTTTTTCAAATCTAAAACAAATGCTAAAGCAGACCCCAAATACAAAGAAACTGGTATCGTACAGTGTAGGAGAAAAAAGGGTGATCTTAAATGTAACAACAAGGCAGAGAAGCAGCAGTTTCACCATAACATGATGTACTACTTGTGTAACCAGTGTACATGATTTCTGTAATAAATAATCTTTTGTTTACATATGTACTGCAAAGATTGTATACACACAGTAAATGTATTTATATCATGGGAGGGATGAATAACAGGGCTGGATAAAAATGGCTATTTAGCCCTTTTTTTACCTCTGAGGTGAAAAACATTGTATTTGCTGGTTAGGAACCCAGTATTGGCTCCTAACCAGCAAATTGATTGACAGCACTCACTCACTCTAATGATAGACAGTATCCAGTGGGATACCACGGGGGCTCAGTTCTGGGACTTGTTCTCTGCAGTATCTTTATAGTGGACATTGCAGACAACCTGGAAGGGAAGGCATGCCTTTTTACAGATGATATCAAAATCTACAATAGGAAGGACTAACAGTAGGGGGTGGAGAGAATGCATACGGATGTAGGAAACTTGGGCAGTGGTGAAATGCATAACAGTTGGGGGTTCAAGCAAAAATGAAAACACAGAATTTGTCAGCAGATGAGAATCTAATATGCCCATTTTGTCCCTGCCTATACTGTCACCGCTCACTTTACCTGCTGTCTGGCTACTTCCCTTCCCCTCTGCTTTTCAACTAAGGTTCCTTTGTGCCTTTCCCATGCATGCATAAAGCCCACCACTGTTTTTGCACCTGCCACCTCTGCTGGTAGACTCTTCCAGGCATCCACCACTCTTTCAATGAAGAAGCTGTTCCTACATCCCTCCTAAACTTGCCACTTCTAGCTTCATTGCATGCATTCTTGTCCTGGTGCACCCTCTTCTCTGAAAAATAGTCCCATCCTGTACCTTGTTCACCTCCACGAGGGCCCTCAGTCTCTTTTTACTGTATAGGGCTTTTGATGCAACCCCTGTACCATTTTAGTTGTCCTCTTCTGGACAGTCTCTGTCCTCTCTATAACCTTCCTGAGCTGCAGTCTCCAGAACTGGACACAGTTCTCCAAGTGAGGTCTCACCAATGATCAATTCAGTGGCAACACCACCTCACTCCCTCTGCTGGTCATTCTCCTCCTATACACCCTGGTATCCCACTGGCCCTACCTATTGCCTTGTCACACTGCCCCACCACACTGAGGTCATCAGATATGAGAACCCCAATGTCTCATTCTTGCTGTGTGACTGTCAATACTCCCCATTTTACATACCTCCTCTGGGGTTCTGTGCCCTAGGTTCATGATTTTGCACTTTTTTGCTTGAATTCCAGCTGCCATATCCTCGACCACTCTTTCAGCTTTCTCTGCTCAGTGCCAAAAAGTGCAAAATCATGCACCTAGGGCATAGGAACCCAGGAAATGAGCATAGGATGGGGGGAAAAGTATTGATAGTCACTAAACAGGAAAGGAACCTTGGAGTTATCTTGTCTGAGTACCTGAAGGTGGAAGGGAAGTATGACAAAGCAGTGGGTAGGGCTAGTGGTATGCTGGGCTGTATAGGGAAGGGTATTTCCAGCAGGAGGAGGGAGGTGATCTTGCCAAAATATTGCTCACTGGTGAGACCTAGAGTACTGCGTACAGACACCACACCACAGAAAATATATAGACAAGGTGGAAGCAGTCCAAAGAAGGATAACTAAAACAGTGCAGGGCTTGCAAGAGAAACCCTATGAGAAGAGACTGAGAAATCTCAACACGTGCACCCTGAAGAAAAAGAGAGACAGAGAGCAGTGACATTACAGAGATCCACAAGTACCTCATAGAAGCAAACAGGGTGTGGGCGGAGTCTCTTTCAAATGAGGAAGAACACTAGGACCAAGGGGCATGTGATGAAGTTGGGAGCAGATCAAGAGGCATGTGAGGAAATATTTCTTCACTGAAAGGGTGGTAAACAGCCAGAACAGACTGCCAGCAGAAGTGGTGGAGGCTAAAATGAGAAGGGGGGGCCTTCAAGCATGCATGGGATAGACATAGGTGTATATTGGAAAAGAGGCAAGGAGGCCAGATGGTTGCCAGACACCAGACAGGGTCTGCAGAGGCAGATTAGGCAGTGAACGTCTGGGCAGACTGGATGGGACAAGTGGTTCTTTTATACTGACAAATTCAGTTTCTGTGTTTCTTTTCTGATTTCCCTCCAGAGACAATAACCACATCAGCTTATGGGTCACATTGTCATAGCCATGTGTTTATTGAAGATATTTTTTTTTTGGCAGAACCCCGTCTTCTCTTTTGGCCCTGGTCACGGCCCCCGGAGACCTCCGCCATCGTCTATGGCTGCTGGGATCCCTCAGTCACCCCCGGCTTACCCCCCAGAGGGCGGGGCTGTGGCCACCATTCCTGGAGGCCACAGGCTAGTGTCTGGTCGAGGACCCGCAGTGACGGTGGTGTAGTGAGGTCCTCCGGGAAGGGCTTCATTCACACGGTGGTCCTTGCCCGCCTCCTATTTTTCCACCATTTTCATTACGGAGGTGGGGACGTGCAATGACGCCTGCGTCCGCCCCGCCTCCTGGAACTGTAAGCATCGGATGCTTTGAGCTCCCCCAGCCTCCGCCAGGGGTCCTCAATGCGCCGATCGCTGCCCCCACCCTCCCCCAGGAGAGGGACAGCAGCCCATGGGATGCTCTATCCTTCTCCCACGGCCGGCCCTCCGATGATCTGGGTCCGTTCCCGAACCCAAGTCGCTGGCGTCACAAGCGTAAATCCCACCGCTGTGTCAGCAGGCCAGCTATTGAAGATTTTTAAGAGCAGTACAGATGTGAGCATTGTGCACAATGGGGAGTCCGATGGAAGACCACCCACCATACATAGGTAATTCTGGAAGGGAACCCAGAGCAGGGGACCCCATTTGCTCCTCCCTCTATCCTCAGGTAGGGAAGGAAGATCTATGAGTGGACCTAGACGCCTCCAGGAGACGGGAGGAGTCACTGAGTACCATGCTGGGTGAGGTCTAGGCACTCACTCAGTGCCATTTGGAACTGAGCCAGTAGTACACTCACGCCCTCCCATCTGCTAGATGTGTCCCATCTTGTAACAAGATCCCACAGGCTTCCTGTGCTGTCACACAGTGCCTAACTACTGATCCCTCTATTGCCCAACAAACGCCACACTCTCGGCATTGACTTCCTGTGGGCGCTCTTGATCGCCTGGTCACTCTGGTGTGGCAGCATGATTGACCAGATCATCTACGACATCAGCAATATAAATAATTATTGTTTTACTAAATCGATGTATTTATTTCACTCAGGGTGCTTGGGCTACCCTCAGAATTATCTGATTTCCTGTTTGTATTCTCAAATGTACTGTTTGTTCTGTACTATGCCTTAGCTTGATGCGGAGCCTTTGCAAAGGAGTCTCTGACTCAAAGATTTGTAATTCCGATCTATTCAATAAATTAAAAATTAAAAAAACTCTACTGCAAGGTCCAGATGTCCTCCTTCATCCAGCAATGCAAATTAATCCATTTTATGGACCCCCAAGTCATTATTTCCTATGTGCACATTTAGAAACTGTTGGTGGGGGTCCGCTGAGGAGCTCCCACACCAAGAGAGAGAGGATACACCCAACCGCATGTCCAGGAGTCCCAAACAGGTGACCTTGGCTGGCCCTACTGCAGGTTATGCAGTGGCCTCCTGACCCATCACTGAGTCCTGACCACTGCCCTAAGAATGAGTGCATGGCCACATATCCACACGTGTGTTATGCCATCTGATGAGCCTGCTAAGAGAGAAAGAAAGAAAGAAAGAAAGAAAGAAAGAAAGAAAGAAAGAAAGAAAGAAAGAAAGAAAGAAAGAAAGAAAGAAATTGTTAGCCAGAGAAGATGGAGATGTACTACCTGGAAGTCATGGAGTGCCACCTGCCAAACACTTGGACCTCGCCTTCAAGAGCCTGAAGTGCCCTGCAAGCTTCACAGTTTGAACTGCATTCTATTCGTGAAACACACAATACCCTGACTTAAAACATGACATTTATCATTACTTGTGAAGGTGGGGGGGGGGGGACTTCTGGAACTGACTTGTGGCCCTGCCACTTAAATGTTATAGTCCTGCTCAGTCTCTTGTGATGATAAATAGCACATTCTGAGTCAGGCCATTGTGTATCTCTTACATATACATTTTTTCTGTAAAAAGCAAAAATGGGGAAAGAATTACAGAAAAAATTTGACATATTAGCTGAATTGTATCTAAATTGTCGGCAGTGTTAGGGGCCTGTGCACCTGTTTCTGTTGAGTCAGGCAGTGTATCAAGGGCCTTACTGATTTCCAAGGAAATGATTTCTGATGCTTAACCTTGGCCCATTTCCCTTGGTGCCACTTTGAAGACCAACAGATTGGCTTGAGGACTTCCACCTCGTATATCCATGTTGCGTTCCTTTACTCATTTAGTTATATTCAAACATGTTGTGATCTGCTTGCTAATTATTCAGCGATGTTGTACCCACTACTGATCTGAAGCTGACAGACCATTCAGTCCTCAGATTACATCTGTAGCCTTTAAAATGCTGGCCCCTCTCCAGTCCCTGCACACCTGGCTTCCACAGATGTCTTGATGAGTTTTGTAATATCTGCATTATCTCATTATCTAATTATTTTTATGCCTTTAATTCTTGAGGGCTCATTTGTGTAATACATCTTGACCCTGTGAACTGTAAGACATACAGAAGCCTACACTAGCTTTAGTGCTCTGCCACCTAGTGTGCAGCTAATGATACTGCAAGAACAGCATTATGCTTCTCTGTGTAGGCTGCACCTTTTGGTGACACTACCCCTGTCCCCTGCTCAGCAGATCCCAAGGTAAAGCATTCTTTCTGGACTATTTGCAGTACCAGGATGTGTTTTACATCTTTGCTGCCTGTCTCTGCATTTATTTATTGGAATTATTAGTAAACTCACTGGAGTCCTTCACTCACTGGAGCTTGAGGACCCTTTTTTCAGGTGTGACCCAACAGTACTTGCAAAATACAAAAAAAATTATATACAACATAAGTTAAGTAATACTCCTGCATATAAAACATTCAGTACCTGTATAACATGTGCAGCATGTGGTCATATAAGCATGTAGTTAAACCATGCTGTCTTTATTTCTTCCTGTAGTGGTACTAAAAAACTTTGTGCTAATGCCCTCTATGTCCCTTACCAATCCATTTTTAATTTTTCACTTTACAATTAGAGGGACTTAGGATATTAATTAAAATGTTTTCTATGAGAGACTCTTGCAGTGTGCATTAATTGTGAAGTTAAAACATACAAACTTTATCTTTAGATGTGTGAAGCTTACAAAACAGTGTCTTTGCTCACTTGAGAATGAAAGGAGGTACATAAAAGACAGCAGGGAGTCAAGAACACAGAATCCGAGACATCTTTGGAAAGTGTAAATCAGAAGTCTTTTAATTGGTGCCTGTCTACACATTTGCTTTTTTCACCCCATTAACATACTTAGAAAATGATTTAGTATTTTTCTTAGTTTTTTTGCTGTTCTCTTCTCAAATAGTCATATCTGCTTTCTAACAGTTATTCTGCATAATTTAGTTATGCCCCTTAGATGTACCCTGGACTTCAGAAGGGTGGACTTCGGGAAGATAAGAGAGTTGCCAGGGGAAATATTAGCAGAGCAAGAGAAGGTGGAAAGGGTAGATAGATGAAAAATGGGAAATGGAAAATCATTAAGAGGGAGATAAAAGAAGAGACAAATACCTGTATGATACAGGTAAGAAAGAATAGGAAATATGCAAAAATGATGTGATTCTCCAAAATGATTAGGGAGGCAGTTATTGTAAAATGAGCAACACTCCAGACATGCAAGGGGTGGGGGGCAAATCTATATCAGCAGGCAGGGGTATCTGGAAAAGCTAAAAGAGGACAAAAAGACGGTCAGGAAAACTAAAGTGGTTACCGAGCTGAGAACTGTGGGAGGGATCAAGGAGGGAAAAAATCCTTTCGTTATCTAAAGAAAAAAGAGGAAAATGAAAGTGGGAATAGTCAGATTTAGAAGTGGGTAGAAATGGGCAGAAGAGGACAGCAAAAAGGCAGACATCATGAATGAATATTTTGAATTAGTCCTTACAGTAGAAAGTGATCCACCTCTCGACTGTGGGGGTTCATGCCCTAGGAGAGAAGGGGCAAACCGTACAAGTGGGTATGGTATCAGAGAGGTTGCGCAAGGAACTCAAGACTCTGAAAGGGAATAAATCTCTTGGCCCTGATGGCATGCATCCTAGAGTGCTGAGGGAGCTGCATCAGAATCTGTTGGCACCATTGGTGGATCTGTGTAGTAGCTCCCTGTCAACAGTGGTGGTGAGTGGACTGGAGGGTGGGTAACGTAGTGCCCTTCATAGAAACACAAACATAGACTGTACTAGCAGAAAATGGCCAATAGGTCCATCTAGTCTGCCTTATTTTTCTTGCCTATTACTGCGCCCTGGACGCTATTTGGTCACAGGAACCCCCCCTTTCCTCTACCTACAGTATTATGGCCATGTGCCTATCCCACGCATGCTTGAAGCTCCCTATTGTCTTTGCCCCCACCACCTCTTTTTTCAGGCTGCTCCAGGCATCCACCACTCTTTCTGTGAAGAAGTATTTCCTCACATCCCTCATGAGCATCCCCCCCCCAACCTTCATAGCATGTCCCCATATTTGTGTGTTGCTCCTCTGAAAGAGACTCCCTTCCTGCACTTTGTTCACCCCTGCAAGGTACTTACAGGTCTCAGTCATCTCCCCTCTCACTCTCTCTTGTCTTCCAGGGAGTACATGTAGAGCTCCTGCAGCCTCTTCTTATATGGTTTCTCATGCAACCCTTGCAACATTTTGGTAGCCCTCCTCTGAATGGCTTCCATCCTGTCAAAATTGCAGATAGGGATTATCCGAGTAACTACAGGCCAGTCAATCAATGGTATGGAGAGGTTGTTGTAAAGCAGCACCTTGAAGACTTCCTAGAGGAAAACAGTCTACTGGACAAGCGGCAGCATAGATTCATGGCAAGCAGATCATGCCAGACTAACCTGACTGACATTTTTGATTGTGTTACAAAGATTGACATAGATGGGCCATGTAGTCATTGTTGCTATATCTGGATGTCTGCAAGGCCTTTGATTCCTTTTGTTTTTTTACATTTTATTTATAAGTTTGTGAAGAACTTACAATAAAAGATGCACAGAAGTTTACATCATGACATCACAGAGCTCATCTCAGGGATGCAGTATAGTGTAGTGGTTAACACAGAAACATAGAATCTGACAGCAGATAAGGACCGCTTGGCCCACCTAGTCTGCCCATTTCCCTACCTAATGCATAGGCTGCAGATCCTAGTTAACCAACAGCCTACTTCCTCCTACCCCCTACTAGAATTGCCTTATGTTTGTCCCATGCATTCTTGAATTCCTCCACTGTTTTTGAGTCCACTACCTCCTCAGAAAGGCTGTTCCATATATCCACAACCCTCTCTGTGAAAAAATACTTCCTCACGTTACCTTTGAGCCATCCCCCTCTATCTTCAAATTGTGCCCCCTTGTTCTTGCACATCTCTTTTTCTGAAAGATGCTACCCTCTTGGACTCTGTTGATTCCCTTGATGTACTTGAAAGTTTCTATCATGTCCCCCCTCTCCCTCCGCTCCTCGAGTGTATACATATTAAGCTTCTTTAATCCCTCTTTGTACATCTGCAAACCTGGAGACCTGGATTTGAATCCTACAGCTACCACTTGCATACTGTGCAGCCATGAGCATCACTTAACATTCTTGTGCTCCCAGGATGCACCTGGAAACAAACCTCAGCATAGTGTGTCTCTCCTGGCCTCAAATTATAAAATAAATAATACATTTATTTATTTATTTGTTTATATGTGTCTTTGGTGACCGGGTAGGTGCTCTGATCCAAGGGATCATTTTCAGGCATGGCCCGGGCCATAAACAATGGCACATTTAGCAAAACCGAATACAGGACGAGTAACATGGTCACAAGGCAGGCCATTAATAATGAGGTGCAGGGAGTTACAGTACAGAGGGTATTAACAAAACTGAGAATACAATAAGGTACAAGGTGAAGCTGTAGGCTAGCGACAGGTCCATATACATCATCACAGGACCATGGAGAACAATATAGTAAGGTGACAAATTACCAGGTAAACCATATAAAGTGCAATTTCAAAACGGCACACCAATAACAAAATCAAGTAACAATCAGGTGGATATTCAAAATTCACTGCAGCAGTCCACAATAAGCATGATGCAGTGGAGTAGACTATAGGGAGGGGGTAGAGAGCCAGGTGGGGGTGGGAAAGAAGCTGGAGAGAAAGGAGTATTCTAAGGGTGGTGAGACCCCACAAAAGGTGGAGGGGGGAGGGGGAACCATCCCAGCTCTCACAAAAGGCATATTGGTGACATCGTCCAAAGCAATACACCATGAGGGAGGTACAATTGATAATCATTAACCAAAGACATTATAATCACATGCTACAGTATCCGCAGTACAGAGCTTTACAGGGATAGTTTATACATATGGGCACCCATATTCAAAGGAGATGCACGCAGCATCCCAGCAGGAAAGGGAGATGGGCTGCACAACCCCAACAATGTGCTGAAGCAAGATATTCAATGGGGCAAGATGTGCCGCCCACAGAGAATGGGCCCAGTGCACAAAATAATGTGTGCGGCATGCGAGCATTCCCATGCATGCTGCGCAGCATTTGAGAGAAATGCACCTCAAGTCCAGAAGTGCATGGTCCACCGATGGGCCACAGAACGCAGGCCTAACATGGCCAGCCACCCACAGGCAGGCTGCGGAAATGCAAACAGGTGCACTGCTGCCTCCCTGGTTGCCAATGAGCGCTGTCCTATAGTATGACAGCTCTCCGGTGCCTGTCAGTCAGCAGCTGGCTGTGGATGGGAGCGACGGGCTGTGCCAGTCACTGGCACCGGAGGAGTTGAGGGGGTCATCCTCACTATGGACAGGAGGTAATCCTCCATTTCCCTAGTGTTGGGGTTTGGGGCCAGGGTGGCGGTTCCACTAGACCACCGGGGATTGTGATTTTCAAGGCATCATGCTTTCGGGCATAGGGCCTGGGAGGGGTCTGGCCGGCGCAATCCCTGGCGCAGCCATGCTAATGGGCCCATAATGAGCATGCATGGTGCCCATGTGTGCCATGCATGCCCAATGAGCTCATTAGTATAGACTGGCTAAATGTCACCCTTGGGGTTGTAGCGCATCCAGGCATGTGCCACTCACTACCCACTGGCAGACGTCAGTCTCTACTCTGGATATGCTGTGCTGGACTTGGCAGCTGACCACTCTGGAAGGCATATCCAGGGTTGGATATTTACACAGTAGGTGTGATCTGTCCTGATCGTGCATGCTGTTTGAATATACTGTCGGAGCCGGCCAGTGCATCTATTCTGCGCAATGCATCTCTGCACACGCACAACTGGCCAGCTCTGAATATGTGCCCCATTAAGTAAAACCCATCTACCTTTTTACCACATGGGCCCAAAATAGCCTCTGTGATCCCTAATGATCTTAAAGAATTGATTAATTAGAACTTTATTCCCCAGGGGGACAAACCAACCTTCTTAGAACAAAATTACTGCTAATTGCTAGGTTATTTTAAGATCCAAATACAAACTGTATCAACAATTTAAGATTATAAGATTAACAGCGTAGTTCCTGAAGGAGAGATTGGTGGAACATCTGGTTGTCAATGGACTACAGGACCCAAGGCAGCATGGTTTCACCAGGGGGAGGTCATGTCAGACCAACCTCATTGAATTTTTTGACTGGGTGACTAGGGAGGTGGCTCAGGGGAGGGCAGTGGACATGGCCTATCTGGACTTCAGCAAGGCCTTTGACACTGTGCCACATAGAAGACTATTACACAAACTGGGGAATATGGGTGTGGGCAGGACAGTAGTGTGGTGGGTAGGTAACTGGCTGGGTGGCAGGACACAGAGGGTGGTGGTAAATGGCTGTCACTCCACAGAGGGAAGAGTGACCAGTGGGGTACCACAGGGATCAGTGCTGGGACCGGTCCTATTCAACATCTTCATCAGTGACATTGCACAGGATCTAGAAGGCAGAATTTCACTGTTCTCGATGACACAAAGCTCTGTAACAGAGTAGACACACCAGAGGTGTAGACAGAATGAGAAGGGACCTGCAGAAACTTGAAGAATGGTCAAGGGTTTGGCAGTTGAAATTCAATGCAAAGAAGTGCAAGATAATGCATATGGGGCACAAAACCTGGCACAATATATCAGTTGGGGGTGAGGATATAGCATGCACCAAGCAGGAAAGGGATCTTGGGGTTGTCATCTCTGATGACCTCAAGGTAGAAACAGTGTGACAAGGCATCAGGTAAAGCAAATAGGATGCTGGGATGTATAGGAAGGGCATCACCAGCAGGAAAAGGGAGGTCATGATTCCGCTATACAAGACACTAGTGAGGCCCCACCTGGAGTACAGTGTACAGTTCTGGAGACCATACCTACGTAAGGACATAGACAGGGTAGAGAAAGGTTCAGAGGAGGGCAACAAAGATTGTGCATGGGTTGCATCACAAGTCCTATGAAGACAGGTTGAAGGAACTGAACATGTACTCCTGGAGGAGAGAGGAGAGAGAGGGATATGATAGAGACATACAAGTATCTTACAGGGAGGAACAGGGTGCAGGAAAACACTATTTTTAAGCGAAAAAGATGTTTCAGGACTAGAGGCATGGGATGAAGTTGGAGGAGGACGATTCAGAGGAAACATGAGAAAGAATTTCTTCACAGAACGGGTGGTGGACAAGTGGAACACCCTGCCAGAGGAAGTGGTGGGAGCTGAAACAATCACGGGATTTAAGAATGCATGGGATAGACATAAAGGAATTCTAGAGGTCAGGGGTAAGGGGAAATAGACTTCTAGGAAAACAAACTGAACTTACAAGCTCAAATGGGCAGACTAGGTGGGCCATAGGCCCTTATCTGCCAACACTGTCTATGCATCTATGTATCTATGGAATAAATGTAAAGTAAAATGATGCTTAGGCCCCCCTCCGCCCCCTTGGGACCTTTAAGCACATTCCTTACATAAGAAAAGTAAGATTTACAGTCATATTCATAATATTGCCTGGCACCTGTAGTAGAAGAAAATTTAGCAGTCCTGCTTAATGAACACAGAGGTTCCTAACGTTGCAAAGTAAAGCAGAATAGTCACCATGCAACTCCCGGCAGAGCAGCTGCTATGCTATGTGAACCGTGCCTGATAAGTCCTGAAGAAACGTTTATATGAATCAGTTTACCAGGATATCAGGCCCTAGGTTCCGTCATTGAGGAATCACACCAAAATTCAAATAGAGAAGAGTCTCTGTGAAAATTACAGGCGTATAACTAGAAGTCTTCTCCCATGTCAGGGCATAATGGTTATGAATACAAGATCAGGCTGAAGCATGCTCAGTCTAAGAATAGGGCCGTGCATGGGCCAAATACCATGAATACTAGCCTTCCCGAATAGTCAGATACCCTTCCCGAATACTTCGCTATTCGTCCACTATTTGGGAATGACTATTCAGTGAGATTTCCAAGTCTTGCAGAGCTTGGTTGGCCAATCACAGGCCGTTTCTGGAACTCATAGCCATGCACACCATGTGACTTTCACACTCTTGTGTTGGTAGATGATAGGAGGCAGTTGTTTCTGAGACCTGGCTCTGCAGTACTTCTGAGACCTTAAACTTGCCAAAAAAGGAATCCTTTTTGCTCTATAGGCTTTTTGTGGTCAGTATTATTTGCTTGATCAGTGCAAGAAAAGCTGGCTTGGCTTTCTGATTGGATATTTTGTCCTTCTTTCTGTGCTCAGTTACAGGGACCAGGAGGGCTGTCTGCTAAGCCCTCCTCCACTGCTCTCTGGCACACAGCTCCAGTGTGATTTGCTTGGTGAAGCACATTTTGTTTTTGTGTTTTGTTTTTTGCTGTCGTCTGATTCCAGGCTCAGATCCCCTCACGACTGAAGCGGGTGTTTGTTAACTCCTCCTCCTGTAGCTGACGACACATGATTTGCCTGTGTATGCATAATATCTGATTTTGTGAGGTTGGGCCCCGCATGTGCAGCTTACTGCACACAAGCTGCATGTGCATGCGTAATATATTTTTTCATAAGGCTGGGCCCCACATTTGCACAGCTGTGCACACACCGTTTTTGAAATAAACTTCAGCAGTTCTCAGCCAGACAGGCTTGACTCGCTTAATTATTATTGTTAGTCATCTGGTTCCGGGCTTGGATCCCTGTGCAACTAAAGTTGCCCTCTTCTTCTCTCTTCTTAGTAGCAGTGTTTTTTTTTATTTGCTGCTGCTTTTTGTGATACAGTATACTTACTAGGGTTGGCATGTGTATTATTGTTGTTCCAGAAACACTAAGTATAGCATCACATGCACAGGCATTACCTGTTAGTAGTTTGTGTTTTACACAGTAACCACTAGAGACCTTGTCCATCATGTCTTAGCAACCTGGCAAGCATGTTTAATGCAGCCCTCTCAAAGCATCTGAACCACAGGCTCCAAGCCATGTGGGAGAGGGTGATAGACCTCCAGAAGTACAGCACATCCAGAAGATTACTGCCGGTGCTGTCCTTGGGCCACAAAACCCCAAAACAATTTCTGCAGAACTAAGGAAGCACTCGGGGGCAGTAACAAAACATGTTTATGAGGCGGAACATAAAGTTGCCAGTACATTTACTTGTGCTAAGGCTGGAGGATGCTGACAAAGCCCCAGTGCTTTAATGGGAAACTGTTTTTTGTCAAGGGGCATGTCAGCCACATACAAGCACACTATGAATACACAACCCTTCAAGAAACAAACACCATAAATAGGTGAAGTAATAATAAATGACACCGAGATGCCATTCTAACAAAATAATCCTAAAGTAACATGCCCAAGGAAGAAACACTGCATTAATATTATTCAGCATCATAATATCAGTTCATACAGTGGTGCCAGACAGTATGCAATGCAGTATCTTGCAGAATAACTGCAAAATCCCTCAGTATTTATTTTTGACCGGGTAAGTGCACTAGACAAATCCTGTCTATTTTCAGACACAACCTGGGGAGAGGGGGGGATACAGATGAATGCCAACTGACCTTGGTCCAGATTAAGCTGTTGGTGGTATTTTTTGTAAATGGAGGAATTTGGCCATTGTACCAGGGAAATTCCCCTGCTCTTTTCGAGAAGTGCCATGGGATCTTTAACATCCACCTGAACAGGCAGATGGGACCTCGGTTTAACATCTCATCTGAAAGACGGCATCTCAGGAGTGCAGCACCCCCCTCATGCTACACTACAGTGTCAGTATTGGGATATTAACCCAAGTGCCTGGTGTGGGGATAGAACCCACAGCCTACTAATCTCCCGGCCTCAGAGGCGAGTGTGCTACCTGCTGAGCCACTGACACTGCTAATGCTGCAGGGAGCAGTGTAATTCAATTAAGCAATAAATCTTGACAGGTTGTTGGTGAGGCTGGGTTTACCCACACCTGGTGTGGTGCGGCCTTGTGACCAAACCATCTAGGCGTGGGTAAATCCCAGCATCTCCAACACCCTGGAGTGATGTATTGCTATTATACAATGTTCCTGTTCATTTACTGCAAGATAAACTAAAATAAAAAATATACTTTTGTCAGTTGTAGTAGTTTTAATTGAATTTATCGTTGTGCATAAAAAAATAGTTCCCTTTTGCTGCTGGGTAGAATAGTGCCTCAGATATGTTTCAGGTAGGAGAAGAGTGTTGGAGGGTTGTTTTTTTTTTTAAATTGAAACCTCATTCTCATAGAAGTGACTTATTGAAGGAGCTGCACAGCAGACTGTACGACAGATTCTGTGACCGTCACTTTAGTGTCTTTAAGCTTAAAATGGTGATAGTGCAGTTGCTGGCACAGCACTGAAGCCACGGGAGGTTTCTGATGGGTACCTTCATCCATATTCATATTGTGATATATTTTTTATGTTGATTGCGCACATGCATGAGAAACATATTGCAGCAGCTTTCTCCAGAAGCAGGTTGTGGAGGCGCGGCACTGTTGTGGCCAATGCCCCCATAGCCTGTAAAGGCTTGGCCCGCTTCCCCCAATGCCGTGGCATGCTGCTGTTGACACTAGTTCAGCCAGCATGCCACCAACTTGTAAAAAATTAGCCGCTGCAATCAGGGGCCACCTTGTAATTGCAGCGTCAGCCATTCGCTGCAATCAGGGAGCGATCTGTCATTGCAGGGCGGGATCTTAAAACACTGATATTATTTGTGAACATGGCAGCATGCCCCCCTCCTCCATGTTTGTTTGCCGACGGGGGCCCCAATCCCCATCAGTTCCCCCGCTTTTCCTGTCTGCTGACAGGGTGCCCAATCCCGCTGACATAATGTCACCCTCCTTTATCGTCCGCCGACGGGCCTCAATCCCTGTCACACTGGTGACACCCCGCCTTTTCTTGTGTGCCAATGGGATGCCAAGTCCCCGTTAGCCACAGCTGCCCCCAAACAGAACACAGTTGGCAAGCTGGGAGCCCACCCCAGTGTGCCACATGCCCCTGTAAAATTAAAAAACCGTCCCGCAATGTCATTTTTTTTTCCTGTAAAGAAAGAAACGGTCCCTCGGCGGTCTTCCTGCTCCCCCCTCCCACAACTCTCACCCACCCACTGCGCACAATGCCTCCCCACACCCTCCTCACCCCATACTTACCTCCAGAGTCCGGCGCGACGCTCTTCAGTGGACCGGGAACACATCTGCACTCTTCAAAGCCGACCGCAAACTGAGGAAATGCCGGAAAGCTGTATAATGGAATACATTTTTTTCAACTTTGATGCATATCTCAGGCATTTTTTTGAATTCTGGCACCAAATTTTCAACATGGGGTTTTTGGGACCCCTCCTCATGAATTCTGTCACTGTCGTGGTGTTAAGCGGAATCACCTTTTGTGACCAATTAACGAAATGACACTGCCAGTGTTCATGAGGTGGGATCTCAAAAAGCCTATGTTGCAAAAGTGTTGGAAAAAATCCAAAAAATGACTGTTTTACGGGCATGCGTAGCGCAGTTGCTATGCACGCACGTAACTTTGCGAATTTGCAATATTTTCATGCCACATTTAACATTAGCATTTTTCACATCTTCTTATGAACAGTACAGCTGTAATTTTTCACACCCTGGCCGAAATGTGTTTTCGCTTGCCGCGCAGAATAGCGCAGTTGCTGTGGGAAATCAGTGTTCAGGACAGATTACGAAAATGACAGTGACACAGTTCATGAGCAGAGGTCCTAAAAATGCCTATTTTGAAAATTTGGTGATGACTCCATAAAATGACTGTGTTATGAGCATGCGTTGCGCAGTTTGCACGTACGCTCGTAAGTTCACGAATTTATAATATTTTCACTCCAGATTTTCAACATTGCCGTTGTTCTGCACCTCCTTATGAATAGTACAGCTTTCATTTTTCACATCCTGGCTGAAATGTGTTTTCACAGTTCCGGCGCAGAATAGCGTGATCGCTGTGGGAAATCCGTGTTCGGGGCACATTATGAAAATGCCTATGTTGAAAACCCAGGACAAAGTCCATAAAATGAGTGTGTTATGAATGTGCATTGCGCGGTTTACATGCACGCTCGTAACTTTGCAATATTTTCACTCCAGATTTTCAGCATTGCCATTTTGCCACACCTCCTTATGAACAGTGCAGCTGTCATTTTTCACATCCTGGTCGAAATGTGTTTTCGCTCTTCCAGTGCACAATAGTGCGGACGCTATGGGAAATCAGTGATCGGGACATATTAAGAAAATCACACTGACACTGTTAATGAGCAGTGGTGCTAAAATACCTATGTTGAAAATGTTGTGAAGAAACTCCATAAAATGACTGTTACAAGCGTGTATTGCGCAGGTTCCACACACCCTTGTAAGTTTGCAAATTAGTAATATTTTCATGCCAGATTTTCAACACTGGCATTTGTTCACACCTCCTTATGAACAGTACAGCTGTCATTTTTCACATCCTGGCCAAAATGTGTTTCCGTGCTTCCAACGCAGAATACTGAAGTCACTGTCGGAAATCAGTGTTTGGGACAGATTAGCATCGAGTGACTGGGGGGGGGGGGAGTGACACAGCTCAACTGAGTTCTGTCAGGACTGCTGTGGATTTCTTTGTGGGCAGGAAAAGGTGACAATACAGGCAGGAACCCAGTACAAAAGGGCAGCCTGTAGCGCTGGGAGACACAGAATGAGCGAGTGAGGAGGAGGAGGAGTGAGTGAGCTCAAAGGAGCTCTGTTAGGCTGCTGCAGATTTCTTGTGCGAGGAAAAGGCAGGAAATGCATGCAGGGCTGAGTACAAAAGGGCAGCCTGCAGCAGTGGGAGAAACAGAATGAGTGAATAACGGAGAGAGGAGCTCAACGAGCTGTATCGGATAGATTAGCATCGAGCGATGGGGGGGGGAGTGACCAAGCTCAACTGAGCTCTGTCAGGACTGCTGCAGATCTCTTTGTGGGCAGAAAAAGATGCTGACAGAGGCAGGAGCCTGCTACAAAAGGGCAGCCTGCAGCACCAGGAGAAACAGAATGAGCAAGTGAGACAGGGGGAGTGAGCGACCTCAATGGAGCTCTGTTGGGACTGCTGCAGATTTCTTTGTGGGCAGAAAAAGATGCTGACAGAGGCAGGAGCCTGCTACAAAAGGGCAGCCTGCAGCACCAGGAGAAACAGAATGAGCAAGTGAGACAGGGGGAGTGAGCGACCTCAATGGAGCTCTGTCAGAACAGCTGTGGATTTCTTTGTGGGCAGAAAAAGGTGCCAACGCAGGCAGGAGCTAAGTACAAAAGAGCAGCCTGCAGCGTGGGGAGAAACAGAATGAGCAAGTGAGAGAGGAGGAGTGAGCGAGCTCAACGGAGGTCTATCATGACTGCTGTGGATTTGTTTGTGAGCAGGAAAAGGTGGCAATGCAGGCAGGAGCCCAGTACAAAAGGCCAGCCTGCAGCGGGCAGAAACAGAATGAGTGAGTGAGAGAGGGGGAGTGAGCAAGCTCAATGGAGCTGTGTCAGGACTGCTGCACGTCTTTGTGGGCAGAAAAAGCCACCAATGCAGGCAGGAACCCAGTACAAAAGGGCAGCCCGCAGCAGCAGGAGACACAGAATGAGCGAGTGAGGGAGGGGAAGTGAGTGAGCTCAACAGAGCCCTGTTGGGACTGCTGCGGATTTCTTTGTGGGCAGAAAAAGGCATCAATGCACGCAGGGGCCCAGTACAAAAGGGCAGCCAACAGCGGCGGGAGAAACAGAACTAATGAGCGAGAAAGGGGGAGGGAGTGAGTGAGCAAGCTCAATGGAGCTCTATCGTGACTACTGCAGATCTCTTTGTGGGCAGAAAAGGGCAGCAATGCAGACAGGAACCCAGTACAAAAGGGCAGCCTGCACCGCCGGCAGAAACAGAATGAGCGAGTGAGACAGGGGGAGTGAGTGAGGCCAGTGGAGTTCTGTCAGGACTGCTGCAGATTTCTTTGTGGGCAGAAAAAAATGCCAACAGAGGCAGAAGCCCAGTACAAAATGGCAGCCTGCAGCGCCAGGAGAAACAGAATGAGCGAGTGAGACAGGGGGAGTGAACGACCTCAATGGAGCTCTGTCGGGACAGCTGCAGATTTCTCTGTGGGCAGGAAAAGGTGCTAACACAGGCAGGAGCCCCGTACAAAAGGGCAGCCTGCAGCGCTGGGAGAAACAGAATGAGCAAGTGAGAGAGGGGGAGTGAGTGAGCTCACGGAAGGTCTATCATGACTTCTGTGGATTTCTTAGTGGGCAGGAAAAGGCGACAATGTAGGCAGGAGCCCAGTACAAAAGGCCAGCCTGAGAGGCCCGGCAGAAATGGAACAAGTGAGTGAGAGAAGGGAAGTGAGCGACCTCAACGGAGCTGTGTTGAGACTGCTGCACATGTCTTTGTGGGCAGACAAAGCCGCCAACGCAGGCAGGAACCCAGTACAAAAGGGAAGCCTACAGCAGCAGGAGACACAGAATGAGCGAGTGAGGGAGGGGGAGTGAGTGAGCTCAACGGAGCTCTGCTGGGACTACTGCAGATTTCTTTGTGGGCAGAAAAGGGCAGCAATGCACGCAGGGGCCCAGTACAAAAGGGCAGCCAACAGCGGCAGGAGAAACAGAATGAAAGTGAGAGAGGGGGAGTGAGTGAGCGAGCTCAATGGAGCTGTGTCATGACTGCTGCAGATTTCTTTGTGGGCAGAAAAAAATGCCAAAAGAGGCAGAAGCCCAGTACAAAAGAGCAGCCTGCAGCGTGGGGAGAAACAGAATGAGCAAGTGAGAGAGGGGGAGTGAGCGAGCTCAACGGAGGTCTAACATGACTGCTGTGGATTTGTTTGTGGGCAGGAAAAGGCAGCAATGCAGGCAGGAGCCCAGTACAAAAGGCCAGCCCGCAGCGCGGGCAGAAACGGAATGAGCGAGTGAGAGAGGGGGAGTGAGGAAGCTCAATGGAGCTGTGTCAGGACTGCTGCACATGTCTTTGTGGGCAGAAAAAGCCACCAATGCAGGCAGGAACCCAGTACAAAAGGGCAGCCTGCAGAAGCAGGAGACACAGAATGAGCGAGTGAGGGAGGGGGAGTGAGTGAGTGAGCTCAATGGAGCTCTGTTGGGACTGCTGCAGATTTCTTTGTGGGCAGAAAAAGATGCCGACAGAGGCAGGAGCCTGCTACAAAAGGGCAGCCTGCAGCACCAGGAGAAACAGAATGAGCAAGTGAGACAGGGGGAGTGAGCGACCTCAATGGAGCTCTGTCAGGACAGCTGTGGATTTCTTTGTGGGCAGAAAGAGGTGCCAACGCAGGCAGGAGCTAAGTACAAAAGAGCAGCCTGCAGCGTGGGGAGTAACAGAATGAGCAAGTGAGAGAGAGGGGGTGAGCGAGCTCAATGGAGGTCTATCATGACTGCTGTGGATTTGTTTGTGAGCAGAAAAAGGTGGCAATGCAGGCAGGAGCCCAGTACAAAAGGCCAGCCTGCAGTGCGGGCAGAAACAGAATGAGCGAGTGAGAGGGGGGAGTGAGCAAGCTCAATGGAGCTGTGTCAGGACTGCTGCACATGTCTTTGTGGGCAGAAAAAGCCACCAATGCAGGCAGGAACCCAGTACAAAAGGGCAGCCTGCAGCAGCAGGAGACACAGAATGAGCGAGTGAGGGAGGGGGAGTGAGTGAGCTCAACGGAGCCCTGTTGGGACTGCTATGGATTTCTTTGTGGGCAGAAAAAGGCAGCAATGCCCGCAGGGGCCCTGTACAAAAGGGCAGCCTGCAGCAGCAGGAGAAACAGAACTAATGAGTGAGAAAGGGGGAGTGAGTGAGCGAGCTCAATGGAGCTCTATCGTGACTGCTGCAGATCTCTTTGTGGGCAGAAAAGGGCGGCAGCGCAGGCAGAAGCCCAGTACAAAAGGGCAGCCTGCACCGCTTGCAGAAACAGAATGAGCGCGTGAGACAGGGGGAGTGAGTGAGGCCAATGGAGTTCTGTCAGGGCTGCTGCAGATTTCTTTGTGGGCAGAAAAAAAGGCCAACAGAGGTAGAAGCCCAGTACAAAATGGCAGCCTGCAGTGCCAGGAGAAACAGAATGAGCTAGTGAGACAGTGGGAGTGAACAACCTCAATGGAGCTGTGTCATGACTGCTGCAGATTTCTTTGTGGGCAGAAAAAAATGCCAACAGAGGCAGAAGCCCAGTACAAAAGAGCAGCCTGCAGCGTGGAGAGAAACAGAATGAGCAAGTGAGAGAGGGGGAGTGAGCGAGCTCAATGGAGGTCTATCATGACTGCTGTGGATTTGTTTGTGGGCAGGAAAAGGCGGCAATGCAGGCAGGAGCCCAGTACAAAAGGCCAGCCTGCTGCACGGGCAGAAACAGAATGAGCGAGTGAGAGAGGGGGTGAGCAAGCTCAATGGAGCTGTGTCAGGACTGCTGCCGTCTTTGTGGGCAGAAAAAGCCACCAATGCAGGCAGGAACCCAGTACAAAAGAGCAGCCTGCAGCAGCAGGAGAGACACAGAATGAGCGAGTGAGGAGGGGGTAGAGTGAGCTCAACGGAGACTCTGTTGGGACTGCTGCGATTTCTTTGTGGACAGAAAAAGGCAGCAATGCATGCAGGGGCCCAGTACAAAAGGGCAGCTTGCAGCGCCGGGAGAAACAGAACTAACGAGTGAGAGAGGGGGAGGGAGTGAGTGAGCGAGCTCAATGGAGCTCTATTGTGACTGCTGCAGATTTCTTTGTGGGAAGAAAAGGGCAGCAACGCAGGCAGGAGCCAAGTACAAAAGGGCAGCCTGCACCTCCGGCAGAAACAGAATGAGCGAGTGAGACAGGGGGAGTGAGTGAGGCCAATGGAGTTCTGCCAGGACTGCTGCAGTTTCTTTGTGGGCAGAAATAAATGCCAACAGAGGCAGAAGCCCAGTACAAAATGGCAGCCTGCAGCACCAGGAGAAACACAACGAGCAAGTGACGGGGGGGGGGTGAGCAAGCGCAACAGGGCTCTATCGTGACTGCTGTGGATTTCTTTGTGGGCAGAAAAAGGAAGAAACGCAGGCAGGAGCCCAGTTCAAAAGGCCAGCCTGCAGCACCGGCAGAAACAGAACAAGCGAGTGAGAGAGGAGGAGTGAGCTACCTCAATGGACCTGTGTCAGGACTGCTTCAGATTTCTTTGTGGGCAGAAAAAGCCGCCAAGACAGGCAGGAGCCCAGTAAAAAAGGGCAACCTGCAGCGCCACCAGAAACAGAATGAGCGAGTGAGAGCGGGCGAGTGACCCACCTCAATGGAGTTCTGTCGGGACAGCTGTGGATTTCTTTGTGGGCAGCAAAATGTGCCAATGCATGCAGAAGCCCAGTACAAAAGAGTAGCCTGCAGCACCAGGAGAAACAGAATGAGTGAATGAGACAGGCGGAGAGAGCAACCTCAACGGAGCTCTGTTGGGACAGCTGCAGATTTGTTTGTGGGCAGAAAAAGGTGCCAAAGCAGGCAGAAGCCCTGTACAAAAGGGCAGCCAGCAGCCCCGGGAGAAACACAATGAGCGAGTGAGAGAGGGGGAGTGAGCGAGCTCGACAGACATCTATCGTGACTGCTGCTCATTGCTTTGTGGGCGGAAAAAGGTGGCAATGCAGGCAGGAGCCCAGTACAAAAGGTCAGCCTGCAGTGCCAGCAGAAACAGAACGAGCAAGAGAGGGGGACTGAGCTAGCTCAATGGACCTGTGTTAGGACTGCTGCAGATTTCTTTGTGGTCAGAAGAAGCCAGCAACAGAGGCAGGAGCCCCGTACAAAAGGGCAGCCTGCAGAGCCAGCAGAAACAGAATGAGTCAGTGAGAGAGGGGGAGTGACCCAGCTCAACAGAGCTCTGTTGGGACAGCTGCAGATTTCTTTGTGGGCAGAAAAACATGTCAACACAGGCAGGAGCCCAGTACAAAAGAGCAGCCTGCAGCACTGGGAGAAACAGAACAAGCGAGTGACACGGGGCAGTGAGCGAGCTCAGTGAACCAACACAATCAACATTCGGCATTGACAAATGCTTGTTTTAAATCTGTGAGGAATTCTGAAGTGGAGAAAGTGTTTTTGCAAAATTAGGATGTTTTACTTTTTCCATACGGCGCAAACCACTTATTTATGGAAGTCAACAGAGCAGTTGTCGGAGATGATGGAAGGGAGCCGAATTCATGGTCAGAGGTGAGCTGGGCAGAAGTGGTTGCAGGCCCGAGGGAATAATTTCACAGTATGAGACTGTTTTAGGTCTGAATTAGTTTTGGGAGTGTTGCTTTGTAAGAGTTTTAGTTTTGCATTTGGTGTGGTGCAGTGGCAGCTGTGCGAGACTGCTGTTCACCGATGTTTAAAAATGGCGGGTTTTTCGTGGTCCGGGGTCACAGTGTTTAGAGAGATGAGACTGACTGGCACCTTTTTCATTGGTGATGCTGAATTTTACAATGCTGCAAAGATGCTAGTCAACCACTCAGGTGTCTTGTTTTTAAAGCCCCATTGTACAATGGCAATTAAGCCCTCTTGTCATGCAATATTTTGTAACATGTAATTTACTGCAAAGTACAGAATTGTATCCTGTCTTGCTCTGCTATGTGTTATTGATACAAAACCCAGTTCCAGAGAAAAGGGTAAGATAAAATACATGCACAGACTGGTGTCACTCTGTATTCAGCATGCTCAAATATTTTTCTCCCCAAGCAAGCCTTTTAGTTTTGGTAGCACTAGGAACAGTACTACAACTACTAATGCTACCAGTAGTGCTCTAGTACCAGTGCCTCCACTTGTTCCTTCTGCACAATCACTGTCACATCCTTATATGCTAGTAGAAGGAGGGCGTTAGAGTGTACATGCATTGTGCAGGAAGCAGCAGACACCACCACCAGTGTTCTCACTGCTACCTCTATGGCTGCTACATCCACAGCCAGTGTGCTTCCCACCACCACCACCAGTGCCATTCTTGCAGCAGCCATCCTTTCAGCTGTCACTACCACTGCAGCCACTGTTACCACTCTTCCTATGCCCACGGCCACAGCACCTTCTTCACCTGTGACTGTGACCATGTGTCCTGTGACCATGAACAGTGTTGATCCAATGCAGTGCTTGATACTGCTTTCGCAGTGCTATGTGTGTGGTGTGGTGGATTGAGTGTGCCACGTGTAGCTTACGTTGCATTGGTGACAGCTCTATGTTGGTCGTTGAAGTGTTGTTGAGGTACATATGGTACACTAGGTTCAAATAGGGCTTAATGGTGTTATTTAAGTGCTTTTTAAGCTATCCTTAAAAAATACCTTTCCTGGCCAAATACCGAAAAACAAATACCTGGGACCTGCATACTGAATATTCAACTGAATATTCGGGAAAAGGTATTCACACAGCCCTATCTAAGAAAAAGATTTAACCAGAAAAAAATGAACCAACTAAAGCAGAACTTTAAACCATTGGAGCTGTTTGTATTTACCCTTGCAGTAGTTGAGGGTTACGAATAGTCAAATATGGGTGCAAAAGAACCAAAAGTCACTCAGTCTTCCATTTCTTTATCTAACGTGGTCTCCATTGTTCTGCCCAGCTCTTTCTCGATTGACTGGGCTAATTCTGTCACCTCTGCCTGGTTATTAAACAGCGAGATCTCTCCATTCCAGAGCACCTGAAGGTCAGGATTAAGAGCTAATGCTGTACCTTCCAGGTATGTAGTGTACCCCGCATTCTGTTGAAGGGTTTTTTCCTAATCTTATTGAGTGAAATAAATCAGGAAACAAGGACACATCTGCATCCTCCATATTTCAAGTGCCAGAGATGTTTGGCAAGTCTCACAATTCTGTTTCACACTTCAACACCATGGTGCAAATGATCAGTAGGGTTCACGGTTCACAGAATCCCACCCCAGCCCTAGGTAACACAGTAACATAGTAGTACATGGCAAATAAGGACCACTAGGCCTACCTAGTCTGCCTGTATTCACTGCCTGCATCAGCAGCCGCTGACTCTACTTGGTCATTGGCTTAGCCTGTCTTCACCCCATCTAGGGTTCCCTTATGTCTAGTGATGGTGTGATTCTGTATGCCTTCTCCAAGGCAAGGGACGGTTCTTCCTCTGTGATTCCCAGCATTTGTGGCAGTATGTTTTTAATAAAGTACAGTGTGGTTTCTCCATCAGATGACTCAAGGAGGCCAATCATCCTAATATTGCGGTCTCTTGCCTTGTTTCCCATGGTTTCTAGGCATTGACGCAGCAAAGGATTTCCTTTTACCAGCTTGCCAGTAGTATCCATGGATTTCAGCACCACATCTGCTGACCACTGCATTATTAGCTCAATGGAGTCCATTCTGATTTCAAGGTGATTCACTCGTATGGTCAATACCACAGATTTTTTGTCCAGGACTTGCACCGTGCATACCAGTTGGAGAAGTGTATTATTAATAGTTAAAAGGGACTGGAGCTTTGAACACACCAGCTGGATAGTGAACTAGGTGGGGGTAACACTTAGAGGGTTATAATTAACAGTGAATTCTCTGGGGTGAGGGATGCCATGAGTGGACAGGGATCAGACCTGGGGCCTAATTTAATAAATAGTTTAATCTGTGAGATAGGGGAAGGTATCCAGAGAAAGATTTGTCTCTTTACCAACGACACCAAGATCTGCAGTTAAGTGGACACAGTGGATGGAAGAAGGTACATGAAATGGGATGGAGGTAAGATATGGAGGTGGTCCAAAGTATTACAGCTTAAATGTAATGCCAAAAAGTGTGATGCATACTGGTGGCTATGCTCTAATGTGGGTCTGGGTATGTGCGGATTGCATATACCCAGCCACGTAGCTCTACACCCATGGACAGGTGCAAGGTGTGCAGTATGCACTACCACATGCCTTTGCAGGGCACCTGCCCACAGCCTCACCTTTGTGTGGTGCTGCATGAAGAGGAGATTGAGGGACACAGGCAGGCATCCAATCAGATGTGTGACCTGGTCTGTCAGTAGATCCTCTGCTCCATGCAGAGTAGGGGATTGTGGAACAGTGCGTGTCCCAGTACTGCATTAGGATGGGGCGAGTGTGTGAATGGCTGCCTGCAGTCCTCCCTCCCTTTCTGACTGGAAGGTTGAGGTGACATTGCCACTGTATATTTATTTCTTCCATGGATGGTGGGTGTCATCTGGGGGAAGGCATGCAGAGGATATGGCAGGGTGCCTGCTGCCATATTCTGCATTCCCCCTTGCCCTGCACTATGTGGTATCATGAATTGCAGAGTGCAGGCACACCCCTGGATAGTCCACGTGTAGGTTCATAAATGTCCCAGGGATCACCTATGGAAGGAGCATACATCCCTTCCATGAATGCACGCAACATTCTAATATAGGGTTGCCTATGTGCCATGGATCAGTGGCATGTAGCCAATCCACCCTTCATGCATAGAGGCCATTGACAATACAAATCCTAGAACAAACTATTGGATGGGGGGAAGAAGGTTTGTTCTATCCTCTGAGGAAAGGGACCTGGGAGTCAGTATCAGTGAGAGACCTGGGAGTCAGAATCAGTGACAACCTCAAGTCTGCTGCCCAATGCAGTAAGGCTGATGGGAAGGTAAGTAGGATGCTGGGGTGTACACATAGGGTGGATACTAGCAGAAGGAAAAAGGTGATACTGGCCTTCTGCAGGTCACTGGTGAGGCCACAGCTGGATTTGGGCAGGTCTGAACTCCCCATCTAATGAAAGACAGAGGCCACTAAGAGACGCTGCAAAAAGGCATTAACAAATGATTTAGAGGCAGCCAGAGAAGCTGTACAAGGGCTGGCTAAAGTGTCTTGTCATGTACTCTCTGAGGGCCAGGAGCAAGAGGGAGGCCCTCATTGAGACGTGCAAGTTCTTGAGGGGAATCAACAGGGTGGAGTGCAATGATCTGATTTCCTGATGCAGGAAAGCACTGTATCCTGGAGGCATGGATGGAAGTTGATGGGGGAGAGACAGGAAGTTCTTTTCATGGAGCAGGTGGTGGATGACTGGAGTAGTTTACCCACGTATGGGTTTGAACCCAAGCCTATGACAGGGTTCAGGCATTTATGGGACATACACAAGGTAACAGCAAGGTCTATGGAAGGTGGATTATAGACAACCAGGGGAAGAGAAGTACCAAGATGCCAGTAGGGCAATCAGCTCAGTAAGTCACATCTGACGTTATGCTGAACGTGGAGTCAAGCAGATAATGCGCAGACTGGATGGACTGCTGGGTCTCTATTTGCTGATTGATTCTACAGTATATATTAATGAGAGGATTGGTTCAGGGAAGAGACAGAAGAGGAGGAGCAGAACAGGGGACAGAGTACAGGAGAGGAGGAGGAGAGTATAGGGTTGTTTGGAGCTAAGGGGTAGGAGAGAAGCAGATTGGGGTTTGTGGCAGAGGGTGTGGAGGAGCAGATTAGCTATTTGGGGACATATGGAAGAAGAGAAACGCATGGGCAGAGGCAGAGGAAGTGAAGCAGATGGGGGGGGGGGGTAAGCCAGAGCCAGGAAGCTATAGGAGCAGGCAGTTGGACCACCAGAGGTTTTAGCACTGGTAAGAAAGAAGCAACCTTCCAGCTGGTATGTCAGTTTAGACAATTTTAGCAGTGCAATGTTGGCACTCTGTATCCCTCCAGAATAAATATCACATACTGGGACTTGGCTGAGTGTACTACAGTTTTGAGTTAGTATGTTCACAGCAGTGCTGAAAACATAAACTTTCCGTCACTACTCCTCCACCCAGTGCTGTTTGTGAGAGCCACACCCCAAGCACGTGGGCCAGAGAAGAATGGAGCAGGTTGAAAATCTTCAAAAATCACTAACGTGAAGAAGTGCTTGTTGAAATTACGATACTGTACACACCCAAACTGCCACATGCTTATTTTTTCCGTATCTGCTTTCAGAATCATGTCCACAGAAATTAGGATTGGCCTGCCATTAGTTCAAAGGAACCGAGATCCTTTTTATAACTTTTTAGTGGTTAACACATTCAACGTTTACCCATTCTGGTACTCAATATGATCTGGGCATCTAAAATCGTGTTGAGGAACTTTCATATTTGCCATCTGAAGCTAGCAAAACGGCAAAAGAAGTTTCCCTAATAGTTCACATCATTTATCTTTTAGCAACACATACTTGATCAAATAATATGACTCTTACTTGTTTTGTACTTGTAACTGTTTTTTGAGTTTCTGCATGCAAATAGCATAGTCAGAGCAGGGATTTTGTCATGCTAAAGTTTGGAGAAAGTTTTGGCTTACTATAGTCTTGGTCAAAATGTCAAAATTCAGGAAAACCAAAGTAAATGTCATGAAAAATCATGGATTCATTTTATGTTTACCAAATCACCTTTATTTCGATATGTTTTTTCTATCCTTTGTTTCTTGCTCTTACGTTCCCTGGTCCCTGCAGCACCCCCCGGCCCTGTCATGCTCTCATGGACTTACTGGCTATCCACCACTTGCCCAGGACCACACATGGTGGTGGGTGGCCTACCCCATGGGTCATGTGGTGCCTGTGAAGGGTGCTGGATTACAGGACCACACATTGGTGCGGAGGGCCTGCAATACTGGTCATTTGGTACCTGCAAGGGATGCTAGATCACAGGACCACAAATTGTGATGGGTGGTCTGCCCATGGGTCATGTGATGCCTGTGATGGGTGTGTGGTCTACCACATCGGTTGTATCTGTAGTGCCCCAGGGAAATTGGGGGCACCACAGAAAATAGGGGATCCTCAGAGACATGAGGGGTCAGACAGTTATGGGGACCCTGGCAGCTTAATGGAAAACCTTTGAAAAGCTTTGGTGACCCTCTGAAACACAGAACAGGCCCCACTCCAGCAGACAGTCCTAGCAGTCTAAATTCAGGGTTTTAAAAGAAAAACATTTTTTTCCCCTTCCTTGGTTCTCCCTTCCCCTGCTCAAGACCGACACCTAGTCAGCCAAAGTCAAACCAGTTGGGCCACATTCCTGTCCCAGCAGTGGAGAAGAAAGCCAGGCTGAGCCCTCTCAGACAATCCCTGTGGCCAGGGTAGATTCAAATTTGGAGACTTTTTTTTTAAGCCACTGACCCAGCCTCAGGAGGCTGATCTCTGGTTGAAGGAGCCAATCCCCTGGCAGGTAGCCAGGACCGCCCCAGGCTAGAGGAGGCTCTGCACAGGTTGGAGAGAGGAGAAAGAGTTTGACCAGCGAGGGTGAAAGACAGTAAGGCAATGGATGTCTGCTTCCCTGTTAGGAGGTTGAAGCGAATCCCCTGGGTCCCTTAGGTGTAACTCCCTCCAGAAGATCCCCAGTAGCAGCCTCAGTCGTTTTTTTGCAGAAATCTGCCATCTAGTGCGTCGAGCCAGTCTATTTGGCTGGGAAACAGACCCAGTGAACCTTTCATGCAGCAGTCTCCAGGAGAAGAGGCCTTATCACTCCTTTGTGGTTGTGCATTCCCCAGAGTACAGAAATCCTTGTTGAACTGCAGGAGTGAGTAGGCTTGTTGGGCAGCATTTCCTTTAATAATTAGTCCTAGCTAGACCTGCTCCAGCCAGGGAAAGGACTGTTTGTTTAGCAATTGTATTGTTGCACTGTGTAATTATTGTTTAGAATTGTTAAATTGCTTCCACTGTACCCCCCCGCCCCCGGGTGGAGGAAAGCTGCTACCTTGTCCAACTGTATAGAGACAGAGACACAGAGAGAGAGAGAGAGAGAGAGAGCGAGAGAGAGAGAGAGAGAGAGAGAGAGAGAGAAATGAGAACCAAGAAGGCAGAAGTTAGGAGGGTTCAAACCAAATAATTGTTGGACCAAGATTAAAGGTGTTGGTGAACTCCTCTCTTGAAGGAATTTCTGCTAGTTTAACTTAGTCTAGGCAGTCCGTGCTCCAGATAGAGTGACTGGGGCATGTCCTCTCAGCCGAGAGTCACATAATTGCTAGGTAAAACCAGCACATAGTATTACTGGTGAGAAAGGAAATGTTCATGCTGAATTTTCAATTGTTTATATGAAACTAATTACTAGAGGCCTGGCAGAGCCTTAGTGCATTCTCTCTCAGAGTTGTAGGGTAATCTGAGCTCTAGTAATGGGGAAATGTAGTCCTTTGTCCATGCAGTAGAAGGGTGGGGCAGCCCATAGCTGGGACAAAGAGACTAGGTACTCTGGCCTCAATACTCAAAAGACACCCAGAGCTGATCCATATTAACAAAGGGGTGGGTCATCAAACTGTTTCAATGCCCAGGAAGCAAACTGTATTTTCTTTATCTGCCTGCAATCTCCTGTTGCTTGCCTACCTCTCAGCTGTTCCTGATTTTCAGTGATGTCCCTGATTTTGCTTCAGAAATTTCTTCCATCCCGCCTAAGTCTGACATTTCTGGCACTAAAGAGTAAGGATTGGGATCACAGAATAATGCTAGCCATTGATGTTACAGTCTAGTTCTCATTAAGAAAATGCCATTCACACTATCAAACATGTTGTATGCAGCTTCTGGGACTAATATTACTATTTTATCTGATGTATTCCTGATT
Organism: Neoceratodus forsteri; assembly: GCA_016271365.2. Lineage (NCBI taxonomy): Eukaryota > Metazoa > Chordata > Ceratodontiformes > Ceratodontidae > Neoceratodus > Neoceratodus forsteri. The sequence goes on along the minus strand of CM057458.1, from coordinate 20,916,125 downwards.
TTGGTCATTTGTCCCTGATTTGTAATGAGGGAGGTTGAAAGGTATGGTTGCCTGAGCTCACTGCTTGCTGTGACTGAACTGCTGTATTCAATTGAAGAGTTTAAGTGACTGAACTACCTTATTCCTGAGGTATCATGACTGCACTGCCTTATTTGCTCAATTGTCCTGTGTGACTGCACTACCCTGAGGGCACTGGTTGCTGCAATTGCCTACTGCTACTTCCTCTGAAGACATTTGGGGCCACCCTGGCCCAAGTGGTAGGGCTTTTGGTCGTAAAAGGTTTGTAATTTTTGTTCTCTTCCAGGCTTCTGCACACACCTCACACCTCATCTAGGATTCCTCTGGTGCCTCTTCCTCAACTTACGAAGGGTCCCCGTGAAGCCCAGTATCAACTGCACCCACCTCCAATGACCTCCACCAACTCCAAGTGTTCACCACGACGCCCCAGGTTTGAGTTGCCAGTCGTAGTGGTAGCCAGCTGGTAGCTAGGGCCCACCAAAGTGAGTCAGGTTAGGGGCTCTCTAGCGAGGGAACTCAGTCGTCCATGAACTCGGAGTCATGCTGCCCATTCTCCCGCATAGACATTGTCCCAAGGTGGCAATAGTACCGGTGGCCTCTACCAAGGCCTCGCCGAGGATTGCCAGGTTCTGTGCCTCATTCCCCGAGGTGGCATAAGTACCCATGGCCCATGCAAAAGGCCACACTGAGGGTCGCCATGCTCTTAATTGTACTGTCCATATGTTGCTCATGTTCCTGTGATGCATCAAGAGGTCACACCAAAGATTGCCAGATTCTGAAGCTGCAGGGGTGAGGTGGTAAGGGTTCCAGGGACCTACCCAGACGTCGGCAAGTGGATCATCGCACCCAGCATCCTTTCCTCGACTGGAGATCACCTGCCCAAGGTCACTGCAGCTGACAACTCCAGATAAGGGTTCTCTTCATCCACAACCAAGCGTCAACACCCATCCTCAACCAGGCGCTTCCCTTTCGTTGTTGCCTCAGTGACACCAAGAGTCACCTTCTTTCCAGGGCCAGGAGGCCTACAGTGCTTTACTCTGTTTCTGGTTCACTGGGAGACACCCCATTTTATGGCCTGTATAGGAAGCGCTTCCTTAGGTTCACCCTCAGCAGTCGGACGACCAAAATACTAGTAACCCAAGCTTGGTGCATTGGATTGCTACATCCTTAGGACTTGAATAACCTGGACTTTTGTATGATATTAGTGGGGCTAGGTTGTGGTCCCAGTAATCTTATTCATTCTTTCTCATGTGTGATAGTGTTTGTGAATGCTAAGTCTTTTCTGTGTGCTCCAACTATTGCTAATAAACCTTGCATCTTGGCTCTAGAGTACACCTCCAGCCTCTCCTTCCAGATTTATCTGGCAGCACCCTAAACTATAGGGGTACGAACCACCACAGCTCATCCACCACATGGTGCCTGCAGGAGGTGCTACATAACAGGGCCATACACTGTGGTGGGTGTCATGCCACATTTGTCATGTGGTGTTTGTGAAGAGTGCTGGATTGCAGGACCACACATTGTGGTGGTTGGCATGCCACACTGATCGTGTGGTGCCTGCAGAGGGTGCTGGATTGTAGGACCACACATTGCGGTTGGTGGCCTGCCACATCAGTTGCGTGGTGCCTAATGGGGGACCCTAGCTCACAGGACAACACGTTTTGGTGGTTGGCATGCCACATTGATCATGCGGTACCTGCAGGGAGTGCTGGATTGCAGGACCACACATTTGAGATGGTTGGCATGCCACATTGATCATGTGGTGCCTGCAGGGGGTGACTCTCCCCATGGATCATGTGGTTCCTGAGAGGGATGCTGGATCCCAGGAGCACACATTGTGGTGGGTGGCCTGCCACATGGGTCATGTGGTGCCTGCAAGAGGTGCTGGATTGCAGGACCACACATTGTGGTGGGTGGCCTCCCACATGGGTCCTGTGGCGCCTGATGGTGGGGTCTTAGATCACAGCACCACACAGTGTGGTAGTTGGTCTGACCCATGGGTTGTGTGGTGGCTGTCAGAGGTTCTTAACAGGGCATTTTCCTCCTCAGGGTATCGGTGTGCACTAACGCAAGTGGGTGTTGGCAACCCTGTGTGCAAGTGTTTGCCGATAGCCCTGCCCCATCTGCTGCTCTCCACTGTGCTTACCCGCATGCAAAGTTTTGATTTTTTTCCTCATTGAGGGGGAAATTTTTAATAAAATAATTCATCCACCAATAGTTTAGGAATGCTGGTTCAGAATCAAAATGCATCACTCCAGTTATTCTGCCGTGCTAGAAAATGGAATGCTGACAGGAAGAATTCATGCACCACGCTGATCAGGCTGTACATGACAGTGCAACAAAGATTAATAGAGGGTCTCAGAATTGTGACAGCCAATCAGATTGCAGCATTTCTGAGACATTTTCTGATAATATAAATAATTACCTATTTCTTTTTTTTCTACTGTATCAAACATTTTTGAGAACCTATTGCCAAGGCAACTCAGAGTCCTCAATGCAAAGAAGTGATTAAACATCAATCAGTCAGGGTTTACAACCAATCATAGCACTCAAACAGATTTAAAACATGGAAACATAGCATTTGACGGCAGATAATGTCTGCTTGGTCTACACATTCTGCCCATTTTGTCCCAACTACATTCTCACCACAGACCCTACTTGATCTACAGCTGTTTCTTTCTCTCTTCCTTTCCAACACTATTCCCTTGTGCCTATCCCATGCATTCTTGAACCCCACCACTGTTTTCATTTCCACCACACCCATTGGAAGGCTGTTCCAGGAATCCACCACCCTTTCTGTGAAGAAGTACTTCCTCACATCTCTCCCGAATCTACCGCTTCCAGCGTTATAACACGTCCCCTTGTTCTTGAGCTCCTTTTCCCTGTAAAATACTTCCCTCCTGCACCTTATCTACTCTGTGCGATATTTAAAGGTCTCAATCATACCCACCCTCTCCCTCTTCTCTTTGGTAAACGTATGTGGAGGAATACACATGGCACTTGATAAACAACTATTGATTGGTGCCATTTTATAGACTTTTCAAAGGCTTTTGATACTTTAGATCAAACTGTTTTGCTCACCAAATTGTCTCATCTGAGTCTATAACAAACATCTTTTCATTGTTTTAAAAGCTACTTATCGGGCCATTTTCACCAGGTCCCTTTGGGTTAGCATATTTCTTCTAATTTGAATATATATCCTGATGTCCTTCATGGCTCCATTTTAGGCCCATTACATTTTTGCTTCTAACTCCTGTGTCCCCTTGGGGTTACTAGGATGCTTTGTAGTGTAATGGGTTTTTGTAATCAGCCAGTCTGGGCAGCAAAGACTTAACCTCCCTGTCAGTCATTTGGACATAAGTTTCAAGTGGGAGTCACAGTAACTTAAGCCATGATGGAATGCTGCAGTGCACGCCAGATGCTCACCAAAAGTGTTCAATCAGCCTGACTGCAGAGAGCCTCAGGAGAGGTAGAAACCCTCTCCTGTCCTGTTTCAGTCCCCAGTTCAGTCACAGAGTGAGTCTGAGTGTAGATTTGTGGAGACAGCCATCTCCTGTAATGACCCTCTCTGGGGTTTGAGTCCTGAAAGACATCTGTTCCAAGGAACCATAAGTTATTTATTGGTGCCAACCCCCCAGCTATGAGAGAATTGTATCTTGGGGTGCTGCCCAGCAATTGGATTCCCCAGAATTTGCCCCTACGGGAATGTCTGCATGGCAGAGAAGTTTAGATTCTCATATTTTTGGAGGACCATTTTAAGAAGCAGCCCAAATAGTGCCTCCACAGTACAGGTAGAAGATGCGGTGGAGAGCCTTGCCTGAAAGAGGGGTGCCTGACTCCTGATAAGAAGATGCTGAAGGGCTTCTGACTGCTAGACTGTAACATGTCACAGAAATGTGTGAAAATGTGGGGACATGCTCTGTCTCTATTTCTTTCTCTGAGGAGAAACTTGATCTGAACCACATTTGTTTAAATCTGTGAAGACCTAGAAAAATAAAAACATAGACAGTATCTGCAGATAAAGACCATTGGTCCATCCAGTCTGCCCAATTTTACCCTACTCTGCCCTATGATCTATTGTCCAGATGGGGTTTTCACCCTCCTCCCCCAATTCCCTGCCTTACTTCTACCCCCCCTTGAGAAACTATTAAGCCCTTTACACTGTCCCAGCCATACTTGAACCCCATTAAAGGTTTTTATGCCAGCCCCCTCTGCTGGTAGGCTCTTTCATGGCTCAACCACTCTCTTGGTAAAGTAAAACTTTCTCGCATCTCTCCTGAATCTCTTCACCCCCCCCACCACCACCACCACCACCACTGCTACCACCTTACATTCAAATCCACAGTCCTGGCTCTGACCTCAGAAGAGAAACGGACAAAAAGATCACTGACCCAAATGGACTTTTAGTACAGTATCACCTAACTGTACCAATAGCACCTCCTGTACCTGCAGCCCTCAAGGGGTACTTTTGTGTGTTAATGCCATCTGTAACAGAACAAAACCTACTACCTGACCCTATGTTAAACTAAGAGGATATTGGTATTTCAGTTCTGGGTATTTCTGGTGTTCCATCATGACTTGCAGACCACCCATAGCTTTGCTGTCCCCTGTTCCTGGTGTAACTGGACATGGTCGTGTAGTACACTCCCCAGAGGGCCAATGGGGTGAACCCCTACTAAAGAGAGGGTCCCTTATATGTTTATATATAAATTCTTTGTTGATACCATTTAACAATGCTAATATTCATTGTTATTCTGACAATACAGTTTTGTACTGCAGCAATTCTGATCATCAGATTATTCAATCTACACTTCAGGAGTACTTTGATGATTGTATTCAAACCTATTTTTTACAGACAAACTCACCCTGAATACTGAAACGATCAAGGTGATATTTTCTTTCCCCTCAGTCCAATCTGTCTTTGAAAGCTTTATCGATTTATACTTAAAGGCAAGCCTTTGATAATACCTATTACAGTTAATTGGTCAGAGTAAATTTTTGGGCTTTTGGACTGATTTATATCTCACTAGGTCTTCTCATGTTCAGGACTTATCGAAAAGAACAAGATCTAAACTGGGCCTTTTGTATCAACTTAGAAACAGTCTTGCTTCATCTTCATGTCTTAAACTAGTTGATGCCATGATTCTACCTCACTTCGACTATGGCGGCATCATGAACAGCTGTGTAAATCTGTCATTGTTATCTAGACTAGGTATGATACACAGTCATTCTGCGAGATTTATACCACATACCACTTTCAAAACTTATCACTGTGACTTATATATATTAGGCTGAATGGCATGTCCTTCACTGATAGGTGACATTTGAGCTTGCTTCAGTTTATGTATAAGTGTTCCTATCAGAAAGTCCTAAGTTGTATTACAGATTGTTTTCAGTTTCCAGTTTTAAAATATCCCCTTAGATAGGCACACAGCATTAAGTTTGTAGTTCCACTGGCAAAGACAAGATCTGGTTCCAAATCTTCTGTGGTAAAAGGTCTTATTATTTGGAATAATCTCTGACTTACAGGTTGTCACACATTGTCAGAGTGAGGCTCCCCCAAAATATAGAAAATGTCTCAGGCCTCCTCTAAGTTACCACAAAACATCATGCCTCCCCATGGAAATAATGCCATACAATACTTTGTCCTTGACAGAGAACACCAGGACAAGGAGCTGCTGTTGTGACTGGACTTCTCTACTGGGAATATATTGCCCTCCTTCCCTCCCCTCCACTCCCCTCCCACCCAGTTCTACTTTTATAGGCACAGGATTTGACTGACCACAGGAACTTCCTGTTTAGGAGCAGGAAGTGAGTGATCAAACAGCCACCAAAGACTCACCATCCTAGAAGAACAAGCGTAGTTCTCTGTCACCCCCTAGCTGCTGGAGGTCTGCCTCTGTGCAAGTAAGAGGACTACTGAGAAATATAGGATCATCTTGTCTCAGAACAGGAAGATCAGGTGCTTAAAGGGCACAGAGGCAGTAACTAAGTAGGGAGAAAAAAAATAAATAAACAGAGGAAAGAGTTAAGTATTCCAAACAACAGTGAAGGGGCCAGAAATAAGACATGATGGGAGTGAAGCAGTGCAGTGGCTGTGGAGCAGCAGTCTTCCGGGAGATGTTCTGGAGGATGCAGTGTTGTCCCATCTGCAGGTACCACTCTGGGCTGAGGGAGGAGGTTGTTCATCTCCAGGCTGAGTTGGCCAGAATTTGTGGGACCTCCTCTCCCATCCAGGGACCACCAGGGCCACTGCCATTGCCTCAGAGGTTGCCAAGAAAGAGGAGAGATTGGACCACAGTGGGCTCAGGGAGGGTGAGGGTGGTGGAACAGAGGCGCATCCCTCCAGTTGTACCTCTCCACAATTCATATGCCATTCTGGCAAAGTGTGATTCCTCTATGGAGGCACCCACAGTGGAGACCAAGGAGGATGCTGGGAACCTCCACAAAGGAGACCCACAGGAGGGTGGCATGGGACCCCACAGGGGAAGGAAACAACTACTGGTGGGGGACTCCATTGTTAGGAATGTAGAACTGGGGAGGAAGGGAGAAGGAGGTAAGGTGCTTGCCTGGCACCATGGCTTGGAGGTACAGGGAGTGAATCCTCAGGATCGCCAGAGCAGCTGCACAGGTAAGGGAGCTAGATGTCATTGTCCACCTAGGGACAAATGACCTGGCTAAGAAAGGGATCAGAGCAGTGCAGGAAGAGTTTGTGGAGTTGGAGAGGGGCCTTGAACAAGTAGCACATACGGTAACCTCCTCGGAGGTGCTGCCTGTCTATGACATAGGTGAGGCTAGGGTGCTCCACACCATGGGTTTCAATCAGTGGTTGAAAAACTGGTGCAGAGCTCAGGGATTTGGCTTCACTGGAGACTGTGGGTCCACCTGAAGTGATACAGGTCTATACTGGAGTGATGGTCTGCATCTGTGCAGGAGGGGAACCAGGATCCTAGGTGATAGGTTTAAATGCTTAATTGGCAAGCATTTAAATTAGCCAAGGGAGGAGGCACTGGAAAGAAGAAGGAAAATCCCAGCCCCCACAAAAAAGTCAGGGTAGTAAGTGAGGTAAACACCAAGTTAGAGATGTCAATAGGGAGAAAGGCAGGGGTAAATGGAGAAAGTGACAAAAGCAAAAAGGACAGGGATGGGGTAAAAAGGGGTAAGGCCATCAGGAAATGGAAGGTAATGAGTACCAACACCTGTAGTCTGGGCAACAAGCTCCATGAACTGGTGGCCTTGATTGAAGAGGGATGCCTGGATATCATAGCAGTCACAGAAACATGGTACACAGAGAACCATGACTGAGATGTTGACATACCAGGGTACACAACATGCAGGACAGGCAGAGAGGGGAGAAGGGGGGGAGTAGCTCTCTATGTAAGGGAAGGGATAAAAGCAACTGCACAAAAGAGGAAACAGGGAGGAGAGGAGGCACTGTGGGTCACCTTAGAGACTGGAAATGGCACCACAATCCACACAGGGGTTGTATATAGACCCCCATGTCAGGGGAAGGGAATGGACAAGGATATGATAGAAGGCATTCTTAGGATGGCAGAGAAAGGGGAGATACTGTTGATGGGAAACCTGAATATGCCAGATGTTAACTGGAGCACATTTGCTGCAGCCACATCCAAGAGCAGGGCCATTCTCGATGCCCTACAGGTGGCATGCCTCAGACAGCTAGTTTTGGAACCCATTCATGAGGGAGCAATCTTAGACCTCATACTCTCAAATGGGGACAGTGAGAGGATCTCAGATCTAGAAGTGGGTAGCCATCTGGGAACAAGTGATCACCAAACGGTGTGGTTTTCGATAAACTCAGCTGCAGAGTCTAGTCATACAAAAGTGAGGGTTCTGTACTTCAGGAGGGCTGACTTTGGCAAGATGGGAGAGTGCCTTAGAAAAGCACTAGCAAATAGGCTAGAAGGAGGGGTGGAGCAACAATGGGGAAACATCAAAACTGCCATCACAGAGGCAACAAGCCTTTGTGTAAAGGAAATAAACAAATCAAAACAAAAGAAAAAGTCACTATGGTTCTCAAAAGAGGTGGTGGGGAAGGTCAGGGAGAAAAAGATAACATTTAGGAAGTATAAGGAAACACAGAAGGAGCAGGACAGAGAGCTGTACCAGTTAAGGCAGAAGGAAGCAGGGAGAGAAGTCAGAATAGCAAAGGCCCAAACTGAGGAAAGGATAGCCAACTCGGTTAAGAAGGGGGATAAAACCTTTTATAGGTACATCAGTGAGCGTAGAAAGACAAAGGGAGGGATAGTGAGGCTGAATAGAATGAACGGTGGGTGGGCAGAGGGGGACAGTGAAAAAGCAGGGATACTGAATGAATATTTCTGCTCAGTATTCACAAAAGAGGAGGGGGAAGTGCCTAACCCAATTAACAGGAGCACTCTTGATAAGGGTGTCGATCCCAGTCCTTTCACAGAAGAAAGGGTTCTGCAAGAACTCCTAAAACTGAAGGTGGACAAAGCAATAGGGCCTGATGGAATTCACCCCAGAATTCTAAAAGAATTAAGGGGAGAACGACTGATGGTATGGTCCCCTGAAGTGATCCATACTGTGCACTATATGTCTCCTCACTATCTTTCATCCGATGTTGACTCCTTTTATGTAATATCTCGCTGTACTAAGTGCAATCACGCATACATGTTATACCATTCTACTATCAAGCATTTTCATTTGTATGTAATTTTTTTTTTTAATTAGTGTACATATCTCAGGACCTCCTTGTGAATGAGCTTGCTCAATGGAGTTTTCCTGCAATAAACTTGAACTTGAACTGAAACCACTGACTTCCCTTTTTAACAAATCATCGGAGGATGGTGTGGTACATGAGGACTGGAGGAAGGTGGATGTGATTCCCCTCACAAAAGTGGGACCAAGACAGAGGCAGGAAACTACAGACCTGTCAGTTTGACCTCTGTGGTAGGGAAAGTGATGAAATCACTTCTGAAGAAAAGAACTGTTAAGTACCTAGAGGCCAGTGGGGCACAGGACCCAAGGCAGCATTGGTTCACAGTAGGAAGGTCATGCCAGATGAATCTAATAGATTTCTTTGACTGGGTGACCAAAGTAGTAGATCAGGGAGGGGCTGTGGACATGGTTTACCTAGACCTTAGCAAGGTATTTGACACAGTCCCACACAAAAGATGAATAGTCAAATTAACCAACCTGGGAGTGGGTCCCAGGGTGGTAGCCTCGGTAAAGCATTGGCTGGACAACAGGACACACAAGATAATTGTAAATGGAGTCCACTCTGAAGAAAAAGGGGTTACTAGTGGGGTACCACAGGGTTCAGTACTGGGTCCAGTCCTTTTTAATGTCTTTATAAGGGACATCGTAGAGGGACTGGAAGGAAAAGTGTGCCTCTTTGCAGATGAGACAAAGATCTGCAACAGGGTTGACACACATGGAGGTGAGAAAAGGATGAGAAGGGGCTTGGCAAGATTGGATGAATGGTCAGAAGTATGGCAGTTTGGATTCAATGCAAAAAAGTGCAAAATAATGCACCTAGGAAACAATAACCCAGGGGAAGATTACACAATGGGGGGGGGGGTAGTAACACAACAAAAATGGAAAGGGACCTGGGAGTAATCATATCAGATGACCTTAAGGTTAGTAAGAAATGTGAGAAGGCAGTAGGGAGGGCTGGTGGATACTGGGATGTATAGGGAGAGGCATCGCCAGCAGAAAACAGGAAGTTGTTATCCCTCTGTACAGACAGTTGGAGAGACCCCATCTGGAGTACTGCATCCAGTTCTGGAGACCCAATCTCCACAAGGACATAAACATGCTAGAGGCAGTCCAGAGGAGGGCAACTAAAATGGTGCAGGGTCTGCAAGAGAAGCCATACGAGGAGAGACTAAAGGAGCTTAATATGTATACCCTGGAGGAATGGAGAGGGGGGACATGGTAGAAACTTTTAAGTACCTCAGTGGAATCAACAAAGTCCAAGAGGGTAACAACTTTCAGAAAAAACTATGTGAATGAAGAAGTGGACACAATCTGAAGATGGCGGGGGCGGTTCAGGGGCAATGTGAGAAAGTATTTTTCCACAGAGAGGGTGGTGGATGCATGGAACAGCCTTTCTGAGGAGGCTGTGGGGTCTAAAACTGTGGGAGAATTCAAGAATGCATGGGACAGACATAAGGCAATTTTTGTGGCGGGTAGGAAGAAACAGGCTGTTGGTTAACTAGGATCTGCAGCTTATCCTGTAGGTAGGGAAATGGGCAGACTAGGTGGGCCAAGCGGTCCTTATCTGCCATCAAAGTCTATGTTTATATGTTTTTATGACACCAGCAACACTGTTCCATGAAATACCAGTGAATAAATGAATAAGTTTATTCACCTGGGATTATCAACATTCTGTTTTCCCCATGTCATTAAACAAAGCATCCACTCAGAATTCAAAGCATCAGTGCTTGTGACAGTGATAATGTTGACCCTTTTCCCTTTTACTTCCATTTTAGCTCACAAGTCTAGTCCTGAAGGAGCGACTATTAGCTTAAGCATTGTTTAGATTACAAACAATGAAAGGAGACCTCCTTTTAAACTGGCTATCAGCAGGTGTCCAGCACTATTCTCAGCTGTTCTGGAACCTCCATCATGTAACATGTTTTTCCTGTGGCTGTGGTACGCTAACATGCTGGACTCTGCTTCCTGATCTGATGCAGCAATGGGTGTTCAAAGATCTGTGAACTCTAAATAAAAATCTGGGGCTAGCAGTATTGCAAAGAATACTACCGATCAATCATTTCACATCTAAAAACAAGCATTTGTCAATGCCGAATGTTGGCTTGCTGGCACTGGCATTGATAGTGCAGGAGTTAGAGAGATGCATAATAGGAATGGCAGTGAAGTATTGAAGTGACACTAACCCCACCCCCACCCTGCACAGATTGACAGGAACTGGGGTGTGCGTTTAGGTCATCGATTTGTTAAATGCTAACTGGCTCATATGTCTGCCTGCATAGTCCCATGCTCTACCACTGTATAACTCACTGACCTATGAAACACTTTGGCCCCGTCCACACTACACCGCTTGCGCCCAGTAATGGATGCAGTCCATTATGGCCCCGGAGTGGTGCAGTGTGACCACACCCCGGCGGTGTCCATTACGGGACCGGCACCGCCGGTCCACACATCGGGATCCGGGTGACCGGTACAGCGGCGCCCTATCCCACAATGCAGTTTGCACTGCGCTTTGTGCCCTGCAGGGGACCATTACCGGCAGTCCACACTACCGCCAGTAACGGTCCCAGGGTGGGACCGGTTTCATAACCGTTGTGGAAACCACCTCGTAGGTGGTTTCCAGAACGGTTACGAAAACGCCTCCTGTAACGTTACCAGTGTAAACACATGCCATTACTGATGCGGTTTACACCCTCTGTAACATTACAGAAGGGTTTTCGGGCTGCAGTGTGGACAGGGCCTCTGACACATGGAGTATATGGAAGACACCATATAAAGATGCTGACTAGATTCTACTTGATGTAAGCCAGACCAGAACACAGTGTCCTTTTCCGCCTTTGACATATTTGCACAGTTGGAAAGAAGTTTCACCCTCTGAAATTCTCAGGTGCGAGGATCCCATGGTAGAGGTCTGTAAAAGGTGCAAGCAGTTTCCATACATGTGTGCAGGACAGGAACAGCAGTGGACTGAGAAGACAAGCAAAGATGCCACACAATGAATTCTCTGAAAAAGTGTCTGTGGGCAAAACCCACAGACATAACTGAACAAGAACTTCAAATATAGAACCAGCACCCTGCAATTTGCAAAATAACCACAGACTGAGCTCTAGCTGGTTATAACACTTCCTCCCCTGCTCACACACACACACAGAGCCATCAAATATAACAGGTCCCTTCATTTACTGGGAGGCAACTGGTTTCACCCTTTGTACGAGACCACTGGGTTCATCATTTCTACTAGGACTTTGCTGATTGACTTCTGACAGTTAGGGAGGAAACGAATTCCCAAAGTGACTTCTAACAGTTAGGAGGGAAAAGAATTCCCAAAGTGACTTCTAACAGTTAGGAAGGAAAAGAATTCCCAAAGTGACAACAGTCAGTCAGAGACCACCCCTCAAGGTTTTGAGCCTGTAACACTCAAGTCCATATAGTGGAACTGACAGCCTACAGTACCTGTATATTGCTGTGTTTGCGGGAGGGGGGGTTAGACACCTTGAGAGTTACTGGTAAATTGAAAACTAATTCTCTCTCAAAAGACCAGGACTGGTTCTGAATTTTGTTTTTGGTTGTTGTTGTTGAAAGAGAAGCAGTGCCATACACTATAAGAACACTGTGCTGACTTGCACACTGATGAGGACAGTAGGTGAGTATGATGATATACAGAACATTATTTGGTTTTCATACAAGACCGTGAAAACTGTTAAAAGGTAATTCAGAGACCTTGGGGCAGTTAAGCAAACAGCAGAAGTTTAGATTTCAAGCACAGCACTACAGCCACAAATATCAGAGTCGGCCACAACACAGTCAGTACTGCTGTGCGGTAAACAGCCCACAACTGGTCCTAAGCAACAGTCAGATACTTACCTTTAACACTGTATTCAGGATCACTCATTGACAGTCAGACAGTGACCAGCCGAGGAGGTGAGCAAAGGGCTGTGCAAGTTGCCACCACGGTCTGTGTCTGTGGACTGGTTTCTGTGGTGGGGGGGTGGTTGGTATGGAGTGAGCAGGTTGGCGGGGGGTGGATTAGTTACTGTTTGTAGGGAGGGGAACCACTAGTCACCAGGGTATATATAGGTTATGCACAGTGTGGGTGATTAAAGATATTCATACATGGGTGCTTGGGGGGGGACCACTAGATGCTAAGGAGACTGAAGAAACTGTACAACAGGGGTGACTGGGTTGCTGGGGGAACCTGTAGACACCAGGAATATTACAAATAATTGCAGCATGGGCTTGGGGGGGATGCAGCTACTGCGCACTGTTAAGGGCAGGGTTTTCGCAGCATTAAATCTTCTTGAAATGAGGAGTTTTTTTATTTCTTTATTAACTGAAATATTTCACCAGAAAGGGATGCTGAGCAACAAGTTGCTGTCTCCTGCCTGTGCAGAAGTAGGGAACATGAGGATAGTATACAAAGATTTGGTATACAATATATACAATTTGATTACATTCAATAAAGTGCGCAGACTATAAGCACACTGCCAAAACTGTTTAATATATCACTGCACTGCTTACACATGCAAGAGTCCTCATTTCTCATTTGCATAGGTGCATTGGTATTGTCTGCACTGTCATGCATAGAAACATAGAAACATAGACTTTGACGGCAGATAAGGACCGCTTGGCCCACCTAGTCTGCCCGTTTCCCTACCTAGAGGATAAGCTGCAGATCCTATTTAACCAACAGCCTATTTCTTCCTACCCCCCCCCACAAAAATTGCCTTATGTCTGTCCCATGCATTCTTGAATTCTCCCACAGTTTTAGACCCCACAGCCTCCTCAGAAAGGCTGTTCCATGCATCCACTACCCTCTCTGTGAAATAATACTTCCCTCATTGCCCTGAATCGCCCCCCCCCTATTTTCAAATGGTGTCCCCTTGTTCTTGCACATCTCTTTTTCTGAAAGATGCTACCCTCTGACTTTGTTGATTCCACTGAGGTACTTAAATGTTTCTATGATGTCCCCCCTCTCCCTCCTTTCCTCAAGGGTATACATATTAAGCTCCTTTAGTCTCTCCTCATATGGCTTCTCTTGCAGACCCTGCACCATTTTATCATGCTTCCAGGACAGTGCAGCACACCTAAAGCCTCTGAATATGGCACCTGCCAAATGCTGGTGCTATACACGGTTAGTGTGGTGCTGACTTGGTAAGTGCCATGCTAATCATTTGAATATGTTGGCCTCACATACACACACACACACACAGAAATTTCATGATTTTGTTATGATGTTAGCTCTTTTGCTGCACATGCAAACCATTAAAAATTTAAACTAACATTATTGAAACAGGTTTTTTCAGCACTACAACACCAACTATGTGATGTTTGTTGTATGTACTTTTGTTTTAACCCCCTTGCCTGTACATATTGCTATTCTACCCCTCATCCCTATTTCACTATGTATATTGCTCCTGTATGAACCTGTTCAATATGTACCTCTCATTGTAATCATTATTTAATGGCTTAATGTGCTCCCTGTTCTACCCGTTTATTCTGATTTGTACACTTGTAATCCTCCCGGGTTGCACCTGAAAAGAGGCACGTGCTGTCTGGTGTACTTACTTGGTTAACAAAAGCAAATAAATAAATAAATATTCTTATAATTCTTATTATGCAAGCTGGCCATTTGCTGTGACTTTTAAAGGTCAGTGCTACACATTTTAATGTTGATAGACTCAGAGCATCTTTCCAAGTCACCTTCAGCACTGAAGGGGGTCCAAAAAATAAATTCCTCTCTGACGGACAAAGCACAATCCCTTTTGGTACCATGTAGGAGTACCAGATTTTGGGATGCCAAAAAGAGGCCACTTAGTACCTCCCCCGATGAGCCCTTGTGCCAGACCCTGAGCAAATGGATTTAAAGTCTCCACTGTCTTCACAGATCATTTACAAGGGGGTCCTGGGTAGAAGAGTGTAAAAAAAAATAAAATAATAATATAATAATAATAAAAAAAAAAACAGGATGATGAAGTCACATGAAGAATATTTGGCAGCTGGAGAAGAGGACACATCCTCTAAAAGAGGATATCTGGTAACCCTAGCATCGATGCCATTGCATTTTGCAGCCTGATGTAGAAAGTCAGCAACACAGAGAAGAAACTTGCTAAACAGGACAGTCACCTCTTTTTCCTTCAACAATACAAGAATAATTAACATGAGTGTTCTGTACAAAATGTCCCTGTAGCTGTGTTGTCACAGTGCCTGACATAGGTGTCTATGTGGCTTCAAAAGCTCATATATTAAGTTATGTTGGTCAAATAAAAGGTATAATAACCTTTATCAATCAATTCTACTCATACAGGGCAGCACAATTCCTCTTTGTGCCCTTTTACAGAAAGAGATTTAAGATATATTTGTTCACAGCTCCCCGACCACCACATCTACAGCAACTGCTGCATCTTCAACCAACCACAGTAGTATGCGGCTGACTAAGAGTTACCAGAGCACTTGTCAGTAAAGGATAATGAAGTTTCTAGGGGGTCTACAGGAAATGAAGTACTTCAAGGGGAAACAGGAGGAGGAAAATTACCCTTAAGAGCCGCACAAGAAACCTTTCCCAGCTGATCTGAAGAACAGGAGGACACGTCACCCTCTCCTCGCTCTGCCAGACTGCAAGGCTTTATTAACAGCACAGTGCCCATAGTAACCTTTTTCTTTCATTAGTTTATGATGCTTTGTGCATGACACATGATGGAGATGTTTTTGGCAATATTAAAAAAACAAGATACAGATTATTACAAAGGCTAAATTAATAAAGGGTTTGCAAACTTAGAAAATACAACATAGCTCCTCTGTAGCTGTCTATGCCACCACATGAAAATCTACACAGATCTAACATTTGATTTTGCAACAAGATTATTCTTGAGTAACACAACTTTTTATATTATACTTTAATGCACTTATTTTCCCCTGCTCCTACACTGGTATTTCATGCAACAAGGGATACTGGTATTTCATGCAACAAGGGATACAGTCACAAAATAAACCATCACGTCTTTACCATTCCTGACATTCCTCCCCCACCAAATGCAAGAGACTTCTACCACTTTCGTCTGTCATCATCAGCAGCCCTCCAAGTCACAGCAACCTTTTTCTTTTTGCTTTGCTACAGCAAGTTTTACAATCCAACAAACCATTTACGAGGGGGGGGATTACATTTTAATGTAGAATATGCCAAACGAAACAAATGTATCACTTTCTTACATTTTAGTGTGCTAATCCAAGCTCCCCAAAACTTCAAAACGTTTAACAACCCCATTTTTCTCATTATAAAAATAGAAAAATATTATAAAAGTTGCATGCAGTTCAACTTAGCCCACCAGTTCCCAAGTGCTTTCTCCAGCTTTCAGCTGCGGGAGGACTGCTCCCTCCCCACAGCCACCCGCCCGCAAGCTCAGAATCTCAGATCCACGGCATCCATTTCCTATTGTTCCTTTTTCTCCTCTGCCACTCTGACCGAGACACCCTCCAAACCAGCAACATCCAGTACAATCATGTGTGCTCCACAGCTGTACTTTGAATTAGTATAACTTCTGTGGTGTCCTCTTTTTGCCTCCGTTCGGATCAGAAGAATAACTCAGGTGATATCCTTTGCTGGCTCCTTTCGATCAGAATACGGTGGGTGGCTTGCAGGTGGGCAGGCAACAAGTCTTGGGGGGTGGAAGAATGGGTAATTAGCAAAGGGGTTAAGTGAGTGACTGGGGAGGTCTGTTTCACAGACTGACAGAAATGGAGAGAGTGAGGGGGAGAAAACAGTTTAGAAAAGAATCAAAATAGAATGCACTTTGATAAACAGGTAAAAAGTAACGTTTCCATGCATGTTCAAAGAGCTGTGTAGCTGAATGGAGACAGGAGGTGGGGGAATGTGGGACAGCTAGAATGAGCGAGCTGTGGTGCAGACTTTGGTACTGAGTTGAAAAGCTGTTACACTGCAGCCAGTCATTGAGTAGCAAGTTGAGGCTGACTGATACGCGATTCCTTCTTATCCATTCTCTCTCAGCAGTTAACAAAAGCCCCCTTCTGCTGGTAAAACTGACCACACTGCCCACTGGACTTGCTTCTGCCCACCCATTTTACATTTTTAGCACCTTCTTTATTTATCTTAGAAGTCTGAATGACAAAGTAAACAAACAACAAAGCAAAACTGTGTAGCATCTAGTTGGATGTGCGAACTAGGCATTTAGGGACAACACCTTCTTTATTTGCTGCATTTTCTGGTAAATACAATTAAAGAGAAAACAGTGGTGTCCAGTCTCATTCCTTTACAGTGGTATTCTCTTTGAGACCTTATTTTAAACATTAACCAGGAAATGCTCATTGGAAGGCGTGTCATCGGTGCCGCCACATGAGGAGCTTGTCTCTGATTGCAGCGGCACTTTCCTTTGAAGATTTGTCCACTTTACATAATGTTGGTGTCAGCACAAGCATGCTGCCCTATTGGGGAATGCCAGACGCACCTACTGATGTGAGCCTTGCATTCGCTCACGCTGATGCACCTCCAAAATCTGCCACTATGGCAAGATGTTGACTTGCGCGCAAGCGCGGCAAGCCAACGTAATAAATGTGAACAAAGAGCATCTAACTCATTTATCATCCAAGAGATCCCCCAGTTCCTTCATTACGGTACCGCTTGTATCACTTTTAGCAAGGTGGTTTATCTTGTCTGTCTCTCAGCAAGAGGTCAGCTCTCCTGACACAGAGCTGTGCCCTGGGAAAACGTGCACTGTGATGCAACAAAAGTCTGTCTGAGTACCAGCTTGGAGGCTTATCCTCACTCATCCCTCTCCCGACCACAGTTTTCAGTTTCTCAACCCATGCTGTAAAAGCACATTATTACCTCTCTATTCTCGTGTAGGAATTTTACTGGCCTCTGGCAGACACATGGTCTGTCTCTTTACTCCCACTTCAGCTCTCCGGTCTGCATACACCAGTGCTCACATGCAGACTGAAAAATTCTGGAACAGCCACTGTGGACCACCAGGGAAAATTAGCTCTGAATTCCTGAAGCTGTCAGTCAATCTCAGCAGTGCTGGAGGTCTATCACTCAATCAGTAATTCGCTGCATGCATCATGCCTGAATTAATAAAGTCCTTCTCTAGCCCATTAGCCCTCCGGGGCTCCCTCTGCAGGCTTTGGATCCTGATTGGCTAGGCAAACACCCTCTGACCCCACTGCCATACTGATGGGTGTCAGTGGTGGCAAACATGGCTACTGAAGCTGTAATTCACAGGCAGACATTCCCAAAATGTGTTTATGTACAAAGCTTTAATCCTTAAAAATGATTCTGTAGCCCAGACAAGTCCTGCCTGGTCATGCTAGCATGTTCGGTTCAGTCAGGATGACATTCAGAGGTTTTCTGATTCAGTCAGCAGTGGCTGTGCACTCACATCATCTGCAGTGGTAAAGTCTTTGATGTGTGAACCGTGCGGTGGCTTAAAGGTAAGACCCACATGGGAAAAACTCTGAAGAACTGTATCAGCTGAATTGTGTTGATGCCATATATTTTTCAAAAGTTCTCCCAAGGAGTCAGCTGGTTTTTAGAACAGTTACTGTAAGAAAGAAACGGCGGCATTAATGAAATGCAAGCCCAAACAATATTGTATGTATTTTATTTCGAAAGAGTGACAAAAAGTGCTTGTGACAGCAACTAAGCCAGGCAATGGCTATTTGGGCTTCCCGTAGGTTTTGTGACAATGCCCTGAAGTATTACTGCGTAGGATGCATTGCTCTGCCATAGACCAGCTGCAACAGTCGACCAGATCTTTGTACTGCAAGGAATGAGGCAGGTGACTATAGCCAGATTGATAGCTTCCATTCTGGGGCCGCTGAAGACAGCTATTTTTCTTGCCAATTGTTTATTCCGGCAGTGTGACCCCTTACTAGGACACCATGCTGGGATGCTGTTATCTTCATTTCATCCTTTCTGACCATTCCAATGCCTCATGGAAGGAACTCCGAGGGAAACAGCCATCATCTTGAAGCCAGCCTGTTGCTAGAAATGCATCTGTTTAATGGGACAGTGACACAGAGAAGGTTCCTCTTTCTTGTCTATAAAGCATAAATAATTAGAAATGACATATCTTTTTTCTGAGAACCCCCCACATGCCCTCTGTATGCTATCATTTGCACTTTCACTACAGAGCTGGGTGTTGCACATAAGACTGCAACCTTTCTGCATTTGGCAAAACATGTTTCCTGCCCATTTTAAGCCTTTGTGTTCTCCACCCGCGGCCCTGCTGCTGACTTAAAGATCACACATATTATAGCTTAGCTAAACAGCTACTTTACTGCCTAAAACTATTATTAGCTTTTAAAAGCAACCTTTTTAAATCTAGGGCACTTTTTTCTTGTCCCTTTAGTTAATTTGAAGATTTTTAACCTTCTGTTAGTAGATGTGATGTGTGGAACAACTATCTGCCTGGCAGCTGACATATCTAATCCTGTTCCTCCCACTACATCATCAGCATTGTGACCTCATTTACTGTGAGGTCACAGCTGTTCAGGAAGAGTTACTCAGTAGCTGCCAGGTCTGTCACCTGTTATGTCACTGCCACTGAGGTCCCAATAATGATGATATAGTGGGAGGACTAGAACAAGATTCAGCTGCCAGGCAGAGTGCTATTTCACGCATCCAGCATAATAATCACAAATAAGGTTTTCTAATGAGCTAAAGGGAAAAAGAAAATACTTCAGAAATAGAAAGTCCCAAGTGACTACTTCTAACATTTTTCTGTACCTGCTATTTTTGGTTCTACTCACTCTTAAAAGAACTCTTTGGATGAACCCCATGCCCCTAATCTGAAATTCTTTGCACTTTCTTAATTGAAAAACTTGAAGCCAGTAAATGTAAGGAATGTGTTTTCCCAGCTGGCTTGACTTGCTACTGTCTGGCAGCCAACCAGCATAACTAGATAAATAACCTGTGAACTTAGAAGAAAACAGACAGTGAACTGATAATGGAAGTCAAAGAAGCAACTTTTTCCAGGAGTCTCAGATTCAGTGTAGCCAAATGTATGGTGCTGCACATGGCGGTGGGGGGGGGGGGCAGAGATAGGACCCACAGACAGTGTGAGGCACTCCTCTTGCTGCAATGCAGGGAAAACGGACCTGGGGGTCATAAGTAGAAAAGTGGCTGGAGCATAAAAAGCAGTGTGCAGCTGCTGTCAAGATGGCAGGCCGAATGCTGGAGTGCATTAAACTGGGGTGACCAGTAGAAAAGGGGAAGTAATACTGCCACTTGACAAGGTCCTGGTAAGGCTTCA
Source organism: Neoceratodus forsteri (assembly GCA_016271365.2). Lineage (NCBI taxonomy): Eukaryota > Metazoa > Chordata > Ceratodontiformes > Ceratodontidae > Neoceratodus > Neoceratodus forsteri. The sequence continues at coordinate 20,896,143 of CM057458.1, read as the reverse complement.
CCTGGGGTATTCTGTAAAGTGCTGGGCTCCAAATAGCAACAAAAGGCAAAAGCAGAAAGATGCTGTTGCAATTGCTCTGTAACATCATTACCATCAGCCCATGAAAACCTTGTTATAAAGTTAGGTTTTAAGTTTCCTCTTGAAGCAGTTCTTTTTTTTTTCAAATTGTTTAACCAGGTGAGACACTCTAAGCTGAAAGCTTGTTTACAGGTGCAACCTGGGAACACAGGGAAGTTAAGTGACTTGCTCAGGGTCACACAGTATGCAAATGTGGGCTGTGGGATTCAAACCCAGGTCTCCAGATTTGCAGCTCACAGCCTTAAACCACTGCGCTATACTGCCTCCTTAGTGTGGGAACAGTCTCGATGTCAAATGGGAGAGCATTCACAGTCTCAGAGCAGCCTCAAGAAAAGTTCTGTCACCCTCTGATTTTAAATAAGACTTAGGAACAGTCAAACATTGAAGGTTGAGGGAATGTACCAATCCCTGCCATCTGTGTGGTTTTGGAATTAACAGTGACCCAATCCAAAGAGGGCCTTAAATGTCAAAAACAGAATCAGGACATTTAGCCCGCTAACTTGCTGGTGGTGTGGAGAGTGGAAAACTGTAATAATGGTTGTCTAACTCCAGGTGAGGTCATGAAATGTGAAGCTATATTCTGCGCCAAAAGCAGGCAGCAGATACAATTTGCTGGAAAGCCCTGGAAAATCATACTGCAATCGTCAAGCTGAGACAGGATGAACATATGTACAGTACCAGTGTTTCCAGATTGTTTGAACACATGTACCCCGTTAGCAGATGGAGGCAGTATAGCGCGGTGGTTTAAGGCTCTGAGCTGCAAAGCTGGAGACTTGGGTGTGAATCCCACAGCTCTCACTTGCATACTGTGGGACTCTGAACAAATCACCTAACTTCCCTGTGCTCCCAGGTCACACCTGTAAACACGCTTTCAGCTTAGTGTATCTCTCCTGGTTAAACAATTGAAAAAAAGAAAAAAAAGATCCACCTGATGAAATTGGGCCACAATGCAGAAATAATTTTCAAGTGGTAGAATCCACTCTTAACTACTGCCAACACCAGAGAATCCAGGGCCAGACCATCATCCAGACAGAACTTCTCTTAGGTTATAATCAACATAGCTAGCCTCCGTATCTACACTATTAATTATGAGAAGCCTGTGGCAATCGATTATGGATGATCTGGAATGATCTAGAAGGCTCTGGTCCATCTAGTAACTCCATTTTGCTGGGGTACAACTTATTTTTTTTAATTTTTGTTTATTCATTTTCAATAACACAAATAGATATGTGAAAAAACGTGTACAACAACAAAGCTGTAGAAATGTTAAAGCAACAGTACAACAAAATGTATTTTTTTCAAAAAAAATAGTTTCAGCTACAGTTAAGAAAGATGTTAGCATACCTGACAAAATCTGTTTGTCTAGGTACCTTCTTTGCTGTGTGCCACGGGTCTTTTTTTATTTTGTCATTCTTAACCCTTGCCAGGACTACAGTGCTATTTATATGCTAAATGTGGCAGCCATCTTTTTTTTCTCTTGAGAAAAAAATTAATTAAAACATTTATAAAATACTTAAATTTTGGTGAAACTTGAAAAATGTACTGCAAAATGAAACTGGAAGATGACATGAAGTCTTTTTTGTTTTCTCTATAAAAGGTAGGGTCACATTTTTTAGCCCAATTTTGTTACACTGCTGCTTTAACTCTCTTCATCATGAATTACTCAGTTTGGAGGAATGCTGTGTTTATTTATTCCTTTATTTACTTGGCAATCAGTGACTGGGGAAGGTAGAGTGAGCCAAGGCTCATTTCCATGTGCAACCTAGGAAAAAGGAAAAATAAATACAAAAAATAATACACAGTAGCAATGAAATGGTGCAAAATAAAGTGCAAACATGTTACACATTATTTTAAGTGTCCATTTCAATGTCACTAATCATTAATTAAATGCAACCAGGTAATTATATTGTGGTTACATGTTTGTTGCATGCAACTACATTGTAACTGCAATGCAGTTACAGTGTAATTACAGTACACTGTAACTACAATGTAGTTAAGTGACACTTAAAGTGTAACCTGCAAACAGTGTACAAATGTAACATGGCAGAAGTGCAGTAACAAGAGAAGGAGCTAAGCAATGGTTCTATGAATAGCACTAATGCGTAAATAAAGTGACTAAAGCAGATGGAAAAATGGCAGAGCAGTGGTACTTGGGAGGAGACTAATTCAGGCAGAGGCAGAACCCAGGAGGAAGCCCAACAGCAGGGTGTTAGGGGCTCTAGCAGGAGAGGGTCAGGTAGAGGACTGAGATGAGCAGGTGGGGGCAGGGATTAGTTTTACCTGGTACAAAAGGGAGGCAGGAGAGGAGGAGAGATGGAAAGAACAGGAGAGCAGGTTTCAGAAGGAGGGAAAGTGATAGGAGAAAGATGACTAATTTTTCATAAAGTCCAACTTTTATGAAGATGAGCCTATTGCAACATAATCATGGACTTAATGTAGAAAAGATTAACGTAAATGTCCAGACCAGTGCCGTCAAACTATACAACATCACTTACCGTGGCGTGGGAGTCCATGCCCTGAAATAAAAGTAGTAAATGACAATTCATGATGTACCACAGTGTATGTGCTAAAAACTTGTTGTGCAAACTGTACAAGTACTGTATATAGAAACACAGCTAAACCCTGCCCCACAACATGAGGGGACAATTAATGATCACGTAGTCTATTAAGGGTAAAGAAAGGAATTGTATCTCTTTTATCTGGTTAATAAGCAAAACAGCAAATAATACTATAAAAAAAGTATTTAACTGTTAGACCTTATTTAAACTGCAACAGGAAACATTGTAAGCATTGCAAAATAACAGATTTGGCTTCACTTACCATTATACTGGCGCCAAAAATGTTTGCTGCTGGCTAGTCATAGAGAGTAATAACTGTGTATGGAGACAGCAAACACACGGGCATGTAGACCATGTGGCAATGGTCATCTTTCTGCCCACGTTTTAGCCAGCACCAAGGGCCCCCACCCTGAGAAATTTATAATCTGTATTTAAAATGGGGATGTTTAAATACTTGCCTATCTCCATATTGGCACCTCACTGCCCACTATTAAAACTCTCCTCTAGCCATGCAGAGAATAACCCCAATGTTCTTACAGGAACATGCTAAAAGCAAGGCATTTAATGAAGTTTAGATACAGTTAAAACATAGTTGAAAGAGTCCCAAGGCAACCAAAGTTCTGATCAGTCCTCTCCTTTTGATTTGGGAGCATTTTGTTGTCCACCAAGACACTTACCTGCTTCAGCAGTATTACTGAAATGTTATCTTACCCACATATACTATATAGAGTTTAAAGGGAACCTGTCAACCCCTTTGGACCTCAAAGTGTATTTAGTTTAAAAACACACATTTAATGATTGGTTACATTCTGTAGAGATTGCTGAAGTAGCTGGTAACTTAGTTCTGATTTATTTTTTCTTTTTAAAAAGTGAAAAACAGACTGCCCACCATACTGGTGTTACCACACAAAAATGTGTTTACATTCCTTGGCCAACACCCACCACATATTTCCTGGACTTGGGAACACCCCCAACATAATCTAGCCACTTATGATGCAGTGGGAGGAGAGGAGAACATTGCATCATGAGGGACTGCACTGTTTAAGGGTGCTCCCAACATTTACGAAGTATGCAAGAAGAGTAAATCAAGGATTTGAAACACAACAAGATTGAGTCTAACTACACCGCTAGCCTGCATTTTAGTTCTTCTAAGAAAGGAAGCAAAAAAAATAACCAACATCATCACTGACTTTTAGAGAAGGTAAGCAATCATAACATATGAATTTTCCACTAGTAATAATAAAATAATATGATGCACAAAGGGTTGACAGTGTCCCTTTAACAAGTAGTTGTAAAAGATATGATATTCCAAGGACCCAGATTTCCAATCACACAGCATCAAAACTCTTCTAATGCTGTCTGGTTGCATAATGTAAGTCTGGAAAAATATGGAAGTAATTTGATGATGGCCTTCTGACTCTTCAGGAACCACGAGGCGTCTAGGTTCATAAGTCTCGCTCCATTCTCTACGTGTTTCAGACCAGTCACACACTTTATTTCCATGTAGGAGCCCTGTTACTGCAGTCACTGCCTTATTTACAGACTCTCTGACATTTCTAGCATTTGGCCAAAGCACTTCATAGTCCATACCCATTGTAAGGTATATGGTGCTAAATGACTCAACTTTCAATACAGGGGCACAATATGTAAAACATTGCCAGTGCGCAAAAATGAGTTTGCCCACAGAAACTGGGATAAGCACAGATGGGCAATACTGATTAGCCCACTCAGTTTATACCTGGGCAATAGTCAGATGGGGGCACAATGTAAATGAAGGGACAGGAACCTGAATATTGGTGCAGTCCAATATTCAGAGTATGTATGCCACACAAGGCCATTTTGCATGGTCCCCTTGCATGGCATGCATACCACCAATCCAAACCCCAACCTACTCCTAGGCAACCATAGTGGTTGACAGAGGAAGTGTGGTGGTCCTCCTGACTCCCAACACAGTAGTCCCTGGTGTCTAGTGCTCTCTCACCCTCACCAGTCACTGGCCTGATATACAGTATAGATGTTCCCTGGTGGTCTAGCAGTTCCCCTCCCACTGATCACCAGCCAAACATACAGTATAGATGTTCTCTGATTATCTAGTGTTTCCTCCCCTCTCTCCAATCACGGGCCAGATATACAGTATAGGGTGTACTGACACAAGGTTGACACCACATTGGTGAAGTCCAGTACAGCGACAGCTTTTGCCTGGATGTGGCGAGTCACTGTGCTGGTAGACAGCAGAGACCTGCAATGTAGCTCGGTGTTGCCCCGGTCCAACTCTGACTCGGAGTTAAATATCTAGAGACTGGAGAATGTGGGGGGTGGAGCCCCCCACATGGGGGGGTCAGGGGCACAGCCCCCCAATAGGAACATACCGGCATCCTGGATGGCACAATGCCAACACTCGACATTGTGACTGTCGCTGTGGGGGATGCCAGTGTGCGTGCTGTCAAAGTGCGATAGTAACACCACAGTATAGATGTTCCCTGTTGGTCTAGCAGTTCCCCCATCCCTTTTCTGCTTATATACTACAAGATATGTATTTCCCAGGTGTCTAGTGGCCCCCACACCCTGGGAGGTAGTGCCCCACAACTCTGCACCCCCATCACATCCCCGAGCCAGTGACCAGCACAGCCTTCAGCTCTCCACCACGGCAAGCCTCCAATAGAGTTTCCACTGAACACCTACTATATACAATACATGCTCACACTGATTGATAGCACGACTCTTACACTTAAAACTAAAGCAGTGCAGTGATATTCACATGCTGTATCTCAACATGAGTAGAGATGCAGCTAGTTTTACTTTGCCCATGAATTGTCCTGGATTACCCCCTTTTCCTTCACAAAAACACAGAGACCATTGTTTGTTGTTGTGCTCAGACTGGCAATTAATTTATTTATATTCATAAATCCATATTCCATTTTCCATTTCTTTATTATCATATTTCCATAATTTTAATTTATTTCCATCCATATATCACTCGCTGATTATCCATCCCCAGGCGAAAACCTGGGTGCCTTCTTCTTCTCCTTTTCTGTTAGGTAACGGTAAAAACCAAGACCGCTTTCTCCTTCATCTTCTTCCTCCTCTTGTGTTATTCCTTTTTTCTTCCCCCCTCCCGTCCTCCCCCCATTTTTCCCCCTGCCATTCACTTTGGCAGTCCATTGCCATATTATCACCTGCCATCCACTTTTTGGCAGTCCCAAAGCTTTTTATCACCTGCCATCCACCTTTGGCAGTCCATAACCATGTTATCCCCTGCCATCCACCTTTGGCAGTCCATAACCATGTTATCACCTGCCATCCACCTTTGGCAGTCCATAACCATGTTATCACCTGCCATCCACCTTTGGCAGTCCATAACCATATTATCACCTGCCATCCACCTTTGGCAGTCCATAACCATATTATCACCTGCAATCCACCTTTGGTAGTCCATAACCATATTATCACCTGCCATTCACCTTTGGCAGTCCACTGTCCTACCGGACGTGTCTGTCCTCCACCTTGACAGACCCACCATACAGCCCCAAATTGACTGTCTTTCCCTCGTACTCTGTCTAGTAGGGTGGGTGGGAGGAATCAAAATTCCAGCAAAAAGTGGCTGAGGCTCCCTTGTGCTGTCTCTTATGTACCTCCCTTCTCCCTTCCCCTTCCTGCTACCTGCCCATTGTTCTGGCTCTTGGCCCCCCCTTCCTTCTCCCCTCCCCTTCTGAGCACAACCATTCCCTAATGGAGGAAGAGGTGCCGAGACAACATGGTCTGCCCTTAAAGGGCAAACTCCATTGTCCCGGATTCCCCCCTTTTCCCTCACAAAAACACAGAGACCATTGTTTGTTGTTGTGCTCAGATTGGCAATTAATTTATTTATATTCATAAATCCATATTCCATTTTCCATTTCTTTATTATCATATTTCCATAATTTTCATTTATTTCCATCCATATATCTCTCTCTGATTATCCATCCCCCAGGTGAAACCTGGGTGCCTCCTTCTCCTTTTCTGTTAGGTAACGGTGAAAACTGAGACCACTTTCTCCTTCATCTTCTTTCTCCTTTTGTGTTATTCCTTTTATCTTCCCCCCTCCCATCCTCCCCACTCCCTTTTTTCCCCACTAGCCAGTCTCCAGCTTGTGTTGGATGACTGGCTTCCCCTCAACTTAGGGTATCGCTCTCCCTTACCTCAGGGATGCAACTTCCTTCCCTCCTTTTTTTTTTTTATATACCAGCTTTTGTCTGTTTCCTCCATTCCTCTATGAAACCCATTGTTTCCGCACTGAACATGTCTATTGCTATATCTGACAAGTGTACTCCATCCACCGTAGAAATCATCCACCCATTCCTCTGCTCCCTGCAGTATCACTTGTCCTCCCATCTGCCTTATCAATGTCCCCACCCATCTATTCATCTTTCTCCTGGCCCTCTCCACCACCCTGTGGCTGTGTTCCTGTCTCCATACCCTTCATGGTATCATATCTGACCAGGCAAGGCATACTTGAGGCCACCACTGTCTTATTGCCACTAGGTCCCTCTTTATCTGTAAGTATGTGTACACCCATGGTCTGCCTGCCAGGTAGTTGCCCCCTAGGTGTATAATGATTAGGTCTGGACTGGGCTGATGCCCCTTGAGTTCTTTCAAAGTGGGCAGGAGCTGTGCCCATCTCATCCCCCATAGGCCGTGCCATACCAGCCTACACTGTCTTACATCCTGGTACAATTGTTTCCCTCAGCTTTTTTTCTCTGCTCTCTTACCAGCCCAGTAAATATAGGAATGGCCGCAGATCCAGACTTCTGTGCTCCTCCCTCTACCTATGGGGTGCAAAGAAAATTAATTAATTTACACATACTGTCGGTGTCCTCATTGTATTATCCCCTCCCCGCCTTCTTTTCTTCTTTTTTTTTTTTTTGTTGTGCTCCTCCATAGGAGCACCATACTTCCATCTTCTTTTCCCGATCTTCACAGCTCCTTCCCCTTCTCCCCCTTTTTTTTTTTTTTTTTTACTTCAGTGCTCTGATGTATCTTTAATAACTGGCTGACCGTCAGCGACCTTTTTCCAAAATGTCCTTCACGGGTTCCCCCGTTGCTGCCCACTGTGAGGCAGCCCCAATCCATGGGGAAGAGTAATTAGCTGGGTCCTCCCCCAGAAAACGCATGCCCTTTTTCAACACTGCTGTAATTTGATAGCTGGTGACCCTTTTTCCATCCCCATGTACAAATAACGTCCACATCTTGGTCACCTGCTCTGCGGCGAAAACCCACAGGGCCTGCACTGGGCATATCACGATCTCCGACTACCCTTTTAGTGTTATCATGCACCCTTGCCCTTTGTGGTCTGCCTTTGACCTCCTTAGCTTGATTCGTATTTCCCTTATCCCCCAACTCACGTCCTCCCATTCCACACCTCCTTCCTTGTCATCTTTCCCATGGCCTACCACCTCACTCACTCTCATAGCCCCCGCAAACATTATGACATAAATTGTGTGAAATAGCTGGGCCTCCTCCTTTGATTTGCATATTGCCGGGAGCACCTCTTTTAGCCTTATTAGCCACTGCTCCCCTATTGGCCCCTTCAATTATCCCCTAGCCCTCGTTTCAACCTGCCCCATCCCTGCATCGTTCTCCTGATGAGCATTGATTTTGTTGGGTCATTCCAACCTCTTAGGCTGCAGATCACACTGATCCCTGCCAGATAAATCCCCATTGTGGCATGAGCAGTCCCTTTCTGCCATTGTTCCACTGTGATCATTCCCAACTGCTCCTCAGAGAGCGGCCCACTTACCTCCATCTGGTGTTCTGCCCTGAATGTTTGAAAAACCCTCCAGGCCCCGTCATAGACCCTCAGAGTCAGAGGCACCCATGAGCTGCGAAACAGCAGTTCTGCTCCTTCTTGCCAATGTCCCAGATGTTCATCAGTATGGGCGTTTTTTGTTCTTCCGCTGCTGGTGCCAGCTTCCGGAAACGGTCCAGCTGCAGATGGAAAAGGCTGTCAGCCAGGGTATTGTGTACCCCTTCTATGTGTTTTGCTCTGAAAGCCATGTTCAGCTGCAACGCCCTTAAAACTAACTGTCATACTACCTGCATGACTGTATCCGACCTGGCTCCCTTGTTGTTTAGTACATCCACCACCGCTCTATTGTCACACCAAAATGTCACCTTCTGGTCACGTAATTCTTCCCCCCAAACCAAAGTGCATGCCCATATGGGCATGATCTCCAGTAGTGTTATGTCTCTTATTTTCCCGTCCCTCACCCAACTTGCCGGCCATGGTTCTGCAAACCACCTGCCCCTCAGGTAGCCCCCCCATGCCCAGCCCCCTGGCCACATCTGTGTAGAGGTCCAGGTCTGTGTTGTACAGCCACTCCTCCTGCCAGAACGAACACCCATTGCAATCCTTCAAAAATTCTTACCATATAATAAAATCCTCCCTGACGCCTTGAGTCAGATCAACCCAGTGATGTGGTCTGGTGACCCCTGCTGTAGCTCTGGCTAACCTCCATGTGAATGCCCTTCCTGGTCCTATGGCTCTGTATGCGAAGTTCAGGTGCCCCAGTACCTGCTGGACCAATTTTAGTTGTACCTGGATTAGTTCCTTCAACCTCCTTATTTTTTTGTCCAGTAACCTAAACACTTCGCTCGTGGATTCAATCTCTATCCCTAGGAATTCCATAACCTTGCTGGGCCCTTCTGTTTTTTCTGGTGCCAATGGGACACCCAGCTCCCGGCACAATTCCTGAAACTTACGCAGCATCCTCTGTGTCTCCCTTTCGCCCTTCCCAATGAGGAGAAAATCATCCAGGTAATGGATGACTGACCTATAACCCATTTTTTCTTGGAATATCCACTGCAAACATGTGCTGAACATCTCAAACATAGCACATGCTGTAGAACACCCCATTGGCATTGCTTTGTCGAAATAATACTGTCCCTCACTTTTAAAACCCAAGAGATCCCAGTCTTCCCTCCTGACTGGAAGCAGTCTGAAAGTGGACTCAATGTCCGTTTTTGCCATCCATGCATCCCCTGTGGCCCGGATTATCCGGACTGCATCCTCTAGTGTCGCGTATGTCACCCTACTATGTTCCTCACTGATATAGTCATTCACCCACTCCCCTTCTGGATAAGACAGGTGGTGGATCACCCTGTATTCCCCTTCTTGTTTCTTGGGTACCAAGCCCAAAGGTGATATCCGCATGTTTTCCAATGGGGGGTGTCAAATGGGCCCTCCACCCTGCCTGCTGCTTTCTCTTTCTCAATCTTCTGCCTTAGCATTTTCTCTTTCCCTCTTACAGATCCCAGGTTGTTTGCTTCCCTTGCTTGCCTGGGTCCCTTAGACTGCAATGAAAACCTTGTGTTAAAACCACTTAAAATCATATCCCACATGCTCATGTCTGGATATCTGTCCAGGCAAACTGTCCATGCTGCTAGGTTAATGGGGGTTCTGGCCATACCAAATTGCTCCTTGTTGTGCCGCCTGTCCCCTCGACCCCCCTTTCCTCCTGTCTAACCTTCCTTGCTTCAGTGGTTCTGACCCCCCTGCTCCCATTCCCCCTGCTCCTCCTTCCCCTGTTCCATGTTTGCCCCTTAAACCCCTGGCCATCCTGAAAAAACTGTTGGCTTGATCCTTGCCCCCATGCCCTTGTGCTCTCTGTATCCCTGTTGTTCTGCACTTGCTTGCTGGGTGCTCCCCTCCGCATTTTGAACATGCATGTCGAAAGCAACACTGAGGCCATGAGCAGAAAGCCCTGTTATAAGCCCCGCAGCCTCTCTGTGGCGTAAACCCCTTTTTGCCCCACCCACCCTCGGGTGTGGACTGATCTGTTACGTAATCCATCCATAAGTCTATTTGCTTGGTGTCCCATCTTACATCCCCGAATGTTGCCATTCTCTGCAGAAAACATTCATCGTAGTATATCCATCCTACCCTGCCTTTTGCTTTTGCTCTCCATATTATCAGTGAATAGGTAATGAGTGGAATGCCCAGCTCCGTCCTCTTTTCCAGAACGATGGCTGAAAAAGTGGTAAAACCTAGAAACCACCCATCCCAAGTCTTTCCTTTCGTGAACTTGTCGTCCTCTTTTTTCCCTAAGAACACTATGGCAGCTGCCATCTCACTCTTACCTATGCTCTCAGTTTCTTCATATTTTGCCGCTGCCTCCCGGCTCATCAAAGCAAATATATCCACATATTCCCCTCTCCATATTTTTTCTTTCTTGGCCAATGCACGTGTTCGCCTATTCTCATCCTGAACACACCTATCTCTCTTGTACCTTTTCCCTCTCTTTCTGCTCCCTTTACAGTGTCTCCTGGTACCTCTTGTCCTGTCCTCATTTCCGCCAGAGCAGATTCCATCTGCCCCAGCCCCCTTGTCCCGAGGGTCACCACAATTTGCCCTATATATTCTTTTATACTATCCCCCACTCCAATTGGATGTGTTACCTGTAACCCTGTCCTAGCCAAACTGCCTGGAGTCCTCCAAAGGTCCCCCTTGCTTCCTCCTGTGATTGAGGAGGAGGTAGAGGGTGAGCTACTGGGGTCTGCGGGCAGGACCTCCTGTCCTGGGCTTCTTGTCCAGGTACCACCGGGGAGATTCCCCTCTGATCTGGGGTGAGTATTGGTGGTACCAGGTCCACTGGCCACGTGGGTACTGGATTGACTGCTTTGATGGGTCCCGCTATCACCAGTGCTACCCTAGCAGGACTCTGTAGCCCCTCGGCTGGCCTTTTCCCCTTGCCTCCTTTTCCAGTACTAGCTTTCCTCTTCTCCCCAGGCCTCCCCAGTTCCTCCCCCTCCACCAGTTCCCACATTTTGTTTGCTTTTTCAGCCAGTTCAATTATAGCCTTGTAGGTGGCTTCCTTCGATGGCCTGTTCTTCTTGGGTGCCATGTCCGCCTTGTCCTTTTCTCTGTGAAAAACAACTATAGGAAAGGAAAAAACAGGGTTATTCGTATCTCTGTACACCCCTCGCATGTCTTTCTCCCGTCCATCGCACCCCCCATCATACCAAACACAACCCAGTATAACCATAAAAGAAGAGAAAACAGGGTTAATTGCACATGTATACCTGTTTTAGCACCCTCTCTCTGCCCCTTGTACCACACGCCTGATGAAACCAAAAAACTGGGCCCTCTAACAGGCCCCTGTCTTACTTGCCAGGTCACCCTGTCCCCTGGTTGCTCCCAGCCGTGCCCATTGCAGGATGCCCGACACTGTCCAGGCCCATCCATCCCCCTGTCTCTTCTTCAGGCCCTTAGTCCTTCTGCCGTGTGCTCCCCCTCCAACACCTGTTTCTTCCTGGAGCAATTATTATGTCTGGACTGACCAAGGGCCATGCCACCAGCCTCCCCGCCATAGCTCTCAATGAGTGGGGGCCCCACTTCCAGTTCGGTCACCTCGTGGCGTGCGGTCAACCGTGAGGTCCCCGGTTGCCCTGTCTCTCGTTCTGCTCAAGGCCTCCCTACAGGGACCCTTGCTCCCCTTAGTATGCCTTCAGGGCCTCCAAAACATGAATTTGAACAAAACATCCCGAGTACCTGGGTGCAGCTTATTCCCGACACCCACATGGCGTGTGACATCAGGCCACCTGGCCCTACTCTGCATGCGCTCTGTCTTGTGTCTGAGGCCTTCATGCTAAACCAAAAAAACCCCCAAACCATCACCCGCATCAAATTTGGGCCTTTTTCTTTCTAGCACTGCTGAGGCAGCCTCTTATGGCCAAGTCCTGGCTCATCTCCCGCTAGAGAATTTCCTAAACCCCCCCATGGCGGGTGACTTACACCCTCGCTCCAGGCAAATGGGGCCTACTCCAGGGGTTTTCTATTCACCCCAAGAAATCAAGATGGCCCTTTTCAGCCACCAAACAGGCAAACAGAAGAGGGGTTTACAATCCCCAGAGTGGCGTGTGACGTCACGCCGTGTGGTCCTGGGTCGCGCTTGTTCCTCCCAGCACAATGGAGTCTTCCAGGCCTCCCCCTCTTAGGATTAACACCAAAATCCAACAATCCTAGCCACTGCACTCAGCTACACCCCCACAGGTGCTCTCCACAAAAACCCCCTCATGCATGTGACATCACGCCACCACTAAACCGTGCCTAAGGCCTACCATTCACTATTCAGGTGTCCAGCGTGCCACTATCCCCCTTAAAGCAACCCAACAAGGACAGAGGGGTTTAAATATGTTCTTAGTTGGCCGCTACACCACCGCAGGTGCTCTCCACAAAAAAGCCCCACATGCGTATGACATCACGCCACCCCAACCCGTGTCTAAGGCCTACCATTCGCTATCCAGGTGTCCAGTGCACCACTATCCCCCTTCAAAGCACACAACAAGGACAGAGGGGTTTTAATGTGTTCTTAGGCAGCTTTGAACCACCAACCTTTCGTAAGCATCCAATGCCTTACCTGATTGTGCCACAGAGACAGTGCAGTATACCACGTGGTCTGGCTCGCGCTCGCTCCAAACCCCCACAACTTCCTGGCCTCTTCCTGGCCTATTGTCATCCACTGTCATCCCCAAGGGTGACAATAACTGCCACAAAACCAGAAACATGGAAAACTTTGTTACCCCTGCTACAAAAACTGCGTGTGACGTTACGCCACGTGGTCCCAGCTCGCGCTCTCTCTCTCTCCCCTGTCCCGAGGGGTTCCTTCAGGCCTACCACTTTGTTAAACAGCAAACAGCTCTTAAGATAAATGCAAAGCATCAAAACCAATCAAAATTTTTCACAAAAAAACTCCCCACGCGGCACATGGTGCCCCACATGGCCCTGGGTCTCTCTCACCCTCACAGCCTGACTCCCATCACCATCCAGAGTCCCCATACTTGCTCAGTCAAAATTTGCAACCTGTTACTTGTTTAACCTGTGTATCTATTCATATATATACATCCCACCCTTCCTTTCATCTTTTTTTTTACATCACATTTCGTCCTGCAAATCAATAACTCAATTGCTAGTTTCCTTACCTCTCTCTCCCCTGATAACAAACCTCAAAGAAATTGCCAATCTGATGTGCTGTAGTTTGATGTAAACCAAAATTCCAGCAAAAAGTGGCTCAGGCCCCCTTGTGCTGTCCCTTATGCACCTTAATTCTCCCCTCCCCTTCCTGCTACCTGCCCATTGTTCTGGCTCTTGACCCCTCCCTTTCCTTCTCCCCTCCCCTTCTGAGCACAACCATTTCCTAATGGAGGGAAGGGGTGCACCAGGACAACATGGTCTGCCCCTTAAAGGGCAAACTCCATTATCCATGAAGTCACTAGATTCACCTCCTTGGATCAATTCATGAAGTTGTCACTAAAATCCAACTCGCCATTTTGTAACTTTGCCTTTCTTTTAGGTTTTTTTTAAGTGCAAATTGCATTAAAAAAAAACAAAACAGGGAGAAGTTACAGTTCAGATCCCCAAATCGTGGTGTCTAGTGGTCCCCCCCACCGATCCCCGCCCAGTGTAAATTTGTAATTAATTTAAGGAAATCCTTAGTGTCTTGTTGGCACCCCCCAAGCCAATTGCTAGCTAAAATGTCATATATAATTTAAATCCCTGGTGTGTCATGGCCCCCCCTCCTGCTGATCACCAGCCAAGATGTCATAAAATTTAATTTAAATCCCAGGTGTCTAGTGGGCCCTCTCCCGCTGTCACCAGTCAAAATATCATAAAATATCATTTAAATCCCTGGTGTCTAGTGCCCCCCCACCTGCTGATCACCATCCACAATGTAATTGAACATGTTTTAAATCCCTGGTGTCTAGTGGTCCCCCATCCCATCAGATAGATCACCCAGTATTCACAAAATAATTCACAGAGCGAATTTTGCAGATTTCGCACATCAAATACTGTTGTAAAAAAAATCTTACTTGGTGATCAGTTATTTTCCATTGACAGTGCTCCCAGATTTATTCAGCATTTTCCCCTGTAACTCCAGGGCAACTTTCCTGTGTTTTCCTGTAGATTGCATTATTTCCTGTGGAAGCTGAATTGCTTTATTTTCCCATATAACTAATGCAAGTCTATGGAAATATTTCCCTGTAAACAGCTCAATTTTCCTGTAAAAGGACTTCAGTCAGCTTTCACTGACAGCTCACATGTACATATTAATAGCCTCTACTTGAAATCATTACATTTGACAGAACTTGCTTTAGGAATCAGCCCCATATAGACCCATGCGCTAAATAAAAGGTATGGGGATAGCCTGTCACTGGCAAATGCTGAAAGGGATTTCGATGCTCAAATTGCTGATGTCCTGCTGTGAGTAGAATGCACAATAAACAGAGAACAGCATCTTTGTTGTAGTGATCCTTATGTTAAAACACAGATTAACACTGTTTTTAAGTCTGATGCAAAATAAACATCAGAATGTGGACCTTTTCTTTTTTAAAGTTAGAAGTATTTTGAGGCATCGCATATGTAGTCTCGTGCTGTAGTTATGCCTTATTTTATGGAACTAGCCAACGTTTTTTGTACAAACCTGCAGCTGTCTGGTCCTGAAGTGGGAGGTTTAGAGGTATTCTAGACATCTGCAAGATTACTGAGATCAATTTTTTTCTGACAGCATGTTCTAAGGAGCATAGACTTTTCTTTCATGCAATGCAACCACAAAGTGATCATGGTTAAGTGATAGACATCAAAGGGTATGTATCCGGGATCTCTTATCTGACTAAGGTTACTTCATGAATGGGGTACCATAAGGGTTTATCCTGGGCCCCATATCATGTAATATATTTGTGTCATCTGTAAAAACATCAGGGATCTCCTGGCTGTGTAAATATGCAGATGACACAAACGTTGGACCCATTATCAATAACAAAAAAGCAGCTGAACAATTTCAATTGGAATTACATACGTTAGAACAATGGGCAAAAAGACACTAATTGTCATTTAATGAAGGAAAGTGTAAGGTCATGCACTTCAGTCACAATAACATCATGGCTGAATATGAAATAAAAAACCAAGTATCAGAGTGCAGTGTTAATGAAAAGGACTTTGGGGTTAGTATTACAAATACATTACATGTTGATAATCAAGCTAGAGAGGCTATATAACAAAATGTAGCAGGACTGAAGTTATTATTCCATTGTATACCTCTTTGGTAACACCTATAATGGAATTTTGTTCATCCTTTTGTACCCCACAAAATCTGGGAAGCTTGAGACTAATAGGAGGTGTGCAACGGAGAGTTGCAAATAGTATAAAACATCTAAAAAAACAAGTCGTATTGGGGATAGGCTCTCAGAATTAGAATTATTTTCCATGACTTATTGAAGACTTAGAGGGGACTTATGTTTACAAAGCTGTTCAAAACAAAGACCTGTGGGAACTCTCAGGACTGTGTAGAAAATCAAGCGCCTGATCTATTAGGTCTCCATGTTTACAACTAAAGGGTGGCTTCTATAGAACTAATAGGAGAGGTGATTGGTTCAATCAACAAATTGTAGTCATTTGAAATGTTTTACAGGAATCTGTTGTTTTAAGTGGTACCATGGACTCATTTAAAACAAGCAGTTGTCAATGCCGAATGTTTGCTTGCTGGCATTAGCAGTGGAATTGCAGGAGTTAGACAGATGCAGTATAGGAATGGCATTGAAGTATTGAACTGACACCAACTCCAACCTCACCCTACAGAGATGGACAGGCATTGGGGTGTGCCTTTGGGTCATCGCTCATGACGGTCATGACATTTCTCCTCACCCTACCCTTCAGATACTGACAAGTGTCAAGGCATGCATTGGGGTGTTTGGGCTTTACATTCACCTCATTCCATAAGGAAATACACTGAAATGGGCACAATATGGGAGAATGGGGTGAGCTCTAGGGGCAAAGGGTCCAAGGTGCACCTCGATTCCCATCACTGGCTGCAGGGTGGGGGTGGGGGGTGGAATGGCATGAGCATTACTGTCAACAGCCCCAAGTCATACCCCTGACACCTGTCAGTCCCTACAGAGTAGGGTGTTATAGTCAAAACTCCTAATGCCCCGGGCATTTCTTGGTATTTTTACTCCAAGTTTTCCACATGGAGTTTTTGTGACCCCACCACATGAACAGTGACACTATCAGTGCATTAGGCAAAAGGTGACTTTGCATAGTGACTGAGCCTGTTGGCGCCACAGGATGATAACACATTTCAAACAGGATGTGAAAAGTGACAGGTGTACTGCTCATGAGGAGGTGTAAAAAATGGCACTGTTGAAAATCTCGAGTGAAAATATAAAAAAACTGGTGAAGTCATGAGCATGCGTAGAAACTGCACAATGTACACCCGTAATGTAATTAGTTTGGGAATTTTTTTACAGCAGAGTTTCAACATAGGCATTTTGGGACCTCCGCTCATGAACAGTGTCACTGTGATTTTCTTAATCTGTCCCGAACACTAATTTCCCACAGTGACCGCACTATTCTGCGCCGGAAGTGTGAAAACACATTTCAGCCAGGGTGTGAAAAATGACAGCTGTACTGTTCATAAGGAGGTGTGGAAAAATGTCAATGTTGAAAATCTGGACTGAAAATATTACAAAGTCATGAACTTACGAAGGTGCATGGAAATTGCTCAATGCATGCTCGTAACACAGTCATTTTATGGACTTTTGTCACCTAATTTTCAACATTGCCATTCTAACACCTCTGCTCATGAACAGTGTCACTGTGATTTTCTTAATGTGTCCCAAACATTGATTTAGCACACCAACCGCGCAAATGTGCCTACATATGCGAAAACACATTTTGGGCAAGCTGTGAAAAATGACACATTTATACTGTTCATAAGGAGGTGTGGTAAAATTGAAATGTTGAAAATCTGAAGGGAAAATATTAAAAATTCTCAGAGTTACGGGAGTGCATAGGAACTGCGCAATGCACACTCATAAAAGTCTTTTTTGGGTTTTTTTTCACCAAATTTTCAACATAGGGTTTTTGGGGGCCTACCTCATGAATTGTGACACTGATATTTCATTACTCAGTCCTGAAAGGCATTCTGCACAGTGACTACGAAATCGCCTTTTGGGACGGAATAACAAAATGGCAGTGACTGAGTTCATGAGGTGGGGTCCCAACAACCCCATGTTGAAAATTAGGTGAAAAAATTCCAAAAATGGCTGAGATATGCACCAAAGTTGAAAAAAAAACATTTACTGTATGCCATTATACAGCTTACCGGCATTTCTTCAGTTCGCAGTCGGCTTTGAAGAGTGCAGACGTGTTCCCGGTCCACCAAAGATCATTGTGCCAGCATCCGGAGGTAAGTATGGGGTGAGGTGGGGGTGTGGGGGGTGGGGTATGCAGAGGTGAGCACAGATTGGGGAAGGGAAGTGAGATAGTCAATGAGGGACTGTTTTTTCTCTTAGGTGTTTTTTTTTTTTTGAGATGAGATGGGACTTTTGCCATGCTGGAGTGGGCTCCCAGTGTGGCAGCTGGAAGTTGTTTGGGGGGACAGTGGAGCCGATGGGGGATTGGGCACCCCCGTCGGCCATATGGACTTTTATCACACTGGGGTGGGCTCCCAGTGAGGAAGCTGGAAGTTTGTTTTGGGGGCAGTGGAGCTGGCGAAGTTGAGCACCATGACCTTATAGTGTCTGAGGGTGGGGGAGCACATGAGCATGCTGGGGTGGGCTCTGAACATGCCACTTGGGTGTTTGTTGCATGCACGTTGCATACTGCCGACGGCAATATGTAAATTGCCTGCTGACGGCAGTATGCAAATTGCCTACACATTTCCACCAATCATTGTAATGGTCTTTTGCTTTGAACTGTACGCCACTGCATCTGAACTGCTGTCAAAGACAGCTCAGACATTTATTGGTGGAGTGAGGCCGTACCTGTAAGAAGGAGCAGGGCATTGGCAGCGGGGTGGCACACCTACGAAAATTCGTAAAGTGAAATTATGTCTCTTGCACATGCGTGCAAGCAAACGTAAAAATCATAGGGTATTTTTTATGCTTAATGCCCAAACTAGACATTTCCACTGATACATGGTGAGTCTTAATGAGATCTTTGCCAATTGAGTCTTTTTCCCAACCTATGAACCTTTACATGACTGTTCGAGCATTAGCTTTTTATAATCTGTTGGTCCTTGTGCTGAAAGTTAATTTTAATGATTTGCCATCAAGTGTTGCTATAATAATAATGAAAAAAGAACAAAAAACCATGAAGAAACTAAGATTTGTATTGCAAAAACCTCACCCAACTGTCTCTCTCTCTCTCTCTCTCTCTCTCGCACATGATCCATGTTTTTCTGACATAATTATGAACTCTGTGTGTGTGTGTGTGTGTGTGCCTGTGTGTGTGTGTCTGTGGTGTGAGTGTGTGTGAGTCTGTGTATGTGTCTGTGGTGTTTGTGTGTGTGCGTCTGTGTGTGTTTGTGTTTCTGTGTGTGTGTTTGTGTTTCTGTGTGTGTGTGTGTGTGTGTGTGTGTCTGTGTCTGTGGTGTGTGTGTGTGTTTGTGTGTGTGTGTCTGTGTCTGTGGTGTGTGTGAGTGTCTGTGGTGTGAGTGTGTGTGTCTGTGTATGTGTGTGGTGTGGTGTGTGTGTGTGTCTGTGGTGTGTGTGTGTGTGTCTGTGTACGTGTGTGGTGTGGTGTGTGTCTGTGGTG
The DNA here is from genome assembly GCA_016271365.2 of Neoceratodus forsteri. Lineage (NCBI taxonomy): Eukaryota > Metazoa > Chordata > Ceratodontiformes > Ceratodontidae > Neoceratodus > Neoceratodus forsteri. The sequence continues at coordinate 20,876,940 of CM057458.1, read as the reverse complement.
TGTGTGTGTGTGTGTCTGTGTGTCTGTGTGTGTGTGTGTGTCTGTGGTGTTGGTGTGTGTTTCTGTGTGTGTGTGTGTCTGTGGTGTGTGTGTGTGTATGTGGTGTGGAGTGGTGTGTGTGTTTTAGGGTAGGGGAGCAGATCCAATTGTTAGCATGAAGTGCCAGCAAACTTTGGCAGAGATGCAGCGATGCTGTTTAAGCTTCGTCAAGAATTCATTTCAGTCTCTGTCTTCATTTACAGCATCTACCAGAAACAAAAACCTCTCTCTCTTTTTATTCATCCAGCCCCATTTATTGGGCCCAGGTGTTACTTGTTAAACCCCTCCTCCTGAGATACATCCAACACTCATAACAACCAGGACAGAGAGGTCAACTTTAAAACAGGAGGGATTTTGTACAAATCCCACCATAGCACCAGTCCAAATTTGTGCTGCCTGTGTTGTGGGGTTCACTTGTACTGCTTGCTGCAGCTTGTATTGGAGGGTTAACTTGTGCTGCCTGTGTTACAGGCTGTGTTGCAGAGTTATCTTGTGCTACCTGTGTTGCAGACTTACCATTGAAACCACAATGCCACCGCACACACACAACAGAAAGGTGCTAGCCGAAAAACGAATGACAGAAAAATAGGCAAACAGGCTGCACTGCCTGCACTGTAAACTGAAACAGAAACACATCAAAACGAAGCACCAAAATTGAGCAGCAGAAAAGTTTTTTATTTCATGAGAACCCCAGTGAGTCCCAAACCCTTGGTGCTTCGCGTCTAAAAGTGATGCTTCATCAGGAGGAGGAGCAAGTGGGCAACAAACAATCCATTTAAAGTGCTCAATTAAAGACACAGGTCAGGATTCACAGAAGGGATGTGGCCGGCACATCCGAGATGCACCAGGGCATCCCCAACATATTAACTGCTTTCCCTTCCCCTTCTACTCCTGGCTTTATCTTTGCTTACGCTCCACTGCTACTCTATCAAATCACTCCTCCCCCCCATATCAGTTGTAGACTGTTGTTTGTTCTAGCTGCCAAAATACTGTATATGTATTGCACACACAGTCATCATGTTTCATTTATCAGTATGCAACCTGAAAGTAAGCTTCCTGTCTCATATCAATGTTTACCACCTGCGGTCACCCTATGTGGTACCCTTGTATGTATATCCAGCCCGTATCATGTAACGTGCATTTCATGTATATACTGTTATTACCTATCTGTGTTTGTACTTTAAGTGTTTATGTCACAGGACCTCCTTGTGAATGAGCTTGCTCAATGGAGTTTTCCTGCAATAAACTTGAACTTGAACTTGAATAAACTTGAACATGCACCCAAGAGTGATTCTGGCAGGGTGTCAATGTGCCAGCACAACCCCGATGCCAGCACATTCAGATGTGCCGCATACCACCAGTAATGCTATGCAGCACATCTGGAGGGGCTGTGATAGGGGTGTGCCCATGCATACCGGGCGCAACCCCATGCATGGCCCTATTCTGTGGTGCTTCCCCGGGGCAAGTCTGGGGATGTGCCACAGAAATATAAGTCTAGAAAAGTAGACTTAAGTGGGTGGCCACCCACAGGCAGGCTGCCGTACTGCAGGCAGCAGCATGGCAGCTCGCCCACCCTGGCAGTCCAGTGTGCCCCCCCGCCCCAAGCCACCATACAATGCCACTCCCTATGGCGGTAAAAGAATAGATGAACCCCCTCCCAAGCCCCCGATACAATGCGCTCCTCCCCGGCGGTAACAGTAAAGATGAACCCCCCCTCCAGCCCCAAGCCATTGGTAAAACCACCTTCCATGGCAGTCGGCCGGTACAGACAGACCCCCAAGTACCACAACCCACCACTCTCCACCCACCCCAGCAGGGTCCCACTGTGGGTAGCTCAACCCACCCACATACCGCCATGGCTGCCTACTAACAGAGCTGTCTGAGAATGACAGCTATCTGTCTGAGGAATGGCAGCTATCATACAGCCTGAAGCCCATGACAGCTCTGTTGGTAGGCGGCTGTGGCGGTATCTTGAGTGGAGTTGAGCTGCCTGCCAACAGTGGGACCCTGCTGGGGTGGGGAGAGGGGGTGGGTTGGGGGTACTTGGGGGGCTGTCTGCACTAGCCAACTGCTGATGAAGGCTGCTTTACCGATGGCTTAGGGCTGGCAGAGGGGGTTCATCTTTACTGTCACCGCCACAGGGAGTGCCACTGTATGGGGGCTTGGGAGGGGGGTTCATCTATTCTTCCACTGCCGCAGGAAGTGCCATTGTACGGGGGCTTGGGGCGGTCATCGGTGGCAACAGGTCAGCGCATTCTGCTGGGACATCCCTGCAGGCGCAATGCAAATGGGGCTGTAATGGTATGCTAATGGCTCCATTGCACCATGCATACCTAATGGCCTCATTTGCATGCCCCTGGCTGTGAATCACGTTTTTGGGTGCAGGGCATCCTGAGATGCCCTGCCCCAATGGGTTCACAGCCTGACATGGGGGATGCGCCAGTGCAGCCTGGGATGCTCTGGGGCATCCTGGGTGGGCTGCACCTGTGCTATTCACAGAGGGGATGTGCTGGCGGCATCTCCCTGGGCCTCCTCTGTGAATCACCCAATTTGTACTCAATGCATTTCCCCTGTGCTGGGGCAGCCGAGATGCACTGAGCACATCTTCTTTGTGAATCCTGCCCATGGTGTACAGAAATGCATTCCTATTCCATTCATTTACATGAATACATACAGTCCAGAAAATTCAAAATATCTGATTAATAGAGAGCTGCATAAATTAATAGCACTTAAAGCACTATTTATTAATAGCATTCAAATAATTTGGTGTATAGTAACACTTAAGAAAGAAGTGAAGTGCTCAAAAGCAAACAAAAGGACACCCATAGTTACTTGGGAACTCGAGCAGCAGGCTGGTAGGACAGAGGTCTGGGGTTATATTCTGTTTTAACTGAAATATTTGAATAGTTTGTAAGTGAAATTAGCTCTATGCGTTAAAAATTATTACCTGGAAGTAGAACTGTGACTTGGGCTGTGATATTGTAACTTTGGAGGCTTGGGGACTGTTGTTTGTCAGGGTTAATTAGAGGGAAATTTAAATGTGTTGTTTGCCTGGTGTTAGGGGAAGGGGACATTAGCTGCAATTACCTTGTCTTTAAACAGGAATTACCCTGGCCTCCATTGTTCACTTGGGAACTCGAGCAGCAGGCTGGTAGGACAGAGGTCTGGGGTTATATTCTGTTTTAACTGAAATATTTGAATAGTTTGTAAGTGAAATTAGCTCTATGTGTTAAAAATTATTACCTTGAATTAGAACTGTTACTTGGGCTGTGATATTGTAACTTTGGAGGCTTGGGGACTGTTGTTTGTCAGGGTTAATTAGAGGGAATTTAAATGTGTTGTTTGCCTGGTGTTAGGGGGAGGGGACATTAGCTGCAATTACCTTGTCTTTAAACAGGAATTACCCTGGCCTCCATTGTTCACTTGGGAACTTGAGCAGCAGGCTGGTAGGACAGAGGTCTGGGGTTATATTCTGTTTTAACTGAAATATTTAAATAGTTTGTAAGTGAAATTAGCTCTATGTGTTAAAAATTATTACCTTGAATTAGAACTGTTACTTGGGCTGTGATATTGTAACTTTGGAGGCTTGAGGACTGTTTGTCAGGGTTAATTAGAGGGAAATTTAAATGTGTTGTTTGCCTGGTGTTTGGTAAGAGCCTTCCCACCCATCCTGTTTTGTAGGCTTCTTAAATACTGAAAAACCACTGGGGGTTGGGATTGAAGGGCTGAGTATTTCTGTTTTGGGACTGAAATTTGAAGCAACAGGAGCTGGTGGGCCTGTGACATCATACGGTACCTGTTGTCTACTTACACACACTGTTAGTGGGACCGAACACACACTGGACTGTATGTGTTTGTGAGACTTTGGAACTTTATTGGTGGGGTTGAAATGGGTTTGTAAATAACTACAGTCAGTATAGAGAGAAACTGTATTCAGGGAAGGGACTGAGAAAGGGGGTGCCATTATAAACAGAGAGGATAAACAGTGGCCATATTCCACCATGGCAGGCATCTTAGGAAGGTTTGTAAGCTGCACAGGCTGTGGGATGGCAATAATTCTAAATTGGGCCTGGAGAGAGGGCTGCCCACTCTGTAGACAGCTATCTTGTATCAGGAGTGAGGTACATTGGTTAAAAGTATGCTGGGGATGTCCAAGGATAAGGGGTGTGGATATGGGCAGCAGAAGGGTGGGGCTGAGGGGGGGCTGGGGCAATGCTCTGAAATTACAGGACGTTATGTTACAGCAAGCAGGAGGGGATATTAGGGAAAGAGGGCCCTTAGATAGGGAAGTTGATGCTAAGGGGAAAGCATACGGGGTGAACATTCTGAATACAAAGAGAGTGGAGGGGGAAGAGTCGGGGGGTGTTGTGCGGGAGCCTAAAACAGCAGACTGTGGGAAGGGAGCTCCTAAGGTGAACAGAGCAAGAGGAAAAGAAGAGGGGGAGTTTAGAGGTGCAGTCAGGGGAACCTCCGGTTACTTGATGGAGGCTGACATAGAGTGTCACGATAAATTTTGAGCTACTAAGCAGCCTAGAGGGGGAGGAAGGGGTTGGTGAAAATGAAGAAACGTATACAGAGGCCGGGGGGAGGGAGTCGGATACCCTTAGGGCATCACAGACCAGCTATGGAAAGGATAGAAATAGTCCCAGAGGGAGAAGGGGGAACATATATGTTAAGCAAATGGGTGAGATGCATCATGTTCCAGACATGAGGGAGAAGAGCATGATTGGAGAGCAACTGGGAGACAAGGAGGTGGGAGAGGAGCCCCCCTTCAGCAGGGGGGTCAGTACCAAGGATGGGGCCCTAGCTAAAGGGGACCCACAGAGAGCCTCTGGAGGCAGGGGTACTATTACAAGGGGGGAGGATGGCGGTGTGGGGGAAGGGGAAACCATCAGGGCCAGGATAAATGGTTCGGATAAGAGAGGGTTAAAGGGGACACCTATTCAGAGGGGGTTTGAGCTAAATGGGCAAAATAGTAAGGGAGGCAGAAAGGGGAGGGTGACAAGGGGGTCTCTAATAAGGCAGGAAGACTCCCACAAAATTGAGATCATGAATAAGGGGAAGGGGGCTGAGAGGGCATAGTGGAGGTAACCATAAGGATGATGGCGGTGTTAAGGTTCTGTTATTGGGAGACTCGATGATTAGAGGTATCCAGTGGGAGGGACAGGGGGGTGGATGCCATAGCCAGGTGAAGGTAGTGAGTATCTCTGGGCTGACAGTGCACAGAGCAAAGTTCATGGTGTATGAAATGGTTAGGATTGTGAAGGAAACGGATTTCCTGGTGCATTTGGGAACTAATGATCTAGAGGGAAATAGCATTTTGGAAATCCAAGCAAGGTTCCAAGAACTTGCCAGAGTCTGTCGGGATAATGGATGCAACATTTCCTTTCCGGAGATATTGCCAGTACCAAAGGCCACAGTGGAGAAAAAAATGAAGATCACAGAGGTTAATCACTGGCTCAGGAAGTGGGGTGAAGAGAGTGGGTTGGGGAACTGGAATGGAGTTTGGGAGGATAAGGGACTATATGCCAAGGACAGGTTTCATCTTGACCCATTAGGGAAAGAAGTCCTTAAACAGGGGATAGCTGACTACATACAAGAAAGGTGGGGTTTAAACTTGTGAGGGGGGGAAGGGATAAGGAAGGGGCTGACCAGAAGCCCTCTCCTCCAGATGAGGAGTAGCCTCCAGGCCCAAGGGGAGGGGAAACAGATTGGGGTGTGAGGTTTCAGGAGGAGCAGAGGAGGATGGAAGTATAAGGAACCTGGGTGAGGGTTCGACAAAGGGATCAGGGATAAGGGGGTGGGGTTGGTGTTAGTAAATGCCAGAGCTTGGAAACAAGTTGCCAGAGTTCCAGGCCATGTCTGTTCGGGGGTGGATGGGCGCGTCACGGGAAACGTAACAACAAAAACCATGACTGGGACCTAAATGTACGGGGGTACACTATGCTTAGGAAGGACAGAAAGGAGGGCAGAGGGGGTGGAGTGGCTATGTTCATTAGAGATGACATAGAAATTGCTAGGGAAACTTTCAAGTACCTCAAGGGAATCAACAAAGTCCAAGAGGGTAGCATCTTTCAGAAAAAGAGACTTGCAAGAACAAGGGGACACAATTTAAAGATAGAAGGAGGGCGGTTCGGGGGCAATGCGAGGAAGTATTATTTCACAGAGAGGGTAGTGGATGCATGGAACAGCCTTCCTGAGGAAGTTGTGGGGTCTAAAACTGTGGGAGAATTCAAGAATGCATGGGACAGACATAAGGCAATTCTTGTGGGGGGCAGGAAGATATAGGCTGTTGGTTAACTAGGATCTGTGGCCTATCCTGTAGGTAGGGAAATTGGCAGACTAGATGGGCCTAGCGGTCCTTATCTGCCGTCAAAGTCTATGTTTCTATGTTCTATGTAGGGTAGAAGAGGCAGAGGGAAATGTGGAGGTCTTATGGGTCACCTTACGATCCCCAGCAGGAGATAAGGTCAAGCTGGGTGTAGCATATAGGCCCCCCGGGATGAGTGATGTTCTAGAGGATGGTTTGCTGAACAACATCATTGCCCAGTGTGGACCAAAAGGGGAAGGAGTGGTGTTGACGGGGGACCTTAATATGTCAGGTACAAGCTGGGGAACCACGTCCTCTAAGGTGGCCAAGGAGCAGAGGCTGCTGGATGGCTTCCAGGATGTGTTCTTAACACAGCAATGTGATGGAGCCCACAAGGGAGCGGCATGTCCTGGATGTGGTTCTGGCAGATGGGAATCTCGTAAGGGACATGGTTGCACAAGACCCCCTGACTGGGAGCGACCACAATACTGTCTGGTTTCAAATAAGCATGGGGGGAGGTGGGGTGAGATGCAGTGGACTTCAGGGGGGCAGACTTTATGGGCATGGGAAATATTCTCAAGGATCACTTGATGAGGATTACCTCAATGACAAGTGTGGAAAGGAGATGGGAGGTCATAAAACAGGGACTTCATGAGGCAGTCAGGATCTGCGCTAAGTTGAAACGTAAGGGAGCAAGGTCACACAAACCATGCTGGTGGTCCAGTGAGGTACAGGTAGCAGTCAGAGAAAAGAAGACGGCCTACAAAAAATATAAAAAAACAAGAGGGGATAGGGATAAGGAAATGTACCATCTTGCATCTAGAAAAGTCACCCGTATGGTGAGGGGAGCAAAGTCCAATAAAGAGCAGCGTCTGGCACAGGGGATACATGTAGGGGAAAAGGGGTTCTTCTGGTACATTGGGGAGCGAAGAAAAACCAAGGGCCATCTCAGCAGACTGAGATCAGAAGGAGGGTGGGTGGAAGAGGCAAGGGACCAGGCAGAGATATTTAATGAGTACTTTGCCTCTGTGTTCACTAGGAAGGGGGATGGGATATCTACAAAGTAAGGCATGAAGGGGATAGAAACGTCAGTAAGTGGGATCAGGGGAGCAACAGAAATGAAGCAAGAGGGAGAGAGAGGTACCCCAGGGTGTCACATCTGGGTAAGGATAAAAGGCCAGTAAGGTGGAGGGGACGGATGATGCTATCTCTGCCAAAAGGGTGTGGTTAGCCCTCAAGGCCTAAAGAAGACAAATCTCTGGGCGGATGGCATTCATCCGAGTACTATGGGAACTGGGCGGACATACAAGCTGCACCCTGGCGGAGCTTTCAGCAGGTCACTTGAGACAGGAGGGTACCTAGGGATTGGCAGAGGCACATGTGGTACCAATCCATAAAGGGGGTCAAGGAAGTACCAGGTAACTATAGACCCATCAGTTTGACCTCGGTGGTGGGAAAATTAAAGGAGAGTATACTAAAGGAACGATTGGGGGTGTACTTGGAGGAGGTGGGAGGTCTGGATAGTTGGCAACATGGGTTTGTGCCAGGTAGATCATGTCAAACCAACCTTGTGGAGTTCTATGAATGGGTAACATCAGAACTGGACAGGGTAAGCCTGTGGATGTATTATTCTTGGACTTCTGCAAGGCGTTTGACTCTGTCCCACAATGGTCTGGTGGAGAAACTGATGGGGTTAAGGTAGGCCCTTTGATGGTCAGATGGATTGAAAACTGGCTAGCTGGACGCACTCAGAGAGTAGTGATCTGTGGGGAGCTCTCGAACCCTAGAGAGGTTGATAATGGGGTACATGAGGGCTCAGTCCTGGGTCGATCCTGTTTAATGCATACATATCGGACATCAGGAGGGTATAGGTGTGAAATGAGTCTCTTGTGGATGACTCCAAGATGGGAGCAGCAGCTGAGGAGAAGGGGAGGTTGGCCCTGCAAGGGACCTGGACACCCTGGAAGCTGGGCTCACACATGGAAATTAAATTTCAATATCACCAAGTGCAAGGTGTTGCATCTTGGTGGGGAACCTAAACACAGGTACACCCTGGGAGGAGGCGCTGGAGGCCTCAATAGGGAAAAAGACCTAGGGGTCATGGTGGATGCATGTATGAATAACTCTGAGCAGTGCAGGAGAGCGTAGCAAGGCAAACAGTATGTTGGGATGCATCGGGGGATCACCTCTAGGAGCAAGGAAGTGATTCTGCCGCTGTACAATGGACTGGTTAGACCACACCTTGAGTACTGTGTACAGTACTGGAGACCACACTTGAAGAGGGACATACAGCTCCTGGAAAGGGTACAGAGGAGGGCAACAAAGATGATACGAGGGCTAGGGGATTTGACATATGAGGACAGACTTAAGGAGCTCTGCCTGTTTTGATTGGAGGAGAGGAGAGACGGGGGGACATGATTGAGGTCTTCAAGTACCTCAAAGGAATAAATAGGGTAAACATGGAGGGGATCTTTAGACTAAAGCAGGGAGGTATCACCAGAGGGCATGGTTTGAAGTTGGAAGGTGGAAGGGTGAGGGGGGAAAAGAGGAGGAGGTTTTTCACTGAGAGGATGGTGGACTCTTGGAATGCACTGCCTGGTGAGCTGGTTCAGAGATCCACAGTGGAGGGCTTCAAGAGAGCATGGGACAGACACAGAAAGTGGATGTATCAGATGATGGCCTGTCCCAGGGGGGTGGGGATGGATGATACGGGTTTCTGGAGCACAAGGGATGGGAGGGTCTCGGCACCCAACTAAGGATCTAAGGTTCGAGCAGACTCGATAGACCGTAAGTCCTAATCTGCTGGCAAATAGTATGTTAGTATGTTAGTAATTCCTACAAAGTTAAACATATTCTATAATACCATAAAATTACAGTACCTAATTAAATACTTCTTTGTAAACTTCATATGTTTACTTGAAATAAATACAAGAGAAACCTTTTTTAATAAATGCTTTATGTATGAATTATGAGTAAATACGTTTAAGAGGCAGGCAAACCTCCTAAATACAAACAAGCAATCAAATTAATTTTGAAGGGGTATACCATAGGGCTGCCTAAATAACATTGGGCAAGTGAGAGGTTTCAGAAATGCGAGTATATAGAACAGCAACAGATAAAATATATCATATCTTACAAATATGAACAATATAAATATGGTTGCTGTTAAGGCTCATGTCTGTGTGGCCTTTGAGATTAAAAATCCGTGGGCGTGGAATAGTAAATGTTCATTCAGACAAACCCCTTGGGTCACACTTTGCTTCATCTCATGATAGCAGGGTGGATGCTTTATCCTTTGTTGGCCTTGAACAGGTGCAGACCAATCTCAGCAGAGGAAATAGACGTCGACTTTTACTGCAACATGAAACTAGGTGGATTTTCAATCTCAAAGGCCACACAGACACAAAGAAGTATTTAATTAGCTACTGTAATTTCATGGTAATATAGAATTTGTATAACTTTACAGGAATTATTTCTTTTTGCTGCTGCTCAGTTTTGGCATTTCATTTTGATGTGTTACTGTTCCAGTTCTCAGCGCAGGCAGTGCAGCATGTTTGCCTTTATTTTCTGTGTTGCTCAGTTAACTTGTGCTGCCCGTGTTGCAGGCTGTGTTGTAGGCTTAACTTGTGTTGTCTGTGTTGCAGGCTGTATTGCAGGGTTAACTTGTGCTGCCTGTGTTTCAGGCTGTATTGCAGGGTTAACTTGTGCTGTCTGTGTTTCAGGCTGTGTTGCAGGTTTAACTTGTACTGCCTGTGTTGCAGGTTGTGTTGCAGGGTTAACTTGTGCTGCCTATGTTTCAGGCTATGTTGCAGGGTTAACATGTACTGCCTGTGTTGCAGGTTGTTTTGCAGGGTTAACTTGTGCTGCCTGTGTTGAAAGATTAACTTGAGCTGTCTGTGTTGCAGGCTATGTTGCAGGGTTAACTTATGCTACCTATCTTGCAGGCTGTGTTGTTTGTTTAACTTCTTTTGTCTGTGTTGCAGAGTTAACTTGTGCTACCTGTGTTGAAGGCTGTATTGAAGGTTAACTTGTGCTGCCTATGTTGCAGGCAGTGTTGCAGGGTTAACTTGTGCTGCCTGAGTTGCAAGCTATGTCTCATGGTTAGTTGTGCTGCCTGTGTTGCAGGCTATGTTGCAGAGTTAACGTGTGCTGTCTGTGTTGTAGGGTTAACTTGTGCTGCCCTGCTATGTTGCAGAGTTAACGTTTGCCTCCTGTGTGGTTATCTTCTGCTGCCTGTGTTGTATGGTTAACTTGCAGGCTGTGTTGCATGGTTAACTTGTTCTGCCTGTGTTGCAGGCAATGTTGCAGGGTTAACTTGTACTGTTCATGTTGCATGCTGTGTTGCAGGCTTGACTTGTGCTGCCCTGTTGCAGGCTGTGTTGCAGGGTTAACTTGTGCTGCCTATGTTGCAGGCAGTGTTGCAGGGTTAACTTGTGCTGCCTGTGTTGCAGGCTATGTCTTGTGGTTAATTTTGCTGCCTGTGTTGCAGGCTATGTTGCAGAGGTTTTTTTTTTTTAAATCAAACTTTATTGATTTTAACATTACCAACTATAGGCAAGTCAGTCACATCAATACATAGTACATCAAGTACTAAAATGATCCTATACTATACATAGTTCAACTAACTAAACCCCCCACCTCCCTAACCCCCAAACCCCTCCCACTCCCTCCCTTCCCCCCATCTGGAATGTGCCAAGTTTCTTGTATGTATGAGGAGAAGAGACATCAACTGTCTTGAGGTACTGTGTACACTGGTTGCTCGACACACCCTTACTGCAGATAGACCACGTATAATTTCTCCCTCTTCCTATCAAAACCTACCATGTTATTCCGAAATCCAGCTATTAACCGTTCAGATCTAAAAAAGCTAGATATATCCCTTAACCAATCCTTATATGATATTATTACCAGGTCTTTCCAATGCTTCAAGACTAATTTTTTGACAATAATAGCTATTAAAGCCATGTGATATTTTTGCTCTTTGAACTTAATGTTATCGTAATATCCTAATAGACAGACTTCCACTGTAAACAAGTCCTCTAAGCCCAAGCAGGGATCTAGTTTAGCTCTGATTTCCCGTCAAAGTGGGGCTTTTTTTTCACAGTACCAAAATATATGTACCATATTCCCTTCTTCTTTAGCACATCTAGTGCAGGTATTATCTGGAATCCTACCCAGTCTGGCCAGTCTCAGGGGGTATAATACGTATTATTCAGTATATGATACTGCATAAGTCTGAATCTGTCCTGGGAGAGATATATGTAAAGATCTTTCCAGATCTTAGCCCAATCCAAAGTCATGCCAGCAAGCAGGGATTCCCAAATTGATGACCCAGATAATGAATCGGTACAACTAGAGGTCAAGAGGAAGGCATATATTGCAGAGACCGAATGCGGTTTTATAGCACATTTACTAATATGAATCAGCAAAGGGTTGACTAAGGAAGGCTGGGCATTGGCCCTAAACAGGGTAAGTATGACATGTCTAATTTGGTATACCCTGAAAATCATCGACCTCGGGATATCATACTTGGTGAGCATCTCGGATGTAGAAAGAAGGTTATCCTGGTTATATAGGTCCTCCCCACATGCATACCTTAACTGTGGAATCCAATGGGGTAAAAGATTCACCCCACCAATTTTAATATTGGGGTTAGATATAATTGGTTGCCCTGTATCCACTTTAAGAGGTATCTTCAGGTATGAACAACATTGTGAGAAAACCCTCAAGGAGGTAATAACCACTGAGTCCCATAAGCCCACTGGCAGTGAACGCCTTGTTAGGTAATAGACCGAAAAAGGGTTGATATTATTAGATTTTAAAAGGTCCCTCTCAATCTGAAGCCAAATCGGAATGTACTCTGTGTCACGCTGGGAGATCCACCTTCCCATTTTGGTTAAATGACTAGCCCAGTAATATAACAGGAAATTCGGGAGACGTAGGCCTCCAAGGGGTCTAGGGGCACTAAGCTTGCGAAACGCACAATGGGGATATTTGCCCAGTCAAATAAAATTAGAAATCATGGAATGCAATTGCTTAAAAAAGGAAATCGGAAGCCATAAATTCAATAGGTTTAAAGGGTAAAACAGACGTGGCAGAATGTTCATCTTAATTATACTTATCCGGGCCCATAATAAGGGGGTAAACTCTGCCATCTCGCAAGGTCCTGCTGGATAACTCTGGCCATGTCTTCCAGGTTAAGCTTCTGAACCAGAATAGGGTCTCTGGCTAGATGAATTCCCAAATATTTGAGGGTCTGTGAGGACCATTTTATGCCCAGGTGCCTGATTTCAGATTTCCAAGTATAGCTGTTCAGGGGGAAGATCTCGGTTTTAGAGATGTTTAGTTTGTAATTGGAAAGCATACCATATTGCTTAACAACTTCTAAAGCTTGCTCTAACGAGGAGGCCGGGTGAGTTAAGTGAAGGAGAATATTGTCCACATAGACCGAGAGCTTAAGAACCTGAGTGTGAGCCTTGATACCAACAACTTGGGTGGACAGTTTGATGTGCCATAATAGAGGCTCCAAATACAGATTAAACAAAAAAGGTGAGAGGGGGCAACCTTGTATGGTACCTGTGTATAATAGGAATCTCTTGGAAAACACACCATTACAATAAATCTTAGCAGATGGGGAGGCATAAAGAGACTGTATCATTGCAATAAATTTGGGGGGAAAGCCCATTCTCCGCAAGGTTAACCATAAAAATTCCCAACATACTCTGTCGAAAGCTTTTTCGGCATCTAAAGAAACTAACGCCATTGAGAGCTAGGAAGATTGGACTGCCTGGAAAGTGTGTGCGAGTGTCCTAAGATGGCCTGCTGGGGAGTGTCCTGCTATGAACCCTACTTGCTCTGGACTTAACAAACGGGCTCAATATGGTTTTATCCAAAGTGAAAGCAGTTTTGATAAAATTTTAATGTCACAGTTTAAAAGGGAAATCGGTCTATAGTTAGTTGGGTCCAGGTGAGGTTTATTCGGCTTAAGTAAGAGAATAAACGTGGCATCCATAAGAGAAGGGTCTAACACGTCTGCTGTAAACATATAATTATATAGGTTCAGCAAAAGGAGAGCAACTTCTTTAGAGAAAGTTTTATAAAAATTTGAAGGGAAGCCGTCCGGTCCTGGCGCCTTATCGGGAGTGAAACTATTAATACCTATCTTTATTTCAGTAATGGAGGCTGGCGAAGTTAGGGAGGCTTGACAAGGATCCTCCAAGACTGGAAGACCTGAAGAATCCAGATAATCACCAATATCCTGTGGATTTAAATCAGTGAGGCACTTCCCATATAGTGATTTATAAAAGTTCTCAAAAACCTCAACTATGTCACACGGTTTTGTTTTAATAGAGCCATCAGCAGTTCGTATGGACGGGACTAAACGGGAGCTTTCTAACTGCTGTAAACGTAAGGCAAGCAGTTGACTAGCCTTTTCCCCCGATCAATATATTTAGCTTTAGTTTTAACAAGGGCATATTTCACCTTCTCTCTTAATAAGTCAGCGTATTCATTAAGCAGGCCTAACAGCTCTTCCGTGGTACCCCTGGAAGTGTCGGGAGACAAGGAATTCTCTTTTTCTTTAATCTGGGTTAACAAAGCCAAAGCCTTAGAATCTTGCACCTTCTTCCTCCTAGAGGCAGTCTTAATAAATTCTCCCCGGAGGTAACACTTCAAGGAGCACCAAAAAAGATTGTATCTCTGAACTGACTCCCTGTTGTGTTCTGTAAATTCGGCCATGAGATCTTTGACACAGGAGATCAAAGACTCATCCCTTAGCAACTGAGTATTCAGTCTCCAAATTGTTTCCCTCCGAGTATGGGGGTCTACCGAGATAGACAACCATGCCACCGCATGGTCTGATATCACTACGGGTTCTATACCAGCCTGATATAGGCCCAGCATAAGAGAACCACTAATTAGGAAGTAGTCTAATCTGGACCAGGTCTGGTGAATGTTAGAATAAAATGTGTACAATTGTCGCATGGGATTTAAGAGGTGCCATGGATCGCCCAACCCTAGCATGATCATAAAATCCTTCAGGGCATTCTGCAAGTGCGAAAGTGGCTTCAGTGGCCTATAGCTCCTATCCAGGTCCTGAGTTGGAGAAATGTTCCAGTCACCCCCTAAAATCATGATGGCAGGTAATAGAGGCACCATCTTGTTGGCTAGGTCCATCAGGAAGCCTGGATCCCCTCCCACCAGTCCATATACTGAACCCAAAACCACCATTGTATTATTTAAAATACCTTTAACTAACACACATCTCCCTCTAGGGTCAATGATCGTCATTTTCTCTTTGAATGCAACATTTCTACTAAATAAAATAGCCACCCCACAGCTGGAGGATGAACACCCTGCTGCGAAAACCTGAGACACTCCCTGCCTATGTAGGAATAGTGACTCCGAGTTGGTCAAGTGGGTTTCTTGGAGCAGAATGATATCTGCCTTTAAAAAAGCAAAGTGTTTAAGAATGTGCAGTCTCTTCAAGACGTCCCTCACTCCTCTAACATTCCAAGTGATTATTTTTAGAGAACTAGCCATTATGAAGTACTAGTACCAGTTTAAAAAAATTCAGCATGTCCCAAATCAAACCCTTAAGGCACACTCCAGCCCTTCCCCTCGACCCTCCCATGCAGTATTTAATGCATAAAGGCCTGTCCATCACAGAACCAAGGCCGTAGCCATGTACTCTTCCACCCTCACCCCTCCCAATCCCCCCATAATCTCAGTCAGTAATTCTGAACACAACTCCCTAAAAGAACATTCACATCCAATCAGCCCGACCACACCTAAACCGGTAAATCTGATGCTCCTCGAGAAAAGTCACAGTGTTGCCCCAACCGGCAGTACCCCAAAAACCCTACCCCTACCCTCCCTCGATAACCCCCATAACTATGTACAGTGGGCCACTCATTCCAGATTAGAGTAGCAACATACCAGAATGACTCCTGCATGATTGGCCGAACCCCGATGGCATTATCTGTATCTGGTAAAAGTATAAAGGCCCCATAACAGGCTATCGCCCCACACAAAACAGCAAAAGTTACCCCTGAATTCTGCTCTAAGAGATCCTTAAGTGAACTAAAGTGCCAGTAACAAATAACCCAGACGCCACCCCCCCCCAAACTAGTGCATCTAGCAGCATTCCTAGACTACACGGCCCGGAACCCTCCACACCTCCGCCCCTCTGGATAGCATGGGCACTGTACTGGTACCAATTTGACCTGAACCATTAGGTCCACGTTAACACATTCAAGCCTCAGAAAACAAAAACTAGGGACCCAAACTTCACCTTCTTATAGTGCCCCATGTTCACAGCCCTTGCGATTATGCAGCATTCAATCTCCGATACTCTTTCTAAGACACTCGGGCTCAGCAGCTGCCTCAAGGCCAAAGCAGATGTTAATTAAAGGCAGCCCAAACCAAACACGACCCAGGATCAGTGCCATACCGTGGGGGTGCTTTATGCTAATGCAGGCAAGTAATAAACCCCTCATGCTCCCCTCCTGGCTCCAGTTCAGCAAAAGTTGTGAGATCTACCTAAAACAATAAGTAATATATTAAAAAAAAAAAAAAAAAACAGACCTGAACCAACAAGAACACTTGCCCATGGGTTTCTGAGGGACCAATAAAGTGGATACACCCCGCGGAGCCTAAATATTGTCCCCCTAGAAACTGACCTTATTAGTGAAGGTTCCACTGTAAATTCTGGTGATCAGAAAACCTTTCGACCCCCACTCTTTATCATTCCTCCCCACGAGCCTCAAGCCCCCAGAAACCCCACCAAGCCCATCCCAGACAGTCCTTAGACAAGCAAAGAGAACAGGTAAGCAACTGGAAATATAGTCTTTAGTTAGCTTTTCAACCCGCTAGTCTTTATAAACAGTTCATCCATCTTTGAACAAGCTGGATAGCTTCCCTGAAAGATCTGATAAAGCCTGCTCAGGCGTATCATATGTAAACCAGGACCCCTGGACTGAGACTCGAAGCTTGGCTGGATATTGCATTCGGAAAGGGATACCCGCCACAATAAATATTTGACTGTAGCATGGTAAGTGACTCATTTCATATGAGTCTCTCGGGGCAGATCTTGGGTTATTTGTAGAGTGGCATTTTCCCACTTAATACTTTGCAGCTCCCTTGCTTGGTCCACAACATGTTGTTTTTCCACAAAACTTAAAAATCTCACTATAATTGGTCTTGGTGGAGCATTCAATGGAGGCCGTGGCCTAAGGGAGTGATGTGCCCTTTCTATCTGGTAATTAGCACTTATCGGGGAAGGACCCACAACTTTTTGGAGAAACTTCTGCAGGAAGGCCACTGTATTGGGCCCTTCCTCCGATTCAGGCAAACCGAGGATCACTATATTTTTCCTCCTACTTCTGCCCTCCAAATCTTCACACTTCAATTGTAGTCGCTGTATTTGTTGATGTAGTTGCACTAAATCAGGTTCTGTTTTCTCTTTCCACCTCTCCACTGAAGCCATTCGAGCCTCGGTATCCCCCATCCTTCTTGCAAGGCCCGTAAAATCACTGCCGAGGGACTTCAACTCCGAGGAGATATCAGATAGAGTCTCTCTGAAAGTAAGCATCTCCTGCAAGAAGCGATCTTCTGTTAACGGGATAGAAGAGGAAGCTGAGGGCACCCCTTTCCCAGCATTGGCCCCTTGGACCCGCTGTTTTTTCGATAGTTTCTCCCGCGAGGTTGGTGAGGTATGTCTAGGTAAGGCCTGCTTCTTATCAGCTTCCATCTCATCAGTACAGGCAATCGCGAGGCTAGTTGCCTCAATAACTTAACTCTACTCTTCCGGCCAAATCAGAAGCAGCTGCTGGTTGTTATCACAGAAGACTATTTTGATTACAATTAACACAGTAAAGAGACGAGGTGCTGGAGCTCCGCTTTAGTGCTGCTGCCAGGAACCCTGCATCACGTGATCTCCCTATGTTGCAGAATTAACGTGTGCTACCTGTGTTGCAGGCTGTGTTGCAGAGTTAACTTGTGCTACCTGTGTTGCAGGCTGTATTGCAGGGTTAACTTGTGCTTCCTGTGCTGCAGGCTGTATTGAAGGTTAACTTGTGCTGCCTATGTTGCAGGCTGTGTTGCAGAGTTAACTTGTGCTACCTGTGTTGCAGGCTATGTCTCATGGTTAATTGTGCTGCCTGTGTTGCAGGCTATGTTGCAGAGTTAACTTGTGCTACCTGTGTTGCAGGCTGCATTGCAGGGTTATCTTCTGCTGTCTGTGTTGTAGGGTTAACTTGTGCTGCCTTATGTTGCAGAGTTAACGTTTGCCTCCTGTGTTGCAATCTGTGTTACAGAGTTAACTTGTGCTGCCTGTGTTGCAGAGTTAACTTGTGCTACCTGTGTTGCAGACTGTATTGCAGGGTTATTTTGTGCTGCGTGTGTTTCAGGGTTAACTTGTGCTGCCTGTGTTGCAGGCTGTGTTGCAGGGTTAACTTTTGCTACCTGCTTTGCAGGCTGTTGTATTGCATGATTAACCTGTGCTGCATTTGTTGCATGGTTAACTTGTTCTGCCTATGTTGCAGGCAGTGTTGCAGGGTTAACTTGTACTGTTCATGTTGCATGCTGTGTTGCAGGCTTGACTTGTGCTGCCCTGTTGCAGGCTGTGTTGCAGGGTTAACTTGTACTTTCTGTTTTGCAAGCTATGTTGTAGTGTTAACTTGTGCTGTCTGTGTTTGATGCTGTGTTGCAGAGTTAACTTATGCTGCTTGTGTTGTAGGCTGTTTTGCAGGGCTAACTTGTGCTGCCTTTGTTGCAAGCTGTTGCATGTCTAACTTGTGCTGTCTGTGTTTTATGCTGTGTTGCAGAGCTAACGTGTGCTGCCTGTGTTGCAGTCTATATTGCAGAGTTAACTCATGCTGCCTGTGTTGCAGGCTGTTTTGCAGGGTTAACTCATGCTGCCTGTGTTGCAGGCTGTTTTGCAGGATTAACTTGTGCTCTCTGTGTTGCAGGCTTAACTTGTGCTGCCTGTGTTGCAGGCTGTGTTGCAGGATTAACTTGTGCTCTCTGTGTTGCAGAATTAACTTGTGCTCTCTGTGTTGCAGAGTTAACTCATGCTGCCTGTGTTGCAGGCTGTTTTGCAGGGTTAACGTGTGCTGCCTGTGTTGCAGGATTAACTTGTGCTCTCTGTGTTGCAGGATTAACTTGTGCTGACTGTGTTGCAGGCTGTATTGCAGAGTTAACTCATGCTGCCTGTGTTGGTGGCTGTTTTGCAGGGTTATCATGTGCTGCCTACATTGCAGGGTTAACTTGTGTTGCCTATGTCACAGAGTTGTGAAAAGGAGCATGATGGACGTACCCTCCATCACCTCCTAGCTGTGATCTGAGCAATGAGTAAAAGGTGGGGGGTGCTGGATCATATTCTGTCATTCTAATATCAGATTACAATTACTGGTACTTTCCTTACAATTTAGCTGGTGACACAGGATGCTTGGCAAAAATCTTTTTTAGAATATCATGATGTAAGAAAAGTAATTTGATGTAAAAGTAAAAAAAAAGTAAAAGTAATAAAAACAGGTTCAGGTCCCATCTCGGCATGAAAATGAATTGCACTGGCCTACACTAATGGAGTCAGGGCCTCATCCGCCCATACCGTATCTTTTCTTCACCCACCCTCCCCTTCTTTCCCCTCCTAATCTCACTGGACGATGCCCACTTATGGCTTTCAACCCCATTTTATCCCCTTTCCCACCTCTGATGATGCCACTTTTGGCTGACCACCCCACCCCATCCATCCTAGGTTGGCACACTACTTAGTGAACCCCAATCTTTAGCCTTGCCGACCTTCTCTTATCAGCCCTTCCTCTCTGTTAACTATCACTCTTTTACAGTGTACATTAGTCTCTGTCATATCATACTGCCTCTGTAAATGTTGTATACTAATCTCAATTTCCTGTTTATACCTGCCAACGTAAATGCCTCAGTGTCATCTTCTGTATACCTTTTATTATTGTAACCGTTTAATTTTGTTTATGTAACACTGACTTGGAACCTTTGAAAATGAGTCCTTGACTCAAAGGTGTTAATCCCAAACTGAAATCAATAAAATAAATAAAATCATCTGCAGAGTGAGGACAGGGAGACAGCAAGCATGATTCAGATATGCACTTTTATATAGTGTTCCTCAAATGTATTAGCTTTTTAGATGCCAGGAAACTGAGCACATTTGTGAATTTTAGATGGGAGGCGACTGAATAAATCAGAGTTGCCTCAGTAGCCTCTAGTGCTCCTGCTTGTTTCACACGATGTGGAGGATCCAGCATTTTCCAGCATTGTTAGTCCTTGTGCTGAAAATTAATTTTAATTATTTGCCATCAAGTGTTGCTTCAGTAAAAAAAAAAAAAACAAGAAGAAACTAAGGCATGTATTGCAGTAACTCCATGACACTCTCTCTCTCTGGCACACGATCTAGGGTTTTCTGACATCATTATAAATGTTATGTTTTTTAATGCTCATTTCTAACTATTGTACTGAACAAAATGTAGTGTGTGTGTGTGTGTTTGTGTGTGTGTGTTTTTGTTTGTGTGTGTGTGTCTGTGTGTATGTTTTTGTGTGTGTGTGTTTGTGCGTGTATGTGTTTGTGTGTGTGTGTTTTCGTGCGTGTGCGTGTTTGTGTGTGTGTGTGTGTTTATGTGTGTGTTTGTGTGTGTCTGTGCTTGCCTGCACATGTGTGTGTGTGTTTGTGTGTTTGTGTTTGTGTGTGTGTGAGTGTGAGTGCATGTGTGTGTGTGTGTGTGTGTGTGTGTGTGTGTGTGTGTGTTTTATGGTAGGGGAGCGGATCCAGCCATACCACTCATTTGTCCCTGATTTTCAGGGACATCCCTGATTTTGCCTCAAATATTTAGTCTGTCCCTCTTAAAATTTGTGTTTCCATGACCAAACGATGGGGATTATAAGCACAGAATAATGTCAAATATTAAATTTACACAATTGTTCTTCTTTACAAAATGCATTTTACACTTAGCCCCGTATTCTGCCAGCTTCCTGATAGGATATCACCAATTTTGAAGATGTTTCCCTGATTCTGGTCCTTTGTCCCTAATTTATGAGGCAGAAGGTTGAGAGGTATGGATCCAACTATGAGCATGAAGTGGTAGCAAATTTTGACTGAGATGCAGTGATGTTGTGCAATGAGTAAAAGGGTATCATATCCTGTCATCCTGATATCAGATTACAATTACTGGTACTTTCTTTCCAATTCAGCTGATGACACAGGATGCTTGGCAAACATGTTTTTTAGAATATCATGATGTAAGAAAAGTAATTTGCAGAGTGAGGACAGAGAGACTGCAAGCATGATTTCAATATGCACTTTTATATGTTGTTCCCCAAATGTATTAGTTTTTTAGATGCCAGGAAACTGAGCACACTTGTGGACTAAAAATGGGAGATGACTGAATTAATCACAGTTGCCTCAGTAGCCCCTAGTACCCCTGTTTTTTTCACATCACGTGGAAAATCCAAAAGTTTTCAGAACTGACCATCATCTGTTCTGGGAGCTAACTATTTAAATCAGGTCTCTCTATTTTACTATTTGCTCTGCCCTGCTGTGAGACCTGCCTACCTCTTAAACATTGAGGCTACCACCTGTATCACATTACCCAGTCACCCAAAATCTCCTCAGTTAGCACCATGGAGTTCAAACATATAGTAGGTAGGGCTAGAGGGTGGACTTCAATGGCTCAGTTGAAGCCGCGGGTCTGCCATATTAGAGGAGGGTGGAGATGCCGGTAGATAACAGGAACCCTTCTGGAAACTAAAGATAGCAGCACCAGCACACTGTTTTTACAAAAACCGAGTAATGAACTGCAAAGGACAAATCAGCATACCTTGTTTTTGTCACCACAATGTGCATCTGCTGCATCTCTTCCCTCCTGTCAATGGTGCTTGCTACCCAACCGGATCAGCATATTTCTATCAAAATGGTGCACCAGTGCTGTTATTTTTAGTTTCCAAAAGGGTTCCCAGTGCCTACTGGCACCTCCACCCTCTGCTAATATGGCGGACACGCGGCTTCAGCTGAGCCATTGGAGTCCACCCTCTAGCCCTCTCTGCTATATATTTGAACTCTATGGTTAGCACTGCCAGGACTAATGTACTGATTGAACTGTTGTACTTCATGAAAAAAAATCTGCTTTCCTTAATTGCCAGTGTTTTTCAGACATTTTTTCAGACATGGAGGAGGGAGAGCATGTTTGGGGAGGGAGCGAGCGAGAGAGAGAGAGTGAGAGAAAGAGAAAGACAGTGAGTGTGTTTTGGATCATCTGGACAGCTGAGCTGATAGCCAGGGTCTGTAAGTCTGAAACTTACATAAAAGAGAGAGTGTGTGAAAGGCATCAGTTCCTTTCTCAAGTCAGCATTTCCAGCCATTGCTAAAATATCTGAGAGAAATGCAGCTTTTCCTGCAGTTGCTCTCTGTGACTGTTTAAACAATTTTAAAGTTTTTCTGTGAGCAAACAGAAACAGGACTTCAGTCAGCTTTCATTGATCACTTGCTTTAGGAATCAGATAAACAAACATACGAACATATGAAAGTTGCCAGCAGCAAAAGGACATCCTGGTCTAGCTAAGCTGCTCAAGATTGCAGCTAGCTCCCTATTCAGCAGCTGCCCCACCCCCACTCTCCTTCCCTCCTTCCCTTTATCCTCCCTTTTGCCCTGTCCCGCCCCTACTTGAAGCATTCCACTGCATTACATACCACCACCTCAGAAGTAGTGCATTCCACTTTGCCACCACCTTCTCCATAAAGAAATGCCTCCTTACCTCCCTCATGAAACTACCCCCCTCCAATCTCATGTCATGGCCCCTAATATCTCTCCCCATTCTCCTCCTGAATAGACCATCTGTGTCTGTTTTTATTATCCTCTTCATGTATTTGAAGGTCTCAATCATGTCCCCCCGTCCCTCCTCTCCTCCAGTGTGTGCGTGCTTAACTCTCTTAGTCTACCTTCATATGGCAATTCCCGCAGGCCCTGAATCATCTTTGTTGCCCTACGCTGCACCCCCTCCAGCAGCCTAATGTCTTTTTGTAGGTACGGGTGCCAGTACTGCATGCAGTATTCCAGGTGGGGTCTAACCAACGATCTGTATAATGGCAGAATAACCTCCCATCTTTCTGGCATGTCCCTTCAAAGACATCTGTGATTGAATTACCTCACCAGGGAGGGCTGCTAATGAACTATGAAACTTGAGTTACTACTGAAGATGGAAGGACACAGAGGGATTCAGATTCAACTCCCTCCTAACAACACAGCTGGGGGGCAGGAGAGGAGGGGGGAGGAAGCACTGTTTAGTGAATGCTGCTTTGATTCCATTCCACTCACTCATAACAACAAAAGCTGTGCTGCATTAGGATTTCAGACCCTTTTGATAGCAACACATCTGCATGACTCTGCCCATGCAGCTGTAAAAAGGGTTTAGTAAAACAAATATTGAATGGAATTGTTAGCTGATTGAGGAAAACTAATGTCCCTTGGATTAACAAGCATTTGTCAATGCTGAATGTTTACTTGCTTGTATGTGCTGTGTAGTTGATAGGCATAGATAAAGAAGAGGCTAAAATTAACAAATTAATGTGCTGTTGGGTTGGGGGCAGAGATGCTTGGGGAGTGCAGTTTCATTACACTGGGAGCTCTGTTTTCCATCAGATAAGCACTTTTAGAGCCACTTTACAAATGAGGAAGAATACATAGAACAGAAAGAAATTGTAAGCAGACTTGTTGCATTTCTCAGATTTATCAGAGCCCTTAAACTAATTAGGTGCCATTTGTTACCCTTTCAAATCTATCTGATGTAGGGTTGAGTAAATTTGGCTGTGGGAGTCAAAAAAGCCTTGCTTCCCTCCTAAATAGCTTCCTTCTTTCTTTTTTCTGCATTATGAGATTAATGTGGGCCAGCTTTTATATACCCCCCCCCCAACACACACACACGCACACACAAAATCTGCTCTGTTTTTGCTTTGGAAATTGGAAATCTGTTTGCCTTTTTGGTAGCACAGCATTTGTTCCCTCTGCAGGGCTCATTAACCACCCAAGTTAGATAATTTTGTTTTGCAGCAGTCCTCAGATCAGCAGGTCACAGTGTAAGTACCCCCTTGATGTTGTCAATGTATTTATGAGGCACAAAATCCAATAGAGGAAAGTAGAAACTTTTGTTGCAATGTTATAATGAAGTACATTTCACCCTCTCTAGATTATTTACCCACATCACTGCTGCCCCTTTGTTTAGGATATTTTTCTGATTTTTCTGATTTTTAATTTCTTTATTAAATATACTCAAAATTAAAATGGCAAACCCTTCCAAATGGCTTTGACAAGAAGGGGACCTTTGCAGAAGAGGGAGAGCTTTCCAGAGGGATTTAATTGCTATTGCTGTGCTTTTATAAACACAATTTGAAGGGAAAACATGGCAAGCCCCAGTTCTGTGATGGGGGGTTTATTTTTCTTGCAAGGCTTCAGTTAGTGTCAAGGACTGACAAGTATTTTATTTCTGGAAAACTTAGATCATGCAGGTGTGTGAATCTCAGCAGAAAAGGCGTTATGGTTTGTGAAGTCCCTCTGGGTGCCTGTTTCCCTTCCTCCTCACAGCATATGAATTTCTGGAAGTCTTGATTTATAAAGGAGAGGTCATATGAAAATACAAATGTGCCAGCAGATAAAGACCTTATGGGCTGTCTAGTCTGCTTAAGTGTGCAGGTCCCTCTGTGTTTACAAAGGGATCTGCCCCCCTATCCATTTCCTCCGTGACACCCCCTCAAGTACTCCTTCCCCCTCCTCCGCCAGCAGCTTCCACTCAGTGCCATCCTGTCTTGAAGCTACCACTGTTTTCAGGGAGACCACCTCCTCCGGCACCTTGTTCCACTTGGCCACTACTCTCTCAGTGAAAAAGTGCCTCCTCGTTTCTCTCATGAATCTTTCCTACTAGTTTTAGGCTGTTATGCCAGTGTACATGTTCCCCCTGTGACTGAAGAGGCCCTCATTGCTCACCCTGTTAATACCTATAAAGAACTTGAAGGTTTCAGTCAAGTCACATCCCCCTCTCCTTCCTGTTCTCCAGAGAGCACATGGTGAGCCCCCGAGCCTCTCTTCATAGGTGTTGCCTTGTTGGACCTGGATTATCTTGGTTGCTCTTCTCTGTACTGCCTCCAACAAGTTAGTATCTTTCTTAAGATAAGGGCACCAATAGCGCACACTGTACTTTAGGTGCAGTTTTCCTGTATAGTGGCAGTATGACCTCTGCCTTCCTTCTGGCAGTTCCCTTGGCTATGCAGTCCAGCATCAGATTTGCTTTTGTTGCTGCTCCCCAACAGTATGTCAAGTGCTTCATCTCATTTGCTATGATTTCCTCCTCTGACCTGGTTACCTGCACACCACCCAGCCAGTATTTGGTCTTTGGGTACCTCACCTGCAAGTGCATAACTTTACACATTTTAGCATTGAACCCAGCTGCCAAATGTTAGATCACCTCTCCAACCTAGCCAGGTCTTTTCTGAGTTCCTGTCTCCCCTCCTCCATGTTCACTCTCCCACAAAGCTCTGTGTCATCTGCAAACAGGCACATTATACCTTTGATCCCATCAGCTATGTCACTCATGAAGATGTTAAACAACACTGACCTGAGCACCAAGCCCTGTGGGACCCCACTGATCTCTGGCCTAGCTTTTGAGAATCCCCCCCAACCACCACCTTTTTGTTTCTGTCCTGCATCAGGTTTTTGATCCATCTGGCAAGCTTAGCCCCCACCCCCAAGTCTTCCAGCTTCCTTATCACTCTCTTATGAGGCACAGAGTCAAAGGGCTTTCTGAAGTCCAGATATAGGATATCAACCACTTGGCTGGCCCCGTCCACTGTCCTGGTCACCCACTAGAAAGAGTCAATTAGGTTAGTCTAACACGACCTCTCTGACACAAACCCATGCTGCCTCTTGTCCTGCAGCCTGTTTTCCTCCAGAAAGCCATCCAGTCTTTCCTTCAGTATAGTCTCCATAAGCTTCCCCACAGTTGAAGAAAGACTGACCGGCCTGTAGTTCCCTGGTTCATCCCTTGACTCACTTTGAGGGAGCAGCACCACATATGCAGCTCTCCAGTCCTAGGGCATGCTTCAAGTCTCCAGAAAGGTGTTAAACAGGTTTGCCAGGGTGTCTGCCACTACTTTCTCCAGTTATCTCAGGACTCTATGGTGTGCTCTGTCTGGCCCTGGTGATTTATCCACTTTCAGGGCCTTTAGGCTCTCATGCTCCATAGCCACTTGTATTACACTATCTGTGATGCCCCTTCCCCAGTTCCTCCCCACTGCTCTCTTGTGGCACTGGTCTAGGCTGCCCTCTTGTCCCTCACTGTGTTTGCCACCGTGTCAAACCAGCTGGAGCTTTTTGGTCTTTGATTTCTAGCTTTTGAATTTGGCACACTCACTAGTGGCCTCCATCTGTTCCTCTTTTATTTATGGCCTATTTCTGTTCTACCTCCACCCTTTTTCTGATCCCAGCAGGTTGTCCTACCAGAATATCTCCCATCCTTCTAAAGTCAGCCTTCCTGAAGTCCAGAACCCTTGCCTTAGTCCTGACTATTCCTCTGCCCATGCCAAGAAAGAGAGGCACTAGGACATTTTTGTAAGTTTATATACTCCAGAAAGAGCTGAGTTGCAACATCTCATTTTCAGTAGGGTCCTACTTTTGGCCATTGTTTTACAGCCCAATGAACTGAAGTACTAAGAGGTTATGTAACTTGAATATCACACAGTGACTACAGTAAGTGGCTGTGACTGGATCTGAAGCTTGGTTTTAAGCCTGTGTTCTAGCCTCTAGTTAGTACATCATGCTGCCTTTTGTAACATGCCACATACATACACACATACATACAAACACTTTACAGTTAAAACTGGTATGAATTTCTTGACTCTCAATATGTGGTTATGGGGAGATTTTTGTTATTAAGCAAATATCCAAAAATATGACTTGTGAAATATTTAGATGTCAGACTTGCAACAAGGTAATACCAACCACTGCTGTTGTCCTAACCTTAAGACACCTTCTTGCAGACCAGGCTATTCCAGCATGGAAAAAATCATTGCAAATAAATAAATTAAAAAGATTTTGTTCCTACAGGATCGAAGGGCCCCTTCCCAGCCGATTCTTCATGCTGGAGATCCCTTGTCACATATAGGCAGGGTAGGGGGTTACAGGAGATTATCAAATTTTTCTAAAACAAAGGAATTGCTAAAAGTTGTTTCTGCAACCTTAATTCAGATACACAAAACAATAAGGGGGAGTTTGTGAAGACTGTCAGCACAGTTCTTTGCTGTTAAAAACAGGATCTCTTGCTGTGTAATATTCATCCCTTGTGTCAATCAACCAACCCATAATATAACTTGCTTTTTTTTTTCTTTCCTATTTTCCTCTCATGGAATCCTGAGGGAGATGTGATCAAGATTTGAGTTCCTTTAATTTCCTTTACATGCACCCAAATGTTGCCTTAATTCCTCCAGGATGTAAAATGCAATTTTTTTTTTTTTGGGGGGGGGGGGCTTCTTTATAATGAAATACTTGAAAACAAAAGTCATCCTCTAGGGCAAGAATGTTAAACCACTTCAGAGCTTGATGCAGGAGCCACATCATTTGGGGTCAAATGTGGATTGTTGGTTCTGCACAAGTTTAGACATATCTTCAACACTCTCTGTGCCAGCTCTCTGTATCAACCCAGGAAAAAGCACAATTTGGCAGCAGTCACCAGTGTGTAGATACTTCACACAGGTAAAATCCAATAAAAAACATTCAGGCCCCGCAACTCAGTCATCATCAGCTACAACGACCTAACAAACTAAAGTTTTGTGGCATCATATGACTCTTCCTCAGAGTCTGAGGAAGTGTCAGGTGACAACGCAAAATATTGGTCAATCATGTCAGTGCATCCTATGTTTACTGGGTTGGGGGACTACACATTTTGGCTGGATTTTACCTGTGTGGAGTATCTATGGGCTGGTGAGAGCTGCCAAAATGTGCTTTTTTCCTGGGTTGATAAAAATATTAGGATTGTGCACCCAACTCCTTGAGCAACCGCGCTTTGTGCGCCAGCTCTCTATATCACTTTACCTACATATCTTGACATTTACATGTGTACTGTATGCAGACAGACAGAAGGAAGGACTGTTAGCTGGATAATGTGAAGATATGACATGATCAAAAGTGTTAGGATTTTTTATACGTGTCCCAGGATGCATCAATTTGCCAATTAGGGTAACTGCTCAAATTGCCCATTAAATTTGTGGCAGAGCCAAGTTCATCATGTTAATCTCAACTGAAACATAAACTTGAAAGGAAAACATAACAAAAGTTTATAAATCACCTTCCGTTGTTTCTCCAAAAGCAGAGCAAGTAACTGCAGATGGCAGCACAGATCCAGAAATTTTTTCTCCTGCACCACGCAGTTCCCAGTCTATTACCTAGTTTATGATGTCACACCCATGCAGGGCATTAATGGGTTGGGAATCCCAAGAGAGGTATCTTTAATTAACCCTCAAAAAACACTTCAGTTCTGTCACACATTGTACACCTCCCCCAACAAGAGGTAGTTGTGCGTCCAGAGCTACAGTGCCTGCTCTTTGCTCTCAGTGCAGTTCCTGGACACCAGACAAGAATCAATGCCTTGCATCCCTAAAGACCCAGCAAGTGGTGTGTTCTGATGATAAAACCACAGACTGGGAAACCAGAAGACCCAGGTTCAAATCCCACCAGCTGTAAAGATGGATACGATGATGAGACCCGACTACAAATGAGGTACTGCACCTCACCTGGGATATCCTGGGCAAATACTGCACATTCTAAAACAATATTTTTGTAGTATATACAGTACTACCCATGCATTAATATCTCTCTCTTCCCCCTCACAAGTGAAGGGCTATATGTATATTCATTACTAACAACTACATTAATGCAGATTAGGGTTGCTACCACATAAAACTCAAACTCTCAAAGTTTGGGAATGTGCTGTTGTGGTTATCGACCCTATGCCCACAAAGTTTGGAAATGTGCTATTAGCGGAGTCATGCCTAACTTCCACCCTCCCACTTCCCCATTTTACCCAAGACTAAGTTACAGGTAGGGGGCTATACATCAGTGGCGTGGTACCTCATACAGGGCCAACATATTCAACATTTGTAAATGGCAACCTTAATTCCCCACCTCAATATATATGAGACATCTCTGAAATATGAAAGTAAAAATATATGGACAATTAAGTTCGGTGATGACTGTAAACTTGGGACAGTGGTGGACACAGCAGAGGATTGTAGATCTCTTCAAGAGGTGCTGGATTACATACAGAACTGAGCATGTAAAAACAAATTGCAACTAAATAAAAACAAATGTACAGTTATGCACATGGGGAGAAAAAAACTGGGTTGGACACACACACTAGACAATTATTTTCTAGCAACTACAACAGAAGAGAGGGACCCTGGAGGTAACAATAAAAAATGACTTAACTTTTAATACACATTGTGATAATGTCGTAAGAAAAGCAAACAGTACACTGAATTGCATTCTTAGACATATAGGGAGCAGAAGTTGAGAGGTGTTGTTGCCACTGTATGGATCACTGGTGAGAACACTGACGGAGAACTGTTCCCAAGTATGGGCCCCATACAGAATGGGAGATATAGATAGACTGGAGAGAGTGAATAGATGGGCAACAAGACCTATCGAAGGTACGAAACATCTAACTTATGAAGAGAGACTGAGGGCTCGTGACCTGTATTCACTGAGGTATAGGAGGTTAAGAGGGGATATGTGCTTGCTTTGCCAGGCTTTCACAGACCATACACTATGGGGCAACCTGTGGTTGGAATTGAAATTGCAACCCCATGATACAGTACCAGAGCACACACATTACAATTAAAATTGGGCAGATAAGAATTACTTGAAAGAATTGGTACACTCAACAAGTCATCTCTATATGGAATTCATTGCCAATGACAGTGGTAGGTAGTCAAACTATGGCAGCCTTTAAAACTGAATTGGACAAACATTATAAAATAAAGGGAGTGATACCATAGATCACATGCATATGGCAAACATAATGGACGAAAGTCTAAACAGCTTTGTTTTACCTATGAGACCTATGCGGTAGCACATTACTGTTAGAAGATATACAAAACATGACAGCTAAATGGGAGGTTCTGATAATGGGGGACTTCAACATGCCAGATACAGATTGGTCAATACCAGCAGGAACATCTGCCAGAACTAGACACATGGTGGATTCCCTGCAGGGGGAGGGCCTCAAACAACTAGTACAACAACCCACAAGAGACAGGGCTATCCTAGATCTAGTACTGACTAACGGGGAAAGGATCACAGATCTCCAGGTAGAAGGTCACCTGGGGCCAGTGGCCATCACATGGTATGGTTCAATTTGGCCACTACAACTAAATCATCCCATTCCAAGGCAAAAATATGGGACTTCAGAGGAGCTGACTTTGATAAGATGGCCAACAGAGTTAAGCTAGCCCTGGCAAAAAGAAATACAGGTGAGGGGGTACAGGTAAAGTGGGCAAGCATTAAGGATGCAATACTTGAAGTAACATCCCATTGTGTTATAGAGAAAAGGAAGTGCAAAAGCAGAAGGAAACCTCTTTGGTTCTCAAAAACAGTAGCAGAAAAGGTCAGAGCCAAAAGGCTGGCCTTCAGGAAATATAAGGGAACACAGCGGGATGAAGATAGGGAGGCATACCAAACTTCCCTAAGGGATGCAGGGAAGGCAGTAAGGCAGGCAAAGGCCCAAACTGAGGAAACAGTAGCACAAACAGTAAAAGAAGGTGACAAGACTTTCTATAGATACATTAGTGAAAGGAGAAAGTCCAGGGGGGTATTGCTAAGATCAACCAAGATAAGGAGGCATGTGAGGAGGAGGAGGACCATGTAAAAGCATTTATCCTAAATAGATACTTCTGCTCAGTATTTACTGAAGAGAAGGTAGGGCAGTGCCCACAGATCAGCACCATGGACATGGGGGGAGAGAGGTGAGCACTAGTCCCTTCACAAAAGAAAGGGTCCTTCAAGAGCTTGATAAGCTCAGGGTGAACAAGGCAATGGGACCTGATGGCCATACATCCCAGGGTACTAAAGGAGCTAAGGGTGGAACTAGCAGAGCCATTATCAGAACTGTTTAGTGAGTCTCTGAGCACAGGAGAGGTCCCAGAAGACTGGAGAAGGGATCATGTGATCCCTGTCCACAAAAGTGGTAGCACGGAGGAGGCAGGGAACTACAGACCAGTCAGTCTTACCTCAGTAGTGGGCAAGATTATGGAGGCACTTCTTAAGGAAAGGATAGTGCAACACCTGAAATCCATAGGAGCACAGGATCCCAGGCAGCATGGGTTTACAAAAGGAAGGTCCTGCCAAACTAATCTCATAGCTTTCTTTGACTGGGTAACCAGAGTGGTGGACCAAGGTCACCTACCTTGACTTCAGCAAAGCTTTTGATACTGTTCCACATAGAAGATTGATTAATAATCTGGGTAGGCTCAGGGTGGGTCAGAAGTTAGTCAGCTGTGTGGCAAACTGGTTGACGGGCAGAAAACAGAGAGCGGTGGTAAATGGTATACAGTCAGAAGAGATGCAAGTCACAAGTGGGGTACCCCAGGGATCAGTCCTGGGGCCAGTCCTCTTCAATATCTTCATCAGTGACATTGCAGATGGACTGGAGGGTAAGGTTTGTCTGTTTGCAGATGACACCAAGATCTGCAACAGAGTAGATGATCCAGATGGGGTGGGCAGAATGAGAAGGGATCTGGATGAACTAGCAAAATGGTCAGAAGAGTGGCAACTGGGGTTTAATGCAAAGAAGTATAAGATCATGCACATCGGGAAGAGAAACCCTGAAGCCACCTATAGGTTGGGAGGGGAGTTGCTAGCAGTCACAAGGGAAGAAAAAGACTTGGGCATCATCATCACCGATGACCTGAAATCATCCAAGCAGACAATTAACACAGTAGGTAAGGCTAGAGGGATGCTGAGGTGTATCAGTAGGGGTATCACAAGTCGGAAGAGGGAGGTAGTAATCCCTCTTTACAAGACACTGGTTAGACCCCATCTGGAGTACTGTATGCAGTACTGGAGGCCACACCTTCACAAGGACATTAACCAAATTGAGGCAGTCCAGAGAAGGGCAACCAAAATGGTGCAGGGACTGCATCAGAAAACATATGAGGACAGATTAACTGAGCTCAATATGTATACACTAGAGCAAAGGAGGGAGAGAGGTGATATGATCGAAACATTCAAACACCTTAAGGGCATTAACAAGGTGAAAGAGTCTAACATGTTTTAATGTAAGGAAAATAGCAGGACAAGAGGACACAGCATGAGATTAGAGGGAGGCCAATTAAGGGGGAATGTGAGGAAGTTCTTTTTCACAGAAAGGGTGGTGGATGCATGGAATGGCCTACCTCAGGAAGTGGTGGATATGAGGGCTTCAAACATGCATGGGATAGGCATAAGGAAGCAATACAGATGAGTATGAATAGATAGGCCTTTGACAGAGCAAAGGCCAATGGCACATTTATAACGTAGAAAAAGAAATGGGCAGACTGGATGGGCGTTGCGGTCCTTATCTGCTGTCAACTTCTATATTTCTGTGTTTCTAAACCTAATCTGCATTAATGTAGTTTTTGCAATGCATTTCCTTAGTTTTTGAGACAGCAGAGTGGTACTTTGCTTTGTGCAGGGCCCTTGAGGCACTGTGCAAAGAAGAAGGTGGCTCCTAGTTTTCTTTGCACTTTCTAACTTTCTTTGTGCAGGCAAGGTGCACAGGGTACTTTGGTGACTGTGCATGAATCCTAAATTTCTTTGTGCAGGTGCCTGCAGATTGTGAGAACAGCAGAACTCATTGTCTAGTCATATGGTAGTCTACAATGATAGACACCAGGAAAGCAGTGCTGACTGAGGGAACATGGAGTGTCAAGGCCATTTAGTGTAGATATCATTAATTCTGGAGGGTGTGTAAGGGATCACTGGGATGGAATGGAATGGCGATCCTACCATCTGTTATATGTCTGTCACCCTTCCCACTGACATGGAACCTTTGTAAAAGAGCTGTTATGTGCTCAAAGGTATTGTACTCCGAGAATGAATGAATAAATAAATAAATAAAGGGCTACCCTGAATGGAACTCTGTTGCGGCCTTGTGATACACAGAGGATTGCACCTAAGTGGGTGTTTTCACTTCGGGAGGACATTTTGGCCCTGTCTGTGACCAAGAAATGCAGTCAGCTGTGCTAAAAATGCTGAGATGTCTGTTGTCGCCAAAGACTGAACTGCTAAACATGTAGGCAATGGACCTACTCTTTGTATGGGGAATAACAAGCTGGTACTGTATGGATATTGGAGATGTTATCTCTGCCAGAGGGCCTGGAGAGATTTGCTAGCTACTGCCTGAGGGTAGGCTGAGGTAGATGCTGGTGCACTTGTGCTCAGCACGCTGCCTGGTAAGAGTAAAGCCCTGGTTAATGTAAGGTACCTAGAGGCAGTGTGGACATTAGCCAGGAGTGCCAGAGTGAATGTCCCAACAGCGATGCTACTTTCTGCACACCAGCTAAACTGACACTGCAGTGGCATGGTACTAAATGTGAAACAACTGAACCCAAAGTGTATAGCAAGGTTTCAGCTCCAGTAAATTCAGAAGGCAACTTAGCAAAACCTCTGTCCTGAGGTGAAACCTCACCTACTGATAAACTGCAAGAACTAAAGAGGAGATATGGAGCTCCTGTAAGAGATGTGTAAAGGGTAAAACCTTTCTTTAAGGCACCCTAAGGTTTTGGCTTATGTTCGGGGTCCGAATAGAGCCAGTCTTGCACTGTTGACATGGGTAGCAATGTTTGGGGCCGTAGTCTCATGTGCATAACTGTAAAAGTGTTAGTGAACATGACAAGAATAAATCACATAGCAGAGTGATTTATTGACCAAAGAGGCACCCAGTAAAGCTCATCAAAGAGTGAGTGGAATGGAAAAGAAAGGAACTGTAAATAGCTAAAGACTGAGTGCATTTAATTTGCATAACATATTTAAAATGAGGCCTCAAATGCAAAGGAAAGGGTGAGTGCTAAGAACTCATTTAAAAACTTCAACATAGGAGATTTGACACACAGCTGATTTAGTAAAACATTGCACATGAGCAGGGTGGCCACAGAGAAGTCCCTTTCACTGATGATTTCCAAAGGACACGGGAACCACCAGCAGATTATTCCCCCCCCTCCCCCACTGAGTGGTGCAGCCAAACCAGAGTATATGGGAACAGGAGTTTTTATGTAGTCTGCACCTAACCACTACAAAAGCCATGCATGATGCATACATGCATTATCACCACAATCCCTGTTGGCAACAAGCTCCCAGGAGCAAAGGGAGATAGCCCGTCTGAAAAGGAATACTGCCATCACTTCTGAGAGTAACCTTCTGTGGCTGGCATGATAACATAGTTATGGCACAGACAGTGCTAAGGGTCCATTTGCATATCATTATGTGGCCATTAGAATCGTGGCACAATGCGTTCATGCATCGATGTCAAAGGGATTATACAGAGCCTCGGCCGCCACCCGCACAGGAGCCCTACCCACCTATGCAATCCTTGGTGGTCTAGCAGAACCCCATCCATCACCTAATTCCTTTCAGCATTGTGAACCTGTACTAAAGACCTTCCCTGGCCTTATAGTAGACCCCCCCATCACCTAATCCCTGTTGCTATTGTGGAACTGTACTAAACCCCTTCCCTGGCAGTCTAGCGTACCCCCCCTTCTCCTGATCTGGTATTGTGGAAATGCACTGATGGTCATCCCTGTCACTTTCATGTTACCCACAACCAACCACCGCCAAAGCCTCCCTCTGCAGCCCACCCACTGAGCAACCACCAGCTGCACCACCTGTCAGTCCCTAACTGATCCATTTATCCGTAGGTGAGCTGTCATCAGGTTCTCAAACGCTGGCCAGCTATTAGCCCCTGCTCACCGCCTTGGCCATCTGCCATCCGATTGACATGTAGTGAGCATGCACATACTGTAGAGATTTTTTTTTTCTAAAAATGCATGCATACACTCAGGCTTCCACCTTCTTAGGAGGTCAGAGGAGGGTACCTGCCTGTTGTCGTCTGAGGACCAATGTGACCAGGAGCTCCTGCCACTCTTGAGGACTGACCTTTTCTTAAATCTGTTGTAACAGTTCTTCTGTTTCTAAGCCTAATCTATCCGTTACTATTTCTAGTCCATAAGGTTGGCCACCTGTGGGCACCCCCTTCTCCCTCTCTTGCCTATGCTACAGTGTCCTCTTTAATTTTCCTTTTCCCTCTCAGGTCCTCGTTCGGGGAGGTTATTGTGGTGACTTCAGAGTATATGTAAAAAAGGTTGTGTTTATTGTTGTTGGATTTAGTATGTAATAGCACTATGTCATAATATACTTTATGTTTATGGAACTTGTAAATGTTTAAAATACCATGGCGCTAGGTGTTTTGATAATGGTAAAAAGTACTAGGTGACTGTTACAGAAATTAAGCTAGTTGTGCTTTTTAAAATGCATGTAAATTGTAAACTTAACAAGCCAGAAATGTCATGGTGATTTGCATATATCCCATGATGCACTGCATTACGGAAGTATGTATGATGATGTATTTCTTTGAAACTTGATTTGTTGCCAGTACCCTTTGGGGTAACCCTTCTTTCAGTGATTCTGCATTGAGGTTCTTTGTTTATAGCTTGTTTTGTTTTTTCTTTTTGAGCCCCCACTATGCAAGCAAATGGGGCCCGCATTGGGGTGGTGGCTACATCTCAACTAGTGAATTGGATCAGAGATCGGTGTCAGAAGGAGCTGGCTAAGTGCAGAGAAAGAACATTCATAGTCTGTTGCTGCAAACTGATGTACTGAAGAAGGAATATGCCATTGCAGAAGCGTATTTGTTGTTTCTTGAATAAACATCACACACAGACTGTGTGTTGAACCTGAAGTTCGGTGTCTAGTCCATCTGTTATCCCACAACCCCTCCACAACCAGATGGTAGTTGACCTATGGACAGGTGGGTGAGTAGGAGCTAATAGGGGGTATGGGTGGTAGGTGCTCAGTTGGTAAGCTGGGTGGGGACCTTGACAGCAATCGATCAAGAGATAACATATAGACTGCCAGAGATGGGCTTCAGTAGAATTCCACGTTATTAGATTGGATGAGAGAGGGGATTCACTACACTGAAAAGCAAAGGCTTTTACAAAGTTCCAAAATACCAACAGGGATTGAGTGAGGAAAGGGGGGGTCCACCAAGTTACAATGGAAGGGCTCCAGTACAGTTCCATAATAATGACATTCTTCATTTAATGGAGAGGGGATCCACTAGATTGCCAGGCATGGACTTTAGTACAGTTCCACAATGCTGTCATGGATTGAGTGAGGAAGAGGAGTCAATTAGACTGACAGGGATTCGATCTTTAATATTGCATGGTACCAACAGCAATTGGGTGGGGGAACCACCAGGCTTCCAGATTTGGGATCTGCAATATAGGTCTGTAATAAGGGATGTAGTGGCTAGAAACAGGGGTCAACAGCAGCAGTGCAGCTGTGGGGGTAGGGGTCACACATAATGATGTGCATTGATAAAACAGGGTTTTGTCAGTATTAATTAGGGCTCTCCTGGCTGCATGTTACTACTATCAGAAGGCTTTGGATATACCAATGTATCCTGTATGCAAGAGAGCACCCTCATTTGCAAGGTCACAGTATAAGCTGTGAATCAGCTTCATCCACTGTCCACAGTGCCCAGGTGGTATCACGTTATCGTGGCGTAACCTTTACAATGAAAGACCACTACAGTGACAATTTTGAACAGATTCAAGATTGTCGCTGTAAAGGTTCCCCTGTATACCGGCCCCAGTTTCACTGGTGATTTGCCCCCTTCCAAATCAGCTCTGACTCATGTAGTCCTGACAGGCAAAATACCGACTGTCGGTATTTCGACTGTCACTGTAGGGGATGTCGACAACAAAGTTGTCGAAGTGGGTTGGTGGAAGCGTGTCAGGTACCCTTTGGATAGAGTCCTCTGCCCTGTCTAGATCCACACAGTCTGGTTAGCTTGGTGGTAAGCTTGTTAACGCTATGCTAACATTCATAATATAGGGGTCATTTTGCATCTCATTCTATCTCTCGCTAACAGGCACTAAAGTACAGTATCATCCTTAGCATTTAAGTATTTAATAAGTTATCTTACCTTAAAGTTGTCACCTTGAACTTAAACACAACCTGAAAACCTTCGCTCGCTCAGCAGGTAGATTTTGAAAACCATTCTGCAGCATGTAGATTTTTTTTTAAAAGTGACACAGCTTGTATATTTTCAAAACCTTCATGTACGATTTCTGTTTTGTGAAAACCATTGTGCAGCCAGTAGATTTAAAAAACTATAATGCATCATGAAGATTTTGGAAACCGTTATGCAGCAGAAAGATTCAAAAACCCTCGTGCTGCATGTAGATTTTGACAACCTTACTGCACCATGGATCTTTTATAAACACTTGTGTAAGTGATCAACTGTCTGTGCAGCAGGTAGATTTTCAAAAATGTGTGAGAGCTGCCCGTATAAACATTTGGGGCAGCATTTTCAAAGTGTGGTGCATGGCTTGCATCCAGTCCTGTGCTATGTCACTTAGGTTCTGACGGTCCGCCAAACCTTTCACCTCAACTGTGTCCGATTTTACAATCTCAGACACAGTTGCAACAGTCTCCATGATTTATGGCAGCTTGTGCCAAATATTTGGTGCAAGCTCCATAAAACAGGCCCCCAGGATTGCCGCAAGTTGGATAAAAAAAAGTTGGTCTAACTTGCGGCAGTTGCCGCACGGGATAGAAAATCCTGCTAGATCGCCACAAGCCCCATGTGCTGTATTGTCGGCGCACTGGGGCTTGCAACAATCTCTGGCTTTTTAAAATCCTGCCCTTTGTTTATTAATTAAAGATATCTAAGTATAAGCCATCCTAGAGGTGGAGCAGTAGAGCTACTGCCCACCACGCTCGTGACCCAAGATCAGAAGCTGCCTCACAGTGCTGGAGGTTGGCTGGGGGTGACAGGATTGAGTGTCTGATGGACTATTCACCTCTCCAAGAAGGGAGGGCTTGTTCACTGTGCTACAAAGACTGCTATGAGGTGGAAGGCTGGTGCCAGTGTGGGTCTGCAGTGACATGAAGGGAGGGAGCTGTGAGATTCAGAGGTATATATGTGCCTCCACACACATGCAATGACGTGCGCACCCCAGCTGCAGGGAAGAGATGGATGGCAGGGCAGGTGTACATGATGCTCTGGGCTTCTCCTCATACATGTGCCACCACCAGGACCCTGCCAGCGGCAACTGGACAAAAGTCTTCCAGGGAGTAGGGCTATGCGAAAACAAAAATTCTGCTGGTGAATTTCACTTCTGCAAAATTTTGGAATGCACTTTGGCAACTTTCACAGAAATTCCAACTTTGAACAATGGAATTCATTTATGAATTGCAGATTACTGTGTTAAAATGCAGAAAGAAATTCTACAGACCTTATCACTGAACTGCAGAATGATTACATGTATTGTGAAAAGATGTATTAAACTGCGTAATGAAATTCCACAGAACTGTCATGCTGCAGTTCATGTTTATTATTTCACAATTCAGCCAGAAAAGTCTGCAGAACACAACAAAAATTTGCCAAACACAATTTGGAACATTCAGATTTCACCAAAGTCATGATTTCAAAAATTATACAAAATTTTCAAAATTTCATGACATTTCCACAGATTCAGAATTCATAGTTTCTGCCCAGCCCTACCAGGGAGGAGAGAACAGTACTCCCCCTTCTGGCCCCACAAAACATATCTAAATGCTATTTTGTGTAGCTTTTATTCATTTTTGAATTTTTTTTCAGTTAGTGATGTTCCTCTCCTAGCCTCCAAACAGCCCCCCAGCCCTGCTCCTCTGATTCTCCTCCAGGACTTACCTTCATGCATTTGGGGCATGGTCTGTATGTTCACTGGGGTGCAAGCTACTAAGTGGCTGGGGTCAGTGGCCACTCGGGAAAGCAGTCTTCCATTTTCTTCCCAAGGACTGGCATGCAATGCCAGCTGGACATCCTCACGCACATTTTCATGCAAGGAACGTCAGCAGCTGTCACTCCCTCTCCTCTGTGCTAACTATCCCAGACTGTCTTCCCCCTAGCCAACACTAAGGGACAGTCCAATGCTGTACACTGAAAACCTCCTTTCCATGAAGAGGTGAACAGTCCTCTGCATGCTCAATCCTCTGCCACACCTTGGTCAACTGGGTGGCAAACTGGTTGACTGGCAGAAAACAGAGAGTGGTGGTAAATGGTATACAGTCAGAAGAGATGCAAGTCACAAGTGGGGTACCTCAGGGATCAGTCCTGGGGCCAGTCCTATTCAACATCTTCATTAGTGACCTCGCAGATGGACTAGAGGGTAAGGCTTGTCTGTTTGCAGATGACACCAAGATCTGCAACAGAGTAGATGATCCAGATGGGGTGGGCAGAATGAGAAGAGATCTGGATAAACTAGCAGAATGGTCAGAAGAGTGGCAACTGGGATTTAATGCAAAGAAGTGCAAAATCATGCACATAGGGAAGAGAAACCCTGAAGCCACTTATAGGCTGGGAGGGGAGTTGCTAGCAGTCACAAAGGAAGAAAGAGACTTGGGCATCATCATCACTGATGACCTAAAATCATCCAAGCAGACCTCTAAAGCAGTAGGTAAGGCTAGGGGGGTTAGGGTGTATTAGTAGAGTATCACAAGTCATGAGGGAGGTAATAATCCCTCTGTACAAGACATGTAGTTAGGCCCCATCTGGAGTACTGCGTGCAGTATTGGAGGCCACACCTTCACAAGGACATTAACCAAATTGAGGCAGTCCAGAAAGGGCAACCAAAATGGTGCAGGGACTGCATCAGAAGACATATGAGGACAGATTAATGGAGCTCAATATGTATACCCTTGAGCAAAGGAGGGAGAGAGGTGATATGATCGAGACATTTAAACACCTTAAGGGCATAAACAAGGTGAAAGAGTCTAACATGTTTAAATATAAGAAAAATAGCAGGACAAGAGGACACAGCATGAGATTAGAGGAGGCCGATTAAGGGGAATGTGAGGAAATTCTTTTCACAGAAAGGGTGGTAGATGCATGGAATGGCTTACCACAAGAAGTGGTGGCTATGAATACAGTGCAGGGCTTCAAACAGGCATGGGATAGGCATAAGGGAGCAATACAAATGACTATGAATAGATAGGTCACTGACAGAGCAAAGGACGATGGCACATTTATAAGGTAGAAAAAGAAATGGGCAGACTGGATGGGCCTTGCGGTCCTTATCTGCCGTCAACTTCTATGTTTCTATGTTATGTTACCTACTGAACCCTGGCAACCCGAGTTTGTATCCAAAGCTGAGTCACTGGCATGGCACAAGGTGTGGCATCCAATGCCTCACCCTTCAGTGCCACAGGGCTGGCTATAGCTTTTGTTAAAAATGTAGTACTTTTACCTGTGACATATATTCAAGGACAAAAGTACATACAGATGTCTCTAGAACTTGCCACATTAGTAGACACTAGGGCTGTGATGACACACGCCAAATCTAACAGTCCTAAGGTCTAAGACAGCCAAGTTATAAGCATTTGAAAATGTCCTTTTTTAGGCTGGTCCAGTGGTGAAGAGGGCTGAGGGGCTGTGGGCACCTTACATATTCCCTCGCTGGTGACCCGCATTCAGGAACAAAGGCAGGTTGCTCGAGGTTGGCCAGAGGAGGGAGGATCAAGTATCTGTCAGACTGCTCTCCTTTCTCGGGAAGGGGGGATGTCATGGCTCGGCAATTTCAATCAATCAATCAATCAATTAATCAAAATCTTTATTTATCCAGGCAGACACCATTGAGCAAGGCTCATTTGCAAGGTGGACTTGGTCATGAATACATCAAAGTACAGTGCAGAAGCAGGTATACAAAAAGCAATAATATACAAGGAAGAAAAAGTATATACAGTGTATACAGTATAGTACAAGGTTGAAATAAATAAAAAAAATGCATTATTTTACAACTATAGAAGTCAGCAGATGTACAATCAACCATAGGCATACAGGGGTTATAAGCAGAGATCTTCTGAGTGAGGCAGCCGGCAACTACATGTATAGGGGAAAGAGG
This sequence comes from Neoceratodus forsteri, assembly GCA_016271365.2. NCBI lineage: Eukaryota > Metazoa > Chordata > Ceratodontiformes > Ceratodontidae > Neoceratodus > Neoceratodus forsteri. Next base: position 20,836,387 of record CM057458.1, on the reverse strand, counting down.
CCATGTATGGGGTGGCAAGTTAGAAAGGTAAAGAAGAGGAGGGATATATTACCGACGACTGAGGGAAAAATTGGGCTAAAACCATAGAAAGTGACAATGACTGTTGTGTACTTGTTTATTATGATAATGATGGAGGAGGGGTAGATAATTGGGACACTACAATAGATGGGGTGGGACTTTAGCCAGGCTGGAGCGGACAGGGAAGGGTGGGTGCAGCAGGAAGAGTTAATAGGGAAAGAGTGAGAGCCAGGGGTAGAAACATGGCGAGTGTCAGGATGGAAAGGGGGAGTTGCAGAATTAGTGGGCTAGTGATGAGGAAAACATTTGCAAGGTGCTTTCATGTAGCGATCGTAGAGCGCCTTAAAGGTATTCAGGCTAACAGGACAGCTCAGCTTCAAGTTCCTTTGTAAACCTTTCCACAATGTGGGTAGAGAGAAGCTTAGAGCAGCTTTGCTGAAATGAGTTTTGACCCTTGGAACTTGAAGGGCAATTAGGGAATAGCTTCTTAGAGCGTAGGTGCATAACACACTCCAGAGAATACAATCTGAGACATATGAAGGGAGCTTGTTGGTCACCGCTCTGAAGGCCCATAGAATGGCATTTCTATTCCTTCTATAGTGAAGGGAAGTCCAGCCTAATGATTAGTACAGGGAGCAGTGGTGTGTGGAAAGTGGAAGGCCAGTAATGAACCTGATAGCTCTGTGGTACAGGGTGTCCAACTCAGCCAGTGCAGAGGCAATGCAGTGGCTGTAGAGCAGGTCCGTGTAATCTATTAAAGATAGGAAGGTAGCTTGAACCAGTTGAATCTTGGCATCCTTTGTGAGCAGGTGCTTAATTCTGTAGAATAGTCCTAATCTTTCCCTTAGTTTCTTCTGTAGTTCTTCAAGATAGCCGGCGAAGGAAAGTTTATGATCGAGCCAAACTCCTAGATATTTGAATTTAGCTACATACTCTAGTGTTTCTCCAAGAACAGTGGTAATTTATGGGATAGCTCTCCCCCTCAGCAGGAATTGCCGTATGCCAGGAGGGGGAGAAGAGCATGGCTTTTGTCTTTTTCACATTGAGCAAAAGTTTTTTGTTTATGAGCTGTATTGTAGAAGTTTAAATTCAGCTTGGAGGTCTTCACAGGCTGTTTCCGCGTGGACGCACTCAAGTACAGCACAGTGTCGCCTTAATAAGTGATGTTGGCTTTTTTGATGGGGTCATTGATGTTGTTAATGTAGAATGCAAAGAGGAGGGGACCAAGGATAGAGCCTTGGGGCATGCCCTTCTGCATAGGTTTTAATGGAGAAAGATCACCTTCAGCTTTAACCTGCTGTTTCCATTCTCTGAGGTAGTCTGCAAACCAGCACATAGATTTATATTCCAGGCCTAAGGTGCTTAGGGAGGAAAGAAGCAGGCTGTGATCGACTGTGTCAAATGCCTTACTAAAATCCAAGAAAATGGCACAGACATGCTTCTTGTTGTCAAGGTCTAGGAGCCAATCATTGGTCACCTTAGCTAGGGCTGTTATGGTGCTGTGCTTTGCTCTGAATCCAGACTGAACCGGGTTTAATAGACTTCTGGATTCTAAGTATACCCCTAGCTGGCCACACACTATTTTTTCTAGTAATTTAGACAGGATGAAGAGGAGGGAGATCAGTCTGTAATTATTTAGATCGCAGGGGTCACCTGCTTTTAATAGAGGGATGACATGGGCTATTTTCCATTGGGGGGAAGCTACTCTGGGAGAGTGACATGTGGAATAGGTGGGTGATTGGCACTGCAAGCACATGGAAGGCACATTTCAGATAGTATGGCTCTATGAAGTCGGAGTCTGCTCCCTACCTGGTGTCCAGTTGCAGCAGTAGGTCTTCCACCTCTTTTAGAGAGACAGGCAGGAGGGAGAAGGCCTCCTCGGTACAGAGGGACTCGTGGGTTGGTGAGCCCTGAGCTGTGCGGAGGTCATTAGCGGGAGAAGTATCAAATCAATTGACCATCACCTGGAGAAATCTGGGTGGCAGTGCACACAAGTCACCTCTGAGGAGGAGCTCTCTGATAGAACACCGGGGGTGTAACTCCACAGAAGCAGAGTATGCACATTGTGCTCATTGCACGTCATTTAAGAAGCCAGGGAAGAAAACGTAAGGCTGAAAACCTGGAGGAGGGGCTCCATGATGTCCTGTCCATCAAGCCATTGGCCCACCCACTCTATCTGAGATCTGGGACCATCTACATTAGATTATGCTCCAGGTAGGGAAGTACGGTCCTCCCTTCCCATCCCCGTCACGGGGAGGGGGGCTGTGGGGGATACCTGGTTCCCGGTTCATCAGAGGTGAGTGAGAGATGGCTGTAGCAGATGGGACAAGGGCAGAACCAGCCACCCATCCTCCCATGAAGGCGCATAAACACCTATATAGAAAAAAAAGAAAATGTCCTTTTTAAAAGAAACCCCAAAGCAGTAACACGTCAGTTCATCCCACTCAATGTGCTCCACAAAAACTTGTTATTAGCTCCGGCATCAATTGGCTCCCTGTACAATTCATTCCTAAACCCTGCCCCTTGGATTTTATTTTATTAAATTTATAAGGGGGAATGAATTGTACAGGGTGCTGTTTGACACTGGAACTAATAGAACAGTGCCAGCTGTCATAAAGCACACTGACTGGAGCGAACTGATATGTAACGCCCCAGTGCAACTCTAATATATAGGCACTACCATGCCTACAGAATAATTATAAGTAGATGGGTGACCCATCTCCAGTACTGAAGCTGCTGCCATGCCTTTGTGAGCCTAGCTCCCAGGAGGTGATGAAAGTTTGTGAGCCTCTCGGCAAAGGTTGGGACAGGATATGGAAGAGCCCAGTCTGAGAGGGAGGGAGGGAGGCGGCCCGGGGTCTGCCTTCTATTTTCAGTGTAACCCACTTATGATGGACACGTTCATGTGACTGGATTTTGTCCATTATATGTGTTGTCAGATTTATCTCATGAACATACAAATCATGTCTCATCACACACTGGAGCCAAATGTATAAACCTTACCAATTCTTCCTATATGGGTGGCTGACCAAGTACTATACTGAGCTAAAATAATTACTTCTGTCAACCCTGCCTATCCAGCCTGTAGTTGCAGCTGCCCAGGAACAATACTATTCTTGAGCACAACCTTTTCACATTACCATTTAACTTCAGAGCCACTTATCCTTACAGATGCACTGCCAATCTGCGAGTGCCTAAATCCGTCTTGAGAGAACGAGATGCAGTTTGCTTCTTCCTGAGTTCCTGTAACTGAGTCGGCTGGCAGCTTGAGGGTAGACTGTTATACAAAAAAAAAGGGATTTTACTTGTTCAAGAATCAGAGCTGGGATGGCAGAGTCTGTCGGGGTGAAGGGGCAAGAAAATGACTCAACACTTATGGAGTGGCATTTCCTTAGAGCTAGGGAGCCAAAAAGTAAAGTAAAACAATATAAACCCCCACTGAAGATGAGGTGTTGCTTATCAGCTGGTGTCATCAATGTATACATTATAATCTATAAACAAAATAAAAAAAAACTCTGCAAAACAGCGCATATTAAATAAAAGCACTTCAGTTTTTGTGAGAAGGTGCTGATCAAGTCAAATCGGAGCCATTGCTCTCTGACCTCAGGGAAGGCAGTGGGTCAGGTGTGAAGGAGAGCCTTGGATGGGTGGGGGGGGCTTGGTTGAGGAGCGGACTGATCATGATGCTGGTTAGCTGGCCATTGGGCGGCTTCTTATAGATGAAAGGATGCCGCTGCAGCGTGATAGGTGCGGCAGCCTCCATTCGGCCGCACAAAGTTTCTGCCCATCAGCCAGGCTGAGCATGGTAATCATCAGTCTGCTCCTGGCTGAGCTGTCAGCGTCGAGCCTCCTGCAGCCTGAGTTGTTCTGGACGCTCCAGTGACACACATCTGAAGCCCCTACTCTCCGAGTAGTCACAACATGTTCACTTCATACATAAGCATGCCAGGCAAGCATAAAAAGTGCCCTCCAGTGACAATTGTGCCCTCAGCCTGACGATGAGATTGCTTTTGTCTAAGCATCCCTTTGCATGTAATTGGTGTATGCTAACTCTAGCTGTAGCATATTTTGTCACACTTTTTATATTCTTTTATACTGTAATTTTCAATGACATGGTATTGTTACATTACATACCAGGAATTGTATGCTTTAATATACAATGTATTGTAATTCTGGCTGGGTCACCCATGAAAAAGGCAGTTGTTGCCGAAAGATACTACCCTATTAATAACAGCAAATCAAAATTAAAGCTTGCAGCTTCAGGTATTATAAACCACTGTCACTTTTTCAACCTTAGGGAAAAATATAAGCCTCAACTCCGGTTAATATTTGTATAATACATAGATATAGTATTATATTTTATGAACTGGGTAAGGAAAATTAAACCTACCTGGCTAACAGACTCTCTAAAGTGTGCAATTATTTCACCATAATTGCATACCTTAAGACTGGAAACTGTTAGTAGAAACATCCCACAATTAGAAAATCAATCATTCTATGCCCAGAACTGACTTGTCATCACAAACATGGCTGTCATGCTTACTCACTAAAAAACTTCAACTAGACCCTAAGAATAAAACTCCCTTAAAAACAAAGTAATGTTGTTTCTCTGGCCACCACCCATACACAAATTGTGAAAAGGAAAGGTATAAGGCTGAAGGATGTGTTTTTTATGTTTGCTTGCACGCATGTGCAAGAAACATAGTGCCGTCATGGAGATTTTGGAGGTGTGTCACCTCCTCCTCCAATTCAGGCAGTGTGCTGGCAGGCGTGGGTTTCCCAAGCTATCGCATTTTGGAGCTGTCTATGACACGCTCCAAAATGCAGTGGCATACAGTTGAAAGGGGGAGCTACGCTTGAGTGAGCAGTGATAAGAAGCTGCTCACGCGCAGCTCCCCCAGCCGCAGGCGTGCGCGCCCCCCGCACGCAGTGTATAGCCAACGGGGTGCCCAATCCCTCGTCGGCTGAGCTGCATCGTCTCCTCCTCCCCCAGTAGTTGGTGCCACGCTGGGAGCCCACCCCAGCATGGCAATCAGTCATTGTGCTGACGGGGGTGCCCAATCCCCCCATCAGCTGAATGTCCCCAAATGCTTGTGCCACGCTGGGAGCCCATCCCAGCGTGGCAAACGGTCCCACGATGTCTTTTTATTTTTGTACCTGTAAGACAAAACGGTCCAGCTGCGCCTCCCGACCCCCTCCCACAACCTGCACCCACCCACTGCGCACTCCAGCCTCCCCACACACCCCTCACCCCATACTTACCTCTGACCGCGCGACGATCTTCGTGGACCGGGAACATGTCTGCACTCTTCAAAGCCGACCGCCGAACTGAGGAAATGCCGTAAGCTGTATAATGGGCTAGATGGGGGTTCAACTTTATTAGACATTCTCAGAGTTTTTGGTTTTGACTAATTAACATAGCTAGATTCTTTCATGAGGATAACATTGTCATGGAAAGATTCACCGAATGTGATTTCGCAGTGATCATGTAAATCACCCTTCGGGCCTGAATACCACCATGACAGTGACATCATTCATGAGAAGGCCACAAACCCCATGTTGAAAATTTGGTGCCAAAATTCCAAAATGACTGTTTAACGAGCTGACGCTAGCAGTTCCTACGCAGGCTCATAAGTTCACGAAATTTCAATATTTTCACTCCAGATTTTCAACATTGCCATTTCACCATACCTTCTTATGAGTAGTACAGCTGTCATTTTTCACATCTCACCCAAAATGTGTTTCACTGCAGCGTGAATGGCGAGCTGCGTGCAAAATCAATGTACGGGACAAAGTAAGAAAATCACAGTGACACTGTTCATGAGCAGAGGTCTTGAAATGGCTATGTTGAAAATTTGGTGAAAAATTCCTAAAATGACTGTTTTGACGAGATGTGCTATGCAGTTCCTACGCATGCTCATAGGTTTGCGAATTTTCAATATTTCCACTCCACATTTTCAACATTGCCATTTTTCCACACCTTCTTATGAGTAGTACAGCTGTCATTTTCACATCTCACCCAAAACGCATGTTTCCGCCCATGTAGTACACAATGGCACAGTCACAGCGTAACTCAGTGTATGGGACATATTAACAAAATCACAGTGACACTGTTCATGAGCAGAGGTCTTAAAATGGCTATGTTGAAAATTTGGTGAAAAATTTGTAATGACTTTTACGAGCATGCGCTGTACAGTTCCTATGCATGCTCGTAAGTTTACAAATTTAATATTTTCACTCTAGATTTTCAACATGTCCATTTTATTAAACTTCCTTATGAACAGTACAGCTGCAATTTTTCATATGTCACCCAAATGTGTTATCGCAATGTAGTGCACAATGGTGCTGTGAGAAAGCGTAAAGCAATGTTTAGGACAGATTAAGAAAATCACAGTTACACTGTCAGAGGTCTTAAAATGGCTATGTTGAAAATTTGGTGACAAAAGTCCATAAAATGACTGTGTTACGAGTGAGCATTGTGCAGTTTCCACGCATCCTCGTTAGTTCATGACTTTGTAATATTTTCAGTCCAGATTTTCACTAGTGGCATTTTTTCACACTTCCTTATGAACAGTACAGCTGCCATTTTTCACAACATGGCCGAAGTGTGTTTTCACACTTTCAGTGCAGAGATGCATGGTCGCTGTGGGAAATCATTGTTCGGCACAGATAAAGAAAATCACAGTGACACTGTTCATGATCGGAGGCACCAAAATGCCTGAGTTGACAATCTGCTATAAAAATCCCCAACCTAATTATATTTGATGTGCGTACAGTTTCTATGTACGCCGTGACTTCACCATTTTTTTAAATATTTTTACTACACATTTGCAACATAGACATTTTACACCTCCCATGAAAGAGTACAGCTGTCATTTTTACATCCTGTTCGGAATATTTTTGCACCTGTGGTGCTAAATGCCGTAGTCACTGTGCATAAGCAGCTTTCGGCTACCAAACTGATATTCCCCCTGTTCATGAGGTGGGGTCACAAAACAAACATGTTGAAAATTTGGAGTGAAAATACCAATGAATGCCTGAGGTATTAGGCTTTTCAACTAAATCGCCCAACCCTATAGAGAATGACAGGAATCAGGGGTGTGACTTGGGATTCTTGCCTGTGATGCTCATACCATTCCACACCCTGCAGTCACTGAGAGGCATCGAGGTATGCCTTGGACTCTCTGCCCCAAACTTCACCCCATTCTCTATATCGCACCCATCTCAACCGTGATTTCTAATGAAATGGGGTGCGCATAAGGGCCAAAGACCTCAAGGAACACATGACACTTGTCAGTCTCTGCAGAGTGGGGTGTGGTGAAATGGTGTGGCCGTTATGCCTGATGACCCAAACGCACACCCCAATGCCTGTCACTCTCTGCAGGGAGGTGGTGGGGTTGGCTTCAGTTCAATACTTCACTGCCATTCCTATTACGCAGCTCTGTAACTTCTACACTACCACTGCCAATGCCAGCAAGCAAACATTCGGCATTGACAAATGCTTGTCTTACAGTACCGAAGATGTTTTATATCTCATCTGGATTCTTTATAACTTCGGAGAGACACTGTGGTCCAGTGGTTAGGGCACTGGTGTGGAAACCAGGAGATAACTGGTTCAAACCCCACTAGAGCCTAATACTCATTGTTTGACCTTGGACACGTCACTTAACCTCCAGGACTCAAGTCCACCCAGTTGCAGAAATGGCTAGAAAAAGAACGGCACTGAAAAGGAGATGCTGCATCTCAGCTGTGCTACAGGATAATAAATTATTAGAATAAAAAAATGAATGAATAATTCATAGGATTTTACATGAAAATATCTACTTTGTATGACTCCTAGAGTATTTCCACTTCTTACTGTTGTCAGATACACAGTCTGTAACTTGTACGATATAAACCTCTACTTCAGCGCTAACTGAAAACTGAACACAGCCCCTCTGCAGGTTAGTTATCTTCCACAAACAAAATTAAATCAAGGTGATTATTTCTAATTAACTTGTTCCTAATCCTGTCCTTGCTCGTCTTCTGTTCTCAAACGCTATTACAGCGGCTGTATTTGTAAATGATGATGGGGCTCTACTTAATTAAACTTAGAATAATTAGGTTGATCTCAATAATTGGGTTTGATAGGCATGCCCAAACTAAATAAACTTAGGCATTCAGATTTAAGCAGTGACATGATTAGAAGCGGCATCCCTGTAAGAGATTGTATTGCAATGCAGCACAAGCTCATGTTCTTCACAGTCAATAAAATAGATGCCAAACAGTGGGTCAGATACAGAAAAATAAAAGCTTGCAATCTTTTGTGTTTAGACAGTGAATACGGTCTCTTAGCCTCAGCCAGTCACAGAGAGGGACAGCGTACCAGGACACCTTCATAATACGAGCTATTATACAATGGCATGAAATCATCCCACAATTTGATTGGCCTGTCTGGGACTGGACCCGTGATGTTATCCCAGTACAACATCACGGCTCTAGTCCCAGCACAGAAACGACCACATAAAATGTTAAAATTTAAAACAAAAGAAATCACTCCACGCGCTTGACTTCACTGTCTGACTCCCGCTCAGCACCAGACCTTACTTGCTTCGCTCCCAGCACCACCAACAATTTCATACACATCTTTGTCTTCTGCTCTCCACACTATCTCTAAAAAACGAAATACCTGTATCAAAAAACAAAACTGCGCCTTCTAAGTCCCGTAACTCCCGGAAGTAAGGACAACTTATCGCCGCAGCATACGGGATTTCTGCTCCTTCACGCGCGCACACTCATACTGCCAAACAAAATTAAAAAAGACTTTTGAAAGAAACCCAATAGATTTAAAAGAAAGCCATACCTTTACTTTGACTTTTTTCTTCACAACAGCCGTGTGGCAGCCGGTAGGACTGTCCTTCTCACCTAACGTCAGTGCCTCAGTCAACACAGCCCCTAGCAACCGCCTTGCCATCTGCCTCCTCCATTTAAAATTAAAACAAAATATACAACCAGAAAAAAAAAAAAACATAGCATATTATAACCAATACTCTGTGACCCCATGTCTCCTAACAAAAACAGCACTGTAGCAAGGGTAACCTTAGAGGCAAATACAATGTAGAGCATACACCTAGCACCATCTAGTGGCCAAACTGTGGACTTTTTTCAAAACATATACTCCACACATGAAAAACACAAAAACATTTTTTTTCTATTTTATTATTTTGAAACAAACGAGCCATTGTATAATAGCAATAATGCACTCAGGGTGTGTGGTTGTGCTGATAACGTCACCTCTGGGTGATTATGTCGCACTCGGCCTACGGCCTCGTGCCTAATCACCCCAGGCATGACGTTATCCCAGCACAACACACACCCTGTCATGCATTATTGCTTAAATAAAGGCTGGTGCATACGCTGCTGTTTAACAAATTACGGAGTGGTTGTAGTCATGCTACAGTGAGGCTGGCACCCAGAGCTCCAGAACAGTCACTAGTTTTGCAAACCCTGTACATTAACCCTGCAACAATGATAAGCCAGAATGTAAAGTTCAGCATACCTTCCCAGGTAAGGTTTGCAAGACCTGCAGTACTAAATTTGAGCTGGTGAGTTCAAGTTGAACTAGATGACATTCACTGAAGCTGAGATGGGAATGGCAATATAAGGGGAAACATCAGAAAGCATTACTTCACATAGGGGGTGGCCAGCATGTGGAACAGCCTAACCAGTAAGATAGTGGAAGCTAGCACTCTTCAAGCTTTTAAAGCAGGACTATTCCTAAAGGAGAACAACTCTGAGGGGTTCACAGCATGAGAAAGAGTAACATTTTTGCAGTTAAACTGGGGGGGGGGTCTGTATTCAAACTGGGGTACAGTCAGTGATAGGCAGCTCCATGAGGAAGAGGAGTGTTTTCCCCCAAAGCACTGGGGTTTGCATGTTTAAGGATTTTGACGCTGACTGCATTACGAATAAATGTATACCCTCACCCAGCTTTTGCTGTGTGACCTTTATTTGTAGTCTCTAGTATCAAATATTTGTCCACACCTGGGAGCTTCATTTGCATGCTTTACTTGTGTTGTTGCCCAGACAAGATGGACCCTGAATCTGTCCTGCCATCACAATACTTCAGCAATAACGATCGAACTGGTGGTCATTCCTGGGGATTAACGACCGTGTGAGTGGGCTGGTTGACACACGGTCGTTAAGACCCAGGAAACAACCGTCAGTGAGGTTATCGCTATTATAAGGATAATTAAATGGTATCATGTTCAAATAACTTGAAAATCAACTTGCAATTTATGTTTTAGGCGTCCATAGGTTGTGGAGCGAGTACGTGACTTATTGACATACTGTAAGTCTTGGTGCTGCGCCTCCGTCACAGCATGATGATGTGTGTATAGGTCTGCAGTGCGCCTGTAAACAAATGTGACCACATTGTTTACTAGAGTTCAATCATTCCTCAGTTACAGAAATGGATGCTCTAACATTAAGTTTTATTTTCCTCCTGGGCAATGCCTTTCATTTTTTTTTTTGGGGGGGGGCACTTTTTGTTTAGGGGCACATATGTCAGTGAAACTGATGTTTGCTGCTATGCTGCCAATATCTTTAACCTTCTGGGAGGTGGGGAGCCGAGGGCTGAATTCACGTGTAGTCAAACTTTCTCACAGTGGAGGATTATTTTGTGGCTTTGCCCACAGTAACTGCGTTTGCAGTTAACTTTTTGTGCTTGTGTGGTTTTCTTTTTTTGCAGCAGCTTTCCTTTCACTAGCCATGGCTTTGACAGCATAATGCAGACATCACCCCTTTCTTATTTTTTATGTCCCTTTTTCATTCGGTATGGGCCCGCTCTACTTTGCCGTGCTTTCACTTCTGATTACCTGTGTTGTGCTGAGGGACGGAAACACCGTGACTGTCAAAGCACAATTTCTACGGTCACTGATCTGCTGTGCACCTGATCTACTCTGGGGTGCTGTCAGTTTTGCTTACCCATGCATTGCTGTGAGGGACGGAATAGCTGTGACTCACACTGGAGTTCTCGGCACCGTGGATAAATCTTCAGCACATGTGAGGTGGTCTCTCATGTGGCTAGCACATCTGGATCGGTCATTAACTGGATGTTAATGATCGATCCAGTAGTGAATCATGGACCACCATCAGATCAGGAATAATTAATTAGCCTTATATGATATGTTACTAACAGTAATAACATGTAGGTCCCTTTGTACCAAGAGCAGCCAAATGTGTGCCAAAAACACTTATGTGGGCAAAGATCCCCTGCACTTACAGAAGTCTGCACTAGGGATGTCATCTACAGCTCCTGGCCTCTCCATTACATATGCAGGTCAATGCACGGAGGGGCCAGGAGCGTAGTGAGGCAGAGATGGACCAGACAGCAGACATCCAATCAGGTGGCCTGGCCTGGTGCTTGAGTGGATCCCCTGCTCCAAATGGAGTAGGGAACTATGGGATATGCAGTCATCCAAGGACTGCTGTATGCCTTAAAAGAGAACATTCTATTTAAAAAATGTTTAAAAACTTTAGGACACTATATCCTGCCCTCCAAACCAGGTCTTAGGCAGGGGGTCACCTGCACCAGTTAGGATCAGGCATTGGGAAGGTCTGGGTGTGCAGAGGGACACTCAGGCAGAGGACATCCAAACATTACTGCAGCTCCCTATCTCACATAATTCTGCCACCCTCTGCACCCCTCTACATGACAGATTTCCTTTTGGGTTACTCTACAAATGCATGTCTTTGGTACAACACCCACCCTGACCCATACGCACAAGTAAGTGCTCGGATCAGTTTGGGAAAGGTCTCTGGGAACCCACTGAGGGCTGTCAATGCATAAAGATCTTTTCACATGCATACTGGGATATCTGGGCTCCCACTGCCTCACTACATGGATGGGAAAGTCCTCCATGGACTTCAGTGGATTGGATCTTAGGGCCCGTTCCTCAAAAGCTCCCCAGATTCATGCAAATCAAGCTCATTGGAGGTGCAGTGACCCACACCTGTAGGAGCCAGTGAGTCTGCCAACATTTATGATACCCTGCCCTCCAGAAGCCATGCACAGAGTACCATTTGGAGGCACATGGGTGAGTCTGAAGGAGGTGCTGTGCCAGACTTTGGGCATATAATCACATGCCTGTGCTAGCTTTCTACAAGATCCCATTCCCTGCATGGGGCAGGGGCTGGCAGGATACAGCAGTGCTCCCTGGACTGCTGTATCCCCACTGGCCATAGAGTAATTTTCAAATTTACACCAGCTGGTGTCAGTACAGCCCCCAGCCCTCTATGGAGACTCCACGGGTTTAGGAAGGTGTTCCATCTGCTTATCAGGTGGTGGTGGGTATCCTGTACCTGGGTGTAGCCACTATTGCAGCCCTTAGGGATGTGTATCCTCAGCCTCCTCCTCCTCCTCCTCCAGCCCTTTGTAATTCATAGATTATACTGTGAATGGAGCCCTTGGAAATTTCACAAGTCTGCACCCCGCGAGATATTTCGCAGAATGGTGGAATTTTGCAAAACATTTTGTGCGACAAAATTGCTGATTTCACCGGCAAAATTTTATTTCACAACATCTCTAATTGTATTACACTGTCTCTGAATTTGTAATCCCTTTGTTGTATTTGTGCCCCCTGTCCTCAGGTTGCACCTGGAAATGAGCTTCTGCACCGTATGCCTTTCCCAGTTATCAAATTTTAAACAAACAAAATAAATGTCCTGCTTTGTGAGTGTCCCAGAGTGCCCCACAGGTATGCACCATGCATGAAGGGCCACTCCATGATTTTTCCCAGCTCTATTCCTTCGGGGCCCAGTGGGCTTACCCGGTTAACAAAATTTAATAAATAAAACGTAAAAGGGCTGGGACCCTTCTTTGGATTGAACTTGTAACCATATTGTGTTTGGCTACTTGAGAGTTATATGCAGGGGCTCCACAACGTCAGACTTTGAACATGTCCTTGATTTAAATGAAGCCAGTTTTATGGTGAAAAAATAAAAAATAAAGAAAACCTTGAAACATTTTGGAAAATAATAAGATATTCTTGAGTGATTACACATGCCATTTCTAAATTAATTATATTAACTGACATTGTTTATTTAGTTAAAATTAGAATCAAACTAATGGCAGGATGCCCCACATTTAAGTAGAAAAAATTCATTTTTTTACTGAAAAATACATTTGTTGAAGTTTTTGTTTTGTTATTAATGTGAGAAAGCAATCCACTGGGTGTATACGTTTGTCCCGTACTGTAGGCAGCCGTGGCATGCAAGGATGTAGCAATTTTATTTGTTTTGATAAAGCCAGGCTATGTAGTGGGCACCCCATAGATATAGGAAAACCAAAGCTTGACTGCTGGCAGATGGATGCTGTTTTGGAAAAAGTTGCTTCTGGGAATTTATGACCACAAACTATAACCACTAGCTCAACTGGGGTTCTGCTTGTAAGAAAATGAATGTATCATTTCAGTTTGCGAACATGAGGTATGACTAATTTCTGTTTGCAAGAACCAGTTTATCTATATGATTGAAAGACAGATGTTTACTGAGATATAGCCAAGGTCAAGTATAAAAACAGATGGCATGGGTCTGAGAGGGGAGACAGTGGTTGGTCTGTAGGCTGGTTTTGTATATGAGACAGTGGGTGGGAAGTTACCAATGTTTTCAGAAACTCTGAAAGGTCAAGGAATGTTTTGGCAATGTACTAAAAGAATGGACAGTTTCTTAGTTTCCACCTAAGACAGTACCTAGCATGGAAGCTAAGTTTTGAGTTGCAGTATGATCACCTTTTTCTTTCTGCATGTTTTTTTTTTCCTGTGTGACCCCCCTCAATTTTGGGGTTTACCCTAATGACTTCCTCGGCTCCTTAATACCCACTGTCAGGCTGGTGTCCTGTCTTGAGTAGTTATGTTCACTTGTGTGAGAGTACACTATTGAGCCTCTGCAACTTTCCTTTTAAGAGAATAGCTAATCTGTGTTAAGAAAATGGGCTGAGCTGGGTCTGAGTGATTCAGGGCTTGTGACTGGCAAGGCATTGATCTGTTTTGCTTCACTCTGCAGTCGCTACTTGAGCTGAGGGAGCCTGTGTAAGATGTGTGCTTATTTACTGTTTGTGCATTGTTGCATTTGAAATAGAGAAGTTTGTCTGACCAGCTTTGTTTGCATCTCTTTCATTTGGATGGGAACCGCCATGTTAGGTCTGGGACTTCCAGTAATTGGACCAATAGAACCACTGGGGACCTAAAAATGGATCCAAACCCCAGTGTTCTGTGGGAAGGAAATTCTGTAATATTTAAGTTTTTCAGTTGGCACCAGTTTAGCCTGGAATGGGAGCCCTAACTGTAACTGACAGCTCCTTCAGTCAACTGCACTCCTGGATTTTATGTAACCCCTAGGAGGCACTTTTGCAATGGCTACTACCCCGCCTGTGCGGCTAGTAGCAGGTTAAGGGGCCTCAGTTCTGAAATGGGTGCCTCCGCCCAGAGGTCAGGGTTGGTAGTGGTCAAATGAACCTGGGCACAGCCCTCCAGGACACTGTAACCCCCCTCTTTCCCGTCTAGTGGCCTGAGCAATATACGACAATCACTTTCACAATACCCCTGGTACACCACACAAGTACCCACACTGTTTGCACCTCCCACTAGGGCTGGTTCCTCTGGCTCCACACTGGGGACCCCCCTGTAAAACAAAGTTATGCACAGCAAATAGCAACAGTACAGTACTCTTGGCACAAACTGGAACTACAGTCAGGTTAAATGCAGCAAAAAAGTCAGATCTGATTTATTCAGAGGACTTGAACAAGGAGTGGGAGTAATCAGGTTGATTGGCTTAAGGGCTATATTAATCAAACAGTTATGCATGCGCTTTAAGTCCTCACACAGTCACACACTCTGGGTACCCAGGTAGGAAAATGGTGGGCTAGTCAGGAACGTTGCAGCTGGTTGGGGCTCTGTGATGGAAGAAATCAACATGCACAACACACACGCTACTTGTAATCCAGAGTCAGAGGGCTCAGATCATGAAAGAAAAAGCAACAATACAATCAGATGACAACTCTTTAGATTTAGCTGTTGTTACAGGGAGCTACCCTGATATTTGCTCAAAATACCCAACACTGGACACAGGCAGAATGAAATCGAGACTGCAGGTTGTTGAGCTGGAGTGCCTGGAGAAGCAGGGCCCACATGAATCACTGAGGCGTCGTTCCTGTTCAAGTGTTGAGCAGGGAGCTGATCCCCAGGCGGGTCTCTCATTGATGGCTTTCTCTGTGCAGTGGGTAGCTGAGCTGGGCTAGTGTGGCAAGGCCCAGGCCCAATGGAGATGATTTTGGATTCAGTCCATGGGGCTGGATGCGGCTTCCATCAAGCAGAATACAGTTCAAACCACAGTGGGGAATCAAATCATGACCCACTAGCAGCACACAGCACATTTACACCTAAGGAAATTCTAATGCAGCTTCCAGCAAGCAGAATACAATTTAAGCCACAGTGGAGAACCAAATCACGACCCACTATAAGCACACAACACATTCACATGTAAGGAAATTCCACTGTACAAGGGAGAAGGCTCTCCAGTCGCAATTACAGAGTCTCTGGACAACCCAGGAGTTCAGAGGTGGCTGGAAGTCCAGACAGGCCGATCGCATTCAGCAAATCTTTGGTCTTCTTCAGGTAGGAGCCTGGTCACAATTCAGTGGCTTACTTCGCTCTCCAAATTCGGATTCAGTCTGAAAAAGGCACAAGTTCCCTCTCAGGGACAGCAGGCAGGCATGCAGGCCAAAACTCCGGCCTTTCCACAGCTCTCAAACGTGAATCCACTATGGATTGCTGCTTGAACTACCTCAAGCTGTTACTTCTTCACTTCCCAACTTAGATAGAACTGAAACTGCAAGCAGTTTGGGACTTTTCCCAAGATCCAAAAGGTTCAGTTGGCTGATCTGTCTGTCAATCACAACCAGGGCTCCCCCTCCAGGTTATTTTAGGCGAAAAAAGCCCAAAACTACAATTCCTACAAGTTTTGACCCCGCCAAGCCCCTGTAGGCAGCCTCCATTTTAGAGTCCCAAATGTACTGATTGGCCCATTTCAGCAGTTCAGGACCAAGATAATGGAAACAAACAGAACTGTCCATGCTGCAAAGCAGGCAGGTTAGGACAAACTGCAATATTATTACTACTCTAACAAACGATCAGCAAACAAGCACATCTTCTAACAGAGCTCCCTTTTAGATTAATTATGACTGTAATCTAGGCAGCTCTTAAAGAGACAATACACACAGGCTATTTAGGCACTCTCTGGCAATCACATTTAAACTACAGAAATGCAGGACACCAGCCTAGCAGTGAGCATTTAGACAAGCTCAAGGAAGACTTTTCAGGAACCCCCATTTGTAAGGGGGTTACATTTATAAGGGAAATCCCCAGTGGGACAAGAGACAGTGAATCAGTTAGAGTTGGAGGTTGATGTGTGAACAACTCGAGCTTTCGAGCAGCTGTTTCCTGAAGGAGCATAAGGGAATTGGCAGGAAGAGGCCCAACTTGCCTCTCTGCCACCTTTCTCCTGCTTGAGACTGCCTATAGCAGAAGTTGGACTTGTATGATTCCATCATAGAAGAAAAGAAGAAGTTTGTTAGTGCTTCTTGTGATTTGGACCAAAGACTTGCTCCCGAAAAGATCGTCCCAGCTTGTGTGCGAAACATACTCTGATCGGAAGGCTTGCTCAGTAAAGCTGCTGAATTGCAATTGGACTATTTCCAAACTGTATCCTGAGGTAGCTGTTTATTTGGAATGTGCTGAATGTGTTACTTGGGTCTAGATCTGCTTACCCATGGCCAAGCCTGTTATGCCAGCAGGAGGCTTCACCAGCAGAGGATCACGAACTTTGCCAGACTGCTCCTCCCACCTGGGCCTTGCCAATTCAGCCTGGGCTGCTACTTCTGCACCAGAGACTGTTTCAGTGAGAGACCAGTTTGAGAATCCAGTCCCTGCACAGCAACAACACGCAGGTTGCGGCCACCTGGAGGAAAGGCTGTGAAGAGGAGGAGGTGTGTCATGTCGGTCCTGTTTTTCCATGCCCATCAGTCATCACCACGAGGTCTCTATATCACCTGCCTTGCAGCAGATTCCTGGTAGTGTGAGTATAATCAGTGTAGCTCCCTGCAACGAGTGTTTAAATAATCTGTGGTACCATCTAATTGTTTCAGTTTCTTGGGTTTACTGACTGAGCTAACCAGCTGGGATTATAAATAATCTAGTTGTTTTGCATGTTGACTGCTTTTCTTTCCACCAAGGTCCTCAACATCAGCTGCAATGCTGGCTGCCCCTGGGCAACACCTCTGGCTAGCCAGACTTACCATCCTGGGTACCCAGTGTTGTGTGACTGTCAGTTTGGGACAGAGAGTGCATGCAATAACTGAATCTAATCAGATTGCCAATAGAGCTGGGCGAAGTGGCCCCAATTCGCTCCACGAAGTGATTCACGGAATGAAGGTGAATTTGTGGAGTGTTCCGCAACACAAAGTGGAATACTTCGTGTTATTGTGGGTAACGCGAAGTCCATTGAAAACAATGACTTCGTATTACTCCACCTTCCCAAACCACTACTCCACCAATTCTTAAGGCGAAGTACATTGAAAACAATGTCCTTCACCTCACTTCGCCTTGTTTTTAAGCTCCAGAAGCGAATTTTGCAGTGATTCATGGGATTTCAGGTCACATGGGCTCTAGATTGTTCTGCACAGCCTCAGTTTGGGGTAGTGTGTGTAGGAAGCTGTAGGAAACAATCTGCTGTGAGAGCTCTCTGCAATTCAAACTTTCTAAAAATGGTTAAAAAAGCCTTTCTGAGTAATTTTTTTTGCTGAAACTTTAGTGCATCGATTATAGGAAACCCTCCTGTGCTCATATCATCGAGTGTTTATTGTTTGTATGTGGATTTTGAATGTTAATGTACAACATTCAGTCTGTGTACTGAGAGACAGTGGAAGTGTGCTTTGGGGGAGGGGCATATCTGTGGTGTAGGTAGATTAACTTGGAGAAAAAGACAGTGCTTTCTGTTTTGGTGATATTTTTCTTATATAACTGTGTTAATGTACACTCAGTAATATTTTTAATAATTCTTGCCATTTTTTTGCTGATTGTTGTGGTTCAGCAGTGCATAATTTTAGTTTGTTTAAAATATGTGGTTATATTACTGAAATTTTCAATTTGCTATGCATTACTTAGTGTGTGTGTGAGTAAGTGTGTAACGTGTGTCATCAAATCAGACACCTTTTATTGTGGCACATAATAATTTTAGCAATGTGAACCTGCTATCCACTGCAGCTGTGTGATTTCTGTACTTCTTTGTGGTATCTTTACTGGTACTAGTACTAGTGACTGTTACTGCAGCAGTGCAGTACACTCCCCTGCCCCTGCAGCCTGCCCCAACCGGCAAAGGTATTCTTTTCCAGATTCGAATTTCTGATGGTGAGCACTGCTTAGGTGTTGTGCCTTTGTGTCTGCATCTCTTCAGTACACAGTGCAATCTTAATCTGTCTGTGCATTTGCATCTCTTTAGGGCCCAATCTTCATCTGTAACTTAAATCACAGTAGTTTCTTTGGCTTCCCTTCAGAGTACTGGATAGGTGTAGTGCATAATTCTGCATGAACATTTTACTCATTAATATGCGTTTTTAAGTCAGGACCATCATCACGAGTCACTCATGATACAAATCACGTTCTTCGTCATCATGGTCACAAATACAGTCACAAATCACGATTCATGATCATGTCATGAATCACGACATTAATTTTTTTTACTAGTTACTTGGATGTATTGTAAGCATGTTTTGTAGTATCTCCAGGCTTCACCACCCCGCCATTGGACTCATGATGAGTGTTTTTAAGCCAGGGGGTTTGTGCTACAGCTCATCTGGGAAGAACAGCCATAGGCATTCGCATTCCCAATACAGTTCCATATTGGTTATCTCACACCGTTGACACCGAATCACGTTCTTCATCATCACAGTCACAAATGCGGTCACAAATCACGATTCATGGTCACGTCACGAATCACAACATAAATTTTTTTACTAGTTACTTGGATGTATTGTAAGCATGTTTTGTAGCATCTCTCCAGGCTTCACCACTCCACCATTGTACTCATTAATAAGTGTTTTTAAGTCTGGGAGTTTTGTGCTACAGCTCATCGGGGAAGTACAGCCATAGGCATTCGCATTCCTTCCCGTACAGCATGCGAGTTACAGTACTGTAAGTAGTGGTGGGCGAAGTGGCCCCCAATTTGCTCTGTGAAGTGATTCACTGAGTAACGTGGAATACACGGAGAACTCCACAATGTGAAGCGGAGTACTTTGCTTCATAATGAAGAACCCGAAGTCCATTGAAACCAATGACTGCGTTATTCTGCTTTCCCCAAACCACTGCTCCACCAATTTTAAGGTGAAGTACATCGAAATCAATGTACTTCACCTCACTTCGCCGTATAATTGAGCTCCAAATGAAATTCTGCAGTTATTCATGGGATTGCAGGTCACATGGGCTCTAGATTGTTCAGCACAGCCTCAGTTCTGGCCTGGGTACTGTGTGTGTAGTTGTAGCTGGAGACAACTTGCTCTCAGAGCTCTGCAATTCAGAACCTCTAAAAGCTGTTTAAAATACTTTTTGTTTGCTCAAAATTTAGTACGTCGATTGTAGGAAACCCTTCTGTGCTCATATCATTGAGTGTTTATTGTTGTGTGTGGATTTTGAATGTTAATTTAGAACAGTCATTCTGTGTACTGTGAAGTGTGCTTTGGGGGAGGGGCATATTTGTGGTGTAGGTAGATTAACTGGGAGAAAAAGGCAGTCTTTCTGTTTTGTTTTTTTCTTGTATAACTGTGTTAATGTACACACAGTAATATTTTCAGTAATTCTTGACTTTTTTTGCTGATTGTTGGGGTGCAGCAGTGTATCATTTGTCTGTTTAAAACATTTGATTATATTACTAAAGGTTTTCAATTTGCTGTGCATTACTTGAGTGTGCGTGTGAGTGTGTGTGCTATGCATGCCATTAAATCAGTCACCTTTTATTGTGTTACAGAGTAATTGCAGCAGTGTGAACCTGCTATCCACAGCACCTGCATTAATTTTTTATACTGCTTTGTGGTATCTTTACTGTTAGTGAATTGTTACTGCCATGCACTAATCCCCCAACTGGCAAAATGTATTCCTTTCCAGATTTGGATTTGTGACTTGTGAGCACTGGTTAGGTGTTGTTGTGCCTTTTTTGTATGCATCCCTTGAGTGTGCAGCACAATCTTAATCTGTCTGTGCATTTGCATGGCACTATTAATTCTGGGAGACTGCATTTCTTGTTACACTCTCATTTCACTTTGTCAGCACTGGGGAATTTTCTGGACACAAGACAGTAGCATTTTGGGGATGCTCATTAATTCTGGTGACTCTGTGTTGACCTGACCAATCCGTGCATGACTGAGTGTGCCACTAATTCTGGGAGACTTTGCATTTCTTGTTACACTCTCATTTCACTTCACCAGCACTGGGGAGTTTTCTGGACATAAGACAGTAGCACTTTGAGGACGCACATTAATTCTGGTGACTGTGTGGGTGGGATGCTGCCAATATTGTTGTCACTCCGCCTTACTTCACGTTTAAGGTGGAATGACAATGCAAAGTAATAATAACAAGGTGAAGTGAGCCTTCCTGGGTACCACGAAGGAAAGTACACCGCGGCGGCCACTTTGTGTCCACTTCGCCGGCGGATTTTAAAGTCACTGCATCTCTAATTGCCAGTCATTTCACTAATTCATGTCCCTTCCTTGTTCATTGCCCCTAAATAACTTGATTGTCTTTCTTCATGTTATCCTGGCTAGCGTGCATATTATTGGCTGGATTACTGTGTTGAGCATGGGCTGTTGTACTGCTAACCTTGCTTTACAGGGGATCTCCGGAAAGCTGCTGCAAATCTAAGCCTGGTGGTAAGTGTGAAGCGTGTGTGCATATTATTACTCTTCCATACTGCCTGTGAAATTTACTACTGTATCAGGTACTAGGAGGGTTGGTGGGGGGAGGGTTATAGCTTCCCAGAGTGCTATACCAGAACAGACAAGCATCCCCAATATCATTACTTTGGGTGGAGGCACCTTATTAGTGATCTCAGGCCCATCAACCTGTGTATAGCCATAAAGGCAGGGGTAGTAGCCCCTAGAATAGTGCTGCCTAGGGGTTACACCTGTAAGCACTTTTGTTTTCATTGTTTTCATTCTTGCCAGTGCTTAATGTAGCCTTCTATTTATTATTATACAATGGCAAGAAAAAATACTAGCCTCTCATTGGTCAAACTGGGACTGGACCCATGATGTTATCCCAGTACAACATCACGGGTCTAGTCCCAGCACACAGATGACCGCATGTACCTATTTTAAATCACTACACACTGCCCACAATGAGTGATCCCTCTTTCTTTAGTCAGCCCGTTTCCCCCACTCGCAACCTGCCTCCCTTACTCCCGGCACCTTCATCATAAAACTAAAAATCTCCAAAACATAAAAACATCTCCAACCCCGAAACGTACCATTTTATATTGGTACAGCTGTTTCCTGACCATCTTTAACTGCCATTCAGATTCTGCCTTCACATCAGCGCTCTTCCGCTTACAGCGCATACAGCCTCGCGCAGTAACTCCGAGACCTGAGCTTCACAGCAACCAGTTTTCCCGTACAAATCTCTCGCTCCCGTACACAAATTAAAACCATTACAGAATCCTCAGTTCAATCTGCTACTCCCCCCGTCTAACCGCACTGCTCAATGCATTCCTCGTTGACAACCCTACACACACACACAGTAATGGCAAGTGTGAGACCATGCCTTAGTGTGTCTTACCTGATCATTGCCACTTCTTGCTTTTAACATTGCAGGACCGACAGATGGGGAAAGACTTAAAATAAAAAATGAAAGCTGAAAAAAAAACACTGGACTTGACAGTACACCTCAGCAAAGTAATGACACAAAAGAAACGAACAACGCATAAAGATTCAGGTGCAGACTCGGGACTGCAGAGCCACAGATAAACAGGGCAGCTCCACCTACTGGCAAGAAATCGGTACTATTTTTTTAAACAGTACACCTCCTCATAAACAAAAAGAAATAAACAGCAAACAAACTAGTTTTAAACATATTTCTTCATCATTTTTTTTTTTTTTTGACTCATGAGCCATAGTATAATAGCAATAATGCACTCCAGGGTGTGTGTTGTGCTGGGATAACGTCACTTCTGGGGTGATTAGTCGCACTCTGCCGGCGGCCTCTTGCCTAATCACCCCAGGCGTGACGTTATCCCAGCACAACACACACTCGGTCGTGCATTATTGCTTAATTGTTGACTGATTGGTGGTGCCTTTTAAAGACACAGTTGTTGTGAACCTCTGAGTTAGCTGTGTTCCCAAAGGGACACACCAACATACTGTAATCAATTTGTGAAACAGAATCCTTCCTGATACTGGAACTGATTTGAGAAATGTTTTGATAAGACAAACCCACACTCCACCTAGGGGTCCTGCAGCCTGCCTTGTCTTGATACAGGGGACTAGTTACTGGACTCGAAGGGTCCAGTTGTCCAGGTCATCCCACCTTTGTAGAGAGTGGAGCCTAGGCACAGGGCACTGTTTGGAAACA
Source organism: Neoceratodus forsteri (assembly GCA_016271365.2). Classification (NCBI taxonomy): domain Eukaryota; kingdom Metazoa; phylum Chordata; order Ceratodontiformes; family Ceratodontidae; genus Neoceratodus; species Neoceratodus forsteri. The sequence goes on along the minus strand of CM057458.1, from coordinate 20,813,720 downwards.
ATAAGGCGGAGGTCTGTAGCAGCAGGTTCAAGAAGGGTGCTGGCTGGGGCAGGGCAGGGGTTTGTCACAGTGGCACACTTTGATTTTTGTGGAAGCCTGTATTTAAAAATAAAGCCTGTTCTGTTCTATCCAGTGGTACTGTCAACCGTTCTGACTGTGAGATAATGGTTCACATTTCTGCCCTTCTTTCTACCCCCCGTGAGTGCAATAATGCTGAGATGGTTCCCCTACTAATGTTGTCTGGTCCAGTTTTTTCAAGTGTGTTCTCTGCTGTGAGTGTGCTGGACTGTTACTGGCACAGGCATGCCTACTGTTCCTACAGCCTCACTGATGCCGACCTGTGCAGTCTCGCTGGAGCATTACTGACGTGGGCTTCCCACTCCGCTGGATCATTATCGACATGGACTTCTTGCTCCTGTTGATTGTCACTGATGATGTTGATTTGTTACATTTAGGAGGTATTTCAAGGGTGTCGATTTCAGTGACATAGATGTGAAGAGGGTTTATGCTGTGGTGCCAGATTCGGTGTTGGGGGAAGGGGGGGACAGGAGGCAGGACAGACATCATTGGTTTCTGGTGGAGAATTAATTTGATAAACCTCACTGTTACAGTGTGCTTGGGAGTGTAAGACTGTGCAAAAATGTTTTTGTAGTTAAAAGATAGATATTTGAGGAACACCGTTTTATAAAATGATGATTGTAATGGATTGCAATTCTAAGAGAGCAACAAGAATGCATGCTTTTGGTTTTTAAGTGTATTGATTTTTGGTATAGTAAACAGGATTTTTGCGGTAGAAAGCCAAGATCAGGCACTTGACCTTGCATTGCTAGGATTTTAATGTATCGTCTGGAGACTTGTCTCAGCCAATGATGTTTCTAGATTGCTTCTTGCCATTTCATAGAGTGTAGTAACATAGTAAGTTGGTAATTTAGGGTTGGAAGGGAATCTAGATCCATCATGTCTACCCGCACAATGTAACTTACTAACATATAAGATAATGTACGGCATCCCATACACAACAAGGCAGTTCTTCGCCTAAGTGTTCTCTATGATGGCTGATGACCTCGAGAGCCATGCTCAAGAGGTCCCTCTACCGTCACAGAAAACACAAGGGGGGAAAGTTGCCTAGTTGTTTGGGATGCCATACACTGTTCTTTATAGTGTACTGTGCCCAAAAACATAGAATCACTTATGTTTTAAAGTATGTGTCTGCCGCTGGAGACCGTACTCCTCCTCACTCCAGGCGACCTGACAGCTCATGCACCTGACTCACCAACTGCCCCTGTCCAATGAACAGGGCTGTTTGGGGGTGGTTGCATTGTGATGTAGGTACTAAACAGAATGAAAAGTCATTCTGCATTTATTGGTATCTCACAACTACAGCAGAATGACTTTTCTGAGTGTATGGAAATCCATACACAATTACATTCCACCATGCACTATATAGTAATTTATGGCTAGAAGGGACTCTCAGTCAGTCATGTCTGCCCACCTCAGTGTAACTCAGTAAAAGAGTCATTTAAGGTTGGAAGAGGCTCTAACTGAATCATGCCCACCCTTGCTGCTTCAAAGGCAGGGATGCATTAGGGGGTTGTACAAACATGTGCTAATTTCTAGGTATATCCCACCCCATCACAGCTCCATGCTATGGTATAACTCCATGTTACTGAACTGAGAAATTAGTTGCATCTTACTGCACCTTCCTTTTTGCTTACTATTATGGCTAAGTCTGTTCAGGTGCAGTAGGTGCTTAAGAAGTTAAAAGATGTTATTATGGTTGGCAAAATGTAGAAACACAGGAAAGGTGTAAGAACTCTGTACTCTGATTTTAACCCTCTTGGTGGGTCCATCATCATGCCGTTTGCATGGCATGCTACAGGGCATCAACACTGATTTGATGCTATGAAGGTGAAGTAATTGCATATTTTACCCATAAAGAGCTATGCAGAAGCCTGTGTCAAAACTATTGCTAATGGCTGGTAACCCTGATAGGTCATACACTGAACATGAAATGGAGATGAATGTCAAAAACTAGATTAAAAAGTGAGCTGTGCTAACCATTCTGACACTGCAGGTACCTAATCCCCTGAGTAATGGCCATAAATAGATAGGAAGGGTGTAATGAGGTGGTGCTGTCAATGCCTTTGACGGAGTGTAGCTATAGTCTAAGTGCTAGTTATAATTACTAGCATCAATCAACTATTTTACAGTATGGTTAGGGTTGCATTTTGAGTTGATGAATAATGATCAAACAAAATCTTTATCTGGAATCTTTATCTGTCTGTATCGTGACTTTTTCTAATAATGTATGTGTAAGTAAAAGTGTTCAACTTCAGTAGCCAATCAGACCTGGGTATAAAGCAGGCTGGTTTGTGCCCAGTAGTTCATACCATGACCTGAAAGTGCTGAATAAGAAGCCTTGAATCATATATAAGCATTTCTATCCAGCTGTGTAGGTACCCACAAGGTGGATCAACTTGGGGGTCAGAAGATGGAACTCTTACCTGGCCAATAGTTAATGCAATCCATCACTTGTCATGGTCACTGTTTCACACCTTCCTCCACTGCAGTCAGACCTAGTACCACAAACACATAACCCCACCCAATCTGCAGTTCCACAACCTGTGTACTCCCACACTCACTGTGACCCCCTCTGCACATGGTCAGAGTTTTGTTTTCCCTGGCACTGCCCCATCCCCTCCCCATTTTTATGGCTGTGGAAGCAGCCTACAGCCATTCTGCATCTGCTCTAAAAATGAGTGGACCATGGCATGCTTTCATTGGAGTTTCAGAAGTATCCTTCCAAACCTCCAACAGAGCTTAAAACACTCCACCATGGTCGCTCACTGCAGAACTCAGTGGCACTATTTCATCCACTAGTTCCATGTTTCAGAGCAAAACTGTGCATGTGTGTTACGCCAGTGCTGCCATCTTGGGAATGGCATTATGCCATTCAACACAACTGTGCATGCATGAGTGCTGTGCATGTGCAGTTGCATCAATGGCGCCAATTCCTCGGTGCATTTTAAGCTCACCACAGCCTTATAGGCTCTGGCTAGAGCTTGTCTGGTGTAGGTTCCACCCCACCCACTACCTTCTCATTGCTGATTCCTGTTATCTAGTGGTGGTAGGGGGTGGAGGGGTTGTATATCAAGATATACCTTTTGTGTCCTTTGTGGCCAGCAGCTCAGGATGAACTTGTAGGGAGGTAGGGCATACCAATATGAAATGGAGCATAGGCTAAAATTACAGAACTGCAAATTAGGCAATACTGATACTAATTAGCAGTAAAAATACAAATTAGACAATACCAGTATGAATACCAATCAGGCAATGCAAAAATACACGTTAGGCAATACCAGTCCTAATTAAGCAAAATAAAAATACTAATTTAGCAATGCCAATAATAATTAGGCACTATAAAAATACAAAATAGTCAATACCAACATCAGTTAGGCAATGGAAAATAAAAATTAGGCAACACTAATACTAATTAGGCAATGAAAAATACAAATTAGGTTATGAGCGCAGTATCGCAGGAATTGGTAACGGACCCTGTCCTTTTTGATGTGTTCATTTGTGACATAATAGAAGGCATTAAGGGCAAGAATTGTCCTTCGCAGATGACAGAAGTTCGGAGCAAAGTTTGACAAGGAGTAAAGTAAAGGGGAACTCAAGGGGGTTCGGAGCAGGCAGGAGAAAGGGGCAAAGATCTTGCAGCTGTGCTTTATTGTAACAAAAATGCACGGTGATGAACATTTGGGAAAATATCTGCCATCACCTTGATCTTCTATGTCATCTATGTCATATATTATCTAAAGGAACCCAAGGGTGCAGTATGGAGTACTACACAAGGTACTGCAGTCCACACATCAGAAAGAACTGTGACAAAGTAGAAGCAGCACAGTGGAGGGCAAATACAAGGCTCCAGGGACTTGGGGTATGTTATACAAGGAGAGACTGCACGACATGGACATGTGCACCCTAAAAAGATAAGTGAAAGGAGAGCGGGGGTGAGCTACAGGGTTCAGGCACCAAAAAGCATAATGAATATATATAAAAAAAATGTACACGTACCTGCACAGAATAAACAGGTTGGACACGAAGGAAATGATTTTCTTTAGTTACAATAAAGATATGAAGGAATTCACTCTAAGCAGTGGGAAGAGTCAGAGAGATATCATATACACTTTTTCATGGCAAGAGTGATGGAACAAGCTACCAGAATGAGTGGTAAGGGCCAAATCAGGAAAGAGTTTCAAGAGAGATGGTACAGGCATTGGGCTTAGTCAGAAGAGGCAGGGCGGAGACTAAGTATTAAACCACCAGGGTCAGAGCAGAGCAGTTGGGTAGGGTAGACAGACTGGATGGCCAGTAGACTTTTATCTGCTGACATTGTCAGCTACATATGTATTACATATGTAGCTATGTAATTAGGCAATAAAAATGCAAAGCAGGCAGTACCAGGGCTAACTAGGCAATACCAAAATGCAAATTACTCAGTATTAATATTAATTAGGTGATAAATAAAAATTAGGAGATACAGATTAGGTTGTATACAAATCAGGCAATACCAGTCAGGCAATAAAACACAAATTGCGCAATAGCAATACTAATTAGGCAATAAAGAAATATAAATTGGACAATCCCAATGTGCAAAAGGAATAAAAACATACAACCTGGGTATTGCCAAGACTAATACGACAAGAAAAAATACAAGTTGGGTAATACTGGTACTAATTAAGCAATAAAAATACAAATTAGGCAATGCCAATACCAATTAGGCAATAAAATATAAATTAGGCAGTACAAATATGAATAAAACAAAACAAAAGCTACAGATTAAGCAATATATAGAATACAGATTAAGCAATACACAGTCCAGGTGTCAAAAGGAACAATAATGCAGCAGACAATATAGTGGCAGGGTAAAAAGCAGGGTAGACCACTCTGAGAACTACCCACAGAGACCACAACTGGGCACTTGGGAAACAGAGAAAGATAGACAATGATGGCAGAAAAAGACTAAAGGTCCATCTTGTCTGTCCAGAGTTTTCTGTCTGCCCTGGGACCTATTGTCCATCTGGGGTTTTATTCCTCCTGGTCCACCCCCCTGCTCTCCTCCCTACTGCTACTGACCTGAGCAACACTATACCTTGCACTCTGTCCCAGCCATGCTTTAAACCATTTCCAATCTTGGCATCCACCACCTCCACTGGCAGACTCTTCCATGGCTCCACCATCCTTTCCACAAAATAGTACTTTCTATAAACATTCCCCACACCAGTTTCCACTTGTGACCTTAGGTTCCTGGCTCTACTCTTGCAGAATTCCATACAGTTCACCTTGTTCATTCCCTTCAGGGACTTGAAGGCTTCTATTATATCCTCCCCTCTCACCTGGTCTTAAGTGAATGCATGTGCAGTGCCTTCATACGACCTTCAAAAGATCTGCCCTGTTGGCCCCTGAATCATCGAGATCACCCTGCGTTACACCTTCTACTGCCTATCCATGTCCTTCCTTAGGTGAAGACTCCAGAACCAAGCACAGTATTCCAGATGCGTTGTCACCAGTGGTGTATATAGAGATCTATATGAAGAGTGACCATTATACTAGTGTGGTAGCACCAGTATAGTTAGGGCTGCCCTACAGTTTCTTTGTTAAACCATCATTTTATGAAATTGTCTGAAATTTGGCAAGCATTGTCTAGTAGGCAAGGTCTCAATAACTGAAAAGTTGTGTGATGGCAGCTTGTGTAGTTTCTAAGATCTGCATATTTTGTTTTCCTGTAGACATGTAATTTTTTTTCCTGTACTGAACATAGGTTTTTAGTTTTGCTGTCATGAACAGCCTAGACGGTATAAAGTTTTTTTCTGAAACTTTCAGGGTAGAAGCGGGTTTTGCCTGGGTAGTGTCTTTTGAAGGTTTTGTGAAAAAATATTAAACAGCTCCAGAGTTTTAAGGATTTATAACTTTTTAGCTGTCTTTGAAGATGCTCAGTAGGGTTTTTTATTTATTTATACTTTTCTCTGCCTCCCCAAAGCTGGTATTTATTTATTTATTTGCTTTTGTTAACCGGGTAAGCACTCTAGACACCAGGTGCCTATTTTCAGGTGCGACCCGGGAGAGTTACAGGTGAGAACTTCATGCATAAACAGTAGAGGATACAAAATACATAGTAGAGATAGGCATTTCAGGGCAAGCATTCTCCGGGAGAGTTACAGGTGAGAACTTCATACGTAAGCAGTAGAGGGTACAAAATTAATAGACGAGATAGGCAGTTCAGGGCAAGCATTTACCGGGAGAGTTACAGGTGGGAACTTTGTACATGGGCAGTTGAGGATTCAAAAAATACATAGGAGAGACAGGCATGAAGGTGGTGCAAGTGTTACGTGCAGCGAACAATTGGGGTTATAGAGGAATGCACATGGGGAATAAACAGGGTAAGGCTATTCTAGTGGCAGTGCAAGGTTGGGAGGAGTTCACTCGTGAGCAGTTGAGGAGAAAGGTAGACAAACCCCTAACTTGTGAGGCGTTTCACCCTGGCTTTTTGGACGGAGGCGAGCGAAGCAAAACAAAAGGGGTGGTAGTAAGTGCCTGCAAAGAGGAGGGGGGCCCCATTACAAGGGGTCAGGGCAGGGATTTCTAGGTGGGGAGGGGGAAGAAGTGCAGGTGGGGCTGAGGCTAAGGTCCCCTCCGAACAGACTGGGGAGGGGGAGGGGCTGTGGAGAGGGCTACGGGGGGCAGGGACAGGGAAGAGGATTTCAGGAAGCGCCAGAGGAAGCTTTGAAGCCGGGATGTGAGGAGGAGCCCTAACTTGCTCAGGAGTGAGTTCCAAAGTTTGGGAGCATAGGACGTGGAAGGACCGATCTCCTGCAGTGGTCCTGGTCCTTGGAACCACGATTCCTGGGATGTCCCAGATCTTAGGTGGTAGGATGGTGGACCCGAGTTTGAGGGAAGGGGCTAGGGCAGGGGTGTTGGAGCGAAGAATGTTGTCACGAAATACCTAGAACGAGAGGAATGGTGCTTCTCTGGAGGAAGCCAATCCAGGCGGTTGTAAAGGTCCAGCGGTGAGTAAGGGAGGCGGAGAGTGAGGCGGCAAACATTATTGTAAGCTATGTCCCATTTGAAAGGCTGGATTTGGGAACTGGGGCCAAAATTCTGAGACCATAGCATAGTGAGGGGAGGAGGACTCCCCTGGCGAGGGCCAAGCGGGCGGCGGGGGTAAGACAGTTATTCGCTTGATAGGCAAGACCAAGTTTACAGTTAGTGGCCTTGCAGACATTGCGGATGTGTAAGGTAAGGTCCAGCTGCAGGTCAAGGGTGACGCCCAGGTATTTGGTGGAGGAAACCGACTCGAGGGGCGAGCCATCGGCCCCAAGGATCAACAGAGGGGCCAGGCAGGATTTGATTTTGTTTAGGGACCCAAACAGCATGGCTTGGGTTTTTTTGAGGTTGAGGGTGAGCCTGTGGTCCCCCAGCCAGGTTTGGATGCGTTCAAAGTCAGCGTTCAGTTGGGAGTTAATTATGGAGATGTCTCGAGAGCTGGTCAGGAGGACGAGGTCATCCGCGCACAGGGTGGTGTGGGAATGGGTAGTGACAGATGGTAGGGAGTTGATGAACAGCGAGAATAGAGTTGGGCCAAGGACGGACCCTTGGGGAACCTCACAGGGGACTGGAGAGAGTTTGGAGAAGGTCTGATTAAAGTTGGTGGTAGGTGGCTTCAGCCCTCCCTTGGAGGACCTCGTCCTCCGAGCCCAACCATCCCCCACTCAGTCATACCCTATAGCTTCCCCGCAGATTACCCTACAAAGTGGGGCCAAGTTTAGGAGTGCTGACTTATTCCCCCCCAGAGCACAATCCAGAATTTGGGGTGGCTTATTGCGGGGGGGGGTGCATCGTGCCATCATGGAGCCTGAGAGCTCCCATTTTTTCTGCCTGTTTCTTGCTCCCCAGGCCCACGAACATTCAATGGGTGGACCGGCTGGGCTACACCTCTGCAGAGGCAGCCTATGCCCTGGACATGGGGTTCCTCCCCATTCTGGTGGCGTGCATGTGCTGGCACCCAGCCATTGCTGGGTGTCAGGCAACAGTGTGCTGCACTGTCCTGCCTCCCCGAGGAAAGAGAGCTGTCTATGGATGCTCAATTCTTCCTCACCCCTGCTGACCCCTGAGCAACCCGAGTCTGTTCCTGAACCCAGGTCACTAGTGTAACGTGATGTGTGGCATCCAGTGCCTCAACCCTCAGTGCCAGCAGGCTGGCCCCAGTAGGGTTTTTTTTATAACCTTCAGATACAACATGAAAAATTTAGTGTCACAAGACCGTTTGGGATTTTTCATCACTTTCTTCTCACAACATAAAAAAATGTTTTCAGGTCAGGACTCATGACGGTCGCCACTTATTTTTCCCCCAAACTAAAAAACATGGGAGATACATAAAAATGGTGTATTGTTAAAAAACAAACACATGAACCTCACTGAACAGGACCTTTTAGCTAGATCCTTGTGTTTATTTTTTAAAAACACCCTCCAGAAATATCGTTTTTGAGCACACCAAAATCCAGGGTGCCCAGCTTACAGAGAGTGAGAACAGCTGGACTTTCTTGATTTGTGAAGCCACAGCTGGAGTTGCACTAACGACTTCAGGTTAAGCAGTGAGCTAGCAATCACAATTTTTTTCTCACATCATCTATCTCTCTAATCTATTGATCGATCTATCTATCTATCTATCTATCTATCTATCTATCTATCTATCTATCTATCTTATCATCTATCTAGCTAACAGGATCTATCTATCTATCTATCTATCTATCTATCTATCTGTCTATCTATCTATCTATTTATCAACAGTATCTATCTATTGACAGTATCTATCTGTCTGTCTGTCTATCTATCTACAGACAGTATCTATCCAGCTATCTACAGTATCCATCTATCGACAGTATCTGTCCATCCGTCCATCCTTCCATCCATTCATCCATCTGTCTGTCTGTCTGTCTGTCTGTCTGTCTGTCTGTCTATCTGACCAAGGCAGGTAAACCTCACCTTGCACACTAGGTCATAAACATTACGCAAACTATGTACAGAGTCAGAACAAACAATAACAGTGACAGCGGAAGTTCACATTTTAACCACGTTACACACATAAATGCTATATGGCATATTGCAACAGAAGCAGGGAGGGGGGAGTCTCAGGGCCTGATTCTCAGAAGAATTAGATTGATGCAAGGGACTTGCATCATGAGAGTTTAATGCAAGTGGCGACTTGCGTCATAACTTGCATCAAATGAGATTCTGTTGAGCAGCTTGTGTCAAATCTAATGCAGTTGTGTTAAAGCCCCCTTGCAACAAGGCTGTGGCAAACAACCAGGTACACCAGGCCGCAAGGGTACCTGCACCATGGCGGGATTACAACATCCCCTTTTTGGGATTCTGCAAAACCCACCATGGAGGCAGCAAGAGGCACCATTTAGACCAGCCAGGAGGTAGTCTATGTGGTGTGCACCAGTGGGAGGGTATCAGTCAATGGTCTGCGGGGGCAGAAGGGTCAGGGAGGTGGCATAGGGGGAGTCAGGGGTCAGCTGGGTATCACTGTGAGTGATGTGGCACACAGTGGGGTGCATTTACAGTGTACCATATTGTAGTACAGTATACATCCCTGGTAGTTTAGTGGCTCTATCCCCCCACCCACTCATCCCCCAATGTATGCATTAACATTTTCCTGGTGGCTAGTGGTCCCACCCCCCACCCAATCATCCCCCAGTGTAAGTATAAATATTTCCTTGGTGGCTAGCAGTCCATCCTTCACCCAATCATTCATTCACATTTGAGTTAATATCTCCTTGGTGGTGTAGTAGATCCCCACCCCAACAGGTAGTGCCCCTCCACCCCACTCCCCCCATCCTGAAAGTAAGCTGCCAGTCAGCACAGCCCTCCTCTCTTCAACATGGCTGGCTGCCGACTGATCTCTCACTAAGTGCATGCTGTATACAGTATGCACTCAGTGAGAGCTCAGTCAGTGACCAGTCATAATGAAGAGAGGAGGGCTGTGTTGGCCACCGGCTCACATTGGAGATGGGGGGAGAGGTGAGGGCACTCATTTACTAGGGTAGAGGTCACAACAGCTGCAAGGAGAGTTAATTCATACGCGGATGGATTATTGGGTGAGTGAGGTGGGACTGCTAGCCACCATGGAAATATTAATACTTACCTGGGGATGAGTGGTGACAGGACCATCACCACCAGGGATGTATACCATACTACAATACAGTACACTGTACATGCACCCCACTGGGTGCCACATCACTCACAGTGATTCCCAGCTGACCCCCCAACTCCCCCTAAGCCACGTCCTGTGCCCCTTCTCCAACCATCCCCCTCCTGTCCAGCAGTTTCACACACACCACCACCACCATCCCAGCCCCTCTAGTGTTGTGCTAGGTGGGGTGGGGGTCATGATCCTTGCAGCAATTCCCATAGGAGTGCCAACTGTTTGGCACAGTGGGAGACGTGCAGCAAACCCGGGGAGTTTGGCACCAGGATCCTTTTTTTTATAGAATTGGGCTTAGGGTCCCTTGTGCACCCAGGGTTTATTGCAGCCCTAGATCAGAATACATTGCAGCGATCTAAGGGCTTTTTGAGAATTGGGCCCTCAGTGTCCAATGTGGGGATGGGGGCAAGCCATTAGGACAGAAGGAGTTCTCTTAAGGGGGAGTAAGAGAAAAAGGAAAGGGGGAGCACTGATATGGTGAAGGGGGAAGTGGGGGATGAGGAACTTCAGCCAATCCTCTGGCAGGAAGGAGAGAGGGGCACAGGCAGTGTTGGAACTATCACATTTCAGTGTTCCACCACAAATGCTCTGAATAGAGCCCAGGCTGATCTATATCAGTCTAGGGTGACAGAGGCAACGTGCAACAGTTGCTCATATGTGACTAGCAGAGTTAGGCTGGACAGGAATTCAATGAGGGTAGGGGCCTCCCTGAAATATGTCAGCAATAAGACACAATGGGGTGTGCATTAGACAGTTCTAATCCACGGCTAAGGGGATGTAGTGAAGCACGAGGCCACAGGCCGAGTGCATCCAGTCTGCTAGCCGTGCATTAGAACTGTCTAAATGCACATCCCCGGAGTGACTTATTGCGCTTATAAAATGGGCCTGTGTATTCTAAATGGGGGTTCTAGTTTTTAGACACATCTAATGCATGGCTAACAACCAATTAGATTGCTTGAAATCCTTTGCCCTTTTAATAATTTTAAATAAAAATAATTAATAAAGTGAACCAGGGTGCCCACTCCTGGTACCACTTGCCCAAACTCCTCCTCCTCCATCCCCCCCCAAAATCCTTAGGTAGTGACATTAGGGTGCACACCTCCAGTGCTGCCATAGAGTTTAGCTGACACTTCAGTGCCCAATCCCCAGTGTCGGACCCAATACAAATTATAAGCTTGCAAAACAAAACAAAACAAACAAACAAACAAAAAAAAAACAGTCCCTTGATGTCTTTTTTTATAACCTGTAGAAAAGAAAAAGATCCTTAAGTGATCTAACCCCCCAGACCCACACCCACCCCATGCAGACACCCCACTCAGCACCCACCACTCCACACACCTACACAAGCTCTCACTCACCTGAACATGTCCCATGATGTAGAGCTGCTCTCCGATCAAAAATACGTCTTGCTTCTGGAATCAGCTACTGTGATATGAAAAAAAGAAGGTGCAGTGAGTCCGGTTTAATATATTTCCATGGGGTTTTAACTTGTTCATAACTTTATTATATTTTAATATTTTTACACCAGATTGTCAACATGGCCCGTGTGGGACCCCACCTCCTGAACAAGGGTGGTGGAATTTTTCAAATCCATCCAAAAAGATGATTTTGTGGTCACTGTGAGAAATCACCTTTTGGATAGGATTTGAACATTTTCAGCTGCCTGGTTCATAAGAAGGCTATGTTGAAACTGTGGTGTAAAATATGTTTAAATTACCAAGTTATGCATGAACATTAAAATATTTCAATGTTCACTCATAAGTTTGCTAGTTTTTAAGATTTGTTGACCAAACTTTTAACATGGCCTTTTTGGGACCCCGCCTCATGAACATGGCAGCTGAAATTTTTCAAATCTGTCCTGAAAAGTGATTTTGCAGTCACTGCGTGAAATCACGGTTCAGGTAGGATTTGAACATTTTTACCTATCAGGTTCATGAGGTGGGTAATAGGAAGACTATTTTGAACATTTGGACTACAAATATTACAAAAAAACACACAACATGAAGGTACACTGAAATTTTTCAATGTTCGCTCATAATTTTGGTAATTTTCAATATTTTGACCCAAATTTTCAACATTGCCATTTTTTCACACCACCCCATGAATGTGACAGGAGACATTTTTCAGATCCTGGCCAAAATGTGTTTTTGCACTTGTGGAGTGAATCAACATTCAGCCAGTATTTTATAAATGACACCTGTCATGTTCAGAAGGGGGGTCATGTTGAAATTTTGGGGCGAAAATGTCACAAAAAATTTATGAAGTGATGTTGTTTGCAGGGATGGCTGTTGGCCCAGTGTGGACCATGCTGCCTTTCTGTGCCAGTAAACTGCATTCAGGTGCAAGCTTAGTGAGCTCACTGACTGGGAGGAGGCTGGGGGGAAGGTACAGTTGCATACGGCACTGGGCCCTGCTGCGGAGGGACAGAGCTATGTTCTGGTGCTCACGCGACACCTTGCGTTGGGCCAGGAGCCTTCCCCTCACAAAGGGTTGACATGCATGTCAAGGCCTGATGGGCTCATGCACTGCATCAGGATTATCCGCACTATCTTATTTACTTGGGGACTTGCATGAATGAGAATATGATTCCACTATCTGAAAAAGAAGAGACATTCATTGCAGAAAACTATGTTGATGCACATGTTAGGGCTAAAGAATGCAAAGTGCAGTAAGTCAGAAAATGAAACAATATTGTGGTTTTGGGTCCCTGAATCTTGACAAATCAGTGGTTGTGTCTTCCTTGGGGTTGCCAACCCTGATACCCACCCCTTTCCCTGAATAAACAAGGTCAGACATGGTCTCTGTTCTTCATGCAGGTCTCACAGGGCCATGCATGAAGAAAGCTATGACAGAGTCTGTTGGAAACATGTAGCAAGCCAAACATTTCTACCTCAAGTATGTGTGTGTGTGTATATATATATATATATATATATATATATATATATATACACAGTATATATATATATATATATATCTATATATATATCTATATGTATATAAATTGCAAAAAAACTGCATTAATGCTCTAGTTAGGATAAAGTCACAAAAGTAGAAATGTGGCATTAGGGTTTTCAAAGCTAACACCCACCACCTGCACACACCAACAGGCATCAGAGTGTGTTTTGGGTTGTTGGCTAATGCTCACCCCATTCCATAAGTAAATAAGCTGAGATGGGTACAGTATGGGAGAATGGGTGAGCATTATGGCCAACAACCCAAAGCACACCCAATGCCTGTTGGTGTGCAGGGTGGGTGTGAGGTGTTTGCTTTGAAAACCCTAACACCGCATTTCCTTACTTTTGTCACTTTATCCCCAACTAGAGCATTAATGCAGTGTTTTCAGTTTATTTCCTTACTTTCTGAGATAGTATAATCATGTCCTAATTTGCCTATAGGAGTGTAGGGCCCTCAGGGCCCTGCACTCCCATCCCTTCATAGATAAGTATATGTATGTATCTGTGGAAGCACAGGGCCATATGTGCCCTATGCTTCCATTTATAGGACAACAGTGACAAAATTATCAGCATAGCCAACTTATTACCCCACTTCATGTTCTCAGTACAGAAAGTTTTCAAATCCCAGCCAAAACATAATTCTGTGCAACTGCAATGCCATTCAGTGCCAAAGGTGCAAAACACATTTTGGCCAGTATTTGAAAACTGACAGCCATGACATACATGAGGTGGAGTAATAAGATGGCTATATTGAAAATCTGGGGTCAAAATATTGAAAATGTCTAAAGTTACAAGTGTGCATAGCGAAATTTAACTGAATGGTCATAACTTTAGAATTTTTTTATATTTTGACCCCAAATTTTCAACATAGTTTCTTATTACCTCACTTCATAAACCCCATGGCTGAAAATTTTCAAATCCATGGCAAAATGGCATTCTGTGCCACAGGTGTGAAAACACGTTTTAGACAGGTTGTGAAAAATTACGTACTATTCATGGGGTGGTGTGAAAAATTGGCTATGTTGAAAATTTGGAGTCAAAATATTGAAAATTGACCATAGTTATCTAGGTGCATAGAAAATTTTCAACGAACACAAATAACTCACCCATATTTAGGACTTTTTGCACCAAATTTTCAACATGGCCTTTTTGGGTCCCCACCTCATGAGTTTTGTTATTCGATTCTAAAAGGTGATTTTGTGCTGCAAATGTGAAATCAACTTCCGGGCCCAATTAATGAAATTACAGTGACAGTGCTCATGAGGTGTGGTCCCAAAAAGGCTATGTTGATGATTTGGTGAAAAAAGTCTTAAGAATGGCAAAGTTATGAACATAAGTTAAAAACGCCATTGAAATACATTATATGGCACTTAACCTAGATTCCTCAGTTCACGGTTCGACTTTGAAGAGTTCAGACATGTCTCAGTCCACAGAAGATGACAGTGTATGATGTCCGGAGGTAAGTATAGGGTAATAGGTGGTTGTGGGCTGGTGGGTGCTCAGTGGGAGGGTCAGAATGGGGGGGAGGTTGATGGCGGGGACGATGAGGGACCGCTTTCTTTTTTTCAGGTTTAAAATAAAAAAAGATGTTGGAGGGCTGTTTCCTTTTTACAAGTTACAAACTAAATGAATATTTAGGGACATTGGGAGTGGGCATCCCAGTGTGCCACACTGCTGGAGGGGGGGTAGGGGGCTTGTAATGCAGACACTGGGATTGGGCCCCCCGATGTCGGCAGATATTAACAAAATGGAATGAACAGCGGGGGGACATCTGACACTGGGAATGGGCACCCCAGTGTCAGATTAGATAAATAAATAAATAAATACATAAATAAATAAATAACGGGAATGGAGGGTGGGGGGTGCCACTGGACACCAGGGAAAGACATGAGGGGGGTTGCCAGTGCCACTAGGGACAGTGATCGGTGGGTGGGGGATGCCACTAGACACCAGGGATAAGGGTGGCTCACAGTTGAATCTGTAGCTGCCAGCACAAGTTCCAGCTGCAGCTGCAGAAGTCAAGAAAATCCCACTGTTCTCATACAGAGAACACGGGAAAGGTTTCCTCTCGCTAAGCTGGTCGCCCAGGATTTGACATGTCCTCTGCAAGTTTGGGGCAACAGTTCCTTTCCCTGTAGGCTGTAGGTGGGAGAAAAAAAAACAATGTTAAGTCTATGAACAAATTTAGTTTTTTTCTTAAAATGACACATGCAGATCTCAGAAACCACAAAAGTGCCGTCACAAAAATTTCCACACAGCAAAACTTTGCCTACTAGACAACACTTCAGTGTGCTTATGCAACTTGATATGATGTATGCTTGTGTGACTTAGATGCAATGTGGCTGTTCACCTCACTATCCATGGGATATAGCACCCTATAGGGGTATGACTGCAAGGAACCCTAGAGGAGGGTTCCACACCTGTAGGTGCCACGGGAATGATTCCCTTGGCTAAAGGTAGCTTAGGAAGTAGACCAAAAAGAATATCCCAAAGGGTGTCGAGCATCGAAGAGGCGAGAGATCAGAATATATAGACCAGAAATTAAGGTGATAGACACAGATGGGAAGGACAGGAGAAGAACGAGATATGATGAGGATGATGAATGAAAGGAAATCTGACAAGATGCAGAAGGGCGGACTTCCTAAGGAGAGAGGGAACAGCCAGGGCCACCATCCGACTACATCCAACAGCAGAACCTAACTACAGAACCTATGAAAGCACTAACCCTGTCTAATATTATGACCATCGGCATGGAGGAGAGGAAAAAAACCCTTTGAGGAGGAAACCTCTGGGGATCCAAGACCTAGGTCACCATCCCTCCAGGCTGAAGGACATTTTGGTCAGTGACTGCTCAGCTACTACAATTTAGAGTCGATATTAAAGGAAGAGGAAAAGATTTCAATTTAGATGAAGCTCTTGCTCTGGTCTTCTAACAGGAATGCTGTTGAGGGTTGTGAGCGATGTCTAGCTATGAATTCGGAATGGATGAGTGGAAGATTGAAATAAATATATGAAGTTCGCTGACAAAAGGAAGCTTAGAAGGTCATCATGAACTGCTGAATGGGAACAAAGGATGCAAAGATGAGAGACAAGGATGGCTGGGAGAAGCCTGCACCCTACGATGTGAGTAGAAGGCTATGCTGGAAGACAGAATGGTGAAGAACAGATGAACGATAAATGATGGTGAAGTGAAAACCTGGAAGGCCTGAATGGGTTAAGGTGAGGAATGAAATGGACGATGTACGATTATGAAATGAGGCCTATAAGGCCGGTATGGTTAAGGTGAAATATGAAATGGATGATGTACGATGATGGAGAGAAGCCTTGAATGCCAGAACGGTTAAAGTGAGGTATGAAATGGATGATGTACAATAATGCAGAGAAGCCTTGAAGGCCTGAATGGTGTAAGGTGAGGAATGAAATGGATGATGTACGATTATGAAATGAAGCGTTGAAGGCCAGTATAGTAAAGTAAAATATGAAATGGATGATGTACAATGATAGAGAGAAGCCTTGGAGGCTGGTATGGTGAAGGTAAGATATGAAAGGACGAAGTACAATAATCGAGTGAGCACCTACGGTATGGGTAGGGTATGTAAGAGGGCAAGTAGGGCATAGGAAGGATGAGGTTTGGCAATGTCAGAGGTTTGACATGGAATGTAAGATATACGAGATGAGTGGTCCAAAATGTAGGACTAGGGTAAGAGGAGGCTACGAATAGGTATGGTGATAGCAGGATAGGGAAACACCCCCAAAGAGAAAGCACAGGACAAGGAAGGAGAAGAGGCAAAGGGCATGAGTCAGAGATGTGAATGGCAGAGCAAAGCCCACAGCCAATAGTCGGAGTACGAGAAAGCACTAAGTATGATGGGAGGTAAAGTACAGGAAGGATAGAGTTTGGAAACGATGGAGGTTTGATAATGATGGAGACTGTATGGGGAAAGGTGAGGAACGTAAGCCAATGATTCAGGGAAGGCTCAGGTACAGATTAGTGTGCCAAAGGGGCGGCAGGCTGAGATGGGTACCCCAAAAAGAAAAGGGAGCAGCAGCAAGCCAGAAGAGGCACAGGGAAAGCTGGCAGACCACAGAGGCAGGGAAACAGGGGAGGTAGGAGAAGGAATGAAGGCAGCAGTAAAATCATAGCACTGGGCTTCAAAAATCATAGCAGATGGTCAGAAAATGGAGCACTTTCACAGGCTAAAAATTAAGATGACAGCAATGAGAAGGCCCCAAAGAGGTAGCGATAAGAAATGATTCAAGGAATGTAGTGCAATGAAGTAACAGCTCAAGTGCCCAGAAAAGCACTAACGATATAAATAAATCAGGAAACCAATGCAGAGCAAGGGTAATTTGAGTGAGAAAATCATAGTGCAATGCGAAAACCAGAGCAGTGGACAGGCAGGCCCAAAGGCGGCAGCAGGATGCATGGCAGAATGGAAGGCAGTTGCCGGCTGCAAGGAAGGCCCCCAGTGAGTGACAGCAAGTAGATGCAGGGCTAGCTGGTGAAGGAACAAGGAGAACGGGCAGAGCATAGCTCCCAAAAACAAGGGGAGTGCCGAAGCCATGCTGAAGTAGGAGGGGCAGTGAGGAGGAAGCCATGCAAGGAGGATGACGGCAATCCCGAAGCACTGACAGGGTGACAGGGAGGAGCACCAAAGAAGTCTCCCTAAAGTGAACAACGTGGTGAATGAAACAAAACTGCGAGGCAGTGCAGAATGGCATGGAGCCCCACAGACAGCAGTGGTTGGGCACTATGGGAGCATGCTCAAGGGGGAAGCACCATGGCAGAGCCATAGTGACGGCACTGAAGAGCGAGAAAGGCCAAAGGAAAAAAAGCAACAACAGGAGAAAGAAGATGAAGAAACAAGGTTTGGAGAAGACAGGAACAAGGAAGAATGGAAAGGAAAGGGAGATGAGGAGAACAGGAACAGCAGAGGGGAGGAGAACAGGAAAAACAGTGAGACGGTAATGAGCAGCTGGAGGCGTAAGGAGAAAAACAAAATATAGCTCAGAGTGAAAGAAGGCGATGCCTCTGGCTGCAACGAAGAAATGAATCCTGGAACAGTCCAGGAGGAGTGGCCTTTTAAGGCCTCATGGAGGAGTGACGTTGTTGCTCCACCCATTGAACCACAGGCATAGCCTTTACAAATACAAAATGTCAGCTCATTCCATCAAAGAAATCCAAAGGTATTAAGGTGCAAAAGACTGAGTTAAACATTAAACAGCCTGGTCAACCCTAACTATAGTGGTGCTATCTCGCCACTATAATACATATATTTATGCAATAGACATGGACACAAAAGCCATTTATTTGTAATATCTGACCAGGAAAATCCCACTCTGTAGTGACAGATTGTTTCAAGGTGCATAGTATGTGGGGAAAGGGCGGGTTGCATGGACCGTTTTTTATTGATGTGGGAATATTAACCATAGCACTGGGGAAACACCCCTACCATCAATGAGTGCCATCGGATCTTTTACTTCTACCTGGACAATGACCAGAGTTGGGCAGAAGGGACCTCTGTTTATTGTCTTATTCGAAAGACTGCACCCCAACAATGCAGCGTCCCCCTTGTACTGAACTACGGTGTCAGGTATGGGTATTACCCCATGTGCATGGTGTGGGGCTAGCACTCACGACCTTCTGATCTCCTAGCCCCAGAGGCAAGTGTGCTACCTACTAAGCCACTGACACAGCTATATGGTAATTGGGTCAGTAGCAGTCAGGCATGAGATACTGTACAGTAGAGGGTGAGCTGAGTGTGGCGATACAGATGTGTTATACAGTACAGTACACCATGCTTTCACAGATTAAAGTGTAGTTGTGTAACGTAAACTAAACCATTAGTTTTACTGAGCACAGCAATAGGATTGAATTCTTTGTTTAAAGACTGTCATGGTACCATATACACCAGCCTATAGTAGGGTGCATGCCGAACGGAAGTCAGACCTGTAAGGAAAAAATTGGTTAACGTGTGCCGTGATACAGTAAAGTGATGGTAATAGTGATATAGCCCTTCTGGTGAATATTTTTTTTTCTTTTGATTTAGCTCCACTTGTCGATGAAAACTCTGTATTTATTGAAAACATTTAAAATTCTTTGTTAAAAGTAATGTTGAAATTTGCATGCTACTGTGTGCTGTTAGTGGTGCCCATGAATGCTCTAATCTTGCTCTGTGTTTTCAGCTTTTCAGCGCACTTCCGCAGTGTAGTTTCTGTAGCTGTGAAGAAGCTCCAGTCTGGAGAAATATTGTGTTGCTCCATGGCTCTTCTAAGTGCCAGAATTGTGTTTTTGACATTGGTGGTAGTCATAATTATCTCCTCCTCATCCTGAGTATCATTCCTGTCCTCTTGATTTGTTTCTTCCTCTGACTGCTTTCAGCCCTGCAGGGCATCCTGTATGTTGTCCTGCTTCAGCAGTGGGTCTTCAGTACTCCCCAGACTGCAGAGGTCAATGAACTCATCCAGGGTCAGACCAGGTGGTGGTGGCTGTGTGTGTTTTACAGATCACCAAGGTCGTCAGGATCCTCCAGCGGTGTGACATCTTGAGTGTAACCCCCCCTTCCTGAAGCATTGCATGATTGTATCCATACTGATAAACTCCTAGGTGTGTCCCATCAAGCAAACTGCATTAAGTAAGTTATTTTTTTTTAAATAAGCAGCTGCCATTAACTCCTGCTCAGAATCCAGGAGCTTTAGCACACATGCCCTTGTGCACCGAACATAGTGCCTCTTGAAACTGTAAATGATCCTCTGGTCCAAGGGCTACACAATACATGTCATGTTATGAATATACAAACATACGAATGTGCCAGCAGAAACAGACCACTCGGTCTATCTAAATCTGCTCAAGTGTGCAGCTAGCACCCCTAGTTTGCAGCTGCCCCACCCCCTCCCAATTATCATCCCACTGCCACCCCCCACGTCCCCCACCCTCACTCTCCTCTGTTCCCTGTCCCACACCCTTTTGAAACTGTTCATAGATTTACCTGATGCCACCCATTCTGGTAGGGCATTCCATTTTGCTACCACCCTTTCTGTGAAATAGTGTCTCCTCATTTCCTTCCTTCATTTTCCCCCCTCTATTCTTAGTACATGCCCCCTGGTGACCATCCCCCTTCTTAACTTAAAGACCCCATCTGCCCCATCCTTATTGAGTCCCCTTAGATACTTGAATGTCTCTGTCATGTCCCCCCTGTCCCTTCTATCCTCCAGGGTGTACATATTCAGGTCTCTCAGCCTGCTGTCATAGTCTGTCCCTTCCATTCCACATATCATCTCTGTTGCCCTCCTCTGCACCCCCTCCAGTAGCCTGATATCACAATTTAGGTATGGCCTCCAAAACTGCACACAATACTCTAAGTGCGGCCTTACCAGTGACCTGTTGAGGGGCAAGATCACCTCTCTTCGCCTGGACAAAAAAAACCTCGTTATGCATCCCAGCATTTTGTTCAGTTTTGCAGCCGCTCTCCTGCAATGGGCAATGTTGTCCATGGTTCCTGTTATCATTACCCCTAGGTCCTTCTCTTTCTAAGTGATCCCCAGCTTAACTCTTCCCAGCCAGTATTTTCTCCTTGGGTTTTTCACCCCAAAGTGCATAACCTTACACTTCTTGGCATTGAACCCCAGCTGCCACCTCTCTGACCACTCCTCTAGCTTGCTTAGGTCCCCCTGCAGTTGCTTCCATCCCTCCTCTCCATTCACCACTGCTCCAGTTTTGGTGTCATCAGCGAACAGACTTATCTTGCTCACCACCCCATGTGCAATGTCTGATATGAAGAGCCCAAACAATACTGGCCCCATCACAGAGCCCTGTGGCACCCCACTCATCACCGGCCTTGGAGTTGAGAGCTCCCCTCTCACCACCACCCATTACAGTCTCCCACTCAGCCAGCTTGTAATCCAGTTCATCATTTTTGCCCCTACCCCTACACCAGTTAGCTTCCTCCCAAGCTGCCCATGAGACACAAAATCGAAGGCCTTGCTGAAGTCCAAGTAAAGAACATCCACCGCATGACCCTTATCCAGCTCTCCTGTCACCCACTCATAATACTGTATCAGGTTGGTTTGACAAGACTTCCCTGAAATAAACCCATGCTGACTCACATCCTGGAGGCCATTGTCCTCCAGGTACAACACTAGTCATAGATACATAGATCATAGACAGTGTCGGCAGATAAGGGCCTATGGCCCACCCAGTCTGCCCATTTGAGCTTGTAAGTTCAGTTTGTTTTCCTAGAAGTCTGTTGTACCTTACCCCTGACCTCCAGAATTCCTTTATGTCTATCTTACGCATTCTTAAATCCCGTGATTGTTTCAGCCCCACCACTTCCTCTGGCAGGGTGTTCCACTTGTCCACCACCGTTCTGTGAAGAAATTCTTTCTCATGTTTCCTCTGAATCGTCCTCCTCCAACTTCATCCCATGCCCTCTAGTCCTGGAACATCTTTTAGCTTAAAATAGTGTTTTCCTGCACCCTGTTCCTCCCTGTAAGATACTTGTATGTCTCTATCATATCCCCTCTCCTCCTCTCCTCCAGGGAGTACATGTTCAGTTCCTTCAACCTGTCTTCATAGGACTTGTGATGCAATCCATGCACCATCTTTGTTGCCCTCCTCTGAACCTTCTCTACCCTATCTGTGTCCTTACGTAGGTATGGTTTCCAGAACTGTACACTGTACTCCAGGTGGGGCCTCACTAGTGTCTTGTATAGCAGAATTATGACCTCCCTTTTCCTGCTGGTAATGCCCCTGCCTATACATCCCAGCATCCTATTTGCTTTACCTGCATCCTCAGCACCACCTGCTCATTATACATTATAAAGTAAGATTTTTAATGGGAAGGTGCCTGAAGTTTGCCAGTCCTTCTTGCTGAACCAACAGCAATCAAGAAGCACACTTTGTAGGACAAAATATCCAAAGGCACAGACAAAAATAGTTTAAAAGGTGCCTTACACAGGGCGTGCAACACTGAGTTCAGATCCCATGATGGCACCAGAGACCGAAAGGACAGCCAGCTACTGCTCACCACCACGAGAAAATGGATAACATCAAGCTGGTTCCCAGGAACAAGCCCATGGATGTTCCCAGTGATGCCAGAGAGCAGACACCTGCCCCCACAGGGTACTCAACTGTACAGCCTGGTCTACCCCAGCATGCAAAAAAATCCAGTATCTGTGGAGCCATAGCTTTGGATAGCTGGATAACCTCTCTCAACGAAGCAAAACAAAGTAACATGCTAGGGGATGTGGCATGTAGCTGTTTAACCATCTATCAAACACTACAAAACCAAACAAAAAACGGTGCAATATCCAAAAGTAATTAGTAATACTTAAACATTCATTGACTGAAGTGTGCAAAAACTGCAAGCTCTGGTGCTCCGGGGTACCCCACTCCCTCCTCAGGGAGCCACCATGTATGTGCGCAGGCACTTACAGAGTCCAGTCACATCTCTCGCATCACAAACAAATTAGCAGCAAGTGCTAAAAATACATTATACCACAGTTATGTGAAATTATTCTCCATAACATTTTCAGGCATACTGCTTCTATGTTCACAAAAAACAATGTTCTAAACCTAAAAGAGACGTTGAACTTTAGATTTAGAACATTGCAAATTTAAAGTAATATGTAAATGATAAATTAAAATGTGTGTGATAGCCAAGGTAATGATGTAAGATGTCTTTCCTTTAGTATTTCCTTTAGTATTTAGTCTTTCCTTTAGTATTGTCTCCATGAGTTTGCACATGATGGAGTTGAGATTTACCGGGCGATAATTACCTAGTTCATTCCTTGGTCCACTCTTGTGTAATGGTACTACATGTGACATCCTTCAGTCCAGTGGTACATATCCCGACTCCAGTGAGGTGCTGTACAGATCCACCAGCAGCTCTGCCACAACCTCTGCCATCTCCCTCAGCACCCTGGTGTGGATACCATCTGGCCCTGGTGCCTTGTCTACCTTCAGTGCCCTCAGTCCCTCTAGGACTCTACTTGCCTCAATTCTTCCATCTACTGCCTCCTCTCCCCCTGTCCCCACCCTCCAGCCCATGGTGGCACAGGGTCCCCCTTTCTTCCATGAACACTGAGCAAAGTATTCATTCAGTGCTTCTCGCCTGCTCCTCACCCTTTTCTGTCCACTCCCACCCCTTTTATCCTCACTATTGTCTCCTTGCTTCTTTTTCTCCCTGATGTATCTGAAAAGTCTTTCTCCCCATTAATTCCCTGCGCTAATCTCAGCTCCCTTTGAGCCTTGGTTTCCCTCACTTTTCTGGTCACCTCCCTGGACCATCTTGTATACTCCTCCCTCCACTTCCTTCCCAGTCCTTCTATACCTCTGGTGCACCTCTCGCTTTGCTCTCATCACCTCCTGTACCTCGCTGCTCAACCAGCATAGTTTTCTTGCTCTGCTCCTCTTACTCTGTGTCTTGGCGCAGGCTTATGTTGCCTCTGTAATCTCCCTTTTAATAATATCCCATTTCTGCTCTGCATCCATCTCCTGCCTTATGCCCTCTACTTTCCCTTTCAGTACTTCCTGCATCTTCCCAAAGTCTGCTTCCCTGAAGTTTACTACCTGAGTAACTGATTTCTCTGGCTCCTGGCACATCGTGATATTAAACCACACCGTTTGGTGATCACTGTCGGCTAGTGGGTCCTCCACCTTTATTTGCCTTACTGCCTCCCCATTCGACAACACCAGATCTAAAGTGTTTTTTAGCCTAGTAGGTACACTAACCAACTGTGCCAGGAAACCCTCCTGGATTGCATTAAGAAGCATTTGTTCCCTAGCACTGGAGATGACTGGAATACTCCAGTCAACCTCTGGCAAGTTGAAATCCCCCATGATGACCACCTTCCCTTTTCTACTTACCTTACTGATTTGTCCTGCTAATTCCCTGTCAAGCTCCTCAGACTGGGACAGTGTCCTGTATACCACCCGAAACCTCAGTTTCCTACTGCTTGAGTCTAGGAGCTGCAGCCAGATTGCCTCTGTTCTCCTTTCTTCCCCCTCGTCCCTTGTGTATTTGATCCCGTCCCTCACATAGACTGCCACTCCACTTCCTGTATACTTTGTATCCTGGGATTGCCAGATCCCAGTCCCGGTTCTCAGTTGCTCACATTTCTGTGACAGCTGCAATATCCACCCTCCACACTGCTAAGAGTGCTTGTAGCTCAGCAGATTTGTTGCCTAAGCTTCTTGCATTCAGCTAGACCACCCTCCATCTTGCCCCCTTCCCTTCATTGGCCTCCATTTCCTTCCTTCTACTCCATCCTTTTTTGTCCACCCCGAGTCCTTCCCTGCTAGTCTGGGGGGTAGGCTGTGACTGCACTTTATCAAATCCCTGCCTACTTGCTGTCCACTTGCCACCCCCCATCTAGTTTAAATCCACTTTTGTCACAATATACCTCCCCAGTCTTTGCTTTAATACCTCCATCCCCTCCCCACTCAGGTGCAGCCTATCCCTTGCAAACAGATTGTTATTATCCCAGGTACTGCCCCAGCCACCCACAACCCCATATCCCTTAGTTCGACACCATTCTACCAACCATGTGTTCAACTCCCTAATCCTCTCCTTTCTCATTGTGCTTGTGCAGGGTACTGGGAGCACTTCAGAGAATGCCACAGTCTCCCCAGTCTCCTCACACAACCTTCCCACTTCCTCAGTCCTCTCCTTTGTTACCTCCACCATTTTGCCTGCTAGGTCATTTGTCCCCACATGTACCACAATGTGTGGTTTCCTCCTACCCCTCCTTAAGCACCTTAGGATTGCCTGTCTTGCATTGTCTGCCTTTAATCCTGGTATGGACTCCACCCATATCTGACTGTGCCTCTCCCCCTTGCTGCCCCATCTGATCCCCTTGAGTATGGAGTCCCCCAATACTAGTACACCTCCCTCCTCTTTCCTTGTGCCCATCGCCACCCCCCCACCCAGGTTCTCATTTCTGGGGCCACTCAAGATGGTGCTTTTACAGTGTGTCCAAGTGTCTTCCCCCCTGCCCTTCTCAATCGAGACTCAACCCCCTCCTCCTGTTTGACTGCCAACCTTCTGCTCCCTCCTCACCTCTCCAAGTATTATCCCTCCCCCTGCCAAGCCATACTCAGTCTCTCTACTAGTAATGCCCCTCTCTCCATTCTCTTTGTGAGTACTATCCCTTGTGCAATCTCCTCCTGCATCCTCTTTCCTATGTGTTGCTAGTACAGCAAACATGTTCCCTCCTCCCTTTGCCTTATTGTGTGTTTCCTCCTCCCTCTTGCCTACTGCTGCACCTCTTTTTCTAGGTCCTACTAGAGTTCACCCTTCATCAACTGGCTTCCTGTCAACTGTGCCTCCTCCCCCTGACCTCTCCCTTGCCCCACTGTTCCTTCTCTGTGGTGCCCCCACAATACTCTCAGATGTCAGCCCTCCTACCAATGCAGTCCTCCTCTCCTCCCTCAACCTCCCCAGCTCCCTGCCAAGCCACTGAACCTCTTCCTCAAGCCTCCTTAGCCTGTAGCATATTGGGCACCCTCCTAGCCTCCACAGTATGTTCATCTGCATTGCTGCCCCACATCCATTGCACCCTACAATCCTACCCATGGTCCACACTACCTGTACAGCCTATCCACACCACTCTCCCTACAGCAAGTAGAATTAACTAATCCTAGCCCAGTCTCTAACAGAAATTGTTATCCTAAATGCCCTTGCATGCAGCATAAGACAGTCAACTACAGTACTAACTGGAACCACAGTCCTACTCATAAGGACTATAGATCTACTCACACATTTTGTATATTTATATGTTCTTAAGACTTAGTGCATATGGCTGTTCCTTGTTTCCTCCTTCCTGGTCTGTTCTGAGGGTTCAGATCAGTTTGAGCTCTCTCACAGTATTCAAACCCAACCCCCAGTGGTATTTCAGTATTTATGAAAGGCTGGTGGAAGGATTGGGTGGGAGGCCTTTTACGGTCTCTCCAGCCACAGAAGCCTTTAAGCTAAAGTCTACTTTAAGCTAAATTAAAAAGAAAATAAAGCAATATAAAAACTTACAAAAATCCTCTATACATTAACTCCTCAACAGCAAGTAGAATTAATTAATCCTTCTCTCCTGTAGCTTAAAAAACAATATCAAAACTTACATAAATCTTCTCCACAGCCAGCAAGCAGACTTAACCAATCCTTCTCCCCTGCAGTTTGATGGCTCAGTCAGAGTTTAAAGGCTATGTGGGTGGGCAAGTCTGGGCATGTCCTGTTCACTCACTCTAGCCAAAGAAGCCTTTAAGCTAAATTCTACTTTAAGCTAAATTAAAAATAAAAAAATTAAAAAATTACAAAAATCCTCTATACATTAACTCCCTCAACAGCATGTAGAATTAACTAATCCTTCTCTCCTGTAGTTAAAAAAAAACAATAGCAAAATTTACAGAAATCTTCTCCACAGCCAGCGAGCAGACTTAACCAATCCTTCTCCCCTGTTAGGGGGCAGAAGAAAACAATTTAATATTTTTCAGCCCTGTGACTACGGGGTGGCCACTGAAATTATCTAAGATCAGTGCACTCTTACTGAGCCACAGCTTTCTGCCCAGTCATGAAGCCAGTCAGTGTAAATGTCACCAGTCATCCAGGTTGTATGGTTTGCACAGATTTCTTATGCAATGGAAGTACTGTGACCCCGCATATTTGCCAACCACCAGGAGCTCATTTTCTGTGCCGAACTTGTTGGGTGTAAGAACCACTGAAGTGTACTTCTTGGCTTTTTTTAAGCCCATGAGGGTTTCAGCTTTAAAAGACAGAGTCCCATAGCTGACACAAAGGAAGAAAAGACTCATTTCATCAGTGTTAAAAATGCCATGGGGGCATGACCATCGAGTGCAGTGGGCAGCATATCTCTTAGCCAGGCAGCAGCCCCCCTCTGAATCTGCAGTTTGTTTTTCCCCATGGATTATTTTATATCCAATGTTGTGCATGTTTTTCCACCTTGTTAACCAACATCAGCTGGTTTAAAGGATACCTAAACAATCTTTTTTACATATTTTGTTTTTAGAAAAATGACCCCATAACCTTGTAAAGGAGAGGCTGTTGATTACATTTATACTAACACTGCATTTATTAAATCAGGATAAATGCAGTGTCCTAGCATTTGGAAATTGTAAGCAGAGCCTCTCCTGATTCAAAAATCCTGCTGTAAGAATCCTAAAATGGCTGCCTTGATGATGTCATTGAGAGAGATGCCCAGCTGTGCAGATGTATTCTAGCTGTGCTAACCATATTCAAATGCAAATAGCTTTAAAATGAAAAATGATAGCATTGTACTGTAAGCACTAAAGTTGCTCAGCACAAAAATATCTAAAAAACGATTGCTGTTTCATTTTTAGATGCCATTTAGTTTTTTAAAAATTAGTAAAAAAGCAGCAGAAAATTCAATTATTTTTAACTTTTTCAACAAACAAATGCAAGTAATATTGAAACAAAAAATGATAGCACAGTACTGTGAGCATGACATTTGTGCAGCATAAAAATATCTACAAAATGAGTAGTGTTTCATTTATATGTGCCTTTTAGGTTTTTTTTATAATTAGCAAAAAACTGCATAAAGTTCAATTATTTTTCACTTTTTGCAACAAACAAATGCAAATAGCTTTAAACTGAAAAATGATAGTATGGTACTTTAAGCACAAAAGTTGATCAGCACAAAAATATCTACCAAATGAGTAGTGTTTTATTTAGAGATACCTTTTAGATTTTTTTTTATAATCAGCACAATATGGCTGGAAATTAAATTTGTTTCACTTTTTTGAGGTACAGCACATAAGTAATAACATATGGCATGGTGTGTGGCAGTGCTAAATTACTGCACCCCAATGTTAGTTGTGAGGCACGAGGTGCAGCTGAATGCCTTTGACCACCTGGGAAGTGCGGTATACGATTCCCATAATATCACATTGTAAATTGTAAGTAAACAATAACACACAGCAGTTATGTGACAATTCTAAATTGCTGTATGGCCTAGGTGGGTTGTGAGACATGTAGTACAGTTGAGTGCCTTCAGCTTCCTGGGAAGTGTGGTGTATGATTCCCATAGAATTACATTGTAATTTGCAAGTAAGCAATAACACATGGCAGGATGTGCAGCAAGCTTAAATTGCTGCATCCCCCAGGTGGCTTATAAGGCATGCGGCACAGCTGGGTGCCTTCAACCATCTGGGAAGTTTTTTTTCCAATTGTTTACCCAGGAAAGACACACTAAGCTGAAAACATGTTTACATGTGTGACCTGGGAGCACAGGGAAGTTAAGTGACTTGCTCAGGGTCACACAATATGCAAGTGGGGGCTGTGGGATTCAAACCCAGGTCTCCAGGTTTGCAGCTCAGAGCCTTAAATCACTGTGCGATACTGCCTCCCTTAGTGCAGTAAAAGAAGTGTGGTATATAATTTGAATAAGATTACATTATAACTTTTAAGAGATCGGTACCACACATCATGGTGTGCAGCAAGGCTAAATTGCTGCATGCCCCAGGTGGGCTGTGAGGCACAAGGTACAGCTGAGTGTTTTCAACCACCTGGGAAGTACAATATAAAATTCCCACAGGATCACATTATAAATTGTAAGTAAGCCATAACACACAACAGGGTGTGTGGTAATGCTAAATTACTGTAGGCCCCAGGTGGGTTGTGAGGTGAGTTCTTAAGCTGAGGTTCAGCTGAGTGCCATCAGCCACCTGAGATGTGTGGATGTCTTCACTCAGGTGCCAAAGGCACCTATACTGCCATTGAAGCACATGCTAAAGATGTGGGAGAGTAAGAAGGTGGCTGCTCTGAGGAGGACCAGGCCCCTGGCTTCTTTGACTGGAAAAAGAGGTTACATTCCAACTTCAATGGCACACAACTGAATGACACAAAATGAAACCAAAAAATGGGAAATGGCATTAGAGCGAGATGTAGCTCTGGGTAGTATGGCAAAGGCAGTTTTCATGTGCACTGACTAAATGCAAGGAAGACAAAGACATTTCAGTGGGTTGCTGCATAAGAAATGCAGTGTGCCCCAGATCACTTTGCTGATAATGTAATGTGGGAATACGAGAATCAGTGGCTCAGCTTGTCACAGCAAGGCTGACAGAGGAGGGGAAAATAGAAATGGAGACATTAAGTATACAACAGTTTTGCACCCTCTCCCTCATTTGGAAGGCAGGAAGTGGGAGCTATTTGAAAAGCAAATTGCAGTTTGGTTAATTGGAGGAGGACACAAGGACAACTAATTTTAATAATATTTCCAGTAGGGAAGCAGTTTATTCCATTTATGCCATACCTTCAATAAAAGTGAAAAAAAAAATTGAATTTCCTGCAATTGTTTGCTGATTATAAAAAATCTAAAAGGTTTCTATAAATGAAACACCACTCATTTGATAGATATTTTTGTGCTGAACAACTTTTGTGCTCAAAGTACCATGCTGTCATTTTTCAGTTTAAAGCTATTTGCATTTGTTTATTGCAAAAAGTGAACAATAATTGAACATTCTGCAATTTTTTGTTAATTATAAAACAAACTAAAAGGCACTTACTGTATAAATGAAACACTACTCATTTTGTAGATAATTTT
The DNA here is from genome assembly GCA_016271365.2 of Neoceratodus forsteri. Taxonomy (NCBI): domain Eukaryota; kingdom Metazoa; phylum Chordata; order Ceratodontiformes; family Ceratodontidae; genus Neoceratodus; species Neoceratodus forsteri. The sequence goes on along the minus strand of CM057458.1, from coordinate 20,783,924 downwards.
GTGCTGAACTTTGTGCTCAAAGTACCATGCTATCATTTTTCAGTTTAAAGCTATTTGCATATGTTTGTTGCAAAAAGTGAAAAATAAACGTTCAGCTGCTTTTTGCTAATTATAAAAAAAACTAAAAGACACATATAAATGAAACATTACTCATTTTGTAGATATTGTTATGCTGAACAAATGTCATACTCACAGTACCATGCTATCATTTTAATAGTATTTGCATTTATTTGTTGAAAAATGCTGCTTTTTTACTAATTTAAAAAAAAAATAAATGGTATCTATAAATGAAACAACAAACATTTTGTAGATATTTTTGTGCTGAACAACGTTAGTGCTCACAGTACCATGCTGTCATTTTTCATTATAAAGTTATTCACATTTGAATACAGTTAGCACAGCTAGAATGCATCTGCACAGCTGGGCATCTTTCTCTTCAATGACATCATCAAGGCAGCCATTTTAGACTTCTTAGAGCATGATGTTTGAATCAGGAGAGGCTGTATTTACAACTTTCAAATATCATGAAACTGCATTTATTCAGCTTTAATAAATGTAGTTTTAGTATAAATGTAAACAACAGCCTCTCCTTTACAGGACTATGGAGTCATTTAAAAAAAAAATTGTAAAAAAGATGGTTTAGGTATCCTTTAAATTCAGATTTGCCAAGGCCAATTGCTAACTCCTGGGCTTTCTGGAGCAGTAAGGGACCGGAGAGTAATGTTTCAGGGCCTTGGGCATTAGCAAACCACCACAACAGTGCCTCCTCCGCATCACTGTCTGTGCCTTCCCTTTTGCATTTTCTCTCTGGATTTTGATTGTAGTGACACTCAGAAAGCAGAGATTCCTTGGCTTTAATTAAATTGCAAAGCGTAGACTTCAGAATCCCAAAGTGGATAGAAAAGTCTCTTAAACTAAGCTTGGGTAAGCTATCAATCTCCTCCAGGACCAAGATTTTGCATGCTAGGGTGACACCTCTTCTCTTTGAGACAGATATCTTGCAGGGGTAGCTGCCTCAAACTGTAAAGCAGACAGCAGAGACTACTGCCTGAGCCTTTTTAAGCACCTGATAATGATTGCAAATTACCACTTAACACCTGCAGATTGCTCATCAGTTGAGGACTGACAGCCGGTAGAGACAATGGCCATAGTTCATTGTAACAGCTTGCTTTTATATTGTGGGTAATACAAAATGGCTTTTGGCTACAGTAAAACATCTGTTATAAGTGGCAGTCTGGCTTATCAATGGACATTATAAGTGGTGCATACTATATATATATATATACAGAAGAAAGTACAGTGCATAACAGAGTAGAGAACAGTAAATACCAGGGTACAGTACAGTAAATATCAGAACAGAGTACTGTATATAACATAATAGAGGACATTACATACTTAGAATACAGTACAGTACATAGCAAAATAGAGTATATACTAGAATAAAGTATATACCAGATTTCAGTAGAGTATATACCAGCACAGAGTACAGCATATAACAGAAGAGAAAACATTATATACAGTCACAACCAAAGACATGGTCACATATTTCATGAAATTTCTGTGATATTTCTAGAGAAATCTCCTGCTTTCTGCATTTCCATAGTAGGGGCAGCAGAGAGAAACTCTTTGGAAATTTTGTGAAATATCTGACCATGTCTGTGGTTACTACTGTACCTACAGTATGGTATACGGCAGACTTCAGTACAGTATATACCAGACTAGTGTACAGCATCCATCAGAAAATAATACAGTATGTAGCAGACTTAGGCCCGGATATTCAAAAGGGTTGCGCATGCGCAAGTCCAAAATTGCGCCATTTTGCAATATTCAGAAGGAGGCAGTTGCGCCACTGAAAACATGCTGAGCAACAGCGCAATGAAAATGAAGGCATGCGCAACCGAAGGTGGATCCATGCATAAAACCTGTCGATATTCAAAGACTTGCGCGATGCAATAAGCGCTGTTGAGTGCGCACTAAGCGAAATGAGCCAAAATAAAAAGGCTCAAGGAAGCGGCACAAGAACGCTACAAGGCTGCCAAGTGGGAGAGAGAGAGACAGACAGACAGACAGACAGAGACAGGCTAGGGCAGGCAAGGAGCGTGGGCCATAGGCTGTAGAGGCCAGCGAGGGTGCCGGTGCAGTGGAAGTAGCAGTGAGGACAGTGGGGTAACACAGCAACAGCAGCCAGGGGGGGTCAGAAGCCAGGGAGATGGACAGTGCCAGCTTCCACATGGAAGCTGTAATGAGGGGGGTGAGAATGCATGCTGCAGGGGGACATGGCCGTGGAAGGGCCCATCGGCGGTATGCCCCCAACAGGCAGTACCGTGCCCGCATCAGCTTTGAGCTGTACACAGATGTAGAGATCGTGGGCTGGTACCGCCTGAACAGGGCAATACTGAGATGGCTCTGTGAGCTGTGCAGTGATGTGATGCAGGCACCCTCACGACGGAGTCACGCTCTGTCGGTGGAGACCAAGGTGACAGCCTGCATGTGCCTGCTCACCATGGGCACCTTCCAGAGGCCAACAGGGGACACCACAGGCATCACACAGTTGGCCATGTCACGCATCCTCACCCAATTCCTCAGTGCACTGCTGCCACATGCTGCGGAGTACATCCATTTTCCCAGCACCGCGGCAGAGCATACAGCAAACATGCAGGAGTTCCACAGGCTAGCACGTATGCCTGGCATGCTAGGGGTCATAGACTGCACCCATGTGGCCATTCGCACGCCACCTGGCCCCAATGGGCTCGCATATAGGAACAGAAAGGGATTCTCCAGTGTCAACTGCCAGGTGGTGTGTGATGCCACTGGGCACATAATCAATGTCTGTGCCACACACCCTGGCGGAGCACATGATGCCTTCATATGGTATCAGTCCGCACTGTGCCATTGATTCAAGAGTGGGGACATCCCCACAGGACATCTAGTGGGTGAGTACACATGTATGGAATGCAAACTCGGGGCAAGGGTGGGAATGCCACAGGTGCCATGGTAGTGGCACACAGGGATATGGGCAATATGGACCTAAACATGAGACTGATCTCCACTATCTCCACACAGGTGACAGCGGATACCCACTCCATCCCTGGCTGCTCACACTGTACCGGCTCCCCATGACCCCATCGCAGCAACGCTATAATGAGGCACATGTTTCCACACGCAACATCATAGAGCGGGTGTTTGGGATGCTCTAGGCATGCTTCCGATGCCTAGACACCTCCGGTGGTGCCCTACAGTACAGCCCCCAAAAGGCCTGTGGGATATTCCTGGCCTGTTGCATCCTGCACAACATGGCCAAAGACTATGGGATAGCCATACAGGTTGAAGAGGGGGACAGCGATGGGGACGCCAGTGGCGCCGGTGTTGATGGTAATGAGCAGCCCCCCTAGGACGGCGGGACCCCCGACTGATCTGGCAGGCCCAGCTGCACTGGGACACCATCACAGAGGAGCACTATGCAGAACACAGGTAAGTCAAGGGGACATGTGCAACCAACACTGTCCATGCGCAAACCACAGGCACACAGGGTAACACACCAGGGGTGCATGACGGCCAGGGAGTGAAAGGGTCCAGGCATACAAACAACCATCAGGGAGGGTGAGCACTCATATGGACACACACACCAGGCACAGGCGTACATGGGCAGATGCAGCACAGCAGAACCGACATTGCTAACACACAGCACCACCGACCACCCCCACCACCTGTACTGTCCAAGTACGTGTGTCAGATGCTGGGCACCCTTGCACCTTGGTGTACAGTACAATGCAGGCATCATCATGCACATGCACCTGTGGACAGCAGTTGGGAGGGTGTGCAGGTGGTCCGTGTGTCGGCGTGGTGAGCAGAGCACCCAGCAGTGCACTGCCCACCATGACACACATTGCACACATGGTAGCACCAGACAGGGCCCGCACTGGGAGACAGCTCAGTCATGTAGCACTGTCCCACGGCCACCACGGATGCATGGGCAGCCCCGCCATGACCCAACAGCACTGGCAGGCTGAGCAGGGGCCACATGGGGTGGCACTGTTGCACCACCAGGGGTCCCACTGCGCGAATGCGACCTTGCCTACACAGGGGTCTGCAGCATGCCGAACACACCTGCACCAGGGGTGCTCGGGATGCCCACAGCAGAACCCGGCATTGACAGGCCTGGTGTCACACAACACCGGGAACGGGAGTGGAGAGGAACTGTGTGTGGGTGTGCGGTACAGGGCACCTGACTGTGCCCAATGCATCCATCGACAGAGACCACTGCCTGGTCAGCCTATCAATGGCGGCGGTCACATCCGCCCGCGACACGCACCAGCTCTACACAGTCCAAGCACACCCCTGCTGTGCCTCTCCACAGCCACAGACAGTGCCTCCACGGACATTGCAACCCGCCTCGCAGCTGTACTGATTCCTGCAGCAGGCGGGTGTGTTCGTCAATGGGTACTGTGCCCCAACGGCATCCTGTCCCCAGGGTGGAAGGTCCTGATGCACAACACCCCTTGAGGGTGGGCGCTGTTCGCCAGGACCAGGAATGGGCGGATCAAAGGGCGGCGGACATGTGCCACTGCTTGACACTGTACCCCCAGACCTGCTGGGTGACTGCTGCTGCTGCCCCGCCAACTGCTGTGCCCCAGGGTCCACTCGTTCCACCGCTGTGCTAGCAACAGTGCCAGACACCTGCACAGCCACTGGTGCTGCCCCACCGGTGCCGACAGACACAGCCTGGGACTGTGCCAGCATGCTGGTACAAAGTTGGAACCAGAAGGCCCAGGGGCACGTGCTGGCCTGCTGTGTGTCGTCATGGGACACACCTATCACTGCCCATTGCAGTCGCTTGCATCATCAATGGTGCAGGTCGTACTACAGCCATAGTCACGGCGTGCTGGCATGCTTGCATGCCAGACTGCGTTGAGACACAGGCTGTGCATCCTCCGCCTGAATCACCCGACACCAGAGTTGGCGGCCCAGCTTGCATGCTGCTGCAGTGCCTGCTGGCTGGTGATAGAGGTGGATGGACCTCCTCCATGTCCAGCAGGTCATCATCACTGCCTGGACCCACCACCACCGTCTCCTGAAGACGAACAGGATCTGTAAGAGAAAGAGAGTACATGTGAGTGCATGTGAACAACCTTCCCCCAACCCCCCAACACCACCACCATGTCATACCATGCAGTGATGGGCTTCCACCTGTCTGGAATCCATCTCCTGGTACGCCCTCAATAGCACTCTGCTGCACTGATGCAACCAGTGTCTCCTCAGCCGGGGTCAGCTCCAACACCACTGGCAGGCCCCCGCAAGTGCCAGCACATGCCGCCCTGAAGGCTGCCACCTTCTCCTTCAACCTCCTGCGGTCTGTCCCCATCTTCTTCTTGCATTCCTGCACGGAGCGCTGGTGGCTTCCGTGCAGGTTCACGGCCTGAGCTACCCCCTCCCATGCAGCCGCACGGGACTGAGGGGTGCCCCGCCGTCCACTCAGTACTGGCTTCTCATCCAGGTAGGCCTGGAAGAGGGCCTCTGTCTCTGCTGGGGTAAAGTTGGGCCTCCTCCTACGCCCACCGTCCTCACCCTCACCTTGGCTCTGCTTGGTCATGGTGATCTGTATGGGGGCAAGTGGACACCTGTCACTGTGCAGTCTACAGCATTTCCCATGACCATTGTCCAGAACATCACACAGCATGCAACTCACCTCACCTGCAGTAACTGAATCTGGCCAGCGCAGCCCAATGTTGCACATTTATAGCGCAATGCATGCAAATTAGAGTGGAGCAACTAGAATGACATGCAAATCATGCCACGCGCCTTTGAATGGCTGATCAGATGATTTGCATGTGTCGGCTGAATATCGCAATTTGCGCTTTCTTGTCTGGTTGAGTCGGCTGAGCCAATGGCGCAGATCTGTGACTGTGTGGTACACTGCATTGCACATGCCCAGATAGCTTACACAGGCGTCTGCCGCGCTGCTGGCGGCTGCTGTCGCGATTGAAATTCAGGCCGTGGCCACCATTGTGCCAGTGGCACTACAGCACTGGGCACTATATGGCGCTGGCACTACTGTGCAATAGTCACTGTGGCACTGGACGCGGCTGGTCGGTCGCGCGGGATCGTGTATGTCAGATGGCGCAATGCGTGGCCTTGCGTCATTGCCCATGACCTTGTGTCCGACCTTTGCCCCCTGGCCCTGTTCGGCTGCCATGTGTACTGCCCTATTGCGCTGTCTGGTGACAGCGCTATGTGAAGTGACGGCGCTGTTCGAACAGCGCGATTGGAACCTGTGGTAGTCTATTGCGCAACATCTCCATGTGGGGTTACGGCGCAGCGGGGCGCCATATTGCCTGCTGTAAAGTTGGTACCATGGCTCACAGAAGAGCAGTTCAGTGGAGCCCAGTCGAACTGGCCAACTTGGTGGCCCTAGTGGAGCCCCACTATGGGGCACTTTATGGTGAGGCGCCCCTCACCATTGCCAGGATGCAGGTGTGACAGCAAGTGGCCACTGACCTGGTGGGGGTCACTGGACGGTGCCGGTCAGCTGAGCAGTGCCGGCACCGGTACGGTGACCTCCACCGGAGGGAGCCAGATCGTCTTGATCGGCTGCGGTCATGTGCCAGGTGGGGCGTGGTGCCTAGGCCAGGTGGGTGTACCATTTATGCACCTGTATTCTCTGTAGGGGTGTGAGTGTGTTTTGGTGGCTGTGCATAGGTGATGGCTCTGCCATGGTTGGCTGTGTCAGTGTGTGCAGCTGTGAGATGCATGGGTCTGGCTGTGTGGGCAGGCACTCTCACTGGGGCAGGAGGCAGTCTGCTTTGGAGTCACACCGATGTTTGTCTCAACATATGTCTCCCACAGGCCGGGATGTGAGGATGCAGGCACGGGGTGAGGAGGGCCGTGCCAGGGCCCCGGTGCCGGTGGGTGTTGCACCCCAGCAGCAGCATCATCAGCGGCAGACCAAGCTGCTTGAGCAGTGTTAGTATCATTACTTCATGGATGCTATTGCATGCTGGGGGGGGAAGACCACCAGCCCTGCACAACACAACCATGCAGGAAAGGGGAGGTCATAATTCCACTATACAAGACACTAGTGAGGCCCCACCTGGAGTACAGTGTACAGTTCTGGAGACCATACCTACATAAGGACATAGACAGGGCAGAGAAGGTTCAGAGGAGGGCAACAAAGATGGTGCATGGATTGCATCACAAGTCCGATGAAGACAGGTTGAAGGAACTGAACATGTACTCCCTGGAGGAGAGGATGGAGAGAGGGGATATGATAGAGACATACAAGTATCTTACAGGGAGGAACAGGGTGCAGGAAAACACTATTTTAAGCGAAAAAGATGTTCCAGGACTAGAGGGCATGGGATGAAGTTGGAGGAGAGACGATTCAGAGGAAACATGAGAAAGAATTTCTTCACAGGAACGGTGGTGGACAAGTGGAACACCCTGCCAGAGGAAGTGGTGGGGGCTGAAACAATCACAGGATTTCAGAATGCAGGATAGACATAAAGCAATTCTGGAGGTCAGGGTAAGTGCAACAGACTTATAGGAAAACAAAGTGAACTTACAAGCTCAAATGGCAGACTGGGTGGGCCATAGGCCCTTATCTGACGACACATGTCTATGTATCTATGTATGTATGCACGACACAGGTGACATGCATCACTGTCCAGTATCACAGCACGTCTGTGTATGCGTCACTGGTGGTCCATGCATGCACTGGGCACATAGCTGTGTAACTGGCATCGCACCACGTTGCCACGTCACTTGACAGCCTTGTTTGTGCTGTGATGGACATGGGCAGTATGTGTGTGCAGTGGTGCACATAGCTGGTGCCGCCTGTTTGTGATGGCCATGTGCATGTTCACTGTGGGTGGGTGCATGCCATCACAGGTGCAGGACATTGGGCTATATGGCTTGCAGGTTGGATGGTGTTCAAGGTTGTGGTCAGTCACAGCCATTGACTGTGTTCCAATTTTCCTAGGCCTCGAGGTTCTCCAGAGGATTCAGCGAGACATTCAGGGCCTGACACAGGTGTCCCTTGAAAACCAGGCCATCCTTGAGTCCATCAGGCGCCATGGCCATGGAGGAGGCGTCCAGGGGAGTGCAGAACCAGGCATAGGATGACCAGCGGCTGGGCCTTAGGACACAATACCCTTCCCACTTCTCCCATCCCTACCACCCTGCCTTCCCTCTCCAAGTTGTTCATCCTTACCCTTTGAACACCCCTACCTTGTACCCGTCCTCCCCCCTTGTAAATAGTTGTTGTTTATTGTTTTGGTTATTTACTATTTGAAATTTTAAATATACATTTATATTTTGATATGAATACTGTGTTGGTCTCTGATTTGCAGCTGGCTATGGGTGCTCAGTTGCAGTGGTGTACATGCCATCTGGGGTGGTGTAGTCCTGGGTATGTGTGTGTGTGTGTGTGTGTGCGCGTGTGTGTGCATGGGGCGGTATCTCCGGCATGGCAGTGACTTTCTGTTGGTCTTGCCGTCTGCTGCCATCCACTGCTGGGTGCACAGGGTGTGTCTGGCTTGTATGCTTCTCTGCTGCATGGGGTTGACGTGTGCTGGGGGGGATGCATGGTTTCCTGCAGTGCCAGTCACTGCACATGGGTGGTGTCTTGGGGTCACGGTGCAGGGTGTGCTGTGCGTACGGGGGCTGATGTGCACTGTGGTTGTCAACCCCCTGTGTGTGGCACTCTCAGCCTGCCAGTGGTTGTGCTGGGGTGTCATGGCTCTGCTGTGCTTTGTTGGCTTGTCCCCATGGGCCAGTAGATCATCCGTCACACCCCCAGTGATGCTGTGCTTGGGGTGTGCAGGTGTCTTGTTGGTTCTGCAGTGTGTTCCTGTGCCCATGTGTGGCATGGCTGGTGGTGGGCCCCAGCCTGCCTCCCTGGATGTGCAGTTCCATTGCTCTGGGGGCTCTGCTTGCGCTATGGCACCTCTGCACTGCTCAGCTGGGCTGCCCTGGTTGCGCTATAGCGCAACATTTCTGCTCAGCTTCTCCTTCCTGGTTGCGCTATGGCGCAGTTAGTGCGATATTCAGACGTTGGTTGCTTGCGCAATTTGTTCTGCTCCGTGTTTGAATATCGCACCTGTTGCGCATATGCGCAATTGGTTTGTGCTTGCTCCTGCTGTTGCGCACATTTTGGGCGCAGTTTGAATATCCGGGCCTTAGAGTACAGCATAAGCAGAATACAGCACAGTATATACTAGACAAGCATACAGTATATGCAAGACTAGAGTACAGTATATACCAGGCTACAGTGCAGTATATACCAGAATATAGTATATACCAGGCTAGATAGAGATATAGATAGATATATACTGTCTGTAGATAAATAGACAGATAGACAGACAGACAGACAGATAGATACTGTCTATAGACAGACAGACAATCAGACAGATAGTTACTGTCTGCAGATAGACAGGGAGACAGGCAGATAGACAGATAGACAGATAGATAGATAGATAGATATTGTCTGTAGATAGACAGATAGACATATAGATAGATAGATACTGTCTATAGACAGACAGACAGACAGATAGATAGATACTTTATTTGTATAGTGCCCCATTCCAGAGACTCAGAGTGCTGAACATCAACAATTATTTAAAAACAACAATTAAAACAAGTATCCAAATGGGGTGAGCAGCAATAGAGATTAAAACTTTTTATCATTATAAAATGTAAATCAGGATTCAATTAGCACTTTATAAATTAAAATTAAAAGTCTGGTTAACTGACCAGGGAGGCGCGGGTACTGGATGTGGTCCTGGCAGACAGTGACCAGATTGGGGGCCTGGAGGTAAAGGACCCGTTGGTGGGGAGTGACCATGCCACGGTCTGGTTCTGCCTGGACCTAGGAGGGGTAGAAGGCTGCACAAAGATGGAGGTAACTGACTTCACGGGGGTGTATTTTATGGAAATGGGAAGGATCCTTAAGGAGCATTTGGATGTGATTGGGTCAGACATGGACGCCGACAGTAGGTGGGAAATAATCAGGAGATGGGTGCAGGATGCTACCAGCACCTGTGCCAGAGTAAGATGAAAATGCGGTAGGGCCGGAAAACCCTGCTGGTAGACCAAGGAGGTCCAGGAGGTGGTGCGGGGAAAGAAGGCAGCCTATAGGCAATTCAAGTGCTCAAGGAGTGAAAGGGATCGAGGGGAGTATGAGCTGATGGCTAGAAGGGCCACTAGAGTGGTGAGGTCGGCTAAGGCAAGGAAGGAGCAGAACCTGGCCAGGGAAATTAAGAGAGGGAACAAGGGGTTCTTTAGATACATTGGGGAAAAACGAAGGGTGAAGGGCAGATTAGCAGGATTAAAACAGGAAGAGATGGGCACAAGCACCTGGGGAGCAGGCTGAGGTACTAAATGAGTACTTCACCTCAGTTTTCACCAAGGAAAATAGAGGTGCTACATCATACATGGGAGGAGATAGTGATACTGAGGAGGGGACCCTTACACAGTCGGTGGGTCTGGGGAGGGAGGCATCACTGGCAGGAGGGGGGAAGGCTAAGCAGGGAGAAGAGGTAGCGGAGGTAGAAATCACAGCAGAGAGTGAGGGAAGCCCTCAGGTCCCTTAAGACGGAGAAAGCACCGGGGCCGGATAAATTACATCCCAGAGCACTGAAGGAACTTGCAGATGTCCTGGAGAAACCCCTGGTGGAGCTTTTCACCATCTCTCTGAGGACAGGGTGGGTGCCCCAGGACTGGAAGGTGGCGCATATAGTGCCTATCCACAAGGGGGGATCAAGGGAGGTGGCAGGGAACTACAGGCCTGTCAGCCTAACATTGGTGGTGGGCAAAGTGATGGAGGGCATTGTCAAGGAGAGGCTGGGGGGGACCTGGAAAAGTCAGGGTGCCTGGACGATAGACAGCATGGATTCATCCCAGGGAAATCATGTCAGACAAACCTTGTGGAGTTCTATGACTGGGTGACGAGTGCCTTGGACCTGGGTAGACCAGTGGATGTCCTCTTTCTAGACTTCAGCAAGGCATTTGAATCTGTTCCTCATGAGGGCCTGTTGGATAAGCTGGGAGAAATGGGGGTGGGGAACCAGATGATCAGATGGACAGACAATTGGCTCCAGGACCAGACCCAGAGGGTCATAGTTGGTGGGATAGTCTCATCCCCAAGGAGGGTCATTAGTGGGGTCCCACAGGAATCAGTCCTTGGGCCCCTCCTGTTCCAACGCCTATGTCTCTGACATAAGGACAGGTATTAGAAGTGAGGTGAGTCTCTTTGCGGATGACTAAAAACTGGGGGAGGTGGTGGATGGGGAGGAGGGGAGGCTGGCCTTACAGGGAGACCTGGAGGCTCTGGAAAGCTGGTCTAGAAAGCGGAAGCTGAGGTTCAATGCAGGGAAATGCAAGGTACTGTACCTGGGAGCCAGAAACCCAGGCCAAGTGTACACCCTGGGAATGCTCAAGTCTCAATGGCTGAGAGGGACCTAGGGGTGGTGGTGGATGTCAAGATGAACAACTCGGAGACTTGTAGGAGGAAGCAGCCAAGGCCAACAGGATGCTGGGATGTATCGCTAGGGGATCACCTCCAGAAGGAGGGAAGTGATACTTCCTCTGTATAACTGCTTGGTGAGGCTGCACCTCGAGTACTGCATGCAGTTTGGAGGCCACACTAAAGAGGGACATAAACTCCGGAGAGGGTCCAGAGGAGGGCAACCAAAATGATTTGTGGCTTGGGGCACAGAACCTATGGGGAGAGGCTCGAAGAGCTAAATATGTACACATTGGAAGAGAGAAGGGACGGGGGGACATGATAGAGGCCTTCAGGTACATGAAGAGGGTAAATAGGAGAGGAGCAGTCAGGGTGCTTCGAAGAAAGGAGGAGGGGCAACTAGAGGGCATGGGTGGAAGCTGGAGGGGGGAAGATTCAGGGGAGAAAGAAGGAGGTGCTGCTTTACTGAGAGGGTGGTGGAGCCATGGAATGTGCTGCCCAGGGGGCTGGTGGAGGCAGAGACGGTGGAGGGGTTCAAGAGGGGGTGGGACAGATACAGGGGAAGGGTTCTGAAAGCAAAATCCAGTGCAGTGAGAATATCCGGAACTGGGAAGGGAGAAGCCAGAGAAGGCGGGTGGGGGGGCAGCAAGGTCAGCACCCAGGGTGGGGGCTGACCAAACGAGCAGACACGAAAGACCATTAGGTCAATTCTGCTGGCATTTTAGTATGTTAGTATGTAACCAAGAAAGTCTTTAAGCTCTTTCTGACGGTTTCCACCGAGAGTGCTTCCCATAGATGGCCAGGCAAGGAGTTCCAGAGGGTAGGCATGGCCATGGAAAATGTATGATCACCTGAATACCACAACCTCACCCTGGGAACCCCAAGGAGGCACCCCTCAGAAGAACAGAGAGCCTGTGATGGACAGTGGGGCACAAGGAGAGCTTGCAGGTAGTCTGGTCCTCCTTTCTGTAGGGCCTCATAGGTCAGTAACCCAACCTTGAAGACAGTTCTCCACCTGACTGGCAGCCAGTGCAGTCCAAAGAGGACAGACATAATATGAATGAATCTTCACCTGCCTATCAATAATCTAGCCGCCGCATTCTGCACCAGCTGCAGCCAGCAGAGACTGTCTCCAGATAGCCCTAGGTACAGGGCATTGCAGTAGTCCAATCTGGATGTGATGAAAGCATGTAGTAGAGTAGCCAGGTCCTCTTTTGGTATAAGGGCTCGGATCCGGGCGATATTCCTCAGATGGTAAAATCCACTTTTGACGATGGCCGAAACCTGTGCATAAAGTGTGAGCCCATCATTGAGGACCATGCCCAGATCCTTAACCTGTGTGGAGGGGGTCAGTGGACCCCCCCCCAGTACTAAACTGGGAGACCACCCAACCTCTCCCCTCCAACCCCGACAACCCGGATCCACCACTAGTACCTAAGTCTTATCTGGGTTGAGTCGTAACCAGTTTTGAGCCATCCAGGTCTGGACTGTATCCAGTCAGTTGTTAAACACAGAGGTTGCCATTTGGGTTACCAGGTGCACAGGACAGGTATAGCTGGGTATCATCAGCATAGCAATGAAAACCTAACCCATACTGCCTGATAATGTCTCCTAATGGCAGCATATACACTGTGAACAACAAGGGCGACAGGACTGAACCCTGCAGGACTCCACAGAGCAGAAGCTTCAGGTTGGATGAAGCTAACCCCATCATCACCCTCTGTACTCTGCCAGTCAGATATGGTCTGAACCAGTTGATGACATCAGAATACAGTACAGTATATATGCCAAAGAAGAGTACTGTATGTAGCAAAAGTGTACGTTATATTCAAGAATAGAGCACATTATATAAGATAATAAATTACAGGATATGCCAGCACAGAGTGCAATATATAGCAGACTAGAGTACAGTATATACCAGAATATAGTACAGTATGCAGCAGACCAGTGTGCAATACACAGGATAATCCAGAATGGTGTATACTAGAGTAGAGTGCAGTATGTACTGGACATGTGTACAGTATTGAACAGAACAGAGCCCAGTATATATCAGACTATAGTACAGTATACAGCAGAATACAGTACAGTATATACCAGACAAGAGTACATTATATATCACAATAGAGTTCAGTATTTAACATAATAAAGAACAGTATATACCTAGAGTGCAGTATATATCAGAATAGAGTACAGTGTATTTCTGAATAGAGTTCAAAATATACTAGACTACAGTATGTACTGTATTAGACTGGAGCACAGGATATACCTAAATAGTGTACAGTATATGGTAGAATAGCATACAGTATATATCAGCAGAGAGTACAGGGTATATCAGAATAGAATACAGAATTGCTCTGATGTATGTCAGTATTGTCCTATGACTGTATTTACTCTGGGAACATTCAGATTACCTTTAGAATTCCCTCTAGTACTTTGTTCATGAGTTTAGCTCTGTGACACCACGGACACCTTGCTGAGGTACTAAGGAAGAGTGTTATTTCTGCATTTCTACTCCCACATTGTTAGATGCAGCCTAGTAACTGATAATTGTTTCACAGCTTTTCTTTTAACTGAGAGAAACATGTCCTATGGAATAGAAAACAAGCAGGGAAAATGGTACTAATATCATTGGCCTTGAATGAAGAGAAATACAATATCTTTAGTCAGGTCATGTCATGTCAACTTCTGTTTATACAGATATATGTTTTTGATTAAAAATATTTCTGGGAGACATGCTAATTAAATCTCAAAGTTTGCTCACATCATAAAGTGTGAAGTGCCAACTTTGCAACATTTTTAGCAGGTGAAAATGCACTTTAATTTTTTTCCCTTTAGTACTTTATACTACTATGCCCCTGGCCAGCCCCCTTCCGAATAGACCCCCCCAGTTACCCAGTTGGTGGGATAGTCTCATCCCCAAGGAGGGTCATTAGTGGAGTCCCTCAGGGATCGGTCCTTGGGCCCCTCCTGTTCAACGCCTACGTCTCTGATATAAGGAAGGGTATCAGGAGTGAGACGAGTCTCTTTGCGGATGACTCAAAACTGGGAGCGGTGGTGGATGGGGAGGAGGGGAGGGTGGCCCTACAGGAGGACCTGGAGGCTCTGGCAAGGTGGTCTAGAAAGCAGAAGCTGAGGTTCAATACAGGGAAATGCAAGGTACTGCACCTGGGAGCCAGAAACCTGGGCCAAGTGTACACCCTGGGGGGGAGGGGAAATGCTACAAGTCTCAATAGCTGAGAGGGACCTGGGGGTGGTGGTGGATGTCAAGATGAACAACCCAGAGACTTGTAGGAGGGCAGCGGCAAAGGCCAACAGGATGCTTGGATGCATCGCTGGGAGCTCACCTCCAGAAGGAGGGAAGTGATACTCCCACTGTATAACTGCTTGGTGAGGCCGCACCTCGAGTACTGCATGCAGTTTTGGAGGCCACATTTAAAGAGGGACATTGAACTCCTGGAGAGGGTCCAGAGGAGGGCAACCAAAATGATTTGGGGCTTGGGGGATAGGACCTATGGGGAGAGGCTCGAAAAGCTAAATATGTCAACATTGGAAGAGAGAAGGGACCGGGGGGACATGATAGAGGTCTTCAGGTACATGAAGGGGGTAAATAGGGAAGAAGCAGTCAGAGTGCTCCAAAGGAAGGGGGGGCAGCTAGAGGGCATGGGTGGAAGCTGGAGGGGGGGAGATTCAGGGGAGAAAGGAGGAGGTGCTACTTCACTGAGAGGGTGGTGGAGCCATGGAATGCGCTGCCCAGGGGGCTGGTGGAGGCAGAAATGGTGGAGGGTTTCAAGAGGGCGTGGGACAGGTACAGGGGAAGGGTTCTGGAAGCAAAAACCAGTGCAGCGAGAATATATGGGATTGGGAAGGGAGAAGCCAGAGAGGGAGAGGGGGGCAGCAAGGTCAGCTCCCAGGATGGGGGCTGACCAAACGAGCAGACACGAAAGACCATTAGGCCTATTCTGCTGGCATTTTAGTATGTTAGTATGTTAGTTTCACACCTGCCCATTCCGAGACTTCTCCTTTCATCTTCACGGCAGGGTGTTCTCAGTCATCAGTGCAGGTCCAGGAGTTCCATCATCATCCTGCAACCTTAGGGGTTTTCCACCAGTTTTCTTCCCCTGTTGCCCCCCATAGCCATCCACATGGAATGGCATAACGAGTGAACTCCACCTCCACAGAGACATCCTCAAATGCCTGTGTTAGCTGGCTATGTGTGTGTCTGAAGCTGCACTACCATCTGAACACCTCCAGGTGGCAGGCAAGCAGCGGGTCACACAACCCTTCCCCCCCGCCGAGGAAGGAGAGCTGTCTGCTGGGATACTCAATCCTCCCTCCCTGGGCAAACCCCCGAATGACCCGACTCTGTTCCCAAACTCAGGTCACGGGTGTGGCAGGAGGGAAGGCACCAGCTCCTCAGCCCTCCATGCCATGGGGCCAGTGCCAAAAATGCACTTTAATAAGCAAACTCAAACCAATTCACCTGCAAAGCTGCCACTTCGCAATGACTTTGCTTGAAAACTCATTGGAAAGTGGGAAGTTTGGGTGAAGTAAGAAATTCACCAAGTAATTTGCACAGGCAAATATCACCACCTTGCTGGAACTTCACCAGTGAAGTAAAACTCTGCAATATCTATAGTAGGGATACATACTTTATGAACATTAAATCCACAAAAGGAATTCAGGGAGCATTATGCAGCATTAGCATGAAGAAAGAATGCTTCAACAACAGAAAGAGATGAAGCAGGGAGACAGGTAGAAAGAGGACATGACACATGGCGGGTGTGGTTAAATCCCTTTAGTCCAGCCACATCCTCCATGTGTCATGTCCTCTTTCTACCTGTTTCCCTGCTTCTCCTCTTTCTATTGTTGAAGCACTCTTTCTTCATCTGCTTGAGCTAACCCCTCTAACCTGGCTGCCACCTCCTGCCAGCTGCTTTTTCCCTGATCCTACCTGTCTCTTGATTTACCCCTTAGCTGCTTATTTTCTGAGCCTTGCCCTATCCTACCACACCAAATGTTCTAACTCCCAGTTTCCCCATAATAATACTCCCAGTTGCTCTTATTTAAATGCTTTTGTGACCAATCCCTCATCTGTATGATCTGTCCCCCTCTTGTGTTATACCTGTTATATGTTTTTATCTTATTTTATCCTGACTGTTGTATTTGCTCCCTTGCAAGTCTATCACTTGCCATAATGTTATTTGTCGCCCTACTATACTGTTTTTGCTTCCATATTGGTTATCCCTGATTTAGGTTTTAATTGTACTTGCACTTGTTGTATTTGTCTGCTATTGTATGTTTTGTCTCATCGTTACTTTGGAAACATGCTGTGGTGTACTTTGCTGTCAACACCATTGTTTTGTATTTTGCTGTAAATATCTTGTTTTGTATTCTCTGTTATGCTTCTCTGTAACCTCCCAGGTCATGCCTGAAAATAGTCATCTCTATGGCTAGCGCACCTACCCAGTAAACAAAAAATAACTAAATAAATAAAATTACCTATTATGCCACCATAAATATCTAATATAATGTTATCAATACTAAGTCTGGTATTTCCACTTTAAATTTTAAGACGGCTAAACCATTTTTGGGGGCACGGGGTGTAACTTTGTATCCAATTGGCTCCCTCTGGAGCCCTGACTCAGCTGCCTACCTCCGCTCCTCAAGACAAACCTCGGTGCAGGAATGAGGACTCCTTTAGCTGGGACCAGGAGACCCTCTCTGCCCTGCTCACTGCTCCTCGATCATCACTCTCTTCTGTTCTTGAGTTATAAGCATATAACATTTTTGCAACATTTCCCCCCTACATAAAATGCCAGCCTTTGAGCCCCTCTAATTTTTAAAACAATGCACACAAATATGATATTTGGCATAACCATAGGGCACATTTCTTTAAGTAATCATGCAAAATGAACGTCAGGTCTCTAGCTCCATAGAATGCTAAGTTATGGAGAATATCCTGACTGAGAATGGAATTGAGGATTACACAGAATGAGTACGCGTAATACTCCTGCCCATATACGCTTGGATATGTGTCCATACTCAAGCTAGGTAGAGTCAGTGAGATGCGGTCTGAGGGAGAGAGACAAGATGGACTCTAAGTCCCTTCCGTCATTACAATAGTGTGTTTCTATGTTAGCGTCTCAGAGTGGATCACTAATTTAGGATTTAACGTAACAAAGATCCACAAAGAAATGCAAGTAAATTTTTTAAAAAGGAATTTGGAGAGAAGTATGATAAAGCTACTCTGTTGTGAGTATAGTATATTACCCCTTATATAGCATTTTAAATGACAGATGATCACAGAGCGTCCTGCAAGAGTAGACCCTAGTAACACAACAAAATGTTAGAGGTGCATAAAAACAATACGCTTTACTTAATGCAGTTCTCATGAAATGTGCCAAATATTTACAAAATTGGTGCACTTTTGAAGATCTACTGCACTTCATAAAGGCTCCATTTCAAGGATGCTGTTTTCCTTGGTTTCACAAAAAATTGAAATTTGGGAAATTACAAAGCATAAAAGTAAAATTGTGGACACAGTCATTTTTGGTGCATCTGTGATTTTTTTAATTGGCCATTTTTTTTTGTGTTATCTATTTTTGCCCCACCATGCTCAGGAGCTGCCTCTCCTTCGAGCCACCATGACCCCTCAGACATACTTCCTACTATCTCCACGCAAGCCACCTTACCTCATATTCGCAGCCGACCTCGGTATAGCCCGGCGTAACCCTGTACCGGGTGGGTCCCTCTCCTCCGAGGGGGAAGGCACCAGTGGGAGGAAACGGCACACTATTTCTTTTGGTCCCAGGCACTGCTGAGATTTTGCGTGGCCTCCGGTAGTCTTCGGAGGTGTCCTTAGGCCGGCAGTCGTCATCCAGCCAGTCTCCAGAGTGGTATTTCTGTTTTCTCGTGTTTCCCCCAAAATGCTCCCTCTGCAATACTCTCAATCTCCACTGGGTGCCGCTACAGAGCGACTATGCGTCCCTAACCCACCCCAGGCAAGTAGAGCAGTACTTCAGATGCTCGATCCTTCTCCTTACCCTACCAACCCCTGGCGCCCCAGTCTGTCCCTGAACCTGGGTCGCCGGCATGGTAAGAGGTAAGGCACCTGCGCCTCAACCCTCTACGCCACCGGGCCGGCTAATTGGCCATTTTAAAAGATGCAGTATGCAAAAAAGTGAATTTCTAACATGAAGTGCACTTTTTAATTGTTAAAATGTAAAAGCACAACAGCTGCACACATTGGCTAATTTCAGTACATCTTTCATAAAACCATTCATTTTAAACAAGATGCAGATTGCAGAAAAAAGAGAATACTGTCAATGCTGTGCATAACGTGCCAAAAGAAAACTGGTGAAATTTAAGAACACATTTCATAAAACTGCATAAAAGGGAAATAGGCAGTTTAGTACTACCTAAACGGAATTTAAGTTGCAAAGAAAGTTAAAAAGATACGTTGAGAACATGGACTCTAAGACTGAACAGTGGTTACAAAGTGCTTTGTGAGATTGCCCCAGGAGCCCAGAGGCAGCACATGAGAATGCACAGTGGCTTGTTTACTGTGCAAGCAGATGGCATTCTGGAATGGCCATTGGGATCTCAGAGATGGAACTTGGTGCACCAGGTAGTTGTCAGGACTAGAAGAGATAAGATGGATGAATAGTAAGTGGAATTCTATAATCCTTTCCCTGACACCCATTGTCTTGACTAAGGAAACAGTTACTAACATACTAATTGCCAGCAGATTAGGCCTTACAGTCTTTTGAGTCTGCTCGAACCTCAGATCCCTGGTTGGGTACCGAGACCCTCCCCCACTTGTGTTCCAGAAACCCCTATCATCCATCCCCACCCCCTTATTCCAGGCCATCATCTGATACATCAGCTTTCTGTGTCTGTCCCACCCTCTCTTGAAGCCCTCCATTGTGGATCTCTGAACCAACTCGCCAGACAGCATGTTCCAAGGATCCACTATCCTCTCAGTGAAAAACCTCCTCCTCTTTTCCCCCCTCACCCTTCCAACTTCAAACCATGCCCTCTGGTGATACCTCCCTGCTTTAGTCTAAAGATCCCCTCCTTGTTTACCCTATTTATTCCCTTGACGTACTTGAAGACCTCAATCATGTCCCCCCGTCTCTCCTCTCCGCCAATGAAAACAGGCAGAGCTCCTCAAGTCTGTCCTCATACGTCAAATCCCCTAGTCCTCGTATCATCTTAGTTGCCCTCCTCTGTACCCTCTCCAGGAGCTGTATGTCCCTCTTCAAGTGTGGTCTCCAGTACTGTACACAGTACTCAAGGTGTGGTCTAACCAATCCATTGTAGAGTGGCAGAATCACTTCCCTGCTCCTAGAGGTGATTCCCCTTACGATGCATCCCAACATCCTGTTTGCTTTGCTAGCCGCTGTTCTGCACTGCTCAAAGTTATTTATACATGCATCCACCATGACCCCTAGGTCTTTTTCCCCTGTTGAGTCCTCCAGCGCCTCCCCTCCCAGGGTGTACCTGTGTTTAGGGTTTCCCCACCCAAGATGTAACACCTTGCACTTGGTGATATTGAAATTTAATTTCCATGTGTGAGCCCACCTTTCCATGGTGTCCAGGTCCCATTGCAGGGCCAAGTTCCCCTCTTCCCCCTCAACTACTGCTCCCATCTTGGAGTCATCAGCAAAAAGACTCATTTCACACCCTATACCCTCCCTGATGTCCGAAATGTATGCATTAAACAGGATTGGACCCAGGACCAGCCCTGTGGTACCCCTACTACCGACCTCTCTAGGGTTCAAGAGCTCCCCACCAACCACTACTCTCTGAGTGCATCCAGCTAGCCAGTTTTCAATCCATCTGACCATCAAAGGCCTACTTCCAACCCCCGCCAGTTCTCCACCAGACCATTGTGGAGGACAGATGTGACACCTTGCTGAAGTCCAAGAATAATACATCCACAGGCTTTCCCTGTCCAGTTCTGATGTTACCCATTTGTAGAACTCCACAAGATTGGTTTGACATGATCTACCTGGCACAAACCCATGTTGCCGACTATCCAGACCTCCCACCTCGTCCAAGTACACCCTCAATCATTCCTTTAGTATACTCTCCATTAATTTTCCCACCACCGAGGTCAAACTGATGGGTCTATAGTTACCTGGTACTTCCCTTGACCCCCTTTATGGATTGGCACCACATGTACCTCTCGCCAATCCCTAGGTACCCTCCCTGTCTCAACTGACCTGTTCAAGAGCTCCGCCAAGGGTGCAGCCAGTATGTCTGCCAATTCCCATAGTACTCTGGGATGAATGCCATCCGGCCCAGGAGATTTATCTTTCTTTAGGCCCTTAACGGCTAACCACACCCTTCCGGTGGAGATAGCATCATCCATCCCCTCCACCTTACTGGCCTTTTTATCCTTATCCTGATGGGACATCCCTGGGGTACCTCTCCCTCCCTCTTGCTCCATTTCTGCTGCTCCCCTGATCCCACTCACTACCGCTTCTATCCCCATCATGTCTTGCTTTGTAGATATCCCATCCCCCTCCCTAGTGAACACAGAGGCGAAGTACTCATTTAATACCTCTGCCTGGTCCCTCGCCTCTTCCACCCACCCTCCTTCTGATCTTAACCTGCCAAGATGGCCCTTAGATTTTCTCCTCTCCCCAATGTACTGGAAGAACCCCTTTTTCCCTCCCCATATCCCCTGTGCCAGCTGCTGCTCTTTACTGGACTTTGCCCCCCACACAATTCAGATGACTTTTCTAGATGCAAGATGGTACATTTCCTTTTCCCTGTCCCCTCTTGTTGTTTTATATTTTTTGTAGGCAGCCTTCTTTTCTCTGACCACTACCTGAACCTCACTGGACCACCAGCATGGTTTATATGACCTTGCTTCCTTACGCTTCACCTTAGCGTAGGTCCTGACTGCCTCATGAAGTCCCCGTTTTATGACCTCAACTCTTTTCCACATTTGTCATTGTTGTAATCCCCTTCAAGTGATCCTTGAGAATATTTCCCATGCCCACACAGTCTGCCACCCTGAAGTCCACTGCCAGTGTCCTAGATCTCTCCTCCCCTCCCATCATGCTTATTTGAAACCAGACAGTATTGTGGTCACTTTCAGTCAGGGATCCTCTACAACCAGGTCCCTTACCAGATCCCCATCTGCCAGAACCACGTCCAGGACATGCCCCTCCCTTGTGGGCTCCATCACGTGCTGTGTTAAGAACACATCCTGGAAGCTGTCCAGCAGCCTCTGCTCCTTGGCCACCTTAGAGGACATGGTTCTCCAGTTTGTACCTGGCATATTAAGGTCCCCCATCAACACCACTCCTTCCCCTTTTGGGCCACACTGGGCAATGATGTTGTCCAGCAAACCATCCTCCAGAACATCACCCATCCCGAGGGGCCTATATAATACACCCAGCTTGACCTTACCTCCTGCCGGGATTCGTAAGGTGACCCATAAGGCTTCCACGTTTCTCTCTGCCTCTTCTACCCTAGCAATTTCTATGTCATCTCTAATGAACATAGCCACTTCACCCCCTCTGCCCTCCTTTCTATCTTTCCTAAGCATAATGTACCCCCACATGTTTAAGTCCCAGTCATGGTTTTTGTTGGCCCACCTTTTCGTGACCGCCGCCACATCCACCCACCCCCCCCCCGAACAGCATGGCCTGGAACTCTGGCAACTTGTTTTCCAAGCTCCTGGCATTTACTAACACCATCCCCCACCCTTATCCCTGATCCCTTTGTGAACCCCACCCAGGTTCCTTATACTTCCATCCACCTCTGCTCCTCCTGAAACCTTCTCCCCAGTCTGTTTCCCTCCCCTTGGGTTTGAAGGCACTTCCCTCATCTGGAGGAGAGGGCTTCTGGTCAGCCCCCCTTATCCCTTCCCCCTCACAAGTTTAAACTCCACCTTCTTGAATGTAGTCAGCCACCCCTGTTTAAGGACTTCCTTCCCTAATGGGGCAAGATGAAGCCTGTCCTTGGCATACAGTCCCTTATCCTCCCAAACTCCTTTCCAGTTCCCTAACTTTCTAACCCACTCTCTTCACCCCACTTCCTAGCCAGTCATTAACCTCTGTGATCTTCATTTTTCTCCACTGAGGCCTTTGGTACTGGCAATATCTCGAAAAGGAAATGTTGCATCCATTATCCGACAGACTCTGGCAAGTTCTTGGAACCTTGCTTGGATTTCCAAAACGCTATTTCCCTCTAGATCGTTAGTTCCCAAATGCACCAGGAAATCCGGTTTCCCTCCACAATCCCTAACCAGTTTGTACACCATGAACTTTGCTCTGTGCACTGTCAGCCCAGAGATACTCACTGCCTTCACCTGGCTATGGCATTCACCCCCCCGTCCCTCCCAATGGATACACCTAATCATTGAGTCTCCCAATAACAGAACCTTAACACCGCCATCATCCTTATGGTTACCTCCACTATGCGCTGTCAACCCCCCATCCCCACCTTTAATCATGATCTCAATTCCATGAGAGTCTTCCTGCCTTATTCAAGACCCCATTGTCACCCTCCCCTTTCTGCCTCCCTTGTTATTTTGTCCACTTAATTCAGACCCCCCCTGAATAGGTGTCCCCTTTAACCCTCTCTTATCAAAACCATTTATCCTGGCCCTGATGGTTTTCCCTTCCCCCACACCACCATCCTCCTCCCTTGTAATAGTACCCCTGCCTCCACAGGCCCTCTGTGGGTCCCCTTTACCTAGGGCCCCATCCTTGGTACAGACACCCCTCCTGAAGGGGGGCCCCTCCCCCTCCTCCTTGTCTCCCAGTTTCTTTCCAGTCGTATTCTCCTCCCTCATGTCTGCAATATGTTGCATCTCCCCCATCTGCTTAACATTTACGTTTCCCCTTTTCCCTCTGGGACTATTTCTATCCTTTCTGTTGCTGGTCTGTGATGCCCTATGGGTATCAGACTCCCTCCCCCTGACCTCTGTATCAGTTTCTTCATTTCCACCAACCCCTTCCTCCCCCTTTAGGTTGCTTAGTAGCTCAAATGTATTGTAACATTCTATGCCAGCCTCCATCAAGTAACCTGAGTTTCCCCCGACTGCCCCTCTAAACTGCCCCTCTTCCTCCCCTCTTGCCCTGTTCTCCTTAGGAGCTCCCTTTCCACAGTCTGCGCTTTTAGGTTTCCCCATAACAGCCCCTCCCTTCTCACTGTCTGCTCTTCTAGGCTTCCCCACAACAGCCCCTCCTGACTCTTCCTCCTCCACTCTTTTTATATTCAGAATGTTTACCCCGTAAGTTTTCCCCTTAGCATCAACATTCCTATCTAAGGGTCCTCTGTCCCTAATATCCCCCCTCCTGCTTGGTGTAACATAACGTCCTGTAATTTCTGAGCATTGACCCAGCCTCCCCTCAGCCCCACCATTCTGTCACCCATATCCACACCCCTTATCCTTGGACACACACCCCAACTCCCCCAGCTTACTCCTTAACCAATATACCTCACTCCTGATACAAGATAGCTGTCTACAGAGTGGGCAGCCTCCCTCTCTCCAGGCCCAATTGAGAATTATTGCCATCCCACAGCCTGTGCAGCCCACAACCCTTCCGAAGATGCTTGCCATGGTGGAATATGGCCACCATGTTTGTCCCTCTCTGTTTATAATGGCACACACCCCTTTTCTCAGTCCCTTCTCCCTGGAATACCATCTCTATCTCTATACTGACTGCAGTTGTTTACGAACCCTATTTCAACCCCACCATTAATGTTCCCAAGTCTCACAAACACATACAGTCCAGTGTGGGTCCAGTCCTGCTAACAGTGTGTGTATGCAGACATCAGGTACCATATGATGTCACAGGCCCACCAGTTCCTGTTGCTTCAAATTTCAGTCACAAACAAATGTGCAGCCCTTCAATCCCAACCCCCCAGTGGCTTTTCAGTATTTAAGAAAGCCTACAAAACAGGGTGGGCGGGAAGGCTCTACCACCAGGCAAACATCACATTTAAATTTCACTCTAATTATTACTGCCAAATAAGTGTTCACACAAGCCACAATAGTTACAATATCATAGCCCAAGTAACAGTTCCAACTCAAAGGAGTAATTGTATTGTAATGAAATCATTTTTAAATGTTGGGTCTTATGTACAGCACTCATCATACCTGTTAGATTAAGAGTTAATGTTTCTCTATAAACACCTGCGAATACTGTACTAATTGAGCTAATTTGCATATGCAAAGTTGTCTTTTTAATATGTACGTTTTGATGTGATTGTGTACCATATGTCCATGACTGAGGTTTCAAAGAATAGTTGTGAAGGAGCATCTGTATTCCTGGCTGAGGAACTATTTGAATATGGATTTTGTATTGTTTACCCATATAGTAGTTCATCTTTATTCAGGTAACAAATGAGCACCACATTTCTACCAAAATGAAGTGATAGACGTCCTTGTCTGATGGAAACTAGGAGAATTTTAGTCAACGGTACATACACGTGCAAATGCCTATTGAAGAGAAATTGCAGAAAGGGAAGAGAAACCTGTCACTCCCTTTTTAAATAGAATCCAGAATTTGGGCACATGTGCACTGCAGTCTCCTTAATCTCCTCATTGTGCTTTTCCTTTTGTTTACTTTGAAATGATACTTCTCCCTTTTATTTAATCGCTTATTGCTGCTGCCTTTTTCCCACCTGGCATTCATATTTTAGATTTGCTTGCCAACGACATAGTAAACACATTTGGTATCACACTGAGAAATGTCTTTTGGAGGCTTGGACGTCCTCAACTTATTGCAGCCCTAGAATCATCAGTCTCTTCCCCAATTCTGCCCCTTTACATCTGCATTTTTGCACAAGCTAAAACACTAAGCCAGTCACAATGCCGGAAAATGCAAAGTGGAAGCCTTGTTTTTATGTGTTACTTTAATTATAATTATTGATCAGTTCCACAGTCTGGTGACATCAGTTGAGCAGATGCTCACAGTCAATTCTAACTATAGGGTCTCCAATCAATGGATGCCTATTTTCTTTTCTATTTCTTCTTTATTAAAAGGAAAGCACCATCAGTGTATTATTTATGATGGTTCAGGTAAAATAATTAGGAATGATAACTGGGTGTAAGCAGTACTATTAAAAATGTGTTTTCTGTTTAATTTAGTTTTGAGGCATGGAGCTCCATTTGCTATTGGCACCAGGATATGGGGGAATCATATGTTGCCAGCCTGTGGAGTTGCACATATTGATTCTTCACAGTGTAATATGTGGTTATTTTACACATTGTGTGACAATATAGCAGTTATTGCTGAAAAAAGGACAAAATACAGAAAGAGTGTGACAGCACTCAGTAGATATGTTAATGTGTCTAGATAGGTTTGCTTTTATTTAGAAACATAGAAGTTGACAGCAGAAGGAGACCGCTAGGTCCATCGAGTCTTCCCATTTGTTTTAGACCTATTTTGACACTCCAGATGCCCTATGTAGTCAAGGGCTCCCTTGTGTCTATCCCATGCATTCTTGAATCCCCCCACAGTGTTGACCCCCACAGCCTCTTGGGGCAGGCTGTTCCAGGCATCCACCACTCTTTCTGTGAAGAAAAACTTTCTGGTGTTGGTAGAGAACCTCCCTTCTTGCAGCCTGAGGTCATGTCCCCTGGTCCTAGAGCCCTTCTTGAAGTGAAAAAGTTCCTGTGCCTGTACCTTGTTAATGCCCTTTATGTACTTGAATGTTTCAATCGTGTCCCCTCTCTCTCTCTCTTCTCTGCTCCAGGAAGTACATATTCAGTTCCCTAAGTCTTTCCTCGTAGGACATGTATTGCAGACCCTAAATCATTTTTGTTGCCTTTCTCTGTACTGTTTCCACCCAGTCAATGTCCTTCCTGAGGTGAGGCCTCCAGAATTGGACTCCATATTCCAGGTGAGGCCTGACCAGTGATCTATACAGTGGTAGTACCACCTCTGTCTCCTCCTGCTCGTGATTCCCCTCCCAATGCATCCCAGCATTCTGTTGGCCTTCAGTGTTGCTTTCTCACACTGCTTACTAACATTCAAGTCGTCAGAGATTATGATTCCCAGATCTTGTTCCTGGTTTGAGGCTGCCAGTCTTTCACCTCCTAGGTAATACTCCTTTCTTGGATTTACATAGAAACATAGAAACATAGAAGTTGACGGCAGATAAGGACCGCAAGGCCCATCCAGTCTGCCCATTTCTTTTTCTACCTTATAAATGTGCCATCGGCCTTTGCTATGTCAGTGACCTATCTATTCATAGTCATTTGTATTGCTCCCTTATGCCTATCCCATGCCTGTTTGAAGCCCTGCACTGTATTCATAGCCACCACTTCTTGTGGTAAGCCATTCCATGCATCTACCATTTTTCTTTCCTATGTGCATAACCTTGCACTTTTTGGCATTAAATCTCAGTTGCCAAACTCCAGACCATTCTTCTAGTTTCTTGAGGTCAGTTTCCATCTTGCTCGCTCCTTCTGAGGTGTCCACCCTGTTACATATATTGGTGTCATTGCAAACAGACACACCTTCCCTTCTCCAGTCCATCAGCAATGTCTGCTATAAAAACATTGAAGAGCAGAGGCGCCAGCACTGACCCCTGGGGCACCCCGCTTCCGTCGATTGCATTCCATTAACCTGTATCCTCTAGGTTCTGCCTTGTAATCAGTTTTTTACCCATCTAACTACTCCAGAACCAACCCCTGTGTGCTCAAGCTTCTTTACCAGCCTTCTGTGTGGTATTAGTAAGGTGAGATCTGTAATTTTACACTTCAATGTAACACAATGGGATGAAATAGATGTAATTGTTTTTATAATGCATTGAACTTCAACCTCCCCTGTTTACAGGACAGTTGCAACTGTGCTTTTAATAAATCTAAAATCAGTGGCATGCATGGTTCCAGGACATCTCTGTGTGCCATTTGCGGACCTTCTCAAAGAGAACAGGAATGGCAAAGGAGATGGAGCAGTGCTGGGTTCTAGGATTCCAACAGGAAGCCCAGTCCAGCTACGTAGTAGACACCCTGTAATGCTCCTGGAACAGTATTGGGACACTGCAGTCTGTGGACATGACTGCCACATTCCCATCATGGAAGGACATTTTTAAAAACAATTTTAAAATGTGGGTATTTCCCTTCCCATGTTGACAAGCCCTTCATGACTGGGAGGAGTGCTGGTTGCAGGCAGGCATTTGTTGGTGGGGCACATCTGGCCACAAAAAATGCCATGCTTGAGTGGGTGCATAGCTAGTTGCAGCAGGGTGCCCTCCCCAGCATCACATGTACTCTGTCCCCAGTCAACTAGAGACACGTGTATGTTGTTCTGTGAATTGTATAAATTTCAGCCAGTATGACCCCAGATGACCTTACCATCTGCAACAGATTGGCCAGGATTGTGGTGGGGATAACTCAAACTACGGGGAGCCATTTAATTACAGTAGCGGGCTTTACTGGCCCTTAGCTAAGCAGACCACAGCAGTTAATGAGTGTGTAGATTCGGTGTGTAACATTTTTAATGCATCAGTATTATTTATTTTAAAATATTGTTTTAATCAGTTTTTGTGTCAGACACGTTCTACACCTAAGAAACCCAGTTTCATTCCATCTTCTTTACATTCCTCAGTTTCTCCGATAGTGTGGTACACAGACCTTGCCAGGTAGAACACATTGTCAGTGGTGCACATAACAAGACTCAGAGCTCACCTGTGTCCCCCTAAGGTGTGTGGCCCCAATCTGTTCCCAGACATGCTGTGCTTACATTTTTGACGTAGGTGCTGCCTGTATTCTAAAACTAATTAGTCAGCCTCAGAACCTCAGAACCCTGATGACGTCTCCAGTAAGTAGAGGAAAAACAAAGAGGGGTATAAAGAGAGGCGGGAAGAATGAGAGAGAGAAAAAAAGATAGACTGAGAGCAAGTGGGAGAGAGGGGGAGGGAGTAAAAGAGAGAAAGAGAAGTAGGGAGAGGAAGGTAGAGATAGAGAGAGAGGGATGGAGAGTGAAAGAGTGTGGAGTGAGAGATAGAGAGGGGGTGTAAGAGAGAGAGAGAGAGAGAGAGAGATAAGTGGAAAGAAGGAGGAAGACAGAGAGGGCAGGGGAGGGAGGGGGAGAGAGAGAGAGAGAGGATGACAGAGAGAGAAAGAACAGAGAGAGCAATGGAGAAAGAATGCAGAATAAGATTAAAATGCTCAATAAGCTGCATTGCTATTAGTCACAAAACAAAAATGGCACTACGGCTGGGTACCTAATAAATGTTAAGGCTATAATACACAGACAAAACACAGAGTCAGTGACCATACTGCAAACTTGAAACTGAACTCGGCAGAAACAAACAGAACTGGATACCAAAACAAACCAGGCAGGCTATACAGCCAGAGCCATGTGGATTACATTGCAAAGGAGATGCATTTTCTCTTAAAGTCTGCCAAAGACACGGCTACTAGATCACTTTTTTTCAAAGATCTTTCAGAAATAAACTACATTTAACGCAGAGAATAATTAGGCACATTGATTTAACATATGTAAGCTGTTCCAGTTTAATTAACAAATGGTGCCTTAGGAGATCCACGTTACAGCTACTGAAAGTCCCCCACTGTCACACTTCACAGGGACAATGCTCTATTGCTTATCGAGCGCCACTCTGGTTCAATGGCCTCAGCCCCACCATCTCCTCTGCCCCAGCAATTGATATGTTTAAAACTAGGCTCCGGGACTATCTCACTACCAACAGCTCCTGTGACTGCCCAACTTAACCTTGTTTCTCCACTTCCCTGCCTGCTCTAGTGGTCCCCCCTCTCCTCCTCACTGGATTCTACCCTCACATCTTGGAATACCCAATGCTGCACTTTTCACCCTCTCCCGACCCTACCTACATTCCTTCTCCCACCCCCATCTCCCTATGACTCTGGCATTTCTTATCTGTTATTTTCTCTGACAGATGCCGCTGGCTGCTTTGCTTACAATGCTACCCTTGAATTGTATTAATCTGTACTCTGTTTGCAATGTCCACATTGTTGTAATGTCTGTCTTGATGTTCCCCATAACTTGTATTTCTCTGACGTGGAACCTTTGTAAAAGAACCTTGGCTCAAAGGTATTTGTAATCCTAGACTTCATAAATAAAATAAATAAAATAAAAAAAAAATAAAATAATGTATGGATATGTATACTGAATATTGTACCAGCAACTGCATGAATGACAAGCATTTTTGGTGAATAAAACTGGGTTTCAAATAAGAATAATTAGGCTAAGATGTGTTTTTATTTTGGGTGAAAATATAAACAAGCATTTGTCAATGCCGAATGTTGATTGCGTTGGTGTGTTAGAAACATAGAAACATAGAATTTGACGGCAGATAAGGACCGCTTGGCCCACCCAGTCTGCTCATTTCCCTACTTACTGGATAAGCTGCAGATCCTAGTTAACCAACAGCCTACTTCTTCCTACCCCAACCCCCTAGAATGGCCTTATGACTGTTCCATGCATGCTTGAATTCCACCACTGATTTTGACTCCACAACCTCCTCCGGAAGGCCATTCCATGCATCCACAACCTCTCTGTGAAAAAATACTTCCTTAAATTACCTCTGAGCACGCCCCTCTATCTTCAAATTGTGCCCTCTTGTTCTTGCACCTCTTTTTTGAAAGATACTACCCTCTTGGACTTTGTTGATTCCTTGAGGTACTTGAACGTTTCTATCATGTCCCCCCTCTCCCTCCTTTCCTCGAGGCTATACATATTAAGCTCCTTTCATCTCTCTTCATATGTCTTCCGGTGCAGACCCTGCACCATTTTAGTTGCCCTCCTCTGGACAGCTTCCATCCTGTCTATGTCTTTGTGTAGATTGGGTCTCCAGAACTGCACACAGTACTCCAGATGGGGTCTCACCAGCTGTCTGTACAGAGGGATAATAACTTCCTGTTTTCTACTGGTGATGTCTCTCCCTATGCATCCCAGTATCCCCCCAGCCCTCCTTGCTGCCCCAAGAGAAACAGAAAGAGTGAGTGAGCTCACTCAGTGCCCCTCTGTCACTCGCTCAGTCTGTGTCTCCTGGTACTGCAGGCTGCTGTTTTGTAATGGGCTCCTGCCTGCTTTGGAACCTTCTTCTGCCCACTAAGAAATTCACAGCTGTCCCGACAGAGCTCCGTTGAGGTGTCTCACTCCCCCTCTCTCACTCGCTCATTCTGGTTCTCCTGGTGCTGCAGGCTGCCCTTTTGTACTGGGCTCCTGCCTCTATTGGTGGCTTTTTCTGCCCACAAAGAAATCTGCAGCAGTCCTGACACAGGTCTGTTGAGCCTGCTGACTCCCCCCTCTCTCACTCGCTTATTCTGTTTCTGCCAGCGCTGCAGGCTGCCCTTTTCTATTGGGCTCCTGCCTGCGTTGCCACCTTCGTCTGCCCACAAACAAATTTGCAGCAGTTATAGTAGAGCTCCATTGAGCTCGCTCACTCCCTCTCTCCCACTTTCTCATTCTGGTTTTCCCACCACTGCAGGCTGCCCTTTTGTACTGGGCCCCTGCCTGCATTGGCGGCTTGTTCTGGCCAGAAAGAAATCTGAAGCAGTCCCGACATAGCTCCATTGAGCTCGCTCACTCCCCCTCTCTCACTCACTCATTCCGTTTCTGCCGGCGCTGCAAGCTGGCCTTTTGTACTGGGCTCCTGCCTGCATTGCTGCATTTTCTGCCCACAAAGAAATCTGCAGCAGTCACAATACAGCTCCGTTGAGCTCACTCACTACCGCTCTGTCACTCACTCTTTCTGTTTCTCTTGGTGCTGCAGGCTGTGCTTGTGTACAGGGCTCCTGGCTGTGTTGGCACCTTTGTCTGTCCACAAAGAAATCTGCAGCTGTCCTGACAGAGCTCCGTTGAGGTTGCTCAGTCTCCCTCTATCACGCGCTCATTCTGTTTGTCCTGGTGCTGCAAGCAGCCCTTTTGTACGGGGCTCCTGCCTGCATTGCTGCCTTTTTCTGCCCACAAAGAAATCTGCAGCAGTCCTGCTAGACCTACGTTGAGCTCACTCAGTCCTCTGTCTCACTCACTCGTACTGTTTCTCCCACCGCTGCAGGCTGGCTTTTTCTACTGGGCCCCTGCCTGCTTTGATGCCTTTTTCTGCCCACAAAGAAATCTGCAGCAGTCCTGACAGCGCTCCAGTGAGTTCGCTCACTCCCCCTCTCTCACTTGCACTCTCGTTCTGTTTCTCTCAGTGCTGCAGGCAGCCCTTTTGTACTGGGATCTTGTGTTGGGGCCTTTTTCAGCCCACAAGCAAATCCTCAGCAGTCCTGACAGAGCTCAGTTGAGCTCGGTCACTCCCCCTCTCACTCGTTCGATCTTAATCTGTCCCAAACACTGATTTCCCACAGTGACCGTGCTATTCTCCGGCAGGAGTGCAAAAACATATTTTAGCCAGGATGTGAAAAATGACAGCTGTACTGTTCATAAGGAGGTGTGAAAAACTGCCAGTATTGAAAATGTGGCGTGAAAATATTACAAATTTGTGATCTTACAAGGGTGCGTGGAAACAGTTCAACGCATGCTTATAACACAGTCATGTTATGGAGTTTTGTCAGCAAATTTTCAACATAGGGATGTTAGGACCTCTGCTCATGAACAGTGCCACTGTCATTGTCTTAATCTGTCCCAAACACTGATTTCCCACTGCGACCGCGTTTTTCTGTGCTGCAACTGTGAAACCACATTTCGGTCAGTATGTGAAAAATGACAGCTGTACTGCTCATTAGGAGGTGTGAAAAAATGCCACTGTTGAAAATCTGGCATGACAATATTACAAATCTATGAAGTCACAAGGGTGTGTGGAAAGTGTGCAAAGCACACTTGTAACACAGTCATTTGATGGACTATCATCACCAAATTTTCAATATAGGCATTTTAGGACCTCTGCTCATGAACAGTATCACTCTCATTTTCTTATTCTGTCCTGGACAGTGATTTCCCACAGCGACCGCTCTGTTCTGCGCTGGAAGTGTGAAAACACATTTCAGCCAGGATGGGAAAAATGACAGCTGTACTGTTCATAAGTAGGTGTGGGAAAATGGCAATGTTGAAAATCTGGAGTGAAAATATTATAAATTTGCGAAGCTACGAGTGTGCGTGCCAACTGCCCAATGCATGCTCATAACACAGTCATTTTATGGAGTATCATTACCAAATTTTCAACACAGCCATTTTAGGACCTCTACTCATGAACAGTGTCACTGTCATTTTCTTAATCTGTCCTGAACACTGATTTCCCACAGCGACCGCGCTATTCTGTGCCAGAAGTGCGAAAACACATTTTTCTGCCAAGATGTGAACAATGACAGCTGTACTGTTCACAAGGAGGTGTGACAAAATAACAATGTTGAAAATCCAGTGTGAAAATATTGCAAATTCACAAAAGATTCTGGTGTGTAGTAACTGCATGGCCCACCCTCATAAAGCAGTCATTTTTGGGATTTTTTCCACCAAATTTGCAGTATAGACTTTTTGAGAGCCCACCTCATGAACACTGGCACTGTCATTTTGTTACTTGACCCTGAAAGGTGATTCTGCGCAGTGACCGCAAAATCACCTTTTCTCAGCCAAGTAATGCCATGACAGTTCAAGAATTCATGAGGAGGTGTCTCAAAAACCCAGTGTTGAAAATTTGGTGAAAACATTCCCAAAAATGCCCGCGATATGCACTAAAGTTGAAAAAAAATCTATTAATTACATTATGCAGCTTACCGGCATTTCCTCAGTTCGCAGTCAGCTTTGAAGAGTGCAGACATGTTCCCGGTCCACCGAAGATCGTCACGCCAGACTCCAGAGGTAAGTATGGGGTGAGGGGGGTGTGGGGAGGCAGGGTGGACAGTGGGTGGGTGCGGGTTGCAGGAGGGGGGCAGGGAGACTATGAGGGACCGTTTCCTTTTTTGCAGAAAAAAAAAGACGTCACGGGACCATTTTCTCCTTACAGGGCATGTGGCATGCTGGGGTGGACTCAAGAGTGCCACCAGAGGCTTTCCTTTGCAGCAGTAGTCAAGGGGATTAGCACCCCATCAGCACACAAAGGGGGTATCATTATGCTAACGGGATTGGGCACCCTGTTGACAGGAATAAAAGCAGGGAGGTTTACAGAATACCAGCGGGGAGTGGGCTCCCCCATCGGCAACAGAAACACGGGGTCACCGAAGCCGACAGGGATTGGGGCCCCCATCAGCAAATAAACACAGTGGGGGTTATATTGTTTGTGAACACGGTGGCAAGCTGCTGCCATGTTCACAAATAATATCAGGGCTTCTACATCCCACCCTGCAATGACTGGTCTCTCCCTCATTGCAGTGGATGGCTGACACTGCAATGACGAGGCGGCCCCTGATTGCAGCGGCAAAATTGTCACAAGTTGGCGCCAAGGTTCCAAACTTGTGTCAGCAGCAGCGTTCAATAGCATTGGGGATGCGGACAAGCCTTTGCAGGCTGTGGGGCATTAGCCACAACAGTGCCACTCCTCCACAACCTGCTTCTGAGAAAAGTTGCTGCATATGTCTCTTGCGCTGTGTGCAATCATCATAAAAATGTAACTGCTGAGTTTCTAACAAAATGTCACAATAGTAGACATTCTAAGGCAATACCCTACCCCTAACAGTATTCGGTTTGTTTGCTCAATAATATCAGATTTGAGATGCATTCTTTGAATTAGATTTAATGGAACATGCAATTTTTATATTTATTAATGTTGTTACTTTGTAATAGCTTTGGAAACACTTGTATTATAGTCAGCCAATTAAGCTGAATTGAATGAGAGAGAAAGAGAATGAAAAAAAGAAAGAAGGCAAGAAAGAAAGAAAGAAAGAAAGAAAGAAAGAAAGAAAATGAGAGAGGGGTGGAAGAGAGAGAGGGTAGGAAGGAAAGAAAGAATGGGAGAAAGGGAAGGAGAGGGCAGGAAAGGGAGAGAGTGGGCAAGAGAGAGGATATGAGAGGGAGATAGAAAGGGATAGAGAGTGTGAGAGAGATAATAATACCTTCTGGCATGTTTGGAAAGAGTTTATGTTTATGGGCAGAGCATGTTCAAAAGCTCTATTAGGCAATCTAAATTGAAAATCTTACATGGGAGCAAACAGACATACTAAATGAGCTGAACTAACTTGAGATGGTCATCAAGGATTATTATACACCCCTGGATCGTCTAATATCATTGCAAGAAATTAAAGCCAGTCTTAATCAATAGAAATGTGGAAAGGCTTGTGGTACAAATAACACCATCAATGAGATGCTTAAAAAACATATGATACAAATTCAGCAAGCCTTATTAAAACTGTTCAGTCTTATTCTCCAAGCTGGACACTTTCCAGAAATGTGGTCGGAAGGACTTGTCACTCCAATTTATAAACGTAAGCTAAACTCAATCCAGAGAGTTACAGAGTGTATCTGGATTGGGAGTAATATATGCAAACTGTTCTGTAGCAACATCAATAACAGGATGTTACATTTCCTAACCAGCAAAAAATGTCACACGTCAGTGCCAGACTGGATTCCTCCACAAACATTGAATCTCTGATCATATCCCCCCACTACAATCACTTATTAGCAAATATGTACAAAGCACCCATGGAGGGAAGATAGATGCCTGCTTTATAGACTTGAAAAATGTCTTTGACTCAATTTAGCATCCTGGACTCTTTTTAAAACTCCTTCAGACTGGAATAATGGGAGAAACATATGACATCATTAAAGAAATGCACTCATCCATAATTTGTAAAGTTAAGAATAATGACATGCAGACAAAATCCTCAAATTAAACAATAAAGTAGGGCATGTATGTGCTTTGTGCTGGGGTAATGGCAAGCCTTGTAAAGGTTGTAGCAAGAGGCCAATGGCTGAGTGCTTTGACCACCTAGGAGGTGATGCTATCCCATGCACAAAGCACACCATGAAGTGCCTTATTGTGATTATGATGGGTCCATTAGGATTAGTAAAGAAATAATTTTTTAAACCATATCTTTCTTCAGTTTAAATGAGGAAGAATAAAGAAAAAGAGAAAAGTAGTCCTACTGAGCCATTGCAATTTTGCTGTTTGGTCAGTAGATGGCAGATGCTGCTTTTTTTTTTTTCAAATACATGTAAGTGAATGGAGGTGTATTGATACAGCTGTGACTTCTTAATATAAACAGGCCAGTGAGGTCATGAATCTTTTTCCATTGCTGTTATGCTGGGATATCAGCACTGGGTTCTGAGTTCCTCAGCTGACCTTCTTATAAACATGAACAGAGCTGGTGATCTATTACATGGAAGCAAGGACAAGGTAATTAATTTTATTTATTTATTTATTGAAATGTTTCACCACACCAGGAAGGCACGCTGAACAACAAGTTGCTCATCTCCCTGTGCGACCGGGGGGGGGGGGCACAATTGGATGAAGAATTAGACATATAGTTTACCATTTAACAGCCGAGAAATTAAACATTCAATTACATTTGTAACAAGACATACAGTTAAAAAATATCATAAATAATCATACAATCACATCTGTGACATAATATACAGTTAAATATATCATACCTGTGGAATATGCATTTAATTACAAGTGGCGTATCTGAGGAACATAGTACAGAAATTTAATGAAGCCTTGGAGCCAACTCGTTACAGGAATGGATCACGGTTAAGAGGCAGATTATTTAGCAATTATTGAATGAATGAGGTGCAGTGGGGGGACATCAAGGAGGGTAGAGAGGTAGACAGGGAAAACCAGATGAGGGAAGGTGAGGATAACAATGAGGGGAACATAACCGGAGCAAAGTGAGCAAAAAAATCAGTTGCGAGGGGTAAGTTAACACAGGGTTAGTGCAATCTGGAAGCACCTCAGACAGAACATAAAGCTCAAGTTATTAGCTCAAGTGAACTCATTTCTTTGTTTAAGTACAGGGGGGTAGAGGGGGGGCTCAGGAGGGAGGTGAGGGTAAGGGATAGGGTAGGGAAGGACTAGTCATTCCTGAAACTGGCCGCTTCAGAGTGCGGAGATCGCCGCCAGTGGCAGAATGAGTCGAGGACTTAGAATAAGAGGCAGGAGTAGGCAAGGACAAGTTGGCTAGAGACAGTAGAGGGGATGGTAAAGGGAAGGAGGAGGGGTGGGAGAAACTTGCCTAAGAGTAGGCCTCTTCAGGATGCTGAGAACCCTACCAGAAAGCAGAGTCAGATGGGCACTAGTTAGGTAGAAAGGATGGAGGGGAAAGGGGAGGGAGGGAAGGAAGAGTCATTTCCTACTGCTGGACCCCTCTAGGATGCTGAGAACACTGCCAGGGGGCAGAACTAGGTGAGGACACATTGGGAAGAGAGAGAAAAGAAAGGATGAAGGGAAAGGAGGGAAGAGGAGGGAAAGAAGAAGCTTGCCTAAGACTAGGCCACTCCAGGGTGCTGAGAACCCTGCCAGAGCACAGAATCAGGTGAGGACTAGTTGGGTAGAAAGGATAGAGGGGGAGTGGGAGTGAAAGAAGAGTAATTGCCCAGTGCTGGGCCCCTCCAGGATGCAGAGAACCCTGCCAGGGGATATAATTAGGCAAGGACAAGTTGGTCAAGAGGGAAATAAGGGGGATAGAAGAGGAAAGAAAAAAAAAAGGAGGGAGGGAAGAAACTTACCTGATAGTAGACATCACCAGAGTGCTAAGAATCCCAACAGGGGGCAGAATTAGTCTAGGATAAGTTGAGTAGAAAGGAGAGAGGGGGAGGGAGAGGGCAGGGGAGAGGAGAAGGCTTGCCCAGTGCTAGACCCCAATCACCAACTCATGTAAACCTAGTAAGTGTTAAAGCTGTGAAACTGAAACCGAATGGCATTTTATTCTCCACTGTACAAAATACAGCTCTAGACAAGACCGATGTTTTCTAGATCTATCACAAAGGATAGTGGATTTCCATCTGATGAATGATGAAGCAAAACTTTGTTTACTGTTGTGAGAAGAATCAATGTAGTAGAAATGAACAGCAAACTACGGTATATAGCATTCTGCTATCCACTTTGAAATACAACATAGATGTTCTGCATTACAATGAATTATAGTATGTTATGTCTTATGAATAGTCTGATGTATAAACTTTCACAATACCTGTGTATCTTGTAAGGCCAATAAAATTATTCTGAATTTGAAGTTGAGAGACAGAGAAAGAAATAGACAGACAGACAGACAGACAGACAGACAGATAGATAGACAGATAGATAGATAGATAGATAGATAGATCGATAGATACAGTAGATAGATAGACAGACAGAGAATGGGAAGAAGGGAGGGAGAGAGTGAAAGGTTGAGAGAGGGTGGGAGAGAGACAGGGAGAGGGAGAGCTGGAGAGTAAGAGAGAAAAACAGAAATAACACAAATGTGCATTGAAAAGATCACATGTGTCAATTCTGAATGTTTGATTGCATGTTGTTAACACCACAAGGAGTGGGTGGGAGGCTTGAAGATGTTCATCTTGGCAGCCCAAACCTTGTAGAGAGGTAACTCCCATTAAAGCAGCAGCCTCAATATGAAACAGAGCCACTTGGGATGGTTTACCTGAACCAGTGCCTATTCTATGCCTAGAGGGAGGACTCCTATTAAAGTGGCAGTCTTGGGGTTACAAAATACACACAGGAAGGGGCTGTCAGGCTTCATGTTCATCTTCAAACCACATGTGCCATTCCATTAGGCTCCCCTTGAAGCAGAAACCACAATTTAACACAGAGCCCAATGGTCTGGCTCAGAAGGGAGTAGGGGTTGCAGGAAACTTCAAGGAGGGAGTGGGAGACTAGATGTTCATCTTGGCAACCAAACACTTGTAGAGACTCCCATTGCAGCAGCAGCCCCAATATAAAACAAAACCACTTGGGAGGACTTGCTGGCGCCAATGCCTATTCAGCTAAGGTTTGAGGCATCAGTAGCGGTTGAGGTTGACAGACATGCCAGCTTCAAATCCATTCAACAGTAGGTTGAAGTACATAGTGTTTCAGACCTGAGCAATAGTATTTACAGTGGGGGAGACTGCGTGGCTGCAAAAATACAGAACACATTAACTTCCAGTTTTCTGTTGAGTGGATTTATTTTGAACCACAAATTCCTGGGTAATTTGTAACAGTCAAAGCTGCCTTTTTAGGAACACGAGACAATCACTGCAATTAAGCACCGATGTCACACAGTCAAACAACATACCTTAGTAACTACAAAGAAAGGGGAACAAGGTTGCAATTAGTGCATTTCCAAATCAGCAAAGAAATCTGAGTGGAAATGCATGATGACTCTGTCTGAACATATGTGTACACCCTGTAAATGCAAAGGCATAGATGTCTTTAGCATGTGGGGTGAATGGGTGAGGGTGAGATGTAGCACATTTCATGCAGACTACCTTTGCCAGACCACACAGGATGAACTTAAAACACAAACAGGCAAAGGAAACAAAACAAATTCTGAAACGTCAGACAGAAGATACAAGGAATCAGAGAACTTAACTGCTGTAGCAAGTAAGGAGTCAACATTCATATTATTACAAAGATGACAGTGTCCCTTTAACTGTGATCAGATGAGGAAAGAAAGAACCTTGATGTTCACCTTCAAAGCCTGATGATGATGTCTGTTAGCGAGCTAATGGGCAGAAAACCAGTGTGATAGATGCGGCTGCACCCTTTGTACTACACAAAGTTTACACCCATCAGTCAGCTCAACACCATCATGCTCATCCTTCTCAGCATTGACTTTTGAGTAGTAAGTCTCCTGCATTTGTACATCCATTGGCTTATAGAGCACACACCTCCATAGCCCCCCTACACTGCCCAAGCACCACCAGTATGTTTGTGCATGTACACAAGCAAACATAAAAAGAATCTCCCCCCCAAAAAAAACATTGTGCTTGATGAGGCTATCAGTGGAGGAATCATCCCTGGAATGTACCACTACATTTTATTTAGAGGGTAAAGGGGCAGCCCCATACTGCCAGTGCCTATTCTGCCTGTTACTGGCATGCACCACTGTAACCTTTGCCTGCTAAGTGCTCGTGGAATAGCACTACAGTCGGTAAACAGGGGATGAAAAAATGTGAAGCATTCTGGTTGGTACTCTATTTACAATTGATCAATCACAGAACTCTGTAGATTTATTGACAAACAAATGCAAACCTGATAACAGAATGCGCGCAAAACACTGATCGTGAAAAGGGAATTTCTAAACTACAGAATCAGGTAGAACAATAATCTGGCAAATGATAGCAGTGTTCTTTTTTACTACTGTAGTACAGTACTGCAATGCTGGAAGAGATTTCATGATTACGCTTGATAACTTCAATAGAAAGAAATATTTGGATGTAGTTTCGCTAATACCAATTTTACCAGGTGAGACACACTAAGCTGAAAGCTTCTTTTCAGGTGCAACCTGGGAGCACGAGGAGGTTAAGTGACTTGCTCAGGGTCACACAGTATGCACCTAGGAGGCTGTGGGATTCAAACCCAGGTCTCCAGATTTGCAGCTCAGAGCCTTAACCCACTGTGCCATACTGCCACCTCAACACATCATAGACATTGTCTCTACATTTCCCCTCATTCATTTTTTCTGTCATACACAATTGTATAGCAGCAGGCTGTAGATCCCTCTGACTTGATCTGCTCGTGTCCCTTGTCTACGTCGAAGCTCATCATCTTCTGCTTCTTATGACAGTTCAGTTTATTGCCGCAGCATTATGCTCTCAAAGGCAGAGGATTATGTCTTCAAGTACAGACAGGCAGAAGGGCCAGAGGAAGACTAAAGGATAAGGATAAGGATCCTCCTTTTATGGTGCTGCCCTTACCAGTCAGAGGTCAGAGAAACGCAAGCAATCCAACACATGAAATATAATGTGCATTCTGCCAAACATTTATGTTCTTCTATGTTTGGCATGAGTAATCAATAAATCTTGCATGCTGCCTCCCTCTCTCACAGTCTCTGAAAATAACACCGACAGAGTGCCTAACCTCACCACAGGCAACTCCTCCTCCTTCCCACCTGCCTGGTCTCCGAATACAACACTGACAGGCAGCTGCACTGCCCCAGTGCTAGTACCCTCTACATCCCCATCATGTACTTACTCGCCCCACCCTTGCCCCTCTCCTAGCATCCAAACCCCTCTCCTCTCCACCGTCAAGTGCCCACTCGGTCCCTCTTCATGATCCTCAGTGTCCCACATTGCAAATCTTCAATGTCCTGGATCACAGTTTCCCAATGTCCATTGGCATGCTCTGCTACATGCAGGTATCAGAAAAATAAATGTTGGGAAAAAACTAAGACCTGAAATGTGTTTATTGTATGTTTGTGAACTTTTCCATTTTCTCCATGTTTTTTTCTTTTGATCATAACTTCCCCTCTTGCCCATTTTCAGAGGGGCCAAATCACCACCCCGCCTCATGACCACATAGTGTAAGTGGCATCTTGTAAATCAGACCAGAAAAAAATGTGTTTTTAGGGTTGATTGCCCTGTGTCACACCTGTACCTTACTTTGAAAGTGGCCCTGCAGGGCCACTCATGAATCCACTACATAGTGACGTGCACTGGGCCACACCTGTAGTTTTGTTTACAACTGGCCTTCTGGGAGTCGCTCATGAAGTAACTGAATAATGACGTTCACTGCACCAGACCTGTAGATTGCTTCTCACAGGGCCCTGAAGGCCATATGCAATGAAGCAGTCCCACCGGGAGGGAAGGTGGACCTGTGGATTGCATCATGGTGGGTCCTGCAGATCCTATGCAAATCAACACACCTGTTGTGTAAGGCCCTGGAACTGTAGCTTGCTTTGTGAAGGATCCCTGTAGGCCCAAC
Organism: Neoceratodus forsteri; assembly: GCA_016271365.2. Taxonomy (NCBI): domain Eukaryota; kingdom Metazoa; phylum Chordata; order Ceratodontiformes; family Ceratodontidae; genus Neoceratodus; species Neoceratodus forsteri. Next base: position 20,742,727 of record CM057458.1, on the reverse strand, counting down.
ATGAAACTTGTCAATTGCGTGTTCATCAGGAGGGGTACTTAGTATCCTGTGTCTCAAATTTGGTGAAAAAAATATTTAAAAAATAGAAGGCTCTGTGTGAAAAAGGGACACTGATAAAAAAAAAAACTAAGTAAATAAAAAAATAGGTAGTGTCGTTTTATACTGTGGGCTTAGTTTTTTGGGGGTCATTTTTCTAACCTCAAAGTTGTTTTCAATTTACCAAATTTTAGGGTTGGGATTCTAACCCCCACCCCCCATGAACACCCAATTGGCATTTTCCAAATTGTTCTAACTCAATTTTGGACACTCCTTTTTACCCCCATTAAAAAAAAACCCAGCAAGAAGAGGAGTGTGTGTGGAGGGACCTTGAGAAATGCTGCCATAGGAAACTGAGTAATCATAATGAGGGGCATTGAGGAGTCATGACATGGGACATTGAGCAATCACAACATGGACTGTTGAGAAATCATGACATGGGACATTGAGCAATCACAACATGGGATATTGAGAAATCATGACATGGGACATTGAGAAATCACGACATGGGCTACTGAGAAATCATGACAAGGGGCATTGAGCAATCACGACATGGGATATTGAGAAATCATGACGTGGGACATTGAGCAATCACAACATGGGATATTGAGAAATCATGGCATGGGACATTGAGAAATCACGACATGGGCTACTGAGAAATCATGACAAGGGGCATTGAGCAATCACGACATGGGATATTGAGAAATCATGACATGGGACATTGAGCAATCACAACATGGGATATTGAGAAATCATGACAAGGGAATTGAGCAATCACGACATGGGATATTGAGAAATCATGACAAGGAGCATTGAGCAATCACAACATGGGATATTGAGAAATCTCGACATGGGACAGAGAAATCACGACATGGGCTACTGAGAAATCATGACATGGGACATTGAGCAATCACAACATGGGATATTGAGAAATCATGACATGGGACATTGAGCAATCACAACATGGGATATTGAGAAATCATGACATGGGACATTGAGACTTTGTGATAAGGGACATCAGAGCACTGGTGGGAGAGGAGGGGAGGGTGGAATGAGTGCTGGACAGTGGTCAAGGTTAGGGGGTTTATTACATGAATTGGGTGGGGGAAGAGGGTGGGTAGAGTAACTTGGCCAGTGAGTGGGGGGCAGTACTTGGGGGCTGGGGGACAGTGATGGTGGGTTGGGCACCGTTGCTGGCTTTTTTTTTACTTCAGTGGGTGGGCAGGAGGTGGGGGGTAACAGTGGCAGTGTTAGGCACCTGGTTATTTTACTGTTTAGGTTGGCAGGCAGGAGGGGCATACAGGCTGCTAGGCTGGGCTCCAGCTACTTGTTATTTTATAGTCTGGGCTGGTGGGTGGGGATACCAGTGGTGGGGTTTGGTACCCAGTGCCAGTTCCTGTACCTTCAGGTTGGTGGGTGGGAGTACTGACAGTGGGATTGACACCCTCCACTGCTTATGTTACAGTTCAGGTGGGCAGGGCAGAGGAAGTTACTGCACGGGGGTTGGGCCCTCACCCTGGGTTTCTGTAGAGTGATAGAAGAGGGTTTCTGTGGCAAGGATGGGCTCCCAACCACCAGACAAACTGGAGGGGGGGTTCCAGTGCCTGTAGCAGGGAATAGTTCCTGACCGCTAGCAATCCAAGGACAGAGGGCACAATTTGGTGACTCAAAACTGCATGAAAACAGCAATTTTGACTCATGAAAATGGGACTGCTCACAAAACCGATGTACTGTAAGTCAGTTTCACAAAAATCCAGTTATCTTCAGTGCATTCAAAAAAAAATGTTATGGGAATGCACAAACATGGCCCTTTATTTTTCTAAATAATTTAAAAACTACACATTTTTCAGCAAAGTCGCCTGTCATATAATCCTCCTTTGGCCAAACTCTGACACAGACGCATGCACAACAAGGGCAGAAAACGACCTGTCAGCTCATCCTGTCTGCCCATCTTATCAAATTACTCTGCACTGGCCTTAGTGGCCACCCCCCCAACACTTTGTTTCTGCCACCCCTTTTCTAACTAATCTCGTATGCCTGTCACATCCCTGTTTGAAGCTGTTCACTGACTTGTCCTACACCACTTCCTTCAGCAGCTCATTCTACTTGTTCACCACTCTTTCAGTGACAAAGTGCTGACAAATGTCCCTTTTAGGCCTCCCTGGGCACATTTCAGTGAGTTCCCACTTCTTCTTGTATTTGAGCTCAAGGAGAAAAGCCCCTTAGCATCCATTTTATTTTACAGTCGTAGCCCATGCAGGTACGTGTATATGTTTCAATCAGGGCTGGTGTATAAAATGGGGGGAAGAGGTATTGTTGATCACTGAAAGGGAAGGGGACCTTGGAGATGTCATATCTGATAGCCAAAAGGTGGCAAAACAGTTTGGCAAGACAGTATAGGGCTAGCAGGAAGCCGGGGTGCATAAGGAGCGGTATCAACAGCAGAAGAAGCGAGGCAGTGCTGCCACAGTATAGATCATTGGTGACCTGTGAGACCCCACCTGGAGTACTGTATCCAGTTCTGGAGACCACACCTCAAGAAGGACATAGACAGGGTGGAGGCTGTCCAGTGCAGGGCAACCAAAAGGGCACAGGGCTTGCATCAGAAGCCCTATGGGGAGAGACAGAGGGATCTCAATATGTACACCCCAGAAGAAAGGAGGGGGGATATGATAGAGAACTATAAATACCTCATGGGGTTGAACAAAGTACGGAACGGGAGTATTTTTTAGAGGAGAAGGTGCACAAGAACAAAGGGACATGCAATGAAGCTGGAAAGGGGACAATTTTGGAGGGATGTGAGGAAGTACTTCTTCAGTGCAAGAGTGGTAGATGCCTGGAGCAGTCTTCCAGTGGAGGTAGTGAGGAAAAAGCAGTGGTGGGCTTCAAGCATGCATGGGATAGGCACAAGGGAATCTTAGTTGGGAAACAGGTGGGTAGGTAGTCAGAGATCAGATAGGGTCTGCGGCGAAAGTATAGGCAGGAAAAAACATGGGCAGACTGGGAGCACCAAGCAGTCCTTATCTGCTGATAAATTCCATGCTTCTAGGGTCTCAAAAATGCATCACCTGTGCATTCAGCCAATCAGCACTCTTCATATGTGGGTGGATGGTCTCCGTTCACACTGTGGGGGAGGTGTGGCAGTAGCGAATAATTTTTCTCTGTTATTTTCACAGAAGCAGATACATTTTGCAGATGGGGAGGGGGGATTTTGAGCCATTTGTGAAAAAAAAAAAGAAAAAGAAACAGCCAGATAGACACGGTACAGTCAATGGCAGGAGCCTGATCTACCCAGCTCCACTGCAGCCTGCGAGACCTGGGGGGGGTGTCTCATTTCAAGTGGATTAATCAGACCATTCCTCATTATAACTGATTTAAAAAAGAATTAAGGGAGGAACTAGTGAAACCACTGGCTACTCTTTTTAATAAATCATGGGAGGATGGTGTGGTAACCGAGGACTGGAGGAAGGTGGATGTGATTCCCCTTCACAAAAGTGGGACCAAGACAGAGGCAGGAAACTACAGACCTGTCAGTCTGACCTCTGTGGTAGGGAAAGTGATGAGTTACTTGAAGGAAAGAATAGTTGAGTACCTAAGAGGCCAGTGGAGCACAGGACCCAAGGCAGCATGGATTCACAGCGGGAAGGTCATGTCAGGCGAATCTAATAGATTTCTTTGACTGGGTGACCAAAGTAGTAGACCAGGGAGGGCTGTGGACATGGCCTACCTAGACTTTAGCAAGGCATTTGACACAGTCCCACAAAAGATTAATAGTCAAATTAACCAGCCTGGGAGTGGGTCCCAGGGTGGTAGCCTAGTAAAACATTGGCTGCACAACAGGACACAGAAGGTAATTGTAAATGGAGTCCACTCTGAAGAAAGAGAGTTACTAGTGGGTACCGAGGTTCAGTATTGGGTCCAGTCCTTTTAATGTCTTCATCAGTGACATTGCAGAGGGACTGGAAGGAAAAGTATGCCTTTTGCAGATGACACAAAGATCTGCAACAGGGTTGATACACGAGAGCGTGGAAAGGATGAAAGGGACGGCAAGGTTGGAGGAATGGCTGAAGTATGGCAGCTAGGATTCAATGCAAAGAAGTGCAAAATAATGCACCTGGGAAACAAGAACCCAGGGGAAGAATACACAATGGGTGGGGAGGTAGTAACAACAACAAAAAGGAAAGGGACCTGGGGTGATCATATCAGATGACCTTAAGGTTAGCAAGCAATGTGAGAAAGGCAGTAGGGAGGGCTGGGGTATACTGGGATGTATAGGGAGAGGCATCAGCAGCAGAAAACAGGAAGTTGTTATCCCTCTGTACAGATAGTTGGTGAGACCCCATCTGAGTACTGTGTCCAGTTCTGGAGACCCCATCTCTGCAAGGACATAGACAGGATAGAGGTAGTCCAGAGGAGGGCAACTAAAATGGTGCAGGGTCTGCAGGAGAAGCCGTATGAGGAGAGACTAAGGGAGCTTAATATGTATACCCTTGAGGAAAGAAGGAGAGGGGGACATGATAGAAACTTTAAGTATCAGTGGAATCAACAAAGTCCAAGAGGGTAGCATCTTTCAGAAAAAGAGACTTGCAAGAACAAGGGACACAATTTAAAGATAGAGGAGGAGGCGGTTCAGGGGCAATGTGAGAAGTATTATTTCACAGAGAGGGTAGTGGATGCATGGAACAGCCTTCCTGAGGAGGTTGTGGGGTCTAAAACTGTGGGAGAATTCAAGAATGCATGGGACAGACATAAGGCAATTCTTGTGGGGGGTAGGAAGAAATAGGCTGTTGGTTAACTAGGATCTGCAGCCTATCCTGTAGGTAGGGAAATGGGCAGACTAGATGGGCCAAGCGGTCCTTATCTGCCGTCAAAGTCTATGTTTCTATGTTTCTATGTAATAAAGAAATGATCCAAGTGTAAATTTCAGGACTAATTGCAAGTTGAGTGGATACCATTTTTGGGTTGTGCCTGAAAATAGGTAGATGCTTTGTCTAGCGCACTTACCCAGTTAGTAAAAACAAACAAATAAATCAAATAAACAAATATTGAGAGAATCCTGTCACTCTTACATGGAATACTTCACCATTCAAACTTGTGTGTGTTAGCTAGGGCTTTAAAATACAATCTGGAGCTTACATGCACAAGTTGATACAGAACAATGAACCACTTGGGATCTGATTTTGGCACCTTTTAGTAAGGTTTCTTTTTTTCTCTTAAGACGGGTTTTGCATTCAGGTGCCAAAGTGTCCTCCTGTCAGTGTGAGATCTGGCCACAAAGAAGTTGATCAATGAGATGTGAAAGATGAATCAGTTCCTGTGCTACATTTTCCATGAGCGCTTTCTGCCAAAACCCTCATGGGACCACCGCCTTGGGAGAAGGATGTTTTTTTTCTGCTCACAATTGAGATGTACTTGCAGGCAGAAAGCTTGACATACTTTTACAGACAGCTATCAGCCAACATTCTGTTTGATCAGAGATGCTGGATAGGATACCATAGGGTGCAGGAGGTAGATTGTCTAGGACCGTTCAAAGGGACTGCAAGGTAAGCTGAGGGCCAGTTCTATAGAACCTTCCAGGTGCCTTTTAAAAAAGAAAATACTGAATTTCAATGAAGACTTTTAAGAGTTTGATGGGTATCTGGAATGAAACCTATAACCTATCAGAGCTTTAAATTACAACAGCTGCTGGTGCATTCTTCTTTCCAGTACAATGTGCATAAGCCCCCATACACACAAACACACACACACACTCACACACACACATATATACTGCCAAGGATACAGAATATTGCAAGTGAAAGGAGTTGAATTGGATTTGAATTCATTAAGATAAAGATTGCCCTGCTTTGTCTGAAACAAGATGTGCTATTTAATCTCTGTGCGCATTTACTACCCCGACATGAAGCCAGATAGGATTGCCTTTTTTTTTTCCAGCAGGCTTCTCCGATACAAATGTTTCTTATAAATATTTCTGACAGGGAGAAAAAGTGAAATTGTTTGGGCTGCAATGTCTACAGATAAATCCACAGCATCTCATTTCAATGCTTTTTCCGTACAGGGTGCTTTTTTTCTGCCCAGGCCATTGGTGACAAGCAGTGTTTCACAACTGCAGTTTACAAATCTGAATCTGTCATGGTTTTATTGAAAGAATACTGTAGGCAGGCTGTGTATCTGATTCTAACAGTGATAGGTCACTCACGACGGACTGTAGGTATTGTCCGAACTGACATTGTCCCCATCTGCTATATATAACTTGATCAAACTGATACTTTCCCTACTGGCTATATAAAGTATATGTAGCACACTGAATGAGGGCTGGTTATAGCCTAGAGGCTGGCAATATAGCCTAGAGCTTAGAGTAATGAGCTGTGAATGAGTTTGGTACATATAGCAGACCTGGGTTTGATTCCCACAACTTCCACTTACATACTGTGTGGCTCTGAACAAGTCATTTAACCTCCTCAGTTCTCCTGGGTCACCCCTGAAAACAGGCACTTGTGCCTAGTGAGCCTTAACTGGTTACCAAAGACAAAAAAAAATGTTGAGGTTGGGTAAATATTTCAATTAAATATTTTTTGTTTTGATTTGAGGAGCTTTTTATTGTTTTATTTAAAACTGCACAATTGCTTTATCTGTGGTACCCCAGGTCAGAGAAACACCTTGCTTTCATGGGGGTTCTGGTTCTTCTCATTTTCATGATTTGGTGGACCAGAGTCCTGGAAGGTTAAGTAGCTTGCTCAAAGTCACACAGCAAGTATCTGACGCTAGTGGGGTTTGAACCTGTGATTTCCCAGTTCCCATGCCTATAACCACTAGAGTGCACTAGCTCTCAAAAAGCTGGCCAAAATGTTTTGGGAGAGAAAAAGCAAAAACACTACTCATAAACGAGTTTTGATAAGAATGCACAGCTCAGATTGCCATAGCATCTGCATACATTTGGTTGTTCTTGTAAAAGCTAAGACTATTTATGTCAGAAAAATGTCAGGCAAAAACACGGCCAGTCCGGACAGAAAGTTACTGCTCTCCGATCAGGAATGCACAAGGTTGAAAAGAAATGGGTAGCCTCATGAAATCAGCAGCAACAAATGCTTTTATTGCTGAATGATGCTGCAAAGCATGCCTTATACATTGGCAACAACATGGTGCAAGGAAAACCGGCTACCACAATCCAGGCGCCCCAATGCTTTGCTCAGTAAGGCCCCTGATGGAGCTCTACAAGTGAAGAGTCGGAGCAGTACCTTCTTGTCTGGACTGAGTGTTTCTGTTGGGGGATAGTTTACCTCGATACTGCACCCAGGTCCTGCAACATGGAATGCACACTGCCTTTCGACTTAGCCAAAATACAGCCAGCTTGATTGCATGGTTCAGAACCCATGCTGTGGAGAAAAAAGTGACAGTGAGTGAGTGAGTGAGTGAGTGAGTAAAAGAGAGTGGGGGGGGCTCAACTCCTCCAGTCTCCTTTTTAAAGTGGGCTCTACTATTAAAGTTTGTTTTTTACTGCCATTTGTCACTCCATGGGGACATGCAACAAAGCTGGAGGGGGGTAGATTCAGGAGAGATGTGAGGAAGTACTTCTTTACAGAAAGAATGGTGGATGCCTGAAACAGTCTCGAGCAGTAGTTGTATTGGCAAAAACAGTGGTGGGATTCTAGAATGAGTGAGATAAACATAAGTGAATCTTAGTGGAAAGGAGGTGATGAGAAAGAGATCAAGTAGGGTCCGTGGTGATACTGTAGGTAGGAAACACCGGGCAGACTGCGTGGGCCAAGTGGTCCTTATCTGTGGTCAAATTCTATGTTTTTATTTCCCGTAAATTTCCAGAGGGGGTTGTTGGTTTTCAGATGTCCACTGAGAGCAGAAATGAGGCCAGCCACCAACAGCAAGCTGAAAGATCTCACAATTAGAGTAGTTGCATCACCCAATATAAAGGAAAAAAAACTTTAAAGAAATGCAGACTCTCCTGAGCAGCAATTTGGGGAGGAGGTGCACTGGACTCTGATAGATATTTTGATATGACCGCAAACCAGGAGCATACCTCTAGAAAATTCATAAATTTATAAAAAATGTGATTTAAGTTTAGTGACTGAGAAGGGTTAGAGCTTGCTGAACTTTGATGTGATTAATTTTTGGGAGAGGTGCGGTTCCCTCTATTGGTAAGTTCCCCACATATCAGCTACAAGCTGCATGGTGTCCGCTCTCTTAACAGAAGTGAATATTAGAAAGCTCAAGAGGAAGAATTTTCACATGAAATGTAAAGATAAGCAGTAAGGACTCCAGCTCAGATTAGCAAGTTGAAATGTCAAATGTTAGAATAGTTACCCGAGCCATGGGTTTCACCTTGTCGTTGGTGACCAGGCTCATTCCTGGTCTCAGCTGTCATCTGAAAACCAAGAAACCCCTCTGGAAAATCATGGAGTGGCAAAAAAAACCCCTTTAAAGAAATGCAGGTTCTTCTGAGTGGCTGTTTGGGTAGGGGGAATGCACTAGACTCCAACAGATATTTTGATAAAGATCACAAACTAGGAACATACCCCTAGAAAATGCAGGGATTTATAAAAATGTGATTTAAATTTAGTGAATGAGAAGGAATGCAGCTTGTTGAACTCTGTGCGATTAATTGTTATTTTTTTTCCCCCATAACTAGTATTTCTTCCCATAGCTTGAGCCATGGTGGAAAGTTTGTGAAATATTAAGAATATTTGTGACATTCTACAAATGCAAAATATGTACATTTCTGGAAAATGTCTTATGTGGAAAAAAGTTTCATACAACTCCAGTTTCTAGTACTCACCTGGTAATCAAATGAATAAATAAATAAAATATTAGCAGCTTTATATACTAAGAAGGGTGTGGACTAAAGATGAGCCAATATGAAATTTATATTCAGTGAATGTGCTGAAATTTGAAAACTTTTACCTTCCGTTTGGCCTAGTCAAACTTTTGGGCCACTTTGGGTTATCCCATCCCAGGCGGACAGGGACAGTCCCATGACTACCCCTTCATCCACCCCAGTCACTTCCAACCATCCTATCCTACCCCAAACTTTTTATTAAAATAAAAAACATTCCCAGCTTCTGGCACTGTGGTTTTGTTTTCACTAAAGGACCAGGGGAGGGTCGAAGAGCTTTTGATTGACTGAGGTAGGTTAGAGGTAGTGCAGGGGGGCACTTACCCATATTTGTAGTCTAGTTAACCCCAACACTGAAGACTCAAAGCATTGAAGCTAAACTGAAGGCAGAGGGTCCAAATCAAAGCCAAATCGAGGTCAACAATTTCCACATTCACTCACCCTTACATGGGATGCATGTAGATCATGAGTACCAGATGCTTGCCTTTTGTGCTCATAGATTTGTGTATTGTGCTTTTGAGTGGTAAAATTCTGATGTGGGGGAATGTTACCTGTTTCGTACTGCTGCCGACAGCGACCAAGAATCAGGTGCCCAATTATTTTCCTACTTTTTATACCCTCAGAAAATAAAGAAAATTAGTATGTAAAAATACATTTAATTACCAAATCTTGGCTAACCTCACAGCCATCATAGAATGATAGAATCATAGAAAATTCAAGCTTAGAGGTCAGATGGCTGTTTAGTAGCTTGCCACTAGATCAGTGGAGGTGCTCATATTTTTTGTCTTCCATGTAACTGTCTAAGCTGTTCTTAAAAACATCCATCATTTTACTTTGAACCACAGACTCAGGTAAGGAGTTCCACCATATCACAACTCTCTGGGTAAACCACCTACTTCTTTTACTTGTTTTATTTCTCTCCTCTTATGTTTAAGTTATGGGTACATGTACTTTGTGTTCCTATATGATCAGAGAGACCAATAGTTTCCCATATATATCTACCTTATAAGGCTTTAAATACCAGACATAAGTTACCCATAAGCTGTCTATAGTCCATCAAATACATTCCCAGGTCTCTCAATCTCTCTCTCCATAGTTCTTATGATGGACAGAGGAAACTAACTTAGTCGCCCTTCTTTGAATGCTCTCTATAAGGGCTTTACCTGTCATTGTCCCAGAGGCACAAAAGGGTGTGCAGTAGTCCAGTTGTGATCTCACCAGGGCTGTGTGCAAGGGCATTATTACCTCTGGATGTCTACTATTGATATTCTTTTTAATACATCCCAATTTTTTATTTCCCAGTTTTAGCTTATGTCTGTTATTTATGTCAAAGGTTAACTTAATGTCCACTATTACTCCTCGATCCCTCTTATGTGTTGTTGCATGTAGGTATATGCCATTCAGTTGATACGTAAATTCCTGATTGTTCCCCCCCAACCTTACATTTTTCCAGGTTAAACTCAAGCTTGTTACTATTTGTCCATAATTCTAGAGAAGAGAGGTTGTCCTGTAGATCGCGTGTTGCCTTTCCATTGTTAACAATTGCACCAATATTGCTGTCATCACCATACTTTCCCATTCAAGTACCCCCAGTTACCGTCATGGTAGCAATAACTATGTTGAAAAGAGTAGGACCCAACACGGAGCCCTGAGGGACCTCACTCATGACCTCCCTCCAATCTGATGTAAATCCTCTGATTTCTGCTTGTTGACATCTGTCAGTCAACCATGATTTCACCCATGCCACTATGTTTGGAGGCATCTGAATAGAGGTAAGCTGTTTGATAACAGGAACCCAAAAGTCAGGCTAGTATTGCCTTGAACTGGTTTGGACACAAAACTTTTTACTTTGAGTTAGTACTACAGTAACATACAGTACAGAGATAGTCAAATGTCCTCTCCCAGTGGTCTCCCAGTAGCTCCCTTCTCAGACAAGTGTCATAATGGGCAGGCAGGCATGAGTTGCCCCAGTTCACTTTTGCAATTTTGCCAACTGTCTTTATCTTGAACTGATGCAAGAAAGTGTCCCACTCTGTGACAAAGACAAAGATGACAAAGGCACAGAAGTGTATTTTTTGAAAGGCTATGACTGTAATTCAATGGAGTAAGCAACCAGCCATGCTCCCTTCCTACGCTATCAAATCAAATCAATCTTTATTTATATAGCGCCTTTCAATATCAAGGCGCTGTATAGATTGTAACAACAGATGTAAAAACAGAGAGCAAAATACATTTTTTAAAATCAGTCTGGAAAAGCCAGTGAAAATAAATAAGTTTTTAACATCAATTTAAAACTACTGACGGTCAGGCATTCTGTTAACCAACGAGGTAGAGAATTCCTCAAGGTTGGTGCTGCAAATGAAAATGCACAAGCTCCAAATGTTTTTAGATGAACCCTGGGAATCTCTAGCAATCCCTCAGCGGAGGATCGGAGAGGGTGATTAGGGGTGTAGGAAGTCAGAAGATCTTTCAGGTAGTCGGGTCCCTATTCATGTAGGGCTTTAAAGGTAAGCAAGCCTACCTTGTAGGTGATCTGCCACTGAACTGGAAGCCAGTGCAGTCTGTACAGCACAGGCATTATGTGACTGGACCTAGAGGTGTCTGTCAGCAGCCTGGCTGCAATGTTCTGCACCAGCTGTAAGCGGTGGATATCAACCCCAGACAGCCCTAGGTAGAGGGCATTACAGTAGTCAAGCTATATAAGCAGTTCCTCCCAGCCTCCTTCTGAAGCACTTTTTCTTTGCCCGACATTGTCCCCTCCTCCTCCAGTGGCATGTCTCTCTCCTCGGGGGGAGGGGGCCTTCTTCCTAAGGTACCTTTAGCCAAGGGAATCTTCAAGGGTTCCTTGCCTTTGGTACCCCTAGAGGGTAGTAATTTCCCATGGAATAGAGAGTGAGAACAGCCAAACAGTTACAGTTGCACAAGCATAACACTACACTGGTTGTGTAGGCATATTGAAATAAATTATAAATCAAGTAGGTAAAATAACAGAGGATAGCACCAAAAGGGAGGAACAGCCTGGAGATCAAGGGAGAGCACCAAAAAAGAAAATAAAAATCTGTCTGGAAAAGAGAAGGAGAGGGTGCTTACAAGGACAACAGTGAGGTACAGTGAACTGCATGGCACCCTTGGATTTTTCATGGAAGTGTGGAAAATGAGTAAGAGAGCAATTTGTATCTCTAGGGAGAAACTGCTTGATCAGTTCCTTAATAGGATGAGGCTCTCTGTGTAATAAAGGGAATAGAAACACTATGGTGATGAGTCTTTCTGTGGAGCTAGCTCTTATACCATTGGTTTTAATAGTAAAATACTTACTGAAGGCTAGAGATGCTTACTCCAGGTGGCTGCCGGTGCAAAGACACACTATGCAAATTACTTATTTTATTTTTTATGCAACTACTGTACACATTATTGGTTTAAATTGTTCTCTCCAGCAGCCTTCTCCAAAATCCATCCCTCCAGCTATGTACCCTGTGCCCGGTTCCACCATGCCGCAGCGACAGGAATTGTGGTGACCATCAGAACAGCGATGGCAAAACATGCCACTTGGTACTGTGCCATCGCTGGGAAAGAGTGTGTTTTCTGTGGGGTGCTTCACCCCCACACCCTGCACGTAAGATAACCAACTCCAAGTCAGAGTTGGTTCAGGGAGGGAGTGAACACCCTGTAGGCAGCAGCATCAGGAACCCAGTGGACCATCACAGCGAACTGTTGAAAATGTTGCTGTGATGGTCTTTGTTGTTTTTCCATCGCTGTGGCAATGTGATACCCCCTCCCGGCCACCCTGCTGTGTTGCTCTGTGGCAGTTCTCCTCCATGGTGGCCACTCAAGGTAAGGGCAACCTGAAGGGAAACATTGGAGATCTACAGCAGGGCTGAGTGGCAGGAACCACCTTCATGTAATGGTGAGAGATGCAGGCCTATGGGACTTACACACATCAACAACATTGCACAGCTTGAATTGAGCAGTCTGAATCATCGGAATTGGGAGACTGTAGGGAGAGCTCCTCTAGCATGGCTGCCAGCCTTCTGCAGGCCACCAGCAGCAGATACTCCTGACTCTCCCAGAGAACATAGACATCCTAATGGAGTGTGCACGCTGCCTTATGCTACCGGACTGAGGATCTTGGTCTCGGTTCACAAACCCAGGTACCCCAACTGGTAAGAAGCTTGACCATTGGGCCTAATCAACATTAAAAAGTTCTATTTGAAAATATTACTTCAAACAATGCTCAGCTATAGCCTTGTAATGTATGCACCGCTCCCCAACAAAAAATGATTTCATTCAATTCAAGTAATATATTTAATGAAAGCCTAGACAACCAAATTGGTGGTTTTAAAAAATCTGAAATATAAAGCCCATGCAGTAGTGCTGAGTAGTGGGAAACTGATGGGACTTTACATAGAAACATAGACATTGTTGACAGATAAGGACCACTTGGCCCAGCTAGTCTGTCCTAAATTGCCTTCCTATAGTGCCACCAGAGACCCTACTTGGACTGTAGCTTACACACTCTCTTGCTTCTAAGACATTACTTAAACCCTCCTCAATGATTTTATAGTGTTTCATCAGCAGTAAAAAATGTAAACATACTGGCTATTTTGTTTAAATCCAGCACAAGTCTAAAATGTCCATTATGTCAGCGTGTGCTGATGTCATCGGAGAGTGAGAGAGAGGCAGAGTGCTCCATTTTCAATCACATGGGTGCGTACACATATTAATGGATCACATACAAACAGATGAGAGAAAGTAGTAAATGCCTCAGCTGGGACTTGAACCCAGGCCACACGGAATACCATTCTGGTTGTGCTGACCGTCAGCGCCACCAAGGCAACTGGAGCCTGGGCTGTCCCAGAGTATGTTACTCTTTCTCCAGTGTACAACTTGGTGCTGCATAACTAATTACTAAATTTTCAATCACATGAGTGTGGTGTGCATATTAATGGAGCACATACAAAGAGAGGAGAGAAAGAATTAAGTGCCTCAGCTGGGACCTGAACCCAGGCCACCTGGAATACCATCCCAGTCATGCTAACCAGCTGTGCCACCAAGGCAACTGGAACCTGGACTGTCCCGGAGCACACATTACTCTTCCAATGCACAACCTGGTGCTGCAGAAATAATGACTACATTTTCAATCACATGAGTGCGGTATGCATATTAATGGAGCACATACAAACAGAGGAGAAAAAGAATTAAGTGCCTCAGCGGGGACTTGAACCCAGGCCACCGGAAATACAGTTCCAATCACGCTAACTAGCTGCACCACCAAGGCAATTGGAAACTGGGCTGCAGTTCAGGTCCCCCAGCCTTAAATTTTGTTTTAACCACTACTTCTACATTTTGTGATAAAAACTCACCTACCTGATTTAGACAGTGACAAATCAATTGCTGACCAGGAGTGCTGTCTCCTCTCTGACCCCATGTGTTCTCAAAGAGAAAGCTATGAGCTTCTGGGATAGGGGATCAACTGCCTAAAAATGTTTTTGCACAGAAATGCTGATTTAAGTGGCTCCAGCTAATCTCCTACTTATTGACATGTGAACCTGTGAAAAGGACATGCGTACATCAGTGTGTAGGGAAGTAGCTGGGTCTGCAGCTGATAGTACAGAAGCCTTGAACTTCCGAGTGTGTTTCTGGCAGTGGCACTTCATTCACAGAGTTCAAAATAGAAGATCTCTTTTTATCAGCCTTTTTGTGTGCAGTCTTTGTCTGTTGCCTTTTTTTCCCCTCTGCTGCACCTTCAGATGTGGTGCCTGGTGTTTTCTGTATGCACAAGGATGGAGAAGCTGTTCTTGGGATCTCAGTTCTCTTCCCCAAGCCAACCCTGAGTGACCAACTTCCATTCCTGAACCTGGGTCACTAACATGGCAGGAGGCAAAGCGCACAGCGTCTAAGCCCTCTCTGCCACGGCTCCAGCTATAAATCGTCATTGTATAGGAAACGAATAACTATAAATGCCGGTCCTATGTGCTCCGCACTGGCTGCCAATTCAATTACACATCTGCTTCAAGGTTTGCTTGTTGGCATTTAAGGTCCTACATGGTCTGGGTCCTGACTACCTGAAAGATCTCCTGCTGTCTTACAACCCTACACATCCCATCTGCTCCAACAATGTTAGATTGTTGGTCCTCCCAGTTGCCATCTTAAGCAGTCGGAAAACAGGGCTCTCAGAGTTCTAGCCCCACTCCTACGAAACTCCCTTCTGATAAGTGTCCACTCCACCTGTATGGTGGAGGCCTTTAAGGCCTCTTTGAAAACATATACTTTTAATCAAGCCTAATCAGTATAATTTATTTATTTATCTATTTATTCAGCTATATGTTTAGTCTTGGCGTTTTGGGTATGTAATGTTTTATAATTCTTTTACCACTCTGACATTATTGTAAGGTGCCCCAAGCCTCTTGTCTAGAGTGCCAAATAAATGAAATTTACTTTGCCTTGCCTAAATTAACAGTGCCTTCACTAAACAAAAAAACATCTGCCCCGTTTAGCTATCATTGGTTTAGACACCAGTTCATACCTCTCAACCTTTTGCCCCCCCAAATGTGGAACATTGCCTCTCAAAATGTGGAACAAATGGGCAAAATGTGGAACACTTAATCAAATCCTTACATTATAAGCTCACAACATTGTTAAAATGTTTGCATTTATGTTCAGAAAGTCTGTTATTAATTAAATGATATATTGTTTGCATCATTTACTATAGATTTTTGCTTTAAAATGTTAACACTGAATGTGGGACAAGTCCTCACAATGTAGAACATGGAGCTTTTGTGAAGTAAAATGAGGAACGTTCCTCGTAATGTGGTACAGTTGAGAGGTATGAACCAGTTACACACTGGGGCTGCAACACATAGGCTGCAAGTGTTCCAGTAAAGTGTCCTTTCATGCTAAAAGCTGTCACTGGGGCTGGCATTATATCCTAGAGGTTACAGTAAGAAGCTATGAATGGGCTTGGTACAGCCAGCAGACCTAAGTTTGATTCCCACAACCTCCACTTGCATACTGGGTGACTGAGTAAATCATTTAACCTCCACAGTGGTCCTGGGTTGCCCCTGAAAACAGCCATTTGCCCTAGTGGGCCTTACCTGGTTACTAAAGAAAGAAATGTAAGAAAAATGAAACTGGTAAATTTATATAAGCTGTATCAAGGGACACCCAATTATTTTGATCAGCTTTTTGCTAAGATGAAGCCCTTATCAATTTGGAATCAAGTACCATATCAGATATGTAGGTATACAATTTGAGCAGGTATTGCTGGGCAGTTTGGATGCCATTTTGAGATACCCAGTCCCCAACATGTCACATTAATGCTCATATTTAACAGCTGCTCTAGTATTAGAAAGATTACACAGAAACATGGAATCTGTTGGCCGATATGGACCGTATGGCCCACCCAGTTCTGCCATTTTTTAGCTGTGGTCGGAGCCTACAGCCATTTTGCTATCTGTAGCTTGAAAATGGAGTATTGTGGAGCACATTTTTTTGACTTTTCAATGTATCCTACCACATCTACAAATCACTATGACAACTAAAATAAAATAATCCCTTCTTTCTGTTTAGAATGTTGGAGACATAACGCCAAGCTGCTTATCAGATGGCCATTAGGAAACTGAAACATCTTGTTAAACATTGGTTCCCTATTAAACTGGAGATTTGTTTACCCCCTTTGAAATGCAACAGCTTGCACATTTAAATGCCAAGCATTTAAACATTTTTTGCTACTAACTTCACTTGGGGATGAATATCTTTCAAGAAAGATTCATACCTCATAAATGTTACCATTTCCCTGCAAATGTTGTAAAGATCTACACTGTCTTTTAACCTCTCAATACCTATCTGATAAAATGCCAGGTCTTCAGTGAACTACCCAGAGTAAAAATATAAATTTCTTTTTGACAGAAAGGGCTGTGGCCTGCTTCCCAAACATAACTGAGATCTCTTATAATTAGTAAGAGTGTGTGTGTGTGTGTGTGTGTGTGTGTGTGTGTGTGTGTGTGTGTGTTTGGGGGAGGGGTGGAGAAACAGTCAAACTCATGGCAAGAGAGACCTCATCTAATGAATTAACTGCTGACAAACCATGAGTGATACAGAAGCAAATGATTTGATATCTTTTATTGGACCAACATAGATGTAACAAAAATAACTTATACAATTTATACAATTCCTGATCAAACAACTGAAAACAGAAGACTGTTTTTTTTTGTCATTTTATAATATGATATCCTGAGTGTATATTTACTGAGTTGCTGGATCAGGGCCTTGAAGAAAATAATAACATTTACTTAACTCATTCAAGATTCCATCAGGTGGACAGAAAAAAGTCAATGAGAATTTGTCTGAAAACTAATAACTATAAGATGCAAAAATAGCATTTGTATATATACATATATCTCTAAATTATTTGCAATAAATTTGTTTACAGGCATTACTAGTATCTTTTGAAAGATTGTCTGACTTGTAATTATTCATTTTGAGTATAGTTCATGAAATAATGAGCTTGATATTTGTTATTTCATATAGTCCCCCATTATGCCTTATGCATAGCATATAAATCCAAATCATTCCAAGGCCATCGTGACATATAATATTAATACTGAAAAGCAGATCAGAGCTCTTTTCCTATTAAAAGGCTGCTGTTATAATAAAGAACAAAGTCATAAATAAGGAACCAGTGGCTTATGGAAAAATCTACAAGGATTTATACAGGGATTTGATTCTGCCACTGTACGGAAAACACAGGGAAAATGAGAGCTTCTTACAGGGTAATGGTTATTTGGATCTGGGAGTACTGAATATTTCTTATCCTACATTTTGTATTCTGGATAGGGCAGCGGAAATGCTACATCTCATTGTCACAGGGGTGTTCATTTATACATTTTTGCACTGTACTCAGGCTGTCCCAGATTAGATGCAATATCTTGTTTTCAGTGGGGTCATGATTTTATCATTTTTATAAAGTATTTATTCAGACTACCTAGTCCAGGACCCCCATATTCAAAGGAGATATGCAGCACATCCTTGTGGAAAAGGGAGATGTGCTGCACAATTCCGACAATGCACAGCAGCGTAATAGTCAAATGTGCGGGATGGCCAGCTGCAGGGAAATGGGCCAGGGCACACACAAATGGTATGCCGTTCAAGTCAAAGGGGCAATCCCATGCATATGCCATGCTGCAGCACATTCAGTGGGAATGTTCCCTTTGCAGTCCAGAGCACCGTGGCCCACAGTTAGGCCATGAATAACTGGCCTAACCCGACCAGCCACCCACAGGCAGGCTGCAGATGTGCACCCAGGTGCACAGCAGCCTGGCAGCCCTGGTGGACTAGAGGTATGCCCTCTCCATCCCTAATCTAGTCAACTCCATCCCTGAAGAGACCCATAGTTTAGGCCCCCCAGACCCAATTGCAGCAGAGGAAACCATGGTCCATATCCATAGTGTACAGGACTCCCATCCACTGACTCTGTACACAGACACCCTCACTCCCCCCATACCCGACCTGTTGCAAAGACTGGCACTGCCCTCCACACCCTGCCATGGCCAGCCATTGACTGCACTGAACCCAGGCAGGGGACCTGCACTCTGGAATGACCCGACTGGCTGTACCATGCATTGGGGCACCATGCCAGCTGTGGATCCACCAGTGTATGCAGCTGTGTGTATGTCCCTGGCAAACTAAAGAGGAAATTTACATACCACCAATGCATGCCTTAGTGATGCTGTATCTTCTTGCTGTCATACACCGCTGCATGTCCACACTCTCCCTTGTTCCTCTGTGTAACATGCCACCCTCCGGACTGCTGAGGTATTCTGGGTGCCATGGGGTGCGGTATCCTGTAATGCCATTTGAGTGTACACTTCAAGCTATGGATAATTCATCCACAGTTCCCCAATTGTACAAACGAATGGGAGGTTGGCTGTAACATGCCTGTTTTGGGACCTGTGTGAGTGCGTACAGCATCGACCGTAACCCACACTAATATATCCATGACAAAAACATCAAAAACAGCTCAAGCTGCTATCCAGTGTGTGCAAGGCACCTTATGGTACATTCACAGAAAATAGCAAGCCAGCACAACACCAAGCTCGAACAATTAGGCTTTATTAAGAAAATTTAAAACAACATACCCATATGAGCAGGCTCCACAACAAGGTTAGAGACAGGACACAAACGTACCCCAACCGGTTTCATACCTAGTGCATCATCAGGGGGATGGAGCATTACTTCAAGCATCCATTATCTTATAGTAATCCCTTAAAGGGATAGTACAACCTTATGATAATTCGCCCCTGAAAAAGGGACCTCTGGGGTCTAGTGGGCCTACCCGGTTAACAAAATTTAATAAATAAATAAATAAAATGTTTATACATTGTGCAATATACTTAATCTGTGAATATTAAGTGCAACAAACCACCATTGTAAACAACAACCTACTATAAAATAAAATAAACAAGAGAAAATCATGCTATTAATGCTAGCCATTATTGTGATATTTCAAAAAGGATACTATGGAAATATGAACTATTCCACAGCACTTCACTTAATATTATACTAACATACTAAAATGCCAGCAGAATAGGCCTAACGGTCTTTCGTGTCTGCTCGTTTGGTCAGCCCCCACCCTGGGAGCTGACCTTGCTGCCCTCCTCGCCTTCTCTGGCTTCTCCATTCCCAGTCCCGGATATTCTCGCTGCACTGGTTTTTGCTTCCAGAACCTTTCCCCTGTACCTGTCCCACCCCCTCTTGAACCCCTCCACCATTTCTGCCTCCACCAGCCCCCTGGGCAGCGCATTCCATGGCTCCACCACCCTCTTAGTGACATAGCACCTCCTCCTTTCTCCCCTGAATTTCTCCCCTCCAGCTTCCACCCATGCCCTCTAGTTGCCCCCCCCTTCATTCGGAGCACCCTGACTGCTCCTCCCCTATTTACCCCTTCATGTAACTGAAGATCTCTATCATACATTATGCAATGTTTCCTCCTACAGTATTTTGTTCAGATGATGGACTGTAAATACTAATACCATATAGATCTGAAAGGAAAAACAAGCAAAAGAAATATACAATTAGCAGATCAGTAAAGGGGATACATGAAAAGCTGAATAAAATAATGTTTTCTCCTAAGGAGACAAAAGTAGCATGTACATATTCTAGAAAGTCATCACTTAATACATGCCATCAGCTCTATTTTATCATTTAAGCTTGGCGGTCTCAAGGCACCTAGAGTGGATATCCAAAGGACTCTCTTTGTTTGAGTTTTTGTCCAAATCACCACCTCTAGGTCCTAATGTAACCTCCTCAATGCCACAAAACTTAAATGAGTGACCTGTAGTACCAAGTATGTTACAGTGATGGGCTAGGGCATTACCACTATCTTTAGCTGTAATACATCGTAGGTGCTCATCTACTCTTATTTTAAATTGTCTGGACGTCTTACCTAGATAGAAGGCCTCACACTCACAAGTTGCCATACACATCACATTCGTAGTATTGTTTTACAGTTTCTTAATAAAGCCTAATTGTCCAAGCTTGGTGTTGTGCTGGCTTGCTATTTTCCACTTAATATATCCCCCCCCAGATGTAAAATATTGTTTTTAGTGCGTTCTGATTTTACACAATGCAGCATAATATTGTGTAGATGTAGAGCCCCACTGAAAATAAGATGATATTTCTTCTGTGAACTTTCCAGACTAAATATATAGCAATAAGCAGGCATATTCTAGGAAAACACATTGTTAAAATGTGTAAAAGGAAAACCACATTGAAAATGCCTCTCCACAGATCTGCATTGTGTAAATTCATTAGGAATAATGGGTAAAATCATCCCAAAAGCTCTCCACAGCCATATTAGCTCTGACCAGAGTTTGTTTCTCTACCTACATTATGACTGCAGACTCTGCTTGATCTACAGATTTTTCTCCCTCTCCCCATTCCTTTCTGCTACAATTCCCTTATGTCTACCCCATGCATTCTTGAATCCCACCACTGTTTCCACCCCCACCACCTCCGCTGGAAGGCTGTTCCAGGAATCCACCACTGTGAAGTCTGTTAGTGACCTCTTATAGAACTTTGAGACACATAATATTCTGATAAGGTAGAGGAATTAAGAAAACAATCTGGTGAGAGGTGGAATACAAAAAAATAATTTGGCATAGCTACTCTGAGCTTGAAATTCCAGCTATCCAAAAGAACAATGCATAAATACAACTGTAGAGACAAAAAGAGTCAGTAGAGGAAAGACAGGCACAACAGTGGGAGGAAACATCTGCTCAAAGAAGCTGCTTGAGAAATGACATCCCCCAGTAGAATGGAAGAAACAGCTGCTTATATTGCTACACTACGGGGGGAGGGGGACACACTTGTTTTTATGAGTGGGTCATAGGCAGGGTCACTTGATATTTGTTGAAAAATGTACCCCAGAATGTGGAGATCTTTTGCAAGTGTTGAAGAAAAGTTGCAGTAGTTCTACAATATATCTCTGTAGCTGCACAATATAGAGAATACTTGATGGGCAACTATGCACAACCAGTGTGTTCTGCCACAGAGGGGTTCTGATTCCCTCTGACCTCAAGAGCAAAGCTCGAGAGCTCCATGGGAAGCAGAACCCCGAGGTGACAGAACACACAGGTTGTGCATAAAGTTGCTCATCCTGTATTTTTTATGGTGTATAGTAGTATTATGTGAAATGTGTGCATTGCATTTTTTTTTTTTTCATAATGAAACTGACTTGCGAAGTCTCTAGAGGTTCTAGAATACTGTCACCACAGAATTGAATAGAGGAAATAAACAATGGGCCAGCATTCCAAGTGGTTTTGCTGCAGTAGTGACATCACTACTGCAGCAGAACAAGCACATTCCAGGCATGGAATTTCATGCATAACAGCATTCCACTATACACTATAAATCTCTTTTGCTGTTTTCTGCCGCATGTATTGATCATCATAAATGGTTAAATAAATATATTGTCACTTGTCTGTGCATTTAACATGAAGAAAGGTTTGCATTCTTGAAATATATAGTCAATTCATCGATATGTAGCTGATCTTTTAAAATATGAAAACATCTGCCTGTGTGCCAAATAGATTTCATAATTCACAGCCAGTCATTTTTAAATAAATCCAGCTGCATGATATAGTGTCAGTTGCTGGATATAAATAATAAAGTCTTATCCATATATGAACATATGAGGAACATACATCAAAGCCAGCAGAATAAGGCCATTAGGTCACTCGGGTCTGCTCGTGTTTCAGGGTCCTTAGCATCAGCTACTGACCCTGACTCCCCCTTTCCCAATCTGCCCTTCCCCTCTGTCTTCCCCTTTTGTTTTTTCCACCCCGCCACCACTTTAATTGCCTTCCTCTGGACTGCCTCCATCCTGCAGTCTTTTCAATGCCAGTGCCAGGACAAATGGGTGGATAACTGAGGGTGACTAACTAAGTTCCAGCAAATGGAAAAAAAATATTTACTGTGTTTTGTTAAAATGATTGTTATAATTCACACATTTTTAAAGTATTACGTCATACCAACATCTTTTTTTACTTCATCATACGATAATCGGTTATGCACCATGGTTGTACTATAGCTGCAATGATTTCTGTTTAATCGAAGGTAAATGTCAAAATACTGTACGTTCCACCTGTGCTATCAACTTGTTTTCATGAGTCATACTTTTTGTTGTATCATCGAAACATAGAACGTGTCGGCAGAAAAGGACTGCTTGGCCCATCCAGTCTGCCCAGATCGTGCCTGCCTAATCTGTCTTTACAGATCCTACCTGATCTCCAGCAACCCTCCCTCCCTCCTCCCTGCCTATTTACTGTTATACCCCTATGTCTATCCCATGCATGCTTGAAGCCCTCTACTGTTTTTGTCCTCCACCACTTCTGCTTGCAGTCTATTCCAGGCGTATTCAACTCTTTCAGTGAAATAGTACTTCCTCATGTCCCTCTTAAATTTCCCCCCACCAGCTTCATCGCATGCCCTTTGGTCTTGGTGCTTTTTCTCATTTGAAAGAAACTCCCCTCCTGTACCCTGCTCAGCCCTGGGAGGTACTTGTAGGTCTCTGTCATGTTCCCACTCTCTCTCCTGTCTTTTAGGATGGGCATGTTGAGATCCCTCAGCCTCTCCTCACAGAACTTTGGGTGCAACTCCTGCACAATTTTAGTTGCCCTCCTCTGGACTGCCTCCACCCTGTCTATGTCCTTTATGAGGTGCAGCCTGCAGAACTGGACACAATATTCCAGGTGGTATCTCACCAGTAAGTGGTACAGTGGTAACACCACCTCCCTCCTCCTGCTGGAGATACCTCTCACTATGCATCCCAGCATCCCACTGGCCCTACCCACTCTGTCAATCTGCCCTGCCACTTTGAGGTTATTAGATATGATAACCCCAAGGTCCCTTTCCTGCTTAGTGACTGTCAGCACTCCCCCATCCTATACTCAGCTTCTGGTTCTTATGCCATAGGTGCGTGATTTTGCAGTTTGTGATATTGAACCCCAACTGTCATACTCTTGATCACTCCTTGAGTTTCCTAAGGTCCCTACGCATTCTCTCCACCTCCTCCTGAGTGTCCACCCTATTACAGATTATTGTGTCATCTGCAAAAGGGCATACCTTCCCTTCCAGTTCTTCTGAAATGTAACTTATAAAGACATTGAAGAGGACCGGTCTTAGTACTGAGTTCTGCAGCACGCTGCTAATCACTCTTCCCTCCTTAGAGTGAGTGACATTAACCATCACCCTCGGTCACCTATCCATTAACCAGTTCCTTACCAAATTCCCACTTTGGATCCCACCCATAGGCTGCTCATTTTCTTTATAAGCCTCCTGTGTGGCATAGTGTCGAAGACCTTGCCAAAGTCCAGATAGGCCATGTCCACTACTCTCCCCTATCTTTTCACCTGGTTACCCAAACGAAGAAATCAATCTGATTCATCTGGCACGATCTCCCCTTCCCCTATCAATCCATGCTGCCTTTGCACTCATAGCCCATTGGATTCAAACTCAAGATACTCTACCAGGCTTTCTTTTGACAAGGTTTCCATTAATTTCCCCACCAGTGATGAGAGACTGACCAGCCCTTAGTTGCCAGCCTTCTCCTGCAGCTGCTCTTGTGAAGAGACACCACATCTGCTTTTCTCCAGTCCCTCAGAACCACTCCTGTTTCCAGTGAGCTGTTTAAAAATGCTGTCAGTGGGGCAGCTAGCACCTCCCTGACTTCCTCTAGTACCCTTGGGTGTATCCCGTCTGGTCCCATGGCCATGGCCACTTTTAGAGTTACCAACAGACAAAAGGACTTGCACTCAAGAGTCGATACAAAAAGGAGAAAAATGTATTCAGTACATAATACGAAGTACGTCAGTACAGAACATACCCTGCACACCAATAAGCTGTTCAGTGGATCACTGGAAATAGGCGTGGTTCTGGAGGAGTGGAGGAGGGCACAAGTTGTACCCCTGCACAAGTGTGGCAGCAAGAAGGAGTCAGGAAACTACTTCCCTGTCAGTTTGACCTCAATAGTAGGTAAAGTGATGGAAATCCTGCTGAAGGAAAGGCTGGTGGACTACCTAAAGACAAGGGGGCTGCTGGACCCAAGGCAACATAGATTCATGGCAGGGAGGTCATGCCAGACCAACTTGACCAATTATTTCTTCAAGTGGGTGATGAAGAAAATAGACGAGGGCAGAGGGGTAGATGTGGCCTCTCTGGACTTCAGGAAGGCCTTCAAGACAGTTCCACACAGGAGACTAATCCACAAGCTGCAAATCTGGGGTGGGGACAGAGGTGGTCACGTGGGTTAGAAACTGGTTGAGTAACAGAACACATAGAGTGGTGGTAAATGGGGTTAGCTCACAGCAGGGATGGGTAACAAATGGTGTAACCCAGGGATCAGTGCTGGGACCAGTGCTATTCAATGTCTTCATAAATAATATTGCAGAGGGTCTAGAAGGGAGGGTTAGCCTGTTCATGGACAATGTAAAGTTATGTAAGAGGGTAGATACACAGGAAGGTATAGAAAAAATGAGGAGAGATTTGAAGAGGCTAGAAAACTGGTCCAAGGAATGGCAGTTGGGTTTCAATGCAAAAAAGTGCAGGATTATGCACCTGGGAAAGAGGGAATCCTAGGGTCGAGTATGAAGTAGATGGGGTAATACTGGAGGCCACCAAAGAGGAAAGGGATCTAGGGGTAGTCACAGAAGACAACCTCAAAGTGGCTAAATAGTGACAAAGCAGTCTGAAAGGCTAACAGAATACTAATGTGCATAGTAAGTAGGAGGCAAGTGGTGGTACCATTGAACAATTCTCTAGTAAGGCCCCATCTGGAGTACTGTGTTCAGTTCTGGAGGCCCCATCTCCAGAAAGCCATAGACAGGATGGGGACGGTACATAGGTTGGCAACAGAAATGATGTAAGAGATGCAGTATAAGTCATATGAGGAGACACTCAGAGCTCTGAATATGTACTCCCCAGAGGAAAGGAGAGAGGGAGGGACATGATAGAGACCTTCAAATATCTAAAGGGGATCAACAGGGTACCAGAGGGGAGCATCTTTCACGTGAGGAAAATAGCAGAACAAGGGGGCACAGCATGAGACTAAAAGGGGGAAAACTTAGAGGGAACTTAAGGAAGCTCTACTTCACTGAAAGGGTGGTGGAGAGATGGGACAATCTCTCCCAGGAAATGGTGGGGGTGGCCACGGTTCAGGAATTCAAGAAGGCTTGGGATAGGCACATGGGAATTATCAAGCTAAGGCAAAGGGGGGGGACCTATCGTAGCATCTAGGGTACCTTAAGCATTAGAAGGAGGGATAGGGCAGACTGGGTCAGCCACAAGGCCCTAATCTGCTGACAACATCTACTGTATGTATGTATATAACGACTAGCCTAAGCACATTCAGAACCACATGCTCCTTCTTCAGGGGTACTTTCAGAGCTGCAGCAAGTCCCTTCAGGACTCTTTCTTATAAAAATGGATTTATGTCCATCCCGCCCCGCTTTCTTCCTGTTGCTCCCTGGTCATCCATGCCCCCCCGTCCACTGTGAAGACTAAGCAGAAGTACCTACTCAAGAAGTCCATTTAGTCTTCATCTGCACATTCTCCCCCTACCTCCCTCCTTGCTATCCCTCTCCTCGTTTCTACTTCTCACTTACGTACCTGAAGAAAGTCTTATCCCATTTAGCTACCCCTTTAGCGATCCTTTCCTCTGTCTGCATCTTTGCTCCCATCACTGCCTTTCCTGCTTCCCTCTGTTTTACTTGATATAGCTCCCTGTCTTCCTCCCCCTGTATTTCCTGAATGTCACACTTTTTTCCCTCACCCCCTAGGCCACGTCCCTAGAGAACCATTAAGGTCTCTTTTTCCTTATGCTTTCACTTACTTCTTTCATACAGAGGTTGGTTGCCTCAGTTGTGCCATCCCTTTGAATTTGGTGGCATATAAGGACCACTTGGCCCACCCACCCCTGCCCATTTTTGTCCCTGCCTACACTGCCACCACAGACCCTACCTCCCCCCTGCTTTCCTACCACGATTCCTTTGTGCCTATTCCATTGCTGCTTGAAGCCCACCACTGCTTTTGCCCCCACCGCCTCCACTGGAAAACTGTTACTTCCTCACTTCCCTCCTAAATTTCCCACATTCCAGCTTCATTGCATTCTCCCTTGTTCTAGTGCACTTTTCTGAAAATACTCCTCTGCTGTACCTTTTTCAACCCCATTATAGGTCTCTATCATGTTCCCCCTTCCAGGGTGTATATACTGGGACCCCTCAGTCTTTCTTTACAGGACTTTTGATGCAGCCCCTGTACCTTTCTACCCTGTCTATATCGTTCCTGAGATGTGGTGTCCAGAACTGGACACAGTACTCCATGTGAGTTGGTCTCATCAATGATCAATACAGTGATAACACCACCTCTCTCCTGCTGGTAATACCCCAGCATCCCTACTGCCTTGTCACACTGTCTCACCACCTTGAGGTCATTAGATATGATAACCCCAAGATCCCTTTCCTGTTCAGTGACCATCAATACACCGTCTCTCATTTTATACGCTGCCTCCTCATTTCTGTGCTCTAGGTGCATAATTTTGCACTTTTTTGTATTGAAACCCAGCTGTGATACCCTCAACTACTCCTCAAGTTTCCTCAGGTCTCTACTCATGCTCTCTACCCTCTCTGGTGTATTTATCCTATTGCTTATTTTAGTATTATCTGCAAAAATGCACACCTTCCCTTCCAGCTCCTCTGCAATGCTGCCTTTAATGACACTGAAGAGGATCTGATCCCAGCACTGAGCTCTAAAGTACCCCACTGGTAACTCTCCTCTGTTTAGAGTGAGTGTCGTTTATCACTACTCACTGTGGCCTATCCACCAATCTGTTGTGTACCCAGTTTACAACCTTGGATCCCACCCCCAAACTGCTCAGTTTCCTTATAAGCATCCTATGTGGTACAGTGTAAAAGGACTTGCTGAAGTCTAAGTAGGCCACGTCCACTGCCCCCTCTCTTATTTTTCCCCACTCTACCTCTACTCCTCCCTGACAACCCCCCAATGAGACAGTTTCTGAGGCAGGCTCCAATTTTTTTAAAATAGAAAAATGGAAACATAGACAACGATGGCAGAAAAAGACCAGAGATCCATCCAGTCTGCCCAAGTTCCCCACAATCCCTGGAGCCTACTGATCCGCCAAGGTACTAACCTTTCCCATCCTCTCTCTATTCTCCTCCCTGGTCCTGTCACCCCCAGTAAC
The DNA here is from genome assembly GCA_016271365.2 of Neoceratodus forsteri. NCBI lineage: Eukaryota > Metazoa > Chordata > Ceratodontiformes > Ceratodontidae > Neoceratodus > Neoceratodus forsteri. The sequence continues at coordinate 20,715,092 of CM057458.1, read as the reverse complement.
CACTATTCCCTTCATTGTGACCCAGCCCTGCTTGAATCCTCTGACTGTTTTTGCACCCACCAATTCAGCTGGCAGACTGTTCCAAGGTTCCACCACCCTTTCCGTAAAGTAGTACTTCCTCACATCTCTCCTGAACCTACCTCCTGTTAATTTCCATTCATGTTCACATGACCACAAATTGGTATTCAGGTTAAATAGTTCCCTGCAGTTCACTTTGTTAATTCCTTTAAGGAACTTGAAGGTCTCTATCATGTCCATCCTTCTAAAGCCCATGACCCTCATCCTTGTGTGGTTTGCCTCTTTCCCATCTTAATTTTAAACCACACTGTATGGGGACACTGTTACCTAGGAAACTGCCCACTGTGATGTCTGCAATGCCATCCCCATTTGTAAGCACCAGGTCCAGCACTGCCCTATCCCGAGTCGGCTCCTTGACTAGCTGCCTGAGAAACATCCCCTTTAGGGAGTCCAGGATGGCCTTGCTCCTTGCTGAAGCTGCAGTTGGAAGGCTCCAATCAACATCTGGCAGATTGAAGTCCCCAACAGCAACACCACCCTCTTTCTTGCCATCCTGATGATGTCTTCACCAAGTGCATTATCCAACTCTTCTTCCTGGGCTGGAGGTCTGTATACCAGCACTGTATGGATAGCAGCCCCAGTACCTGTCTCCAGGGTGACACAGCAATTGCAACCCTTCTTTTTCCTCTGGGTGCCTCGTACTTCCATGGCATTCATTCCCTCCCTCACATACAGTACAACCTATCCTCCTCCTCCTCCCTTCCCTGTCTATCCTGAACAGACAAGTAGCCTGCTGTGGCCGTGTCCCAGACATAGCTATCAGTGCACCATGACTCCATTATGGCCTCCAAATCCAGGATAGCCTCTGTCATGATGGCCGCCAGGTCCTGAAAGTTATTTCCCAGACTCCTAACACTGACACACATGACTCTCCATACCTTGCTTTCTCCCTGCCTGCTTCTCAGCTTTCCCTTCCCCCTCCTGCCTGTGCTGTTCCCCAAAGCTCCACCCGAACCCCCTCCTCCGGTGTTGCCTTCTTCATTATCAGTCTCTTTTACTTCTTTCTTGTTGCTTTCCTGATTTATACCCCCTTGTCCTCTGCCTTATTGCTACCCCTGTCTTCTTGTGCTTCTACTAGGGGAGAGCTTAGTCTCCTGGGGCTCTCCCAACCTGCTGCTGCTCCATCATCGGGGGAGGGGGGATTGTTGCCTCCTTTGGTTTTATAGCTTCCTCCTTTGCTGAATTAAATGCTCATTCAAGTAGCATTTAAACCTCCCACTAAGGATTGTGGTCCCCCTCCTGGAAAGATGCAGCCATCTCTCACATAGAAGCCCATATCCTTCCAGGTTAGCACCCAGTCCCCAATGTAGCCAAAGCCCTCCTCCATACAACGTACCTTCAACCAGTTGTTAAAAGCCTGGGTGCAGGGTGTCCTGTCCTCTCCCCAGCTGTGTACAGGTAGCTGTTTTGCAAAGGCCACTGTGTGTGCCACCTGCTTGAGGCCCCTCCCCAAATCCCTGAAATTTCTCTGCACTACACTTACCCTGTCCATTTCTAGGTAATTTGTTCCCAGGTGGACAATGACATCTAGCTTCCTCCCATCTCCTGCTGCCCTAGCGATCCTCTGGATCTACCCTGCATCCCTCCAAGCTGGAGCACCTCTCAGGCACTTCAACTCCCCCTCTCTTTCTCCCCATCTCCCAATCTATCACACTAACAATAGAGTTCCCTACCAGCAGCTGCTTCCTCCTCAGCTGGGGGCCTCTTCTTCCCTTCTTGGGGCATCCCCTAAGGATCCCCACTTCCTCCCTCCCAACTGCAGTGGGTGTATCTTCCAAGCTGCCCCATCCCACCAGTATGGCAAGGGAATTGTGCAGTGATGCATGCTGAGGAACATGTACTATCCTTGCCCCCCCCCCATCCTCTAGCTCACCAAAATCCAACCACTCTGACTCTGCCTAGGCATCCTCTGGGGGGGCAGTGGCAGTCTTGGTGGCCCTTGGGTTCTTTGTACCCTTGCCAGTTCAGCCCAGAGTCCAGCAACCTCTGCCCTCAACCAAGAGAGGTGAGTACAAATGAGTCATCACCAGTCTGCAGAAGGTGTTCCGAAAGACTGCGGCTCCTCACCCGTTGCACTGCACCACTCCCAAGTGCTTTCCGTTCTTTACCTTAGCGTCTATTGAATGTTCTCTGTTCCTTATTGCCTCTTTTCTATTCCTGTTGAATTCCTACCTCTCCCTTTGTTTGTCTGAAATGTATTTGGTACTCTACCCTAGATAAGGTGTCTCTTGTTTTCCCTTGTTTTAACCCACCTACCTATGCTAACTTGCTCTGGGTGTCTACTACCCCTTACACACTTGCACAAACTTATTTGTTACCCTAAGCTAGGTAGGGTGTCTCCTACTTTCTCTTTTCAACCCCGTTACCTGTGCATACCTTATTCTTGTTCCTGCAACTCCTCACCCACTAGGTGTTTACCCACTACCTGTAGCTAGCTATCTACCCTGAAGCTGACTGCTTCAGTATTCCAGAACACAGTAGTGTGTTATCTCCTACCTTGGCCTGGTATTCCTCTGAAGAGTCTCCTGTAGACTATGTGTGGACTCCTGCAGCGCCTCCTGCAGACTGTCATCATCATCATCATCATCATCACTTTATTTTTCCATAGAGTGCCCTTACAACCCAAACATAATTAGCACATAAACATGGACACAAGTTCACAATTACATACACCATCAAAATACTAATAAAATGTAAACCCAATAAGGAAACAAATTAAAAGACAAGGGACAGTAGTACTTAGTACTGGGGCAAAAACTACCCCACTCCTATCAACAGCTAGCTAATAATAAAAGGCCTTTGCTCTTATAGACCACAGAAGGCCTGATTAAAAAAGAAGGGTTTTTAAAGATGTTTTAAAACCTTCTACGGTCAGGCTATCTCATATCCGATGGGGTAGAGAATTCCACAGGGTCGGAGCCATAGAAGCAAATGTTCTTCCTCCAGATGTCTTCAGACGGACCCTGGGAATCTCTAGCAATCCCCTGTCGGAGGATCAGAGTGGGCGGGAGGGACTCCTGCACAGTCTCTTGAAGACTATGTGTGGACTCCTGCAGTCTCCTGTAGACTATGTGCGGACTCCTGGAGAGTCTCCTGCAGACTGTGTGTGGACTCCTGCAGAGTCTCCTGCTGACTATGTGTGGACTCCTGCAGAGTCTCCTGCAGACTGTGCAGACTCCTGCAGATGCCTAGGGCAGAAGCCCTGGTCCTGCGCTGTTTCACTCCTACACTGGTTCATGTGCACGATGGGGCATGCTGGGCAAGGGAGTCTTATAGTGCTGATGTTAGAGATTATTTTGCTCGCTATATGCTTTATAACCCCCATATTTGCCTGGCTTCTTGTGAACCACATATCCCTTCTTAATGATATTACTACTCTGTGCTGGGGGGGAGGGACGCTGGTGGGAGGGCTGAGGGAGAGGGTGGAAGGTGGGTGGGGGGACAGATCCTTTAATATCTTTGTATCAGTTTTGCATATGGTATGTATAATGTGGATCTGGCTTACTGTTAAAAACTTCTTTAATAAACTTTGAATTGCAAAAAGAAAGCACTTTGCTTCTGGAAGCGCTACCACCCCCCTCTCAACCACCACCCCCATTCACACACCTGATTAGCAGGGCTTTCTTAATCTACTTACCTCCAAGATTAATTTCCTGAGCTAGGTTCCCGACACTACCTGTTACAAATTTAAAGACAAGTCCCAAAGTGCCTCAGACACTGACTAAACATTTCGTTCCTCCGCCTACACACTTACACTGCTACTTTACACATGGAGACGATATCTATCAGTCTGTCTGACTATCTACACATATACCACTAGGTTAAAGCTACTGTAGCTGCTTATTCTCCTCTCTGTCAGCAATCTGAGCACTTCCAGCATATGAAGCACACTATATGTGTCCGTGATTCTTTGTACAATCAAAAGAAACCCCACACTCCTGATGTCACCAGTTTGGTCTTTCTTAGTGGTACTCTCTGCTGTTGACTACGGGGTTGGCTACCATGTCCTTCTTCTTCCACATCCACCTCTGCTTCCACCAGTTTATCAGATGTAGGGAACAGTTTGTCTTCTGCCTCTACCATGTGTCCTCCTGGTCTTCATGTTATGTGTATTTTTTTCACGTCTTTCTCTCCTAATTTTTAGATGTTTGTTTATCCCATTGCCTTTTGGGGGTCTCTTTCTTCTGTTACCTTTGAGAGCTACTATCCATCTTTTCTGATATCTTATACTCCCCTACCTTAAGTATTACTCCCACCTGCTCCACATCGTCCTCCTGCTCACCAGAACTGCTGCTGCTGCTGCAGCTATTACATTTATCAGGTACATACTCACAGTCTGCGTCTCTGTTCCCAGGCTCCCCCAAATCTCTTTGCTTCTCCTCCATTGGCTCTGTCACTACCTGCTGCAACTCTTTCTTTTTGTTTTTCTCTGCAGTTGCTGCTCAAGTTGCAACCATTGCTGTGCCACTGTGACTGGTTCCTCCAAAGTGTGATACTTTACGGACTGTTAGAGCAGTTTCTTCAAACCTTCCAGTTCCCGTTGAAGCTGAGGAGCTCTGGCCAACCTGGCTTTGTTTTGGTTCTTCTGTGCTGCTTCTGGATGGTCCCACCATGCCCCCATCTCCTTGTCCTCTCTGCTGCGCCATTGCCTAGATCATGTTCCCCCAAAACATTTGTGTGTTTTTTGTATTTTTTTATAATAATTTATGTTGTTGATGCCACAAAAGTGACAACTAGCAGTGGCCAGACACCGGCAGGCTGCCAGCTACACCCACTTGCTGCCCATTGCTCTGATCACACCACCCTAACATAGTTCAACAGAGGAATCCCAGGAGTTTGAGCATGTGGAGATGGTAGAAAAAAATGTTTTGCTTTTTTTTTTTTTTTGGTAAGATGCCATCATGTACCCGCTAACAGTAGCTGGGCTTCAGCTGGTTGCTGGGTGTCACCCACATGCTGCACACTGTCCAAGCTTCAGACCTCGGGGGGGGTGGGAGGTCTGCTGTACTATGCACAAAGATTCATCTAAACAATTGCAGTCACTGAAAAATTAGGCATTGGTCCTCCTCATTCTTCTATTTTAAAAAGAAAAGTATTTTCTTGGGGGCACATGGGCCCTGCCAGACTGCAACACGTACCCACTGGCTGCCTACTGCCAGCTAACTCCCTAATCAGGCATCAGGGGTCTTTGTACTCTGTGCTACTTATTCCAAAAACACACACATGCACACTCACTACCAACAAATGATGCGGTCCTTGCTGACTCCTTGACCTTCTTGTAAAAAATAAATAGATAAATAAAGAAATTTAAAAAATTGTCATTTGGGGCACCTGGGCACTAGTAGAGCACCACCGCATTATTCCACTGTTACCCACTGCCCAAGCACACTCGCCACTCCTCCCTCTTCCAGCTCCGAACAAGTCCCTTGATCCCAGAGGCCTGCTGACACTACAAGTACAGTCACTCTCAGCATGACAGAGGGTTTATTTTTCTCTTGCTTTTCCACCTGCTAAATAAGGAAATATCTCCTGCAGCAGCGACCCATCTGTTGTAGGCTTTTGTTTGGTTTGTAAGATTTGCTGAAGAAACTGAAGGGACATTGTCCACTGTTTGGGTGACTATGTTGGTACGTATAATGTGCATGTTGCCATCAGTGGTTCAATAAATAACATATAGTGCCCCTGATTTTGAAGCACTCATGGATTTCTTGTGTTTTTATAAAAATACTGTTTTGAGTGACCCACGTGCCTCACTGCTCCCAGACCCATATGTGCGTACATGAGAGCAGTACGGCCCTGAGGCCTTAGCTGCACACTCAAGCAGACTTAAATAGACCGGGTGGTCTGTTTCTGCTGGCACAGTCATATGTTCATATGTCCGTATGTTCATATTTACCTGGTCAACAAAATGAAATAAATAAATAAAGTCATTCATACCAGAGTTAACAACTACGCACACTCATGAATGCTAAAACAGGAGGTATATGCAAACATTGTGATACAACATATGCAAACACAGTACTACAATGTACTTTTTATTTTATTTGGAATTTTTCTACCTGGAAAGGCACACTGAGCTGTGACAGCTTGTTTCCAGGGCAGTCCAGCCCTTCATCATTAAGTAATATGGGATCTTTTACTTCCACCTGGAAAGTGACCAGAGATGGGCAGAAGGGACCTCGGTTTAACATCTCATCTTAAGGATGGCACATCACTGCAGCCCCTTGCTGCACTACAGTGTCAGTTATGGGTATTACCCCAGGTGCCTGGTGTGGGCTAGAGCCCATGATCTTCTGATCTTCCGGCCCCAGTAGAGAGCGGGCTGCCTACTGATCCACTGTCACTGTAAGGGTGATACTGTATGTCATAATATTACCAGACTGGAGCTTGAGAGTGAAGACGTTTCCCAGAACTCCATGGAGTCACTTAGTCAAAACAAATAAACAGTGTATATTCCCAAATGGTGTAATATCATGGATCAGCTCAGTGCTCTGTGACTCCACATAATGTTTCTGAACTTACAGGTCATGCAAACTGTGTGGTTCCTTTTAGAAAGCCCTTCCCTGCAGTATATAGACATATAACCATGCAGCCTGAACATAATAACAGTGCACTGAGAGTATTAAATGTAACGCATTGGGAAACAAAGCACTCTGTACATACCGTGAATATATTAGGTTTCCCAGTGGAAACTTCACAGCAAGGAACTTGTCAGTTTCTCACTGTTTAGTTCTCATACTCTTGCCTATTGATTATAACTAAGCACTGTCATTTTTATTGAAAATAAAAATATCTATTCTGATGAAGCCATCATTTGAGTTTCCCTAGTCTATCATGTCTATCACGTTATGTACTTCCAGCTCCTTCTTTTCTCAGTTTTGTCAGTCAAATAGTACACTATGTTTGTGATGACACTCAGTGGAAGTAAAACAGTGACAGATAATATGGTGCCTATCACACTGCATGTTTAACAAAGATGTGTCACTTCAGAAAGAAGCTTCTCGTACACTTAGCGTTTACTCACCGTTGCTGTCTGCTAGCACACACTAATTTTTCCAGTAAGCTCTTACACCTTCATTTGCCTTAAACAACTAAATTTAATTCATGTACTTGTAGAGTATGGCTATCTGCTCTGCAAAACATGTGGAAAAGTTCAAGTTCAAGTTTATTTGCAGGAAACTTCATTGAGCGCGCTCATTCTCAAGAAGGTCCTGGTAGGACAACTTGGTACAAAGTATACACAATATTACAATACAATACAATACAGTACAACTGTGATACATCAAGTCTGAACAGTGTTGAGACAGGTAAACAATGTACAGTACAGTTCATTATAGTAGTACCGTAGGAGGGGAGTCATCACTAAATTACATACAGTAATAACAAGTAGTAGTAGTAATAAGGTAGTGGCCGAGAAAGTAAGGAAAAAGAAATGAGCCTTCAGGAGATACAAGGAAACACAAAAGGATGAGGACAGAGAACAATATCTGGAGAAGCAGAGGGAATCTGGGAAAATAATTATTTTTATTTATTTATTTCGTTTTTGTTGACCGGGTAAGTGCACTAGACAAATCCTGCCTATTTTCAGGCACGACCCAGGGAAGGGGGATACAGATGAATGCCAACTGACCTTGAACCAGATTAAGCTGTTGGTGGTATTTTTAGTGAATGAGTGAAATTTGGCCAGGACACCGGGGAAATTCCCCTACTTTGCGTAGGTGGAGCCTTTGCTGCTGGCTGCATGATGGCCAGTATGCATGATCCCTCGGAGGAGATGGATGTCGGGAGCTCTGGGGAGTGGGCCTCCTCCCCAGTGCTTTCTACCCTAGAGGCTACGGAGGAACGACTTGATGTGGCTACAGCCAGCGTTGATACTATAATTGAAACGGATTCCGTAAATAATATTGTAATGCAAGAGAAGTCTGAAGTAACTGACTTTGTGGTTGCTGGTTGTTCCGTTTCTGAACTCACGGAGAAGCATTCGGCATTGACTCTCCAGTTACAGTTGCTTGACTCTAAGATTTTGGCATTTGAACAGACACCCTCCACGAGTATTTCCTTGAGAGACGTTGAGTCCGCAAAGCCCTCTGACAACGCAATACATGCGACGCATTCTGCAGTTACTTCCGCATCAGCGGCTCTATCGAATACGGCTGGCAGCTTATCGAAGTCTGCCTCGTCATGCCCACAGTCGGAATTGAAACCTCAAAATGTGGAAATCTTGAAAAAAGTTGGGACTGCTGATTATGGTGAGAAAGTAAGTGCTGCATCCATTTCTAGCCCTTCTCAGTCTGTTGCACAGCAGCCCTCTGACTCAGAAATTTTTTTCTTCTCGGCTAACAAAGCCCCAGGATGGACAAAAAGAGGTGGATCTTCCTTATCCAAAATACACTCTTGACTAAGACTCAACTGCGACCCCAAAATAAGTGGTCGCCTGAGAAAGCGCTTACAAGCTACCGTTGGGAAAAAGGGGGTGTCTGACCCAGACTGCAGGACCCAACTTACATTAATGTGTTAAAGAAGGCAACTTTACTAAGTCTCCTAGTAAACTGGTGAGCTCCAACGAACCTCGTGAAGACTTCTTCAACTGTCCTTTCTGGACTTGATAATACTACTGTTATTACTAATGTTGCTAATACTGTGGTTCCCTCTTTAAATGCTGACAATGCTATTGAATTGCCTACTGCTACCTCTTCTGTGCCTACTGAAATTTCAATTCCACTGGATTCTACTTCTGCTCCTAATTTGCAAGCCCCCGTGGATAAGAGTTTAGGTCGCTTTGCAAGTTTTAAACTGGCTGATTTGTTTAATTCTAAAGGGGAACCTGCTCCTAGGAGGAATGCTGTTAGATTACTTTACAAAGGAGGGTTGGAGGAACCTCCTGACCGGTTATACATTGCTAAAACCTTACTAAAAGGGTCTATGAAGTTTTTTTCTTCTGAGATTTTTGCTTTAATAAATACAGGGAACTCTAATTTTGATGTTAGTTTTAAACAAATCTCTGGGTTAGATAGATTCTGGGCCCAGTACAAATCACTTCAGACCTCTCCTATCTGGTTCCCTTTTCAAGCCATTCCATTAACTAAACCAGCAGTACGAAACATTACTATAGTTTTTAAAAACGAAGGGGTTAATGTTGAAGACATTCTTTTTTGGTTGAATAAAAGATGTGAGGTATTGAATCGGCCTGTACCCATGCTGGACAGTGAGCAAATATGGGATGGGAGCTGGAAGGTTCGAGTCAAACTATTTCCTACCAACACAGGCCCTAAACATTTACCCAGTTTCTTTTATTTAGGTAAAGATAAGGGGTTTATTTTTTACGCAGGTCAACCCAAGTCTTGTTTTAAATGTGGTTCTCACACCCATCTTAGCTCGGCCTGTGATACATTACGATGTAGTCATTGTTTTGAGTATGGACATACTTTTACAACTTGTTTAAATTCTTTTAAATGTAACCTATGTGAAGGAGTCGGACACGCCTATGGTCGTTGCCCTTGGGCTTCCCATAATAGGGAAGATTGTCCTTCTCACGAAGGTTTAATTACCATTGCTCAACAAATGCAGGCTCATAAGGCCGCTTCTCGAGATTTAGTAACTAGTCTTCCCTCTCCTCCCACTGTTAATGTTCCTAAGGAGCCCTCAGTGGACCCTGTTCAGGATCCTCACTCTCTTTTAAAAGAAGTTTCTCCCCCTGATTCTAAGGTCTTTTCTCAGGGTGCTAGTGTAAACGCCTCTGAGACTATAATGCCTCCTCCCCCCCCCTTATCAGCTTCTGATGTGAATACTTCTAGTTTTACCACTGTCACCCACAAAAGGACTAGAAAGGGCCTTGCTATTAGTCGACATAAGGAACATACTGCACGTAATTGGCAATCTAATAATAAATTTGCCGTCTTAGCCACTGAATTATCAGACAGAGACTCGGGTGGGGATGACACGGACACTTCTTCGGTTCGATCTTCTCCGGATGTAGAAGGAGGCACATATGTAGACCCTATAGCTAAGCGTACTAGACAAAGTCAGAGGGGCAAATCTCCGAGTGGCTCCTAAATGGCTTCTTTATCAATATGTTCACTAAATGTAAATAGTATTAAAGGCCAAAAGAAGCTGGGGGGTGTTTTTCTGACACTTAAAGATCTCAAGAGTGATATTATTTGCTTAGTGGACACAAGATTGAAAACCCATGGAGAGCTCAGTCAAGCTTCGAGAGCTTGGACTAGTGGTCCCTCATTTTGGTCGATAGGGCTAGACACATGTGATGGTATCGGCATTTTGTTTTCCACTGCTGAATTTCATGTATCCAGATTGGTTGATATTTTACCAGGTAGAGCTTTGTTGTTAGACTTCACATATAAACTGGAAAGGTTTCGATTAATAGGGATTTATGCGCCACAGTCAAAAGCCCAACGAGTCTCCCTTTTTCACTTAGTTAGACCTTTTCTACACACCTCAAGATTGCTACTGTGGGTAGGGGATTTCAACTGTGGCCTACATCAATCTGATAGAGGTTTAAAAACCCCTAAACTTTTTTGTGATTCGATAGCTTTAAAAGAAATAATATCCACGGCCCAGCTTGTGGACGCATATAGGCACTGTCATGCAACTGGTAGCTTTACTTTTTTTAAGGGGCACCTACGAACCAGAATTGATTTTATCTTTTTGTCTAAAGTTCTGATACTTCTTTCATGTCGAACTGTGGGGACAGAATTCTCCGATCATGTTGCCCTTTGTGCATCATTTTCTTGGAATTCTGCCCCTCACTGTAAAAAAAATGGTTGGCATCTTAATGACTCTCTATTGAAAGACCCCTCCTTTTTGAAATTATGGCAAAGGGAATTTACAGCACGGTTATCTGTTGTGGACTTTTATGACACGGGAATGGATTGGTGGGAAGATTCCAAATTACGTTGGAAGCAAATTTTTCAAAAGAAGGCCGCAGATGCACAGAATATTAAATATTTAGATTATTTGAATTTGAGACATCAGTTACAGCATTTGATTTCTCTGGCTAACTCTAATTGTAATGACTATAGTAAACAAATAGAACTAATTTGTACTCAGATGAGACAGCTTCAATATGACCGAGCCAGTTCCTTAGGTCAAGAAGCTCGTTTTGGTACCAGGACATCTAAAGGAAGTCTTGATCCCTTTCGGACTTGTAAAGACAGGGTTGATTCTAAATTGATCTGGTCCTTAAAATCTTCGGCGGGTGACTTAGTTACTTCACCTGAGGCACTAGTTACTATTGTAGAACAACATGTTTTTAAAATGTTAGGCAGTGAGCCAGAATGTGAGAGTGCAGAAAGTTTTTTGAACTCTTTGCACCTGCCCCAGCTCTCCAATGTGGAACAGGATATGTTAACTGCTAATATTATGGAGCAAGAAGTAAAACAGGCTATTGATACTTTGTGTCTACATTCTGCCCCCGGGTCAGACGGGCTTACAGCAAAATTTTATAAAACCTTTTCATTAGATCTGGTGCCAGTATTGATTTTATTATACAACGAAATGTTGATTTCGGACACTATGTCCAAAACTATGAAGGAAGCTATTTTAATTTTGATTTTTAAGAAAAAAGGTGACGCCACTGACCTTAATAATTGGCGACCCATTAGTTTATTAAATGTTGATTACAAGATTCTGGCAAAAATCTTGTTGGCCAGAGCATTGAAAGTCGCTGCCCACATTAGTCCTGTTCAAACATGTGGTATTCCAGGACGATATCAGCACGACAATCTAGTTTTATTACGTGAGTTGTTTGTTTTGGGTGACAGGAAAGTTGTCTCTGGATGGGTATTAGGTTTAGATCAGAGAAAGCGTTTGATAGGGTTTCTCATGCTTACCTATTCCAAGCTTTGAAGGCTTTTGGTTTTCCTGTAGTGTTTCTTTCCTGGATCCAAATGTTATATAAGGGTGCAGTAATCATGCCCAATGTAAATGGTTGGTTAGGGACTCCTATTCCCCTTGCTTGTGGGGTTAGGCAAGGATGTCCTTTGAGCCCGTTGCTCTATGATTTTTATATTGACACTTTAATACGGGCGATATTACTTTGTCCAAAAATAAGAGGTTTGGGGTGTATTCTTTCTTCGCCACCGATTAAATTGTTGGCCTACGCTGATGATTTGGTTTTAGTGGTAGATTTGAAGACTGAGCAAGATGCACTGGTCCATGTATTACAGGTTTTTTCAGCCGTTTCAGGATCTAGAATTAATTTTAACAAGAGTATAGGTGTACCAATAAGTCATACCTTTCTCCCAAAAAATGGCACCTATGCTGGGATCCCTGTCAAAATTGATGTCTTTAAATATTTGGGGATTTACTTTGGGCCAGGGGATATGTCATCCTATAATTGGAATATAGCCCTGAATAAGGCGGAAGGCTTAATTGCAGGCTGGAGGCAGGCCTTGATCGGAAAAAAAAAGAGTTATTTTACTTAAATCACTAGTTGTTCCTATTTTCTTGTACCTTAGTTATGTTTTTCCGCCTCCCGCAGGTCTTTTTACTAAGCTATATGGAATATTTTTTAAAGGGTTTTGGGGGTCCAGACTGAACCCCATAAAACGAAGTCTTACCTATAGGCCTATAAAGGAAGGTGGGGTAAATATGCTTCACCCTGTTGGTTTCTTTTATAGTTTATTTTTTCACTATAATTTTGGTAAGGCCCTTAAACCTGGGTATGTAATTTGGAAACCCTATTTTATGTTTTGGTTTTCTTTGTGCTTAGATAAATGGGATTTCAGTCACAAAGCTGTTGTGTCTCAGTCACCGGACATACCTTCTTATGGAAAAGAAAGTTTTAAAATGTCTTTATCCTGGAACCTTTTCCCTCAGGATTTTTGTGTTTTGTCGAGGCATACGATATATGATAAGATTTGGAGGCGGGAGGCCCAGGAAGATGTAGTCTTTCCCCTTTGCCCCTCGAATCATCTTCCCTGGGTTCTCCTACAGCTTCGTAATCCCCGTTTACCTCCATACGTTTGGGACATGGTATGGTTGAGTAATTACGATAGGCTAGGGGTTAAAAGTAACCATAAGCATAAAGCTTTGGATTTGCGCTACTGCCCCAGAGATACTTGTTTAGCGGTTTTAGAAACTCAGCAACACCTATTTCTCGACTGTCCGTTCTCTCGGGATATTTGGTCTAGTCTAGCTGCAGTATGGACAGAACCTTTGTTTCTTAACATCACCTACGAACAAATCATGTTTTGCACAAATGGTGACTTTAATGTCAAATATCATGCTGAAATTTTTTTTTGTGGTTTTTGTTCTAATTAGATATTATTTATGGCAAGCAAGATGTATGTTGGTTTTACATCAAAAATTTATTCATAAGCAAGACATTATCTGCAATATTCATAAAGCTTTATGTACAGTCAAAAGGCATGATTATCTTGTTTATAACGCACATCAAGTTAACCTTATGTGGCGCAATTGTGCTGCCTGGTTTTATGATTGTTAATGTTTATCGGTTTTCTTTACTTTGTTCTATCTGTCCTAAATATTTTTTGGTCCTAGTATTTGATGTACAGGATGCTGTCAATTCATTGTAATGAAGCCCACTTGTCTAATAAAATGCCCCTGCTCTTTTCGATAAGTTCCATGGGATCCTTAACATCCACCTGAACTACCACCAATCCAAGCAGATGGGACCTTGGTTTAACGTCTCATCTGAAAGACAGCACCTCAGAAGTGCAGCACCCCTCTCATGCTGCACTACAGTGTCAGTACTGGGATAGTAACCCAAGTGCTAGAAACACAGAATTTGATGGCAGATAAGGACCGCTTGGCCCACCCAGTCTGCCCATTTCCCTACCTACTGCATAAGCTGCAGATCCTAGTTAACCAGCAGTCTACTTCTTCCTACCCCCACCCCCTAGAATTGCCTTATGACTGTCCCATGCATGCTTGAATTCCACCACTGATTTTGACTCCACAACCTCCTCCGGAAGGCTTTTCCATGCATCCACAACCCTCTCTGTGGAAAAATACTTCCTTAAATTACCTCTGAGCCACCCCTCTATCTTCAAATTGTGCCCTCTTGTTCTTGCACACCTCTTTTTTTGAAAGATGCTACCCTCTTGGACTTTGTTGATTCCCTTGAGGTACTTGAATGTTTCTATCATGTCCCCCCTCTCCCTCCTTTCCTCGAGGCTATACATATTAAGCTCCTTTTGTCTCTCTTCATATGTCTTCTGGTGCAGACCCTGCACCATTTGAGTTCCTCCTCTGGACAGCTTCATCCTGTCTATGTCTTTCGGAGATTGGGTCTCAGAACTGCACGCAATACTCCAGATGGGGTCTCACCAGCTGTCTGTACAGAGGGATAATAACTTCCTGTTTTCTACTGGTGATGCCTCTCCCTATGCATCCCAGTATCCCCCCAGCCCTCCTTGCTGCCCTCTCACATTGCTTGCCCACCTTTAGGTCATCTGATATGACTACCCCCAGGTCCCTTTCCATTTTTGTTGTTGTTAGTAGTTCACCCCCCATTGTGTACTCTTCCCCTGGGTTTTTGTTTCCCAGGTGCATTACCTTGCACTTCTTAGCATTGAATCTAAGCTGCCATACATTTGACCATTCCTCTAACCTTGCCAAGTCCCTTCTCATCCTTTCCACCCCACCCTGTGCATCTACTCTGTTGCAGATCTTTGTGTCATCTGCACAGAGACATACTTTTCCTTCCAGTCCTTCTGCAATGTAGCTAGATGTGGGAACTGAACCCACAGCCCTCTGATCTCCCGGCCTCAGAGGTGGGTGTGCTACCTACTGAGCCACTGACACTGACAATTAGAAGGGCTAAAGCACAGACAGAGGAAAGTATAGCCCAGGCTATTAAGAAAGGCGACAAGACATTCTTCAGATACATTAGCGAGAGGAAAAAGACCAGAAATGGGATCGTTAGGCTGAAGAAGGAAGGAGGAGAAAGGGTGGAGGATGACCTAGAAAAGGCTGAGATACTGAACAAGCACTTTTGCTCAGTATCCACCAGGGAAGGGGAAGGTAAGGGACTGAGACTCAGTAAGAAAGGTATTCGGGGGAGGGAGGTAGACACCAGCCCATTCACAGTTGAAAGAGCTCTAGATGAAATATGGAAAATAAAAGCAGATAAGGTAATGGGGCCAGATGGGATCTACCTCAGAGTACTAAAGGAACTCAGGGAACTGCTGGCAGAACCACTGGTTGCCCTTTTAAATGCATCACTAGAGACAGGAGAGGTACCTGAGGACTGGAGGAGGACAGATGTGGTCCCTCTTCACAAGAGTGGTAGCAGAGCGGAGGCAGGCAATTATAGGCCTGTAAGCCTGACCTCAGTATTGGGGAAACTAATGGAGTCTAAATTTACTCGAGGAGAGGATTGCGAAATTTCTGGAGGATAGCTGGGCAAAGGATTCAAGTCAGCATGGATTCTCAGTGGGAAGGGCCTGTCAGATGAATCTTATAGATTTCTTTGACTGGGTAACTGGGGTGGTAGATTAGGGAGGGGTGGTGGTTGTAGCCTACCTGGATTTCAGCAAGGTCTTTGACACTTTATCTCCAGGGACCACAATGTCAATGACCTTTCTGTTTGTGTCCTTCAGCAGGGCTTCTGGGATCCTAACCATAGAAAAAACATGGAAGCCAAGCTGATCATCCGCCTTGGCTCCCAGCAGCCCTCTGGTTTAAATGATAGACTTATTTTCCACTAACATCTTTCAGCCTCCCCTTTTTTTCCCTAAAGTCAATTTGTTTTTGTACTGATTTATTTTTCATTTTCACCATATGTCTCCATTTCTGTCTCCTTCTCACACATTTGTCACCTTTCAGCCTTCTTACAAGGCCCTGTTAATCAGTCTCTACCTGCTCTTTCTCTCCCATTATGTTTTCTCTTTCCCACCATCACCTTTTTGTTTCACAGATTCTCTCTTAATCTTATCGTTTATCACTTCTTCTCCCTTTGCCTCCCCCTTCTTCTTTCTCCACATATATATCTCTCTCATTTTACCTCTCCTCTACACTAACTTGTTTTTTTTCTCTTTTAGATATTTCCTGAAGAAGACCTAAGGTCGAAACATAGATTTTTAACTCTATTTTCTATTTTCAGCGTGCATTTAATATAACCATTTTGTTTTGCTTTGACACTGTCCCACACAGGAGATTGCTAATAAATTAGGGAGCCTGGGAGGGGGTCCTATGATAGTAAAGTGGGTTGAGAATTGGCTAAGGGACAGGACTCAGAGAATGCTGGTAAAAGGCATGAAATCTGAGGTGAGGGAGGTCACCAGCAGGGTGCACAGGGGTCAGTGCTAGGGCCAGTCCTATTCAGTGTCTTCATAAACGATATTGCAGAACATCTGGAGGGAAAGGTGTGCTTCTTCGCAGATGACACCAAGATCTGCAACAGAGTGGGCACTCCAGAGGGGGTGGAAAAAATGAGAAATGATCTGAGCCTATTAGAGGAGTGGTCGGGTGTCTGGCAGTTGAGTTTCAGTGCTACAAAGTGCTGGATCATGCACCTGGGTCGCAGAAATCCAAGGGAGGAGTACAGCATGGGTGGGGAAATTCTAGCCATCACAAGTCAGGAGAGAGACTTGGGGGTTATCATATCTGATGACCTGAAGGGGAGCAAACAGTGTGAAACAGTGGTGGGGAGAGCAAACAGAATGTTGGGATGCATAGAGAGGGGTATAACAAGCAGGAGGAAAGAGGTGGTGATGCCACTATACAGATCGCTGGTGAGAACTAAGGTGGAGTACTGTGTCCAGTTCTGGAGACCACATCTCCAGAAGGTCATTGACAAAATAGAGGGAGTCCATAGAAGGACAACGAAGATGGTATACGGACTGCATCTGAAGCCCTACGAGAAACATTCTTAAGGACTTTAATATCTATTCACTGGAGGAAAGACAGGAGCGGGGAGATTTTTTTTTTACTTTCTCTTTATACTCCCTCTGCTCCTTGAGCCATGCACCATAGGGAGTCATCTATGGTATCTGCTTCCTTTTTTCCCTCTTACCTGGAGCCCGTGGGTGGTCCCCCATGGAGCCTTGGTTCTACCCCACCCAGGCAGGGATGAGGTGGGGCCCGTACACCCCAAGCTTCTTGTTTCATCAGGCTATGCCAACTGGGACAGGCAGAGAGAGCTATGGACGTCTGTGCCGGGTGTTTCATCTTCCCGTGCCCAGGGAGCTGTTTTTCCACTGTTCTTGTTGTGGGCATGACGTGCGTCCAGACATTAAGGCATAGTTGCCAATGTCTGTCACACCCCTACCCTTCTGTGTGGCTTGGTGTTTGCTGTGCCTCCGGCATTGAGCCTTGTCCTCCCTCCCTCCCTGAAGAAAGTGAGTAGTGCTCAGATGCTCAAGCCTCCTCTCCTGATCGGTCCTCCGTCTCCCCGGGCTCATTCCCAAACCGGAGACGAGGGTGTCACAAGTGGTAGAGCTACTGCTGCACCGGTGGGCTGGCTGGGAGAGGGGATATAGGATAGAGACTTTCAAGTACCTTAGGGGAATAAACAGGGTACATGGAATAGCCTTCCAGCAGAATACAATACAGGGGTTCAAGAGTGCATGGGATAGACATAAGGACACCCTGGAGATGTGCAGAGCAGAAGAGCCGCAGATCTAATAGGATATGGGGCAGCAGCAGTGAGTAGGGAAATGGGCAGACTAGGTGGGCCATATGGTCCTTATCTGCCAACAGATTCTATGTTTCTATTTCAGGAACTTAGATGACAGACAGGAAAGGAGAAAAGGGGGAAACTTGAAAGAAGTTTACATTCAAGTGCTTTATGGGACTAAAATGGTTTCTCTGCTAGGAAGACTACCAGGTGCTTTGGCAGTGGCAAATTTCCATAAGCACTTTGTTGGCCAGGGTTTTAAATATGTTTGAGAAGTTTTAGTGTGGCTTGTAGTTTGTTCCAGGGAGATGGGATTACATGACTAAATGCAGCTTTACCATGAAGTGTGCAGAATTTGGGTACTTTTAGTAGTGTGAAAGCATTTTTTCTAAGGGTGTAGGAGCTATGATATCGATGAAAAGGGAAGTGATGTAGGGAGGGATTTTGTTCTGAAATGTTTTAAGAGCCCAGTTATTAATGTGTACCATCCTTCTTGTGGCCAGGGAAGCCCAGCCTGCAGCCATATTAAGGGGACAATGGTGGGTTCTGTAGGATGCATGAGTTATAAAGCGGATGCGCAGTGAATCAGGATATCAGGCTTATGAAGGCTGGTTACAGTACTACTATTATAAATGATACCCATGTAGTCAAGTAAGGGAAGAAAGGTGGCTTGAACCAGCCTTCTCCCAATATCTAAGGGAAAAAGGGATTTGTTTCTGTAGAAAAAAAAAACATTTTCAGTTTCAGTTTCCTAGTGAGGGATTCAATGTGGAATGCGAAGGACAGTTTGCTATCTAACCATATCCCTAGGTATTTGAATTATTCAACTCACTCTAGTGAGTCTCCTATTAAGGTTAGTATAGGCACTGGTGTGGCCTGTCCATGTAGAGAAGTTGGAGGATGCGGGAGGTAAAAAGTACATAATTTTAGCTTTCTTGGCGTTTAATAATAGTTTTGATCTTAGCAGGTTTCGCTCCAACTGATTAAAATCAGACTGTAGTTCCATGACGTTTGACAGTAAGGATTTGGATGTATAAAGGATGGTATCATTTGCAAAAAAGTGGAGTCTGGAGTTATGGATGTTGTCACTAATGGATTTGATGTAAATTGTGAATACCAGGGGTTCAAGAATGGATCCCTGGTTATTGGTAGGGAAGTGGAAAGGAGTCCGTTGGTGTTGATGCATTGGAGTCGTTCAGTAAGATAGCTAGTGAACCAGTTTAGTGAACAGTTATTCTAGGTCTTTGAGTGTGGCTAAGAGAGTGTTATGATCGACCATAGCAAAGGACTTGCTTAGGTCTAGGAAGATGGCTCCAGTAAAGTTTTTATTACCCAGGGCAGTTAACCTATTATTTGTCACTTTGGCTAGACCTGACACCATACTATGATTTTGCTGGAAGACGGAAAATTATATGACATGTTATCAGGTTGGAAATAGAGTGGGGAGTCCTGGGGAAACATTGTTTCTGGAGTGAAATTAAAAGTCTGACTCAGTTCCAGGAGCAAACAGGGAAGGACTGATCCTGGGTAAAAACTGCCACCCTAACTGACTGAATAAAGTATACAAATGCAACGTGTAATAAAACAGAAACAGAGAAACATGGACCAGTAGGCCCATCTGGTCTGCCCCTTTTCCCTGCCTATTCTGACACCTCTGACCCTATTTAGTCACAGGCACCCCTCCCTCCCCCCTTCATAGAAACGTAGAAAGAAAAAAGATGGCAGAAGGTTGCCAATGGTCCCGCTAGTCTGCCCATGTGTTCCTTGGACCTTCTCAGATCCCAGGACCTAACTTCCCTTCTGCCTAATGCCTCCTACTGCTCCTGTTCCTTTTGACCACACTTTAGCCTTGTCCCATCCCAGCTTGAATGATGTCACTGACTTTGCTTCCACTACCTCAGCTGGCAGTTTATTCCATGGCTCCATGACTCTTTCTGTAAAATAGTGTTTCCTAAGCTTCCTTTTGAGTTCTCCCCTTCTCAACTTCCACTCATGTCCTCTGGTGTTAGAGTCAGAGACTCTGTTGAACAGGTCCAAGGATGGCACCTTATTTATTCCTCTCAGGAACTTGTATGTTTCAATCATATCGCCCCTCTCCCTCCTTATCTTCAGTGATACTTTATTTAATGTTGTCAGATGCTCCTCATACAAGTGCCCTTGAAGGCCCTGGATCATTCTGGTCACTCTTCTCAGAAGAGCTTCCAACCTGTTTATATCCTTTTTCAGATGTGGACTCCAAAACTGGACATAGTACCCCAGATGGGGTCTTACCAGGGACCTGTAGAGCGGCAGTATTACCTCCTTCCTCCTGCCGTCCAATCCTCTCCCTTTGCACCCCAGCATTTTGTTGGCCTTGCTATAGGCTTTGTTGCATTGGCTTGCCTATTTAAGGGTGCTGCTTATGATGACACTGAGGTCCTGTTCTTCCTGTCTGGTGCTGAGCTGGACTCTGTTGAGGTGGTACTCTGTCCTTGGGTTCCCTTTACCCAAATGCATCACCTTACATTTTTTTTGCATTGAACTTCAGTTGCCAGACATTGGACCAGCTTTCCAGCGTCTGTAGGTCTTTGTGTAGGTCCTTAACTGTCTCCTCACTGTCAACTCTTTTTCCTTGCTTGGTATCATCCATGAATAGGGCAATTTTGCCATGAATACCTATGCCATTGTCACTTATAAAGGCATTAAACAGAACTGGCTCCAACACTGAGCCTTGGGGCACACCACTAATGACTGCACCTTCATCAGACCTCACCCTGTTGACCACTACTCCCTGTTTTCTTTCCCTAAGCCAATTACCTAACCAACTGACTATGCACTTGGCTGTACCCAGGTCCTCCAACTTTTCCAGCAGGTGGTTGTGTGGCACAGAATCAAATGCATTACTGAAACTGAAGTAGAGGAGGTCCGCTGGGTGGCCTTTGTCTAGTTCCCTACTTATCCAGTCAAAAAATGTAATTAGGTTTATTTAGCATGTCTTTCCTGCCATTAACCCATGTTGCCTGTCATCCGGCAGACGGTTCTTATCTAGGTACTCTACCAAGTCTTGCTTTATTAAGATTTCTATCAGTTTCCCCTACTACTGACTTAAGGCTGACTGTTTGGTGGTTCCTGCTTCCTCCCAACTCCTTCCCTTGTGGAGATGTACCATATCAGCTCTTCTCCAGTCCCCCAGCACTAGCCCCAATCTGCAGTGATCTGCTGAATAAATGTGCTAAGGGACCTGCCAATTGACTTGCTAGCTCCTTTAGCACCCTCGAGTGTATTCCATCATGCCCTAGTGGCCTATGTTCCCTGAGCTGATCCAGAACCTCTCTAACCCTACTGTTGGTTATTGATGGTGCTTCCATTTGTGGAACACCTTTGTCAGCAGCCTTGATGCCACTGTCTGGTACTGGGCCTTTGTGTTCCTTGGTGAACACTGAGTAAGGAAAGTTGTTCAGAACAGTGGTCTTCTGCCTATCCTCCTCCACTACTCTGTCACCAACTTTGAGTCTAACTATTCCTCCCCTTTTCTTTCTTTTTTCTGGTATATATATTAAAAAAAGTGTTTGTTCCCTTCTTTAACCTCTTCTGCAAGCAAAAGCTTCATTGCAGCCTTAGTTGATTTCACCATACTCTTTGTGTCTTTGTTCTTCTGAATGTAGGCTTCCCATGCGCTGTCTTTTTGAGTTTGTTTATAGGGAACATGGTAGGATACCGCCTACCCAATTTGCCCCTGTGGCTATCCCATTCATGCTTGAAACTCTCCACAGTCTAGAAACATAGAAACATAGAAGTTGACGGCAGATAAGGACCGCAAGGCCCATCCAGTCTGCCCATTTCATTTTCTACCTTATAAATGTGCTATCGGCCTTTGCTCTGTCAATGGCCTATCTACAGGAGGGACAGGGAGGGAAGAAGAGGAGGCGGAGTAGCTCTCTATGTAAGAGAAGGGATCAAAGCAACAGAACTAAAGGGTAAACAGGGAGGAGAAGAGGCACTGTGGGTCACCCTGGAGAATGGAAATGGCTCCACAATCCACACAGGGGTTATATACAGACCCCCATCTCAAGGGGAGGAAATGGACAAGAAAATGATAGAAGGCATCCTTGAGATGGCAGAGAAGGGAGATACTGCTGATGGGAGGACTGAATATGCCAGATCTTAACTGGAGCACCTTTGCTGCAGCCAAATCCAAGAGCAGGGCCATTCTCGATGCCCTACAGGGGGCATGCCTCAGACAGCTAGTTTTGGAACCCACTTGGGAGGGAGCAATCTTAGATCTGGTACTCTCAAATGGGGATGGAGAAAGGATCTCCGATCTTGAAGTGGGTAGCTATCTGGGAACAAGCGACCACCAAACAGTGTGGTTCATGATAAACTTAGCTGTAGAGTCAAGCCACACAAAAGTGAAGGTACTGGACTTCAGGTGGGCTGATTTTGTCAAAATGGGAGAGTGCCTCAGAAAAGCACTAGCAAATAGGCAAGAAGGTGGGATGGAGCAACAATGGGGAAACATCAAAACTGCCATCGCAGAGGCAACAAGCCTTTGTGCGAAGCAAATAAACAAATCAAAACAAAAGAAAAAAACACTATGGTTCTCAAAAGAAGTGGCAGGGAAGGTAAGGGAAAAAAGATAGCATTCAGGAAGTATAAGGAAATACAGAAGGAGCAGGACAGAGAACTGTACCAGTTAAAGCAGAAGGAAGTGGGGAAGGCAGTCAGAATAGCAAAGGTCCTAACCGAGGAAAAGATAGCCAACTCGGTTAAGAAGGGGGATAAAACCTTTTATAGGTACATTAGGGAGCAAAGAAAGACTAAGGCACGGATACTGAGGCTGGATAAAGAGGAAGGTGGTTGGGCAAAGTGACAATGAAAAAGCAGGGATACTGAATGAATACTTCTGCTCAGTATTCACAACGGAAAAGCAGGGGGAGATACCTAATCCAGTCAATAGAAGCACTCTGGATAGGGGGGTTGATATTAGTCCTTTCACAGAAGAAAGGGTTCTGAAAGAACTCTTAAAACTGAAGGTGGATAAAGTAATGGGGCCTAATGGGATTCACCCCAGAATTCTAAAAGAACTAAGGGAAGAACTAGTAACACCACTGACTACCCTTTTTAATAAATCATGGGAGGATGGTGTGGTACCTGAGGACTGGAGGAGGATGGATGTGATTCCCCTTCACAAAAGTGGAAGCAAGACAGAGGCAGAAAACTACAGACCTGTCAGTTTGACCTCAGTGGTAGGGAAAACGATGGAATCATTTCTGAAGGAAAGAATTGTGGAGTACCTAGAGGCCAGTGGGGCACAGGACCCAAGGCAGCATGGATTCACTGCAGGAAGGTCATGTCAGACAAATCTAATTGATTTCTTTGATTGGGTGACCAAAGTAGTAGACCAGGGAGGGGCTGTGGACATGGCCTACTTAGACTATAGCATGGCATTTGACACAGTCCGGCACAAAAGATTAATAGACAAATTAGCCAGCCTGGGAGTAGGTCCCAGGGTGATAGCCTGGGTAAAACACTGGCCAGACAACCAGACACAGCAGATAATAGTAAATGGAGTGCACAGTGAAGAAAGTGGGGTTACTAGTGGGGTACTGCAGGGTTCAGTACTGGGGCTGGTCCTTTTTAATGTCTTTATAAGTGATATTGCAGAGGGACTGGAAGGGAAAGTATGTCTCTTTTCAGATGACACAAAGATCTGCAACAGGGTTGATATGCAAGGTGGGGTGGAAAAGATGAAAAGGAACTTGGCAAGGTTGGAGGAATGGTCAAATGTATGGCAGCTTTGATTCACTGCAAAGAAGTGCAAAGTAATGCACCTGGGAAACAAAAACCAAGGGGAAGAGTACACAGTGAGAGGTGAGATACTGACAACAAAAATGGAAAGGGACCTGGGGGTAGTCATATTAGATGACCTAAAGATGGGCAAGCAATGTGAGAAGGCAGTAAGTAGAAAACAGGAAGTTGTTGACCCTCTGTACAGACAGTTGGTAAGACCACATCTGGAGTACTGTGTACAATTCTGGATACCCCATCTCCGCAAAGGCATAGACAGGGTGGAGGCTGTCCAGAGGAGGGCAACCAAAATGATGCAGGGTCTGCACCAGAAGACATATGAAGAAAGACTAAATGAGCTTAAGATGTATAGCCTCAAGGAAAGGAGGGAGAGGGGGGACATGATAGAAACTTTCAAATACCTCAAGGGAATCAACAAAGTCCAAGAGGGTAGCACCTTTTAGAAAAAGAGATGTGCAAGAACAAGGGGGCACAATTTGAAGATAGAGGGGGAACGGCTCAGAGGTAATGTGAGGAAGTATTTCTTCACAGAGAGGGTTGTAGATGCATGGAACAGCCTTCTTGAGGAGGTCGTAGAGTCAAAAACAGTGGGGGAATTCAAGAATGCATGGGACAGACATAAGGCAATTCTAGTGGTGGGTAGGAGGAAGTAGGCTGTTGGTTAACTAGGATCTGCAGCTTATCTGTTAGGTAGGGAAATAGGCAGACTAGGTGGGCCAAGCGCTCCTTATCTACCATCAAATTTTATGTTTCTATCTATTCATACTCATCTGTATTACTCCCTTATGCCTATCCCATGCCTGTTTGAAGCCCTGCACTGTATTCATATCCACCACTTCCTGATTTAGGCCGTTCCATGCATCAACCACCCTTTCTGTGAAAAAGAACTTCCTCACATTACCCCTTAATCAGCCTCCCTCTAATCTCATGCTGTGTCCTCTTGTCTTGCTATTTTTTTTATATTGAAACATGTTAGACTCTTTCACCTTGTTAATGCCCTTAAGGTGTTTGAAAGTTTCGATCATATCACCTCTCTCCCTCCTTTGCTGTAGGGTATACATATTGAGCTCGGTTAATCTGTCCTCATATGTTTTCTGACGCAGTCCCTGCACCATTTTGGTTGCCCTTCTCTGGACTGCCTCAATTTGGTTAATATCCTTGTGAAGGTGTGGCCTCCAGTACTGCACGCAGTACTCCAGATGGAGCCTAACCAGTGTCTTGTAAAGAGGGATTATTACCTCCCTCTTCCGACTTGTGATACCCTGCTAATACACCCTAACATCCCCCTAGCCTTTCCTACTGCTTTAGTGGTCTGCTTGGATGATTTCAGGTCATCAGTGATGATGATGCCCAAGTTTTTTCTTCCCTTGTGACTGCCAGCAACTCCCTCCCAGCCTATAGGTGGCTTCAGGGTTTCTCTTCCCTATGTATATGATCTTGCACTTCTTTGCATTAAACTCCAGTTGCCACTCTTCCAACCGTTTTGCTAGTTTATCCAGATCCCTTCTCATTCTGGCCACCCCATCTGGATCATCTACTCTGTTGCAGATCTTGGTGTCATGTGCAAACAGACAAACCTTACCCTCCAGTCCATCTGCAATGTCACTGATGAAGATATTGAAGAGGACTGGCCCTAGGACTGATCCCTGAGGTATCTCACTTGTGACTTGCATCTCTTCTGACTGTATACCATTTTTCATTTTCTTGGATGAAATTTATTTTAGAGATGGTGATTACACCTTGTCTGTATTATTCCTATGTTTTTCAGCTTGTTGATTGCATCTTCTTTCAATCTCATTTTAAAACAATAAAAATTTTAATTGCAAAAAAACAAAAAACAGAAGACTGTTCCACAAGTGAGGAACTTCAGAGGAACAGGCATTTTGGCCCATACGAGTGGAGACCTGGGGACATTCCAACAGTAAGCTCGAAGAGTGATGGAGGTCATGAAGGCTTGTTTTGGGATGGAGGAGAGAGGAAAGAGGGGATCCAACCTTACCCTGGACAGCCTTGTCAGCTGTACAGCCCAGCAAGTATTCACGGTGGGCCAGAGAGGGATGGCATCCAAGTGCCTGGGGGAGCAGTGATGGGTAAGGGAGGGTTCTAGAAGGGCAAATCTACAAATATTATTGAAAGCAGAGTTTAGCCTAGCAAGTCCCAAGGAAGAGGTAAGTGTGTAGATAGCAATGCGTGGAAGATCTAAATGCCCACTTCAGTCAGTCAGCATCCTGCTTGTTACACTACCATAATTGCAACGCACGCCTTGGGAGGTGAGCACTGCTGCAGCGTATGGGAAGACTCACACCCAGGACCTCAGAGAACTGCACAGATCACTGCACACTCAAGGTATATAATTTAATAAAGCCAGACACTACCACAAGGTATTTTATTGCTGTGTGTCAATTTTTAATGTATCCACTAGTGGAAAACAGTCATCAAAATGACATCACGTCTCACAGGCAAAGTAGAAAATTCCAGTTTTAACTTCTATGACTAACTACCACAACAGTGTTAGGTGCCTCTCACTGCAGTATGCCCCAGCACTTTGACTCTACTTGAGTCTTCTTCAGGGGTGGGCTAACTGTGGGATAGCCAAGATTTAGTACCCAACTATTTTAAAGGCATAGTGTACTATTACATGTTAGGAACTTAAAGTGGCCTGATGAGCATATCAGTATGTGCATACCCAAGTATTGTTGATAAAGTGCAAAACTATCACCAAATATTAAAAATTCAAATTCTAGGCATAGTAATTAAAAATTAGAACAACTTTTAAAATCAATTAGAAATACATGTAGCTGTAATGGTTGAGAGTATACAGAGTCAGACAGAAAGAAAATAGTTGTAAGCAAAGGAATGGTAATTTCTTTCTGATTAGTTCTGCAATCACCCAGACATTTTTAATGTGGAAGATACACTTTTGTAGGGGATCAGCATAAGCCATACCAATTTAGCGTTTTGCCCTCTGATGAAATGACAATAAAGAGAGAATATGGAACATAGGAACATAGGAAAGTGATGGCAGAAAAGGACCTCCAGGCCCACCTAGTCTGCTCAATGGCCTAGCATCCCCTAGGCCTGCCTCTGATTCCTCCCCACTCCTTTCAGCAGCCCTCGGTGTCTATCTCACGCCCTCTTGAACTCCCCACCACTGTATTCTTGTCCAACACTTCCCTAGGCAGCCTGTTTCAGGTGTCCACCACCCTCTCAGTAAAGAGTTATTTCTGATGTTGCCCCTGAACCTACCTCCCTCTAGTTGGAGATTATGCCCCCTTTTACTGGGACACCTCTTTAATAGGAAGGGGTTCTCAGTAGTCACCTGGTTTATCCCTCTCAGGTACTTGAAGGTCTCTATCATGTCCCCGCTCTCCCTCCTCAACTCCAGAGGGTACATGTCTAGTGCTCCCAGCCACTCCTTATATGGCAGGTGACTATTCCCCTTGACTGTCTTGGTTGCCCTCCTCTGTACCCACTCCACCCTCTCCACATCCTTCTTTTGGTAAGGCCTCCAGAACTGAACCCCATACTCCCGATGAGGCCTGATCAGCTGGGTGTACAAGGGAATCAGGACCTCCCTCTTCCTACTGGTGATCCCGCTCCCGATACAACCCAACACTCTGCTGGTTTTTGCCACTACTCTGCCACACTGCCAAACCACCTTCAAGTCCTGAGAGATGATGATGCCCAGGTCCCTCTCCTCCATGGTTACTGCTAGTGGTTTGCCCCCCAGTCTGTATTCCATTCTCCCATTTCTTCTGCCTAGATGCATGACTTTTCATTTCCCCATATTGAGGGATAATTTCCACTTCTTGGCCCACTCCTCCAACTTTTCTAGGTCCCTCTGCATCCTTCCCACTCCCTCTTGTACGTCCACTCTATTACAGATTTTGACATCATCCACAAACTGGCTCACTGTACCCTCCAACCCCTCTGCTATGTCACTTATATAGATGTTGAAAAGCAGGGGTCCCAGCACTGACCCCTGGGGTACGCCACTCATGACCCCTGCCTCACCCAAGGGGACCCCATTTACTACCACCCTATGTTTTCTGCCCACCAACCAGTTATGCCCCCACTCTATCACCACCTTCCCTAGCCCCAGACATTCCATTTTGTGTACCAGCCCCCAATGTGGTAGTGTATCACATGCCCTCCTGACATCCACTCAGGCAATGTCCACTGACCCCTCCCCGATCCACCACCCTTCTGACCCAGTCAAAAAACCCTACCAGATTTGTCAGAAATCATTTAGAGTAATAACGAAAATACAGTTTGTCTAACCTGCTTTTCTTTGCAGTCAGAACTGTGTTTGCCTAGCCCTTCATTCTGGTTTTGAACTGCTGAACTGGACCAATCAGTGTGGGGGGACCTTTGAAATGGCGCCTGCTGCTGGCAAATCAGAACTTGGACTCTCATTGTGGAGCCAGCCACCTATGTACTGTATGGCCAATGCCTCTGGGAATTGTAGTTTGGCACCTTTTTGCACCAACAGGGAGAGTCTGATTGTGAGTGACAGCCAAACCAGCCAACTGAACTGGGAGGAACTCAAAGGAAATGCCTGGCTCTGTCTACTGGAAAGATCAGATGAGGTGAGACAGTGAAGAGAAAAGGAGCTATGTGCCTCTGCTGTGTATAGTTTTAGCACGGTAAGCGCGTGTAAGGCCCTGAGTTTCAGTCTGCAGCCTGTGCAAGCACCTGTTCGGACTGAATCTGACCTGTGAAGAGAATCAAGGAGATCTGAAGAGCAGAAACCAGGCTCACCCTGTAGAAGACTGGAGAAATTGTTGAATCACGCCTGGTCTGTCAGGAACTGAATCTGCTGTGTGTTCTTCCGGGTATTGTGCAGTAATTGCAATCGGGATCGAGAAGCAGCCTGCCTGGTATAGTACCTTTCTTTTACATATAAATGTGTGTAGTGCTTGTGGGGCATCACGTTTCAAATCCCCTGTACAGTGAGTTGAGTGCATGAAACTGGAAGTAAACCCTAGTTTAATCCAGACTACATCCATTTACTCTAAACTGCAGTGGGGTCCAGTCACAAGGACCTTGTCCACATGGTCTGCTCCTCCTGGTAATCCAGGACAATCTGCCTTCCATCCAGTTCCCAGCATTGAGTTTGTAAATACAAAGCAGGGTAGCTCCCTGCCATCTGTTTATTGAATTGCAAGTGTGTCATCTAATTGTTGCTTTTTTCATTTCTTCACGAACTGAGCCCTCCAGATCCGGATTACAATTGGGTATTGGCAAGTGTTTTTTCCATCACAGGGCCGCAACCAGCTGCACCGATCCTGGCTAGCCCCCCTCCCCCCATCCTGGGTACCCAGTGAAAGTGACAATTTGGGACTCTGAATATGCACACAGTACTGTGATTATTAATGTGTTTAACCTAATTAACCTGATTTCCCCCTTCCTTGCTACAGCTCCTTAAATAAATCAGATCTGTTGGTTTTCAGCAAAGTTACACTGACTGAGGTATTCATTTATGTTAAAGTATTGTACTGTGTTTTTGCACTGTATCATCTTGTTTTAAGGGGTCTCCAGAGTCCAGTCGGCAGAGCCAGTCCTAGGTGTAAGTGTACCTTGTGAAGATATTCCTAATGCATTGTGTGGGCCACTAGTGGGAAGAAAGGGGGGTTACAGTGTCCCAGAGGGCTGTGACCAAGTTAGTTTAACTACTGCAAACCCTGACCTCTGGGTGGAGGCACCCGCCATTGGACCTAGGCCCCTTAACCTGTTAGTAGTTAAGCAGGCAGGGGTAGTAGCCCTTGGGATAGTGTCACCGAGGGGTTACATGTATATCTGTTTTACACTAATAGATATCATTAAAAATGGACACGGAGCAATAGTATACCCTGCGGCAGTGACTGACTTTATTAATTTGTATACCTTGAGTGTGCAGCAGTCTGTGCAGTTCCATTCAACTATTAGCTAAGGTGGCTATGGTCTCTGTTTCACTGTTACACCTTAACTAAGGTGTCTAGGTTCAGGGATTTCATAAGCAACATATTGACACTAACTTATATCCTCCTGGTAGTGACTCTGGCCACACCAGTCATAAATACACTATTCTCTCTGGACCTTTGGGAGAGGCATGCAAGGACTAGATATCTAGTGACACTACTGACTCTACCATTATCTGGCATACCTGAGTAATAAACCACAACAGGTGTGCATTAAAGGATTTCAATGCATGCCCAAGAGGCATGCTAAGGCATGAGACTGAAGGCCAAGTGTCTTTACACCCCGGGGAATTGCATTAAAATCATTTCATTCACACCCTAAAGTGGCTTATCATACTTATACAATGGCTCATTTATTCATTTTTACTACAATTATGATAAAAAGGTAAAAAAAATGTACTTTTTTGGTTTTTTAATTTGTAATTGTAATGGTTTTAGATGTAAAAAAATGCATGTTTTATTAAATAGTGCTGCTGTTGATGTGTTTAGCCAGTAGGTGGTGCAGTTTAGACAGTGTCCTATTCAGGCAATACTATGCATTGGAAGGCCTTCTGCTTATGTGTAGATGTTTTTTGTTTTCGCCTCAAGAATACCCCAAATTGGATTGGGTAGTAAAAGAAGAGAAAGCCATTTATTAAATGTGTTTTTCAGCCTCCCAAAACTGTATATGTTAGTGCATCTGCCTGGGGAGAACAAGAGAAGCTGTTGTTTCTTGGAGCAGGAGCTGCATGTACCTTTGACCCCCGCCCCCAGTGAGAATGAGGAGCATGGAAGTTGCTCTCTCAGTCCCAGAAAATCTAGAAATGTGGCAAGGGAGCTGAGGACTAGTGCTGTATTTGTCACGGACATAGCAGATGATAGTCACAGTGCTGCCACAGCCCACTTGCTTACTTGTTCACTCAGCCGGCTGCCCACTTGCTATTTTCTTTATCTGAAAGTGGACTGCCGGGGATCTCCCTCTGTTCACGTAGCACACTACAGGCAGCAGGAGTGTGTCCCTGAGGAACAGCAGAGTGAAGAAAACAAGCATTTGTCAATGCCGAATGTTGCTTGCTTCTATGTGCTGTTTAGGTATTTGGAAGTCATTGGAGTGCAAATATTGAAAATTTGCGAACTTACGAGCCTGCGTAGGAACTGTGCAACGCACACTCGTAAAACAGTCATTTTTAGGAATTTTTTCACCAAATTTTCAACATAGCCATTTTAAGACCTCTGCTCATGAACAGTGTCACTGTGATTTTGTTAATGTGTCCCATACATTGAGTTTGCACACCGACTGCGCCATTGTGCGCTACATGGGCGGAAACACGTTTTGGGAAGGATGTGAAAAATGACAGCTGTACTGCTCATAAGGAGGTGTGGTAAAATGGCAATGTTGAAAATCTGGAGTGAAAATATTGAAAATTTGCGAACTTACTTAGCTCATGAGGAACTGCACAACGCACGTCAGAAACAGTCATTTTAGGAATTTTTCACCAAATTTCAACATAGCCATTTTAAGACCTCTTCTCATGAACAGTGTCACTGTGATTTTGTTAATTTGTCCCGTACATTGATTTAGCACACTGCAGCTAGCCATTCTGTGCTACAGTAGGAAACACATTTGGGTAAGATGTGAAAAATGACAGCTGTACTGCTCACAAGAAGGTGTGGTAAGATGGCAATGTTGAAAATCTGGAGTGAAATATTGAAATTTCGTGAACTTACGAGCCCGTGTGAGGAACTGCGCAACGACGCTTTGTAAATGTCATTTTTGATTTTATACTACTAACATGAAGCGACTTCTCTCACATCGATGTCACTGTCATGGTGGCCCAGCCCAAAGGGTGATTTCACAGTCACTGCGCAGTCACCGCGGAAATCACCCTTCAGGCCTGAATAACGCCATGACAGTGACATCACTCATGAGAAGGGGTCCTAAACCCCATGTTGAAAATTTTGCAAAATTTCCAAAATGCCTGAGATATGTAGCAAGTTGAAACCCCGTCTCATAGCCCATTATACAGCTTACCGGCATTTCCTCAGTTCGCAGTCGGTTTTGAAGAGTGCAGACATGTTCCCAGTCCACCAAGATCGTCGCGCTGGAGTCCGGAGGTAGTATGGGGTGAGGGGTGTGGGGAGGCTGGGCGCAGCGTGGGTGCGAGTTGTGGGGGGTCGGGAGAAGCGCCGCGAGGACCGTTGTTTTTCAGGTAAAATAAAAAGACGTAATGAAACCATTTGCCACGCAGAGATGGGCTCCAGCGTGGCACAAGGATGTTGGGGGTGTTCAGCCCGACGGGATTGGGCACCCCGTCGGCAAAGGGACTGATTGCCACGCTGGGGTGGGCTCCCAGTGTGGCACCTACAACTGGGGGGAGGCGCGGCTCAGTCTACGGGATTGGGCACCCGTCGGCTACACAATGAGTGCGGGGCACGCCTTCGCCCTGCGTGTTGGGGGTGGAGCCTAGCTTCTTATCTCTGCTCACTGAAGCGTAGCTCCCCTTTCAATCTGTATGCCACTGCATTTTGGAGCATGTCATAGACAGCTCCAAAATGCATTGGCTTACAGGGGCCGCGCCTGCCAGCTCTCTGACTGAATTGGAGGAGGAGGTGATACACCTCCGAAATCTCCGATGATGGCACTATGTTTCTTGCACATGCGTGCAAGCAACATAAAAATGTATGTGGGATTTTGTTTTATCAGCTAAAGGGATGTTTTAAGTTGTTCTTCTGTGCATTCTAAAGTGGGGCTTATGTGGGGAATTAGCAGTGGAAAGGGTAAAGACAGTGTTTTTTATGAAGTGGCCGAACAGTTTAGAATGAGTAGTTAGGAAGGTAAATTGTATTTAACTTATGGGATACATTTTAGCTTGTGTTGTTACCCTGGCAGCACAGTTTGCTGCTGAGCTTAGTGTGAGCAGTTTGTGATAAATGATTTATAAGTATCAGTGAGTAAAGTATAGGAGTTTCAGCGTGGCAGCTGCTGGATGTGTTTTAGCTTCATTCTGGAGAGCAGTGATATGCTTAAGTAAGGAAGGTTTTTTGGAGGCAGGAAAATGAGATTCGGCAGCTGACCATGCATTTATAAAGATTTAGTGTATAGTCAGATGATGTCTCTTGGCCAATGGCATTTCTAGATTTTTCCTTGCCATTTTATAACATTAGTTAACTCTCTTCCTATGGTTGATGGCACAGACTAATACACAAAATGCAAATGCTGGGGATTTGGAAGATCAGAAGACAATTGTTTCTTCTGCAAAATGAATATTCAGGGCCAGGTCCTGTGCATCTGGTGTCCCATAATGGGCAACCATAGGGCAGGCATGGCCAGAACTACTGCCCCTCAGGAAGCCTACTGGAGGGGAAGCATACTCACAGTGAATATACCATCAGCTGGACATCTAGAAAAGAACTTAAGTATAGGACTCTTGATAGTCCCTACTTGTAGACGCAGTACCCTCAGACACTACATGGTAAACACACCCTTAGGTATACCTATATAGTCTCAAACCCCCAGGACATAGCAATCATTCACACAGTCAGCAAACTAGATTCAGCATCAATTACACTTGTGTTCTGGCCATCTGAGCAGGCTAATCAAGTCATAGCATCAGATGCCAACACCAAGAAGTTCATCAGAAGTATTATTAGCCAGACTCTTGAATCTCATTACTTTACTAGGATGGCTCCTGTTTTCTCTATACTCACTTGTGTAGCATCATGTGTGGTTACTGCATGCTGGTCAGATTAGAGTTCAATGACAGAGCCATGTATCAAGGGAAAGCTGACTGAATAAGCCCTACCTACCTGTCTGCTTTACATCAGGTCCAAATTGGAGGGCTGCAAATCCTTCGAGGGCAGGTTGATGCAGGGAAGGAGGGTGGCTAGCCCAAATGTTCAAATCTGGAACAGTGTGCCAAGCTCAAGAACCCTGCAAACCACGCTTCACAAAATATGGTTTGCAAACCCTTAATGCTGCATTAGTTAATAGTGGGTACTGACAGTCACTGCACACCACTAAACTACCCCAGAGCTTCAAGTAGTAACCCTTCATCAGGAGGCATGTTTTTAGGAGAACTCCACCACCATTAAATACCCACAATTAATAAACATGAAACAATAATTAATATTAACATAACGTGCATACTAAACTTTTAATATCAAAAAATTGTAAATTAGTGCTATAAATGTTTTGTATTATTTTATTATATATCATTCTGTTAGTATATGATCCCAACATAAATATTTTAATCAGTATAGTATCACAAAATCTTACAGAGTATCCCTGAAAAGAGAGAATGTAGAAGATGGCATTCTGCCAACTCCTATGATCAGCATAAACTTTATTCTGGTTTTTGAAGGGTAAAAATAGAAGAAACCCCAAAAAAAGAGCAAAAAAGATGTCATTAGTAAACATTACCTAAGTGGGCAGAGGATGCCAAACCCTAACATATGTGAAATTGTATACCATATTATATGTACACAATAAGTTATTTACTATGAGAGCAATTAGAAATCTTCATTTAGACACATTAGACACATTGATGCTATCAGAGCACTTTAGAAACCTTTATTTGGACAATATAAAGATAGCAGTTACAAAATTTCAATTGTAACATGGCATTAATATAGTAGAGAAATAGTAAAAACTATTTGGAGGAAAGTGATCACATGACCCTAATGTAGCCGTGCCACATGTTGTGGCTGGCCATATTCCTCAGATGTGCACGGCAGCATTCTGAAGTAAAAAAAGGAACTCGTAATGGCAGAGAGAAATGAAAAGTAACCGCCGCTTGACATCGGGAGCATGCCTCACTGAAGACAGAGGCAGAATGAATCTGCACTGTGGGATATGTGCTTCTTGTGATTGTTGCCTCTGTGAAAATAAACAGGAGCACAATTTGATCCAGAGACAATGTAAACAAATGATAGTATAGCTGTACTTAATCAAATGCAGTGAATTGAATCTTAGTCCAACAAACATAGTTTAATGTCCCAGTAATCATTTAGGCCAGGGTGTCCAACCTTTTCCTGGTCATCATGAACCACTTTTAAATTTCTGACTAAGATGCCAGCCACAACATGTGGCCTATACCATACCCATATTTAGCTGTATTTAGGCATTACAATAATAGTATAGTAGTCAGTAGTCAATTGTCAATAATCATGTTTATTAAGTTAGATTGTCTCTTTTTTAAATTAGTTATATTTTTAAAATAGTTATTCAGAGTAGATAAATTAAAAATATGTTTTAGCAACTATGTTCAGGGCAGACTGACTGGAGCAATTGTCTTTTTTTTGCTAACATTTTAATGTTCCTGTGTAACAGTCGATACAAATTTGCTCAATAAATATTGATAACTGTGATACTGTCTTGCCAGAGTTTTGTTTAGAAGGATAAGGGAGACAATGTTATGGGAGGCAGTATAGCGCAGTGGTTTAAGGCTCTGAGCTGCAAATCTGGAGACCTGGGTTTGAATCCCATAGCCGCTTTGCACACACTGCGTGACCCTGAGCAAGTCACTTAACTTCCCTGTGCTCCCAGGTTGCACCTGTAAACAAGCTTTCAGCTTAATGTGTCTCACCTAGTTAATCAATTGGGAAAAGAAAAATGATGTGCAATCCTGGAGCAGCAGTCCTGACACTGTCCTGCAGAGTTTTGTTTTATAAGGTGAGAGAGAGCAACTGCAGGCCTGGAGTATGGGAGAGTTGCCAAGTGCCATGTGTTCCTAATCTGGTCCTGCTGGGGTTTTGTTTTTGGTGGGGAGTGAGGGAGGGTTGCCAAGTACCACCAAGTGGTATTGTTTTGGGGGGGCTGAGGAGGGTTAGCAAATGCTGCAGAGTGATTCGCTTCTGGTCCTGCAGTCATTCTTTTCTTGGAGCCAGATGAACATCAAACATGCTGGTACAGACTGCGCTCTGTAATTGATGAGTCCTGTTCCAGTTCGGCCTAAGGATTGCTTGGAGTGGGGGATGATCTGTTTCCGGTCCTGCTGTCATTTCTTCTCTTTGAGCCGGATGAACATCAAAAGCACCAGTGGAAACTCTGCAGAGTAATTGATGAGTAATTGACAAACTACTCGCGAGCCACATGACACTGCTTCATAAACAAGACATGGCTCACTAGCTACGGGTTGGCCACCCCTGATTTAGGCCATCTGGTTTAACCCCTTTCAAAGAAAAAATCCAGACGCTGTCTCTCTTTAAGAGCTGGTTTGTTCTGTTTCCACCCTTTCTTAGTGGTTTTATGTGCTCTATTCCCATAAATTGAATAGATTCTGGAATAGAGCCATAAAACTCTGAGTAGTGTGCACTTACAGGTTTGTCCTTTCTTTTGTTAATAATTGACCTGATGTGCTCTTGAATGTGCTGTTTTAAAGGTCTAACAGTTCTCCCTATATATGCCAGATGGCAGGGGCATAACAGAACAAAGACTGCAAATGGAGTGTCACAAGTTATGCAATCCTTCAAAGTTACCGTTATGCTAGGGTCTGCTGGAAGAATAAACTGGTTTCCAGTTTTAGCATACTTGCAGATATTACATCACTGTGGTAACTAGTTTTTATCACAGGCTGGAACTTTTGCTAAGTGGCTGCAAACAATTTTATCCTTGATATCTGGGGCCCTGCTGAAAGATACCTGGGGTTCATTCTCATGGACTGGCTGACTTCTTTATCTCCCATCAAAATGGTCCAATTCTTATAAATGATATTTCCAGTTCTCCCTGCTTTTCCACTAATCTCAGTAACAAAAGTAACTTGTGCATATTCACTGGTGCTATCTTGTTTTCC
The DNA here is from genome assembly GCA_016271365.2 of Neoceratodus forsteri. Taxonomy (NCBI): domain Eukaryota; kingdom Metazoa; phylum Chordata; order Ceratodontiformes; family Ceratodontidae; genus Neoceratodus; species Neoceratodus forsteri. Next base: position 20,678,898 of record CM057458.1, on the reverse strand, counting down.
CTCGTTCTTTCGTGACAACTCTTTTCTCTCTAGGGCCAAAGCCTTCTTTTTGGCACTCATCAGTAAATCTTTCTTGTAACCCCGATCACTGAATCGTGATTTTAATTCTGATGCCTGTTCCAAGTAAGCCCCACGTGTACTGCAAGTTACCCACTTAAGTCTTCAATCACACAAAAGAATGACATAGGCTCCTTAGGGAGGGGAGGTAACTAGGTACCGGAGTAAAAATGAACTGTGAACCCATGGAGTGAGGCTTTCAGGGAAAAAGGCAAGGAGAAGGAGGAAGGATATTCCAAAACTGGGGGCGTCTGAAAGAAAAGGATGCTTGTCCAGCAACTGAGATTCTAAAAGAATGAGTTTTGAAACTGCAGGAAGTTAAGAGTTTGTGAGCAGGGAGGTGAAGGAAAATGTGTCAGGAGAGGGAGCCAGATTTAGCAGAGAACTAGAATTCATATATTTATGCGAGTGGTTAAGTGGAGACGGTGTTTGCCTCCAAGGGAGAAAGAGAGCTCAGAGTAGAGGGAGAAGCAGCGAGGGCAGCATATGACAAAGCAAAAGAATTAGCAGTTGAAGGAGTCTAATTGGGTCAAGGTAGTCTTAGGGGAAGAATTGCATAAAAAACATTGTTGTAGCCTAATCTCTGCCCCAGCTGAAGACTCAGAGCAAGGCAAAAAATAGGGGTGTATCGGTCATCTCTGCAGCTATCTGTGGTCATTGCCTTTGCACCTGTTTTTGTGTATTTTTGCACTATTAAACATTTTTTTGGAGCCTGATGTGCTTAGACTCTGGTATTAGAGGCTGCATTGTAGACAGGACCCCCATCATCAAACATCATGAGGGTCATTTGGAGAACAATCTATTGCCGTCAGGGAAGGGGATACAGGATCGGTTCCTGAATAGTGCACCTGGCTTGAAGAGGCGTTTTGAACACTGTCCATGGAATCTCTCTGTGTCTGGAGCAATCATGGTGATACTCTGCAGTAGCTGGACACCAAGGTAACTGAAGGAGGTTCTTGCTCCTACAAGGAGCTATCCAAGGTCCTGAAGACTGGGGACTTCCATGCTTGTAGTTTAAAGGAGCAGTCCACCAACAATTTACTAAAAATGTATGTGGTGAAGAGTGTTTTAATTTGTATGTGAAGTTCTAGTCTTTCCTTCCCTCTGACTGCCATTAGGAGTTATTCCTAAATTAGCCTGCCAGCTTTATGCTAGTTTTACGACCCCGGGGAGCTTAATCTGAGACAGCTTAATTGTATTCCTTGTTCCCACAGTGCATCTTGTCTCATGTGACAGTGATGTAGCTGAGACCCAACATTCAGCACACACATGCCCAACAAACTAAATATCTTGGAAGCTTTACAAGCTGCACAAAAATTTCCAGCAGCAAAGGTCTTCAGGGCAGTGAGATCTTTACGATGAGGGTAGTCACTAAACTAAATTCTATAGATTTTAAAATATAGCCATCTCTACTGTTGTGAATGGATTGTAAAGCAGTGCTTTCTGCTGGATTTATGGTCTCTGCTACATCACTGTCACATGAGACAAGTTGCATTCTAGGACAATGAAATACAATTACGCAGTCTCAGATGGAGATCTCCAGGGGTCGTAAAACTACCCTAAAGATAGAAGGCTAATTTAGGAGAAACTCTTAATAGCAGACAGAGGGAAGGACAGACAACAACTTAACATACAAATCAAAACACTCTGCACAGCATATGTTTTTTGCAAGTTTTGGGTGGAGTACTCCTTTAATTCAATACAGTCAAAACTTGCTTTGGATGCTTCATTCATCTGACATTGCATATCCTTATCTTATGAACATGTTGATGCCTTAAAGAGCAACTCTCTTTTATAACAAAACACTTAAAACCATTAGATCTACACCAATAATGTTATAACTTTCTTATTGTCTAGTGTTTTTTTGTTTGTTCTTTACTTTTCCATTCTGTTGGTCTATTAAATATTGTAGATTATGCATCAGTTACTCCACTGACTCTTTCAAAATGTGTCTGATTCTTTCCTACTAACTGCACAATTGCTGTTTGCAACATCACAGTCGGTTAGCATGGTGACAGTGAGCACTATGATATCATAAACAAAGGCACGGTGAGGTTAATGGGGAGACTCAAATGTTTGCTATACGGACTTTTTAAACAGTCTACTAGGATGTGCTGTAAGTCTTGAAAAGGAAAATTGAAAACGAAAAAATCTATTCTTTAGTAAATTGTAACAGCCGAACCATCTTATTTATGAAAGCACATGCTGAAGTGTAGAGTTGTTCTTTATCCTGCAGTCAGGGCCCTAAGGTCCCTTTGGGTACTAGTGGATATTTTTATAAAATAGAAGAACCCTTGTGCCAGGCAGGTCATGTCAAGTGAATCTTATTATGTTCTTTGACAAAGTGACCAAGACGTTGGACAGGGATCATGCAGTGGACTTGCTTTACTTTGGCTTCAGTAAGGCGTTTGATACAGTCCCGCATAGATGCCTCATAAAAAAGCTAGAAGACGTTGGGGTAGCAGAACAGATAGTCAAGTGAGTACAGAGGTGGCTGAGGGACAGAAAACAAAGGGTGGTAGTAAGTGGGGTAAAATGTACCGAGAGGTAGGTCACTAGTGGGGTGCCTCAGGGGTCAGTCCTGGGGCCAGTCCACTTCAATGTATTCATTAGTGACATCAGCGAGGGCATAAATGGCAACATCTCCCTGTTCGGAGACAACACAAAACTCAGCAGAAGGGTGAATAGTATGGAGGGAGTCAGACAACTGCAGGAGGACCTTAAGAAGGTGGAATGGTGGTTACAAATATGGCAATTAACCTTCAGTACTAAGAAGTGTAAGGTGATGCACCTGGGTAGGAACAACCCCAAGGAAGAATACTGGCTAAACGGAGTCCAGCTGAGCTCCTCTGCTGAGGGACGTGATCTGGGAGTCATCATTAGGGTGTACCTCAAGCAGCAAAGTCAGTGCAATAAGGCTTACAGCAGGGCTAGCAGGGTGTTCGGATGCATTGGTGGGGGGGATAGACAGCAGGGACAGGGAGGTGATACTACCACTTTACTGGTCATTAGTGAGGCCTCATCTGGAGTCCTGTGTACAGTTCTGGAGGCCTCACCTAAGAAAGGACATTGATAGATTGGAAGTGGTCCAGAGAAGGGCAACAAAAATGATACATGGCCTTCAGGAAATTACCTATGAAGAGGGTTTGGGGGTCTGGAATTGTACTCACTAGAGACTAGGAGGGAGAGGGGGGTTATGATTGAGACCTTCAAGTTTCTTAAAGGCATCAGCAAGGTGCCAGAAGCATAGCTTTTTACCAGGAATATCAAGTCTACTACAAGAAGGCATGAGTGGAAATTGAAGGGTAAAGTGTTCAAGAGGGACATCAGAAAGTATTACTTCTCAGAGTGGGTGGTGGAACCTTGGAATAGATTATCTCCTGAGGTGATAGCTGCAAAGTCAGTATCAAGCTTTAAGAATGGGTGGGACGAGGATTGGGAATAAACACATGACACTGGCAAGGGCTAGACTGGGTGATTAGGAGGACAGAACACCAGTGCATAAGAGGTCCTGAGATACCTCGCTTGGGAAGACTCGATGGACCACAGGTCCCTGTCACAGGGTGCTCCTGTGATGAGTAGGGAGCCAGAAAAATAGGTAGTATCCTTGGAAAGGGTTAGGAGAAAAATGGTGCTCCGCAACGCAAGGTGCTTTTTAAGGATAAAAACTGAAAAATCAATATAGTAGATGCTAATGGATGGAGAAAAGCCTTGGGATTGGGATTTTCTCCTAGTGGTGCAGTTTTACTGGTTATATATTCAGGCTGCATTTATCCAGTGAGTAAACGAAGTAACAGTCCTGTGGAAATATTGTGACAGTAAAATGTAATGAAGGCACTTGGTATAGTGCTGATTTATAACCGAGGTGCTTTAGGTAGAGTAATGAGGAAGGGTAATTATGGTAAGGGATGGTCAAAGGTTTGTACCCCCCCCTTTTAGGATGAGAGTGGCAGTAAATATGAGAAAGCCTCTGTCAGGGTTGCTATGCTGCCCGTTGGTAACGAGAGACGTTTCTCTTGCCTGCTTCTTGAGCTACTGCTCAGTTGGGTATTATATTTCCCGTTTGATAGCGTGCATGTGTTCTGTACGCTGGTTAAAGGTATTTCCACCGTATAATAGTAGTTAGATCATGGGAATGGTAGTAAAATATAACATAAGCAGGTTTTAAGTAATGTGCCTTTGTTGAGGTATTTCCATGCCTGCATTTAAATACTGCCTTTGGGAACTTGTATGTGCTAGGCAGAATAGATGCAGAAATGCCTGTTTGAGAGCCTGTATAGGCTTAGTGATGAAGGTGCTGAGTCTAGTGGCGTGTTTTAGGGCAAGGCAGTGTCTGCAAGTGTACTGCCAGCCCGAAACACCCACATTAAAAGTAAAAGATGTGCCCCTTATGGTCTTCCTTGTTCGTGCTGCCTGAGGGTTAAGAGAGGGACCGGTGCTTTGTCTTCTCAAATGGGAAGACTGCTTCTGTGTTAAAAAGGAAGAAATTAAGTCCCTATTTCAAATCTAGAAAACAATCCTGTACTAGGTTAAACAAGGAAAGCAAGCAGTGAAAAGGTAGATTTGTTAATTTCAGCTGTTGCTTTAGTGTTATTAATGCCTTAAGTGCTCTGGTGTTTCTAGCACTGTTAATTTAAAATAAGTGCTTTAGTTCACAATGCAGCTTGAACTCCTTTTTGTAGTAGGCTCCCCCCCCCCCTTTCGCTTAATAAGTGAAGCTGTTAGAGTGTTGGAAATAGTGTAGCTTCTTGAGCTCTTAAATTAGGTGGAATGGTTCTGTGCTTTAAATGACTGGGTTTATGCTTCTGAATGCTTAAAAGGTACACAGTTCTAAATGCCTTTAAATATTAAAGTAGTTAGTAATAGGAAAAGAGCTCACAGTAGGCAGTTTAAAGGAGGTTGGGAGATTTAAACAGTAAAGGAGTGATTGTTACTGGTGGGTTTCTCACTTACATTGTGGGGACATGTTTTGTGGGTTTTCTGGTACTCCCAACATGCAAGCTGATTTGTCCTTTGCACCACTCCCCTGTGTGGGACAGCTGTAGTGCAGACTGGTCATTTGTTCTGCAGTTTTAAGCTGTGCTTCTGATGAGGGTGCTACTTGGATGGTCAGTGCTATCTGAAAACAGCTAGGATTAAATATAAAATACTATGGACAACATACATGATGACATAGTTAAAGGAAATGATTGTATAAATGTGTAGAATGTAATAAGTGTGTGAATTAAAAGATGTTGTTTGAATCAGGTGTGGGTGGAGTTAGATAGATCACATGGGACTATACCTGCATAAAAGGACTGATGCAAGGTGAATTCAGTTAGATAGGTTTTCGGGTCTGGAGAGGTAGGACTCCAGGGAGCTCTGTTACTAGCTCCAAAGTGTTAGACTTTGTCTAATTTACGTGAAAGTTATATTTCTCTGCTATTGAATCAATGCACTGTGATGTATTTGTCCTGCTTCTGAAGAAACTTTGAAGAAGTGAAGTAAAAATGCATCATGAAGAGAGCTGCTTTTGTGCTACACTACCTGACTAGTAAGTGAACTGTCCACCGGCGACCTGAGCCCAATCATAGTCCCCTTCTGCCGTCATCTTCAGTGTTTCATTATAAAATACAATTTTAAGCACAGTTGAAATATGTATGTTATCTAATTCTTTACTAAATAATAATATGCAGTACTTTTCTTAGCTATTCCTTTTTTCAACTCATCAGAATCCGTTCTATGGCACTGCATTTCTTAGTATACCTCATTAGGTTATGTCCAAGGCCATGAGACAATTTTTTGAGTTTCAGCATTTCTGACACATCATGTAGCCACTCTGGATAAGTAGGCGGCTAGTTACTGTAACCATAATTGTCAGACTATTTGCTTGACTATCAGGTCCACCAGATACAGGTTCAGGACAGCCAAAGAAGCCATGCATTTTACCTTAAAAGGTGCTGCCAAATGCAGTGCACCCTCTATTATCTGACACCCTCCTTGTCTGCCAGCCTGACCTCCAGTACCGTTCTCTCTCTATGGAAATTCCCTTCGTTATCCACCACCCTCTCTATCCATCATCCATCAGCACTTTTTGGTGTACAGACCATATCTTTCTCATGTTATACTCCCTCTATTATCCACCCAGTTACTGTCACATATGGTACCTGTCTTTACCCTTAGGTTGCCAGAAGATTTAAAATGTACAGGTTTTTAGGACATGTATACACGCCGGCATACCCCTCAACCTTTTGTCCCCCAAATGTGGAACATTGCCTATCAAAATGTGGAACAAATGGGCAAAATGTGGGACACTTATTTAAATCTTTACCTAAGAAGCTCAAAACAATGTTAAAATGTTGCATTTATGTTCAGAAAGTCTCTTATTAATGGAATAATATATTGTTTGCATAATTTACTATGGATTTTTGCTTTAAAATGTTGACTTTGAATGTGGAACAAGTCCTCACAATGTGGAACAGAGAGCTTTTGTGAAGTAAAATGAGGAACGTTCCTCGCAATGTGGTACAGTTGAGAGGTATGCACGCCGGTGGCACAGCAAGGGTTAATTAGAAATATTTTACAGTGCACTCCTGAGGACTATTTTACTTTTGAGAATGGAGTTGAGGTTTTCAACAAGATCATTTAGGAAGAGATTATTGAAACTGTTGGGTGTAACGAAAAGGAAGATTGCATATTAGAAGCAAGGGTGGATTTTAACACTGTTTTGCTTGTCTAGGGACTGGACTAGTGCAGTGAACTGTCTCAGTGTCCATTTTGACTAGTGTAGATCTTTCATGGATGCCAGTGAAGTTAGAAAAGTCCCTAGTTTAACAGGCTCTAGTCCTCATGCTAATCTCTATCATTGCTTCAGATGGTCAGGTATGATTAACAGCTCTTTAAGAGCTGCAATTACATGGCACCTGGCAGTACAAGGTGGGGACCCCACAAAAGACTCAGTGTGAGTCATTGTCATCCCATTGTTAGGGTTTCCAAGTAGTGTCCAAGCAGTGCTCAGTGATGGACTGCTGTTAAGTGACTAACTTTCAGTTTTCTGAATTTGTGTCTCCATGTGTGTTGATGTGCCCCACATTATGAAGGCCAGTGTCTTTCATTTTCCAACATTTGATTATCACTGCCCAACATTTCAGTGACAAAATATTAAGAGGTATATAGTGTCTGTCATGCAGGTAGTGGGCTTTATCCCAGCCTCCCCATAGTCACTCCCTCCCTCTCCTTCTGTCTTCCCAATCTCCCAGCATTGTACATTCCCTGGAGTCCACTGCAGGCTGATGAGAGAGGGGGACTTGGATGTTTAAATTAAAATATTCATGGCAAATAAAGCCAAGCAGGCTTCCATCACTGTTTACTTTAAAGCTGATTGATGAGAAATGAGAAATGAACTAACCTAGATTTTTTTTTTCTTTCTTTTCCATATACCGTTTCTGGGTTTTTTATGAGTTTTCTTCTGGCCCTTACACCCATGCATCCGCGACGTACTGCACATATGTGGAGGCATGCACACTCACCATTTGGGTTGCCCTTCCCTTCCAGTCACACCGTTAACCACCTGCACTGGTACTGAACCTCCATTCAGTGATGGTGGAACTATAGGCGGGTGACCCCACTCCTTACCTGTGAGAGGAGAGCCAACGCTCGATCCGCCTCCCACTCTCACCCCCTCGTGTTGGCACCCTGGCAACCTGAGGTCATTCCTGAACCTGGGTCACCAGCATAGCGCAAGGTGTGGCATCCAGCGCCTCAACCCTCAGCGCCATCAGGCTGGCCAACTAACCTAGATTTTAATAGTCATGCTGTGGTTTTTAAGCATTTTTGTTACAAGCTGTACACAAATAAAGAAACTCAATAGTTCATACCTAAAAGTAATCCGGTGCTAATTTTCCCATATTTTACCAATGCAACATAACACACCTCTGTTATCCACCACCCTCTATTACCAGCCAAAACATTGGTGCACCAACGTTGTCGGATAATAGAGGGTGCTCTGTATTCAGTTGTACTGAGAAATGCCAAGTCCAATCAACAAACGGGGCACATGTGCTGCATAGCTGTATGTACAAAAGAAATTTATTTTGCTTCACTTTTTCTGCAAAAAGACTATTTACAGTGCCACAGTGCAAAACATGTAGCCTTTCAGATTCACCTGGAGGTGGTGCTCGCAATGACCTCATTTTAGGGACATGGCAACTTAGTTACTGAAGTCATTTAATGAAACAAGCGCAGAATAGATTAAAGTACTGAAGGAGTTGTCTAGCTGTCCCCCACAAAAATGCATATTGCACACAAACGATTTTATACCAAAGCCGCGCCTCAATGTAGCAAAACCTTACAATAACTGGGCTCCATTTTCCACCCACGTGAAACCTGGTTATACCTGCCATTATAACCAGCTGGTTATAACAGCAAACTTGTGCTGGGTTTCCCTGACAACTCACAAGCACTGAGAGCTGAGCTGCTGCTACTGTATGCATGCACTTCAAAAGTGAAAGTGTAAGCTGGCACTTTCAACTCTTAGCCCGTACAGAGCTCTGGCTGCATCTGCTTCATGGGGGTGGGAGAGTGCGCATCAATTTGTAAATAATTTGGGAGGGGGAATACAGAGGCCAGCAGTTATATAAAACAAAGCATGGGAAGTGGTGCAAAACTTGGAATTTCGTACACACTCCTGGGGTAGGATGCTTTTATAAACCCCTCAAGTTTTGCTGTCAGGTATTATGTAGCGTCCTACCCCTCAGGTGTGTACACAATCCTCATCAAGCACACCTCTCCATGCATTAATCAGTATGTTACTAGATAACTTGACCATGACTTTAGAATTAGTATAATATAAAATGTCACCTAGCAGGATAGGGAAATTTTATCATCCTTAAAATGCTTGTTTTTCTGGATACAGGAACTAGTGTGTCTCAATTTACAGGAAACTGAGGGACTGTAGACATGCCCTACTGTACAGCTGTCTAGCTGGAACATGTCCTGTATTCCAAGTTTGAATTTATCTTACTTTTTATTGTGGTCCAAAAAGACTGACTCACTAGATACCACAATGTAGAATAAATGAGCAACCCATCATTATCTTCACATTTATAACATTTAGTTTGAATTAGTTGTAGCATGACAAACAACGTTTTAGGTGCCTAATATAGATTATACAACACTTTATACGTCATCAGTCTAAGTGAGGAGACTTGCCTGGCATTCTCCCAGACGTTTCCTTGATCCCATAGGTTAGCTCATGAATCTAAGTCTTTAGCCCACCATTCTGTGACCTGCATAGCTTTGCCACTGTAATGTGAGATGAGATAATGTTATAGTGCTGAGATTTTGTTTCTCTGCAGCCCTATTTCCAATACATCGGTATCTTCTCTCTGTGTATCCTCCATTTAATGGACTTTTTGTATGTGCTGATCAAGTCTGTGAGTTCCTTCGTAATGGAGAAATGCACCAGTAACAGGGAGATTACAAGAAGTTTGAAGTCCTAGATATGTTATTAGCTTCCTCCTTTGATAAAACTGGTCCAGAAACAAATGTTACCTTTTATTGGGCCAGCATAAATGTAACAAAAGAAAACAGTGCTTAAGCTATTGGACCAATCAAGTCCTTTCTCGGAAGCTTCTGAGGAAGGACTTGGCTAGTCTGAGAGCTTAAGCACTGTTTTCTTTTGTTAAATCTATGTTGGTCCAACAAAAGGTATCATACCATTTGTTTCTGAATCTGTTCTTACAAGGACCAATATGGTAACTAATTATGTTTGACAAAACTGGGACACCCTAAGCTTGGCTTGCTCACCACAGTGTAGGTTATACATGGTGGATCAATTAATTAGTTGCACTAATAGACTATCGTAGGTTGAGAAATCAATGTAAAAAAAAATTAAAAAAAAATCTGATTTTTATTAACTTTTTTCTTACAATAATGATATGCAGCATAATTATACATAGATTTTGTCAACAGATATGGGCCTATGGCACACTCACTCTGCCCATTTGCGCTTGTAAGATCACTATAAGTTTGTATAGAAGTCTGTTGCCCCTTGCCACTGACTGCCATGATTCCCTTATGTCCACCATCTTCCTCAGAGAGGGTCTTCCACTTGTCCACCACCTGTTCCGTGAACAAATTCTTCCTCACGTTTCCTCTGAATCACCCTCCCCCCAACTTCATCCCATGCCCTCTAGTCCTGGAACATCTTTTTTGCTGGGAAATAGTGTTCTTCTTACACCCTGTTCCTCCCCGTAAGATGCTTGTATGTCTCTATCATATCGCCTCTCTCCCATCTCTCCTTCAGGGAGTATATATTCAAATTCTTCACCCAGTCCTCATAGGACTTGCGATGCAGTCCCCGTACCATCTTTGCAGCCCCCCCTTTGAACCTTCTTCACCCAGTCTATGAAACTGAAATTAATTATTGGATAAATCTAAATCTATACATGTTCCACTTTTATCAACTGAATCTGGTGATTTAGTTTCTCAATTCTGTATTGTAAATGAGCTAAATACATGCTTTAACAAGGTGATCAAGCTTGCTCTAAAAATTCTGAGGAATAGTCTTGTGATTCAAGTACTCCTTTTTCTCTTTAATGAGATTTCTCCTTTTGAAACTGTGGATTACTTGAGGAAGATGAACCTCAAATCACAAACAGGTTCTGCTAATTTTGACTTGAGATTATTCTCCCTTGTCCCAGACTTAATGGCTTATCCATTTTGTGAGTTGTTTAATTTTTCACTTAAATTTAGTGTAGTCCCTAAGATTGGTAAACTGGCAGCCATGGAATCCAATTTTTAAATCTGGCAGTTGAAGTAAGGCTAAGAATTATCACCCTATTTCCCTGCAATGCTGTATGAGCTGTCAGTGCTCTATCAGACTGTGCTATGTACTGGGGATGTCTGGGCCTGACCATGCTGTGCTGTCTCTGAGGTCGGTGTTGTGGTCTACAGGGTCCAGATTCCATGCCAGTTGTGTTGTCAGCCACTGGGTCTGTTGGGACAGGTACGTGTACAGTTATCAGGTCTGTGACATTAGGTATATGCCATGTGGCACACAATACCTACCTGCAAGGGTGCCATGCCCTTGTCTTCAATGCACAGGGCTGCCTGAGTGATGTTGTCTGCCACCATGCACTTTATCAGCAGGAAGGTCACTCTTCAGATGTGGAGGCCCTCTTGCCCAAGGCCGTTGTGGCTGTCAGGGCTTCTTTGTCGGCCACCAGCTTCTTCTTTATGACAGACCAGAGATCTCACTGTTTGTGCTTGATAGCTGCAAAGGTTCTTGTCTCCTGTCCAGCAGCAATGACAGCCACCAGGCTGTCAAGCCAGATCTTTTTTTTTTATTTAGTTGTTTAACCAGGTATAGCACACTAAGCTGAAAGCTTTTTTACAGGAGCGACCTGGGAGCACAAGGAGGTTAAGTGACTTGCTCAGGGTCACACAGTATGCAAGTGGAAGCTGTGGGATTCAAACCCAGGTCTGGTCTGCTGGATATCACCAAATTTGCAGCTCAGAGCCTTAGACTACTGCGCTATACTGCCTCCAGATCTTGGACTTGGTCTCAGCAGAGGCCTTCAGGGAGTTCTCGCAATAGAGGGTGCACTAATGCTCCTATATGTTGGCTACCTGCTGTGTGCTAAAATTGGAGGAGCAGGACCATGAGAGCCCTAGATTATTGGTCATTCATGCTTCACCAGTTGGCCATGGACAGTAACGTCCTTGTGCTGCATATCTGGTTGGGGCTTCCATGGTGTTTCCATCCTGCTGTGCAGGAGTTTCAGCTGCTCGCTCCTCTGTATTCACTACACCTAGTGCACGCAGTTCTATGAGCATGTACAGGCCAACACAGTTGTCCTTTTATGGCTAGGTCATGTGGCACTCTGTTTCAACCAAGGTACTGTTAGCATGATCAACGACAATAGTATTTACATATGAGCTGAGCACTTGTGTATCTCAGGACACAAGCAACTTGATAAAGCACCCATCTATAGGCACAAAATGCTACTGTTGGTGGAGTCCCAAACTACACTGTTATTTGCACAGATGTTTTGTGTAAGGTGCCTTCTTCCTGAGATACAGGCGTGCCTGGCTACCATTTAAGTATTATTGTTTGACACTCTGCCTACTGGCTGATCCCATTTTGTGTCAGCAGCACATCTTTATGTGGGAAATCGGGGTTCACATCAATGCCCCAGAACAAATTGCACACATGAGGCTCACAGCTCTCAGGAAGATGAGTTATTAATGCACCCCCTGCTGACCAAAGTAGGAATGACACTGACAGCAATGGTAGAGGCAGCAGCTGCTCATGGAGATTATCCATGAAGTCTTATATTACATTAGCATTCTTTTTTTTTTTTACAGAATATAAATATACATAACAATAGAAAGTCCTGCTAGTACTCAATCATGTTTTGCAACTGCTGCTCTCAGACAAGATCATGAAAAGTCAACGTTAAGAAGAAACATGTACATGAGCACAGTCCCCTGAGGTTTCTGGGATGCTCATTTATTTTTTCAGACAACAGTGCATCTGGTATTACTAAACTGTGCTGCTGTCCTCTATAGAACTTTTTGTGTCCTGCTTAAAGGTTTGTTGCTAAAAAGCAGTTTCCATTGAAGCGGATACAGGTGGTGCTGTACTGATTAGAGATGTGTAACATTTTTCTGTTTTGACTAACTGCAAAGTTTTTCATTTCACAGTACAGGTTATGGTCATGCACAATAAGCTGAATTGCTGACTAAGGTGAAAATGTGGGGATGCACCTACCATGCAGTTGCACCATAGGCATAACATATCTAAAATCCAGCCTACTCTGACATTGTACTCATGGCCAGTCATACTCACACAGACTCACACCCATTCATTTCCATTCAGTTTTTATTAAGGAGTAAAATCCATTGAGCTGTGGATCCTTCATTTCCAAATGTGCAGGTGCAGGACCCTTGGGGATGCATGTCCAGGGCCCTCGGGGTACCACCATCAGCCTCACTGAGGAAAGTGGCCTGGGCTCATTCTGTTGCAGGACAACTGACTGTTTCCTATGTTGAAGATGCAGTGTTGTCACCTTGGGTAGCAACATGGGGTACCTGATGGCTGTCAAACAGAAATATTAACCACCCTCTAGGAAATAATACAGATCCCCTACCCTTACACGTTGCCATCTCACAAGCAGTGAAAGTGGCATAGATAGCAATACCCAACACAACACAATTAATGTGCTAAAGTAAGCAGATTTATTTAAAGACAGAGGTGGAAAAGAACAAAGAGACACATAGAAAGTGTGGAACATGTCCAACCAATGTTTCTGTGTTATCAACTATTAATTGTATTGTTAAATATCTCTGTAATTAATTCTGGGCCGACCCTAATAAAGAGACTTCTGTAGGCCTGATGACTTTACCCAGTCAACAAAATTCAATAAATAAAGAAAAATGTAGCACTGTAAATTACATAAACACTCCCGTCACAATTACCCCATTTTCCAGGCAGTCTCCACTCCCTTAGTGCGTGTACCTGACTTTTAAACTTCTGAAAAACCCGATGTGAGAGATCTCTCAATGTGTTGCAATAATTTCCTACAATAACCATGTGTCTGGTCACTGGACATGTTAGTATGCAAATGATACTGTAATACATAGAAACATAGGTGATGATGGCAGAACAAGACAGACAGTCTATCCACTCTGCCAATATTACGCTATCATACCTTAGGACCTATTGACTCAGTCAGGTCTATACTTACCCTGTTACCACTTTTGTTCTCCATTGAAGTGTCAGGATAATGACCGGGTCAAGAATTACTGGTGTTTTTCTTTTTTTTTTTCTCTCTTTCCTGTCTGTACAAAACCGTAATACTAGGTAATACCGGCATACTAAATACTACACACACACAACAAGTTTTTTTTTTTTTTACTGGCTTGGTTTGTTCATTACAAATTCATTGTAACATTAGTATATCAATGTCTTCCTTATTACACAGCAATCCCAACTTGCCACATAACTTTCTTGTCTTCATACAGTTTTGACTTTTTAAATGCTGCTTCAATCTACCACTTAGCTTCTGCCCAAAAGTCAACAAACTGTATACTTCCTTTTTTTCTGTGATCCCATTGTTCATGCAACTCACTCATTAAATTTAATCATTTACTGTCATTCCATACTTAATCATTTCATAATGCGGTTAACTGATATTACGTTATTTATTTAAAGTTATTACACTTTCCCCACTCATTTACAAGTGGGTTTCAAGGTTTCTGCTTTGTACCCTAATCTACTAAGCATTGAAACAAATATATTCATTAGTCATACAATCTGTTCTTATTTTCCTGTGTTTAACTGCTACATGTCTCGTTACAATAATATACCTACTGCCTCACATCTTTTGTTTTACTTCCTGTTTTTAAACCTAAACAGTTAACACTTTTACCCGGTGTAACCTTTAGCAAGTCACTTGGCCTTGTGCATTTCAGCACATAATATGACCTGGCTTCTCTTTCTCAATCAACACCTTTAGCACAAATGTGCTTATAGTTTGTTTTTTTTATATATATTTCCTTGTCCATGGTTTTTAAGGCAAAAACCTTAAAAATATAGAACTGCATGTAGAGACATCTTACACTAAGCTAAAATGCACTTCAGCATTTTTTTGGCACACACAAATGTAATATAGGTGTTCATTACTGAATTGTATGTTACCTTTTATTAATGTATTTCTAACTAACTACTTCTTACCTATATGCACATTTAATACAGGTACTAATAACCTCCAACATTTATAAACATCACTATGTTCACCATTCTGACAGTAAAATGAGTTAAATTTCAAGTATACTTCCATGGCAACTATATCACATGGTAACATTATTTTATCTTCTCACAAATAGGTACAACAGACAGCACACATAAAAACTGTATTCCAAACTGGCAGTATTACAGGTTTTAAAACACATCAAGGTAATTATACTATTTTTAGACAAGCATCACACTTGTGGCAAATACCAACAAATTTCACATTTCAGTACACGTCAAACATCCAAACATTCTAGTCCTTGTCAATAATCTGGTATTAACCCCAACCAAGGCTTGCACCTTGCACCTCTGTGCACTAAACAAATAAATAAATAGTTTTGTTCTAAATAAACAGCATTATACCCATCATACTAACAATTTGGGCAGCCCACCAAATCTGGAATACATTTATTGGGCCAATATACCAAACATTACTACTGTAGTGTATTCAAATACAAGTGTACAACATACACAAGATAAAAAAACACCAATAATAGGAATCATTACAAGTTACAAGACAGTGCAATAAAACTTACTCCATTATTACCCAAGAAGCAATACCAGTAAAAGCAGAGTCTGCTCACCCTACTAAAGTCTTGGCACTTAAACAAGCAGTAATGCACAAGCCTAATTTTGCATCCTCTGACAGCAGTTATGTATCATAGTTCAAACCTACAATTCGCGTCCAAAACAGCCTAAGGCATTCCCATCAGACTGGGACAGAATTTAGCAAGCAAAGTGAAGTCTCAACTCCTGCACCCAAGGTTTTCCACATCAGAAGGGCATGGAACAGGCTATATTATTCCAAGTAATCATCCTAGCAATTCAGCAGCAAAACCTGCATATACCATGTCACTGCACCACACTGTTAGTCAAACCTTGATGAAGGTCCGCCAAGCTGAACAGGAGGCTGGCCACCTCCTGGACAGTAAGGTAATCTCAAAACTTGTAGAAATGGGAATCGGAAGGCCTAATACAGCAATAACAAGAAATACTTATTTGGTAAACAATGATTCCTGCAGGTGAAAGTTAATCTGTTTGGCCCATACAGGCATTCAGCATGTATATCTGGGTATCAAAGCAACTTCAACTGGTCTTCCATGGTGTCAAACATGACTAATTATGTCAATAGTTGTGTAACCTGCCAACAATACAGCAGGCCCAACCAGTTCCAACTCCTAACCAGCAAGTACGTTTTCATGAGCCCTGGGGATACATGAGTATTTAATGGATCATTATCCCTCAGTGAAAGAAAATAATTATATGCTGTGTATGTATATATATATATATATATATATATATATACACACACACACACACACACACACACACACACATACATGCATGCAATGGGGTGAGGATAAAAAGTGTCAAATAGCAACAGTATTTTTTGGCTGGTCAGACCTACAGTGAGAATATAGCATTTATCCTCACTGTAGGTCATTTATCCACACTGTAGGTCAAAAGCAGTCAGGAAGTGCACATAAGCACAGCTAACAAATGTTTCCCTATTGGTCAGACAAGCACGGCACAAGCCCAGAGTCCACCAACCACAACCACAGCTGTCCTCATTATTCCCATCATTAACAGCACAGCAGCACAAGCACTCTTTTCATGAACAGTCAACAACACTTCGTAGGTTTCCAGTCAGATGCCAACCATCGCGAAGTGCACAACTAGAACGCAATAAAAACCATGCCCAATAAAGTCATATTTTGAACAAAAAATGAGTAAAACAGACATTAGCTTTGACATGGAATGTGAAGACCTAATAACAGCCTTCACATAAGATGCCCTAGTGCTGGAAGGACAAACCGTGGAAATAACAATGGAAAACATTAACCAACCATAGCACCCTACAGTAAGACGTTTAAGTGACCTAACAACAATAGACATTGAGGCATATGTAAATGCCAGTAAAAACAAAAACACCACAAAAAAAACTCAACTGATGTGGCAATGATACAGCGCTATCTAGCAGACAACTACAGTGAGCAACAAAGCCTTGAAAAAATACTACCCAAGGAACTAAACACAATACTGGCAAGATATTTTATTGAATCAAGAAAAAAAGGCAACACCCCATATGAGCCATTAGCGATCTGCTCCCATTTCCAGAGTATAGAAAGGTACCTAAAAGCTCACAGTTACCAAGCGTCACTATCCACCGACCTACTGTTTGAGAAAGCGAGACAAGTCTTATCTGCAAAACAAAAGAACCTCAGAGATCAAGACAAGGGCTGTAGAGAACACGCAGCTGATGAGTTAACTGACGATTTAATCCAAACACTACGCGACAAAGAACCGCGAGGTCCATATAATCCACAATCGCTCCTAAACACCATGTGGTTGGTCTGCATGACATTCTTTGGTTTGAGAGGAAACACAGAAGTAAGGGACTTAAAATGGGGAGATGGCACACTAAAGAAAGATACAAACAACGTAGAATACCTTGAATACAGCTGAGAAAGGTGTACAAAAACAAGAACTGGTCAAAACCCCAAAGACATCCACTGAATCAAACCACGAGAATACAGCAACAAAGCAAATCCAAGCAAATGCCCAGTGTCAAGTTACAATGTATACAAAGGGCAGAGACCAGCAACCTGTCTATATGAAGAAGCCCCATTTCTTCTGTCCATCAATGCCAACCAAAAACTGTACAAAACATCTACCACCTGGTTTAAGAATCAGTCCCTGGGCATCAACAAAATTGGTACAATAACAAAAAGAATGCTGGCAGACAGCGAAATAATAACTGAAAAATGTCTCACAAACTATTCAGCTCACAAACATCTAGTGCAGAAACTGAAGGATGCAGGAGTCCCCCCAACTGAAATAGTGCAAGTTACGGGGCACAAGAGAATAGTCAGCATTAATGACTACTGCAGATTTAATGATGATCAACAGAAGAGAATCTCCACAATACTGCACAACAAACTTGGCCAAGCAGGGACATCTTACCAGGCCACCACCAGCAACCTGACATCCTCAACAACTACTCCAGCAGGCCCCAAAACAGTCTAGAGACCTACTTCAAGAATCCGGTCTTCAATGCACACAATATCACCATACAAATAAATCACAATAAGTGACACCCCCGCCTCCCCCCCAAGATAGTAAACTCATTCCCATACTTGCAATGCAATTCACAAACTTTCCTGTACCCCGCAGATCAACCAAAGACTCAAAAGAAAAGAATATATGTTATTGAAGATTCCAGCAGTGACAAAGATTGAAACACCATGGTAAAGAACCCCCCAGTACCCATAACAAAATAAACCATAGAAGTACTACCCCCCATCTGTAACACCACATCTAAGACCAGATCCTTACTCTGTTTTTTTTTCCCCCACAGGTCAATACAGCATGAACCAGCAGATTGAGGACAAAATTTGAACATCAGTCACAACAAAAACCCAAGGGAAAAAAATTAAAAAGAAAGCTACCCTTCGAACGACAGGAAACCCAAGCAAGAAAAAAATTTAAAAGGATTTTTTGAACAGCATAGTTTTATAAACTAATGTTGAATGCTTCAGTTTTGTGTAAGCATATGAAAAAGAAATTAAATACATTAAACAGTTTAATAAATTAATAGCGTCATAGATCTTCTAATAATAAAACACTGCAAACTACTGAGTTGAGCAAAACCTTCAAGATACTTTGTACCTATAACAGTACAACTGATCACTAACACAATTTTAAAAGCCTCTTCTACTAACAACCTTCCTTAACCACATTTTTTTTGAAAGTCTCTTCACTTGCATGACAGATGTTCCAAGAACAAGTGATCCAAAAATAAAGGGTGTTCTTTCCTTCAAAAAGTCCTTGTATTTCTTGAAAGCAAGAAACACCAAATGCCACTGTCATAAACCACAACCTTCCCACCCCAAAATAAATCCACACATGCCTGATTGCAAAATAAAGTTCAACTTGCAGGAAATAAAAAAAATGATCCAAAATCCATAGGCTTAACTGAAAACACAATTCAAGAAAGGTCCAGCTACAGCAGTACAAATCCCACAAAGGAGAGGACTCCACCTGGAAAATAATCCAACAGTAGTTCCAATGCACCAAACAACTCCAGTCCTAGAATGAAGACGCCGCCCCTCCACGTCGCATCCACAGACTCCAAGCTGAACACCAAACACCCCAAATGGTGGAAATCCATGATGTACCGCTGTTTCACAGACATCCATAAAGGCTCGAAGATTGATGGCGTCATCTGAAAATTCCCACGCTTCATAAAGAATAAGCCAATCACAAATGAACAGTAAAAAACAAACCGTGCAACCAACCAATCACAAGCCGAATCCTGTTGCCAATCACAGCACACACCCACGTGGGTCACCGCCAAAAAATCCAGTAGCGTACATATTCCCACTTGTGATGTCATAATTCACAGAGCACTCGAATAGATATCACAGATATCTCAGACAGACCCGTGGCATATCCCTTACATACATATATATTATTATTACAGATCATTTTACAGAACATGTAAAGGCATTCCCTGCAGTGGTGGCCACAGCCAAATTTTCTGTGGACACACCGACCAAAGAGATTTTTCCTTATTAGGGAATCCCCTCTCACATCCATTCACTTCAAGGTTTGCATTTTAAAAATGTTCATGTTTTTGAACTGAAAGACAAGTGTGGTATTAACTGACACTATGTTGCTCTGTACCACCCTCAATCCCAAGGTGTAGTTAAAATGTTAACAAATACTTACAACAGGCCTTGAAAATGGGGTACAATAAATTTTAAACTAGAAATATATCAATGGCATGTATGTATCTCAAAAGCAAACCTCTTACAAAATTTGGTCTTCTACTTCATCAAATGCAAACACAAATGGTCCTGGATACTAATACCAGGCATAACTGCATTTAAATACGACAATAAGTACAGTCTCCACTAAATCGTTATAACATTGGAAACTGGGTTTGTTTTAAAAATACTAAACACCCATGGGTCTTAAATATACCAAGCCCATGCAAATAAAACACATCTCTAATAATGTAGTACTTCTAAAAATAAAAAAAATTGAGATCATAACCTCATCACTTATGCTTTTTTAATTTTAATTTTTCTTGCCATTTGTCAGGTGTTTACTCTAGCCAAATTGTTTATTTACATGTTTAAAAGGTTTAAAGTTTGTTATAGAGTGAAAAAATCCCTAGGTGAAAACTACCACCCAGGGTAGTAGAAAGGAAGATACAGCTAATATTTTTTTAAGGCAAGCTACCTCTTGCTGGGAGCTACAATACTGAACATAGGATTTGCAAGAAAGCAAGTTGTGCTCACAACAGAGGGAGGTGAACCTTGCAATTGTCTTTGGTTTGTAGTAGATATTCTACAGGTGGAGGCTACTTCTAACTGAAAGGTGAAATAAGGAACTTAATCAGGAAAAGACAGTCTTGTTACAATTCTTAAGATTTTCAGTGCAGGAAGAGTTTAAACCCTGGGCTAAACATTTGTCCCAAATCCTGAAAAAAGTGCAGGTACAGGTTGTGTATTTGACCCAGATAGTGAACTGTTTTTTGGGTTTATCTTTTGTGTGCCTTAAAAGGAAATTCCAGACTTTCTCAGGAAGTGATTGCACCATAGCTACTTAATCAGTCAATAGCTTTGGTAACAGACCTGAGAACAATAGTATTATAAGCAAGTGTTTTATAGCAAACTCATCAGAACAGCTAATATGTTTTAAAGCAAGCTACCTCTTGCTGGGAGCTACAATACTGAACATAGGATTTGCAAGAAAGTGAGTTATGCTCACAACAGAGGGAGGTGAACCTTGCAATTGTCTTTGGTTTGTAGCAGATATTCTACAGGTGGAGGCTACTTCTAACTGAAAGGTGAAATAAGGAACTAAATCAGAAAAAGACAGTCTTGTTACAATTCTTAAGATTTTCAGTGCAGGAAGAGTTTAAACCTTGGGCTAAACATTTGTCACAAATCCTGAAAAAAGTGCAGCTACAGGTTGTCTATTTGACCTAGACAGTAAACTGTTTTTTGGGTTTATCTTTTGTATGCCTTAAAAGGAAATTCCAGACTTTCTCAGGAAGTGATTGCACCATAGCTACTTAATCAGCCAATAGCTTTGGTAACAGACCTGAGAACAATAGTATTATAAGCAAGTGTTTTATAGCAAACTCATCAGAACAGCTAATATTTTTTAAGGCAAGCTACCTCTTGCCGAGAGCTACAATACTGAACATAGGATTTGCAAGAAAGCGAGTTGTGCTCACAACAGAGGGAGGTGAACCTTGCAATTGTCTTTGGTTTGTAGCAGATATTCTACAGGTGGAGGCTACTTCTAACTGAAAGGTGAAATAAGGAACTTAATCAGGAAAAGACAGTCTTGTTACAATTCTTAAGATTCTCAGTGCAGGAAGAGTTTAAAGCACAGCTGACTTATTTTGGGGCTGACTGCTTTCAGAAGCACAAACCACCAGGCTGTTTTGGGGCTGGGAGGTTTACCTGTGTCTGACTTGGATGTCTGGATTTTTCTCTGTTTGATTAGCAGGGATTTGCTCTGTCAAATTGTTGTGTATGGTATCTTTCTGACAGGAAGGCACTCATCGCAGCGGTAGGTCAGAGCTCTTAGCTGATTGTTTTGTGAGGGCACAGTTTAGGCCCAACCCATTCCCACCCCTCACCCCAACCACCCCTGAAAATAGTTCCTTTATACCTGGGGTTCTGACATCATTTCCTCAAGAGTGCATGGTGCATATCAATGTCATATCCTCTCTAGCACACAGCACTGAAAATATAAGCATACACATTGGATAATATATATATTTCTATATAACAAACCAATCACACACACACACATAAAAAAAAAGTACATAACCATGTGGGGAGTAGTGCAATGTAATGGCTGTGGGGCAGCAGTCTTCCGGGAGACTTTCTGGAGGCTGAGATGTTGCCATATTTGCAGACAACTCTCTGCCCTGAGGGAGGAATTTGCCTGTCTTCAGGCCACACTGGACAGCAGTAAGGGAACCTTCCCCCAGGCCAGACTGGATGGTAAGAAGGGAACCTCCCCCATCCAGGGAGCACCACAGCCACCACCACTGCCTCAGAGGTTTCAAAGAAAGCACAGCAGTTGGACCACAGTGGGCTCAGGGAGGGTGAGGATGGTGGAACAGAGGCACACCCAGTCAGTTGTTCCACTCCACAATCCATACACCATTCTGGGGGAGCACAGCTCCCCTATGGATGCACCCACAGAGGAGATTAAGGAGGCTGAGGACACCTGTCACAAGGGAGGTCCACAGGAAGGAGGCAGAGGACACCAGAAGGAAAAGAAGCAGCTCCTGGTGGGGGACTCAATTATTAGGGGATAGAACTGGGGGGAGCAGGGAAAACTGAAGTAAGGTGCCTGCCTGGTGCCATGGCTTGGAGGGACAGGAAGCATATCCTCAGGATCATGAGAACAGCTGCATGGGAGTCTGAGCTGGACATCATTGTCCACCTAGGGACAAATGACTTGGCTCAACATGAGGTTAGAGCAGTGTAGAAGGACTTTGTAGAACTGGGAAGGGGCCTAAGACAAGTAGCACACACAGTATCCTTCTCAGAGGTGCTGCCTGTCAATGGCATGAGTGAGGCAAGGGTACTTTGCACCATGCAGTTTAATGAACGGTTGAAAAAATGGTGTGGAATACAGGGGTTTGGCTTCATTGGCAACTGGGGTACCACCTGGAGGGACACCAGCCTATACTGGCAGGATGGTCTGCATCTGTCCAGGAAGGGAACAAGTCTTTTGGGCAATCGGTTTAAATGCTTCATTGGCAAGCTTTTAAACTAGTCAAGGGGGGAGGCACTGATAAGCAGCACGAAAATCCCAGCCTCTCCCTACAAAACAGGGTACTAAATGAGAAAAAGACCAAGGTAGAAAGGTCAGTGGGGGATGCTGCAACTGACGGGTAAAGCCATCAAAAAATGGAAAGCAATGAGTACCAATGCCCGTAGCCTGAGTAACAAGCTTCCTGAATTAGTGGCCTTGATGGAGGAGGAACATCTGGATATCGTGGCAGTCACAGAAACATGGTCCACACAAAACCATGACTGGGACATAAACATACCAGGATACACTATCTACAGGAGGGACAGAGAGGGTAATAGAGGAGGAGGAGTAGCTCTTTACATAAGGGAAGGAATCAAAGCAGCAGAACAAAATGGAAAACAGTGAGGAGAAGAAGCACTGTGGGTAAATTTGGAGACCGGCAATGGCATCACAATCCGCACAGGGGTTGTATACAGACCCCCTTCTCAGGGGGAGGAAATGGACAAGGAAATGATAGAAAGTATACTTAGTAAGGCAGAAAAAGGGGAGATATTGCTGATGGGTGATCTGAATATGCCAGATGTTAACTGGAGTGCAGTTGCAGCAGCCACTTCGAAGAGTGGGGTTATTCTAGATGCCCTACAGGGGGCATGCCTTAGACAACTAGTATTGGAGCCCACTCAAGAGGGAGCAATCTTAGACCTGGTTCTCTTAAATGGAGATGAAGAGAGGATCACAGATGTAGAAGTGGGTAGCCATCTGGGAACTAGCGACCATCGAACAGTATGGTTCTCAATAAACACAGCAATAGAGTCAAGCCATACAAAGGCAAAGGTACTGGACTTTAGGAGGGCTGACTTTGCCAAAATGGGTGAGTGCCTAAGGAATGCACTAGCAAATGGGCAGGAAGAAGGGGTGGAAGAACAATGAGGAATAATAAAAACTGCCATCACAGAGGTAACTAGCCTTTGTGTGAAGCAAATAAACAAAACTAAATGATGAAAGAAGCCACTATGGTGCTCAAAGGAAGTGGCAGTGAAGGTTCAAGAGAAAAAGAAAGCTTTCAGGAAGTACAAGGAATCACAGAAGGAGCAGGCCAGAGAACTGTATCAGTTAAAGCAAAAGGAAGCTGGGAAGGCAGTCAGAACAACAAAGGCCCAAACTGAGGAAAAGATAGCCAACTCAGTTAAGAAGGGGGATAAAACCTTTTATAGGTACATCAGGGAGTGAAGGAAGATGAAGGGAGGGATAGTGAGGCTTAATAAGGGGAGGAGGTGGGCAGAGGGTGACTGTGAAAAGGCAGAGATACTAAACAAATATTTTTGCTCTGTATTTAAAGGAAGAGGGGAGGTACCTAAAACAAACAGTAGAAACACTCTGGATACAGAAGTTGATACCAGCCCATTTACAGAAGAAAGGGTTCTGAAAGAACTCTTAAAACTGAAGATGGACAAAGCAATGGGGCCTGATGGGATTCATCCCAGAATTCTAAAAGAACTAAGGGTGGAATTAATGACACCACTGACTACCCTGTTTAACAAATCATGGGAGGATGGGGTGGTACCCGAGGACTGGAGAAGGGCAGATGTGATTCCCCTTCACAAAAGTGGGAGCAAGGCAGAAGCAGGAAACTACAGACCTGTTAGTTTAACCTCAGTGGTAGGGAAAGTGATGGAATCACTTCGAAGGAAAGAACTGTCGAGTATCTAGAGGCCAGAGGGGCACAGGACCCAAGGCAGCATGGATTCACAGCGGGAAGGTCATGCCAGACAAATCTGATAGATTTCTTTGACTGGGTGACCAAAGTAGTAGATCAGGGAGGGGCTGTGGACATGGCCTACAGACTTTAGCAAGGCATTTGACACAGTCCCACACAAAAGATTAATATACAAGTTAGCTAGCCTGGGAGTGGGTCCCAAGATGACAGCCTGGGTAAAAAATTGGCTGGAGAATAGGACACAGAGCATAATAGTAAATGTAGTCCACTCTGAAGAAAGGGGGGTTACTAGTGGGGTACCACAGGGTTCAGTATTAGGACCGGTCCTCTTCAATGTCTTTATAAGCGACATTGCAGAGGGACTGGAAGGAAAAGTATGTCTCTTTGCAGATGACACAAAGATCTGCAACAGAGTTGATGCACAAGGTGGGGTGGAAAGGATGAAAAGGGACTTGGCAAGGTTAGAGGAATGGTCAAATGTATGGCAACTTAGATTCAATACTAAGAAGTGCAAGGTAATGCACCTGGGAAACAAAAACCCAAGGGAAGAGCACACAATGGGGGGTGAGA
Source organism: Neoceratodus forsteri (assembly GCA_016271365.2). Lineage (NCBI taxonomy): Eukaryota > Metazoa > Chordata > Ceratodontiformes > Ceratodontidae > Neoceratodus > Neoceratodus forsteri. The sequence continues at coordinate 20,653,984 of CM057458.1, read as the reverse complement.
TACTAACAACAACAAAAATGGAAAGGGACCTGGGGGTAGTCATATCAGATGACTTAAAGGTGGGCAAGCAATGTGAGAGGGCAGCAAGAAGGGCTGGGGGGATACTGGGATGCATAGGGAGAGGCATCACCAGTAGAAAACAGAAAGTTATTATCCCTCTGTACAGACAGCTGGTCAGACCCCATCTGAGTACTGTGTGCAATTCTGGAGACCCAGTCTTCGCAAAGACATAGACAGGATGGAAGCTGTCCAGAGGAGGACAACTAAAATGGTGCAGGGTCTGCACCGGAAGACATATGAAGAGAGACTTAAGGAGCTTAATATGTATAGCCTCGAGGAAAGGAGGGAGAGGGGGACATGATAGAAACTTTCAAGTACCTCAAAGGAATCAACAAAGTCCAAGAGGGTAGCATCTTTCAGAAAAGAGGTGTGCAAGAACAAGGGGCACAATTTGAAGATAGAGGGGCAGCTCAGAGGTAATTTAAGGAAGTATTTTTCTAGAGAGGGTTGTGGATGCATGGAGCGGCCTTCCGGAGGAAGGTCGTGAGTCAAAAACAGTGGTGGAATTCAAGCATGCATGGGACAGTCATAAGGCAATTCTAGGGGGTGGGGGTAGAAAGAAGTAGGCTGCTGGTTAACTAGGATCTGCAGCTTATCCAGTAGGCAGGGAAATGGGCAGACTGGGTGGGCCAAGCGGTCCTTATCTGCCGTCAAATTCTATGTTTCTATGTTTCTATAATAAAACTTTTTAAGATTATAATTTTACCCAGTAATGCTTGCTCTACTATTTTCATTTTAATTCTTTTCAATATTTCCTCTGGCTAACCTACTTGGTTTACAGTGCAAACAGCACATGCTTACCAGTTTCTACCTTTATTAACATATCTAATGTTTTTATTTCAGTATGACACAACACAGTGAATCCAAAACCCTTCTTAAAGATGACAAATACTGCTTATACCATGTTGGATAAATCTGCTATGTCTCATGCAGCATCACGTAAGGTTAAAACCAAACCTCAGCAATGCTCCATGTGTAAACTGTTGCAAAAAGTTATTATTACAGAATTCTTCGTTACCATGTTTACCTTCTTAATCAATGCCTGGCTACCATAGAAACACTAATACTTTATCTACTTAATACCATTCATAACTCCAATAATCCTACCAAGCAAACATTGTTAATCTAACAAAGTTATACAGTAATTCTACTAGCACAACATCCACACCACATACATGTACAGTACACACACACACATATAATCCTGCAGTAAATAGCACCCTCAGTGCTTACAAGTGGTTAGTAACTGTTTTTACATGGTCTTAACTGTGTGGTTGTCTCTGTGGACCAAGTTAATTTCAATGTGCCAGATAAAAAATATTCTCTTTTTTAGCTGGGCCAGTGTGCTTCAAATGTCACAATCTGATCTTAATTGGTGGCACAGGGATCGCCCGATAGGTTGTACTGGGCTTCCTGATAGTGAACCATGTTAGTAGATATTACTTGGGCCACCAATTTTGCTACACAAAAATAAGTGTGGAGTAAAAAGACATAGAGATCTCCAACCAGGCTTAGGATCCCCTGCCACAAAACATCGATTTAGCTAGATGTTTGAGGAGTCTTTCCTTTATAACTTGTTGGACTAAATTTATTACAATTGCACTGCAAAATAGTTAACAGTCCCCCTTATATTACACACTCCAATAGATACTACCACACAACAAGGCCTAATTCAAGACTCTATATCCAAATTAAGTGCTGTTTTAGGCACTGTGCCAATTTTCAAGCTTACCTTGAAAAACAAAACCACGCAATTTCAACAAGCACTCAACTGCACAAAATACACAATACAACACATAAACGATACACAAAATTCCATTTTACCACACCTAAACATTTTTGTAGTGGCACATAGTGAGCTTCAGTTCCCTAATTGCAGTTAAAATTTACTAAATCAGATAAAAACATTGTATTCCTGGTTGTTATCCCCCTTACATGCAATACAGGTGGTACTTGGCCTCACGACTGTTATCTTACTCTTCTGTAGTTGCCACAGATAGTATGCACTTGTGCTGTCATCCTTTTCTGTTGCCTTTCAGAGAATGGCCATCAGCCTAATAAGGTATAAGCACAATTCCTACAGCCGTTTTGCGATCACTCTGTAGCTCTAAAAATGGCTGATCATGGAACCTTCTGTTGGACTTTTGGAAGTATCCTTCTGAAAGCCCAACAGAGCTTAAAACCCTCTGCCATGATTGGCTGCTATGGAATAATGGCCGCTCTATTTTGGCTGTTACTTCCACATTCCATGGCATGAACTGCACATGCACAACTTGCACGCATGCAAAGTTCTGCTGGCAGCAGCATGTATGGTAAAATGTCATTTGTCACAACTGCACATGCATGAGTGCCACTCATGCACTGCTGCATCACCAACACCCGCTCTGCGGTATTCTATGGCCCCCCCAAACTCATATGGCACACTGGTAGCCCACCCCAGTGTGCCCAAAGTTTTTAGTTTTGTACGCCGGCATTGGAGTGCCCAATCCCCGTGTTGACTGCAGCCTGCTCTGTAGCATTCTATGCCCCCCCAAAGTCATGTGGCACACTGGGAGCCCACTCCAGTGTGCCTAATTTTTTTCTTGCCCCACCCACTGCCACTGACATTGGGGTGCCCTATCCCCATGTTGGCATTATGTACACCCTCCCAGTCATGTGGCACACTGGGAGCCCACTCCAATGTGCCTAATTTTTTTCTTCCCCCCCCACTGCCACTGACATTGGGGTGCCCTATCCCCATGTTGGCATTATGTACACCCTCCCAGTCATGTGGCACACTGGGAGCCCACCCCAGTGTGCCCAAATGTTTTTCTTTTCTGTAAAACAGAAAACAATCACTCGTGGTTGTGCCAGTCTTTCCTTTTATCCCTGTAAACAAGAAAATGGTCTCTTATCATTGCTGCAGTCCCCCTCTCTCATCCCCACCCTCCCACTGAGCACCCACCTCCCCACATACACCCATACCCCATACTTACCTCTAGAGGTCGGTGCTGTTATCTTCTCTGGACCAGGACACGTCTGCACTCTTCAAAGCCAAACCATGAACTGAAGAATCAAAGGTAAGCCTGCTATAATGCCATTCAAAAGGATTTTCAACTTATGCTGATATCTCAATCATTTTTTAGAATTTTTTCCCCAAATTTTCAACATGGGGATTCTTGGGACCACAGCTCATGAAAACTGTTACTGTCATTTTCTTACTCAGTCCTGAAAGGTGATTTTACAGTAGCTGCGCCGAATCACATTTTGGGACCAGTTCATGAAATGTCAGTGCCACTGTTCATGAGGTGGTGTCCCAAAAAGCCCATGTTGCAAATTTGGTGAAAAAATTCCAAAAAATGACTGCATTACGAGCATGCATTGTGCAGTTTCTACGCATGCTCCTAACTTCATCAATTTTTCATATTTTTACTCCACATTTTTAGTATTGCCATTTTGGCACACCTCCTTCAAAACAATATAGCTGTCATTTTCCATAACCTGTCCAAAATGTGTTTTCGTGCCTGTGGCACAGAAGAGCATGTTTGCTCTGCAAAATCACCTTTCAGGACAAGTGAACAAAATGAGGAGGGGTCCAAAGAAGACCATGTTGAAAATTTGGTGCAACACCTCAAAAAAAATGCCAAGTTACACCTGGGCGTTGAATAATTTCTACGCACATGTGTAACTTTGCCCATTTGGTAGCTCTTCATAGCCCTATCATCTCTGGCTAGATCTTGCTCAGACAGCCATAGCTACATTGAGACATCACAGAGTGCAGGCAGACACCATCAACAGACAGAGATGGATGATCTCAGCAACTGCTCTGTATCTTCAACCATTCACCAGCACTCATGTTGGATGTGTCCTGTGTGCTGACATCATTCTGTTACACCCCAGACACCAACCTAGTGACAGCATCAATGTTTATATGCTACAACAACATTCTGACTGTAACCACTGCTTATCGCTCCAAAGTAATGGACACACTTGTCTTATGGTTAATATCATAAAAACTTATGCTCTGCACAAACCAGCAAATCCAGCATTTCATTTCCCAATATATTTTTGTCAAATGAGTGGAAATTGTAGAAGCTGCAATCCCCCCCACCCCCGAGTCCATATTAGGACTACTCGATCCAAATATTCCAGAGAAGCAGCTTTTCCTAGAAATAGGAGACATGATGGAGCAAGAACCCTCTGTTTCCCAGAGATTATTGTCTCTTCTCTGAATAAAATTAAATAAAACCTTATTGCCAAGCATAATTTAGACTTAAGCTGCTGCTTAGCCAATAATAAATTAAGTGTGCCTTACTTAAAAATAGTTTAAAGATACATTCAAAACAAGAATGATTATTTAATTATGTATTTTGTTTTAAGTATATGTTGTTTATGATCTTTTTTAAAAGACTAACTTCAAAATCATATCAGGTTCTTTTACAATATTAAGTTGTATCATTAACATTTAAAAATTTAAAATCATATCAAGCTCCTTTAAGTTGTATCATTAACATTTTAAAGTTTCAAAAATATCTTGTTTGGAACTTGTGTAGAATGGTGACATTTTATTTGAGGAAGTAAAAAAAAACACATTTTTTACTAAGTCAAAAGGTTTCCTGTTAGACAAAATGCAGACGTAACCACAAGGTGCTTTTGCTATAGCAACAAGAGCTTAAGAGCTAGCTACAGAGGTTCAAAATGTTACAAACCACTCTGCTATGAAGTAAGAATCTGACATGACATTTCACTTCTGAAATAAGACATTTTTTGCCACCTATTGCAAATGTAAGTTTTTATCATGTGTCTGAAAAGTATAACTAATGCATTGATTGCACAATCTGAAATGACAACATAGCAGTATGAATATAAAAAGCACTTACCATACTTTTAGAATAGTACAAGAAGTGTAATTATTACACAAGTATGGGTTTTTGAACACGAGGTCTATCAGGTGCCTTCCACCCAAAACATATAAATTGAAACCCCATTTGAGCTAAGATAAGCAGAGAAGAGAATAGAGCTGTCACAGCACCTCCCTCTGTCAGGACCTCACTTGAGACGTCAAGGTTATGACTCTGTGTGGCAAGAGTTGCTTTTTTCTCTGACATTAGGGCAGAGAAGGATGAGCCTTGCATTTTATTTTATTTTTGTTTTTTGTATGATTGTATCTACAAGTAGGAGAATTAAAGTTATATTGTTTGCTTGCACTGCTGATCAAAATCATGTTCATTTTGTATACAAGTTTTAAGTAAAGAATTAAGACAATATGACATTTCCTGGTATTTCTTTTTGATTAAATATGCTTACTTATAAAATTGTTGATTTACAATACAGGGTTAAAAACTTAAATATGACTATTGTTATAAAAGTTGTACAAAAATATCAAAAAATAACTATAAAAGTTTAGAATAAGGTCATTTAAATCAGGCGAATAAATTAGATCATGGCTTGAGGTAGGGTGGTTATAAAGTAATAATAATCAAATTGGACACTCAGCCATTTGCGTCATCATCAGCACACCCAGTTAGACTGCACCCTAGTCAAGCTGAATTTCTGACTAGAGTGGTTGTTCCTTCCAGTTCCAAGGGATTATTCCCAGAACATGTAACAATTCTTGGAAGTCATGTCAGAGAACTGGAGTACCCTGACACTTCACCATGTTTCTGCTAACCTCATCCCGCTGTGTAACTGCTTTACCTGTACCTCTATCCCAGCCATGTTTGAAGATGTTTAAGGTTTGGGCACCCACCACCTTTGTCAGCAGACCTTTCTATGACCAGTTATGTAAACAAATACTTCCCTGCATCCTTTTTAAACCTTCGCCCCATTAATCTCCACTCTTAACCCCGTGTCTTAGCTTCTCTGTTCCTTGGTACGTAGCTCATTTCATGTCACTTTGTTTATTCCTTTCATGAACTTGAAGGTCTCTAACATATCCTGCCCCCCATCTGGTTTAGAGTGAATACAAGTTCAGCACCTTTAGCCGATCCTCATAGGGTCTGCCTTCCTGGTCCTGAATCGCCTGGTCACTCTGCATTGTACCTGTTTCTTCCCTGTCCCTGTCCTTTTTTAGGTGGGGATACCAGAAATGGGCACAGTACTCCAGGTGAGTTCTTACCAGTGACATGTACAGAGGTAACTGTACCTCCTGCTTCCTACTGTCATACCCTCTCGCAATGCACCCTAGCATCCTGTTAGCCTTGCAAAATGCATTGTCACACTGGCAGGTTTGTTAAAGGAGTCACCCAATGATTACTTCTTGGTCCATTTCCTGTGACGTTGTCTTCAGCTGAACCCCTCCCATTCAATACTCTGTTCCAGGGTTGTTGTTTTTTGTTTGTTTGTTTGTTTTTACTTTCATTTTTATTGGCATCCAGTCAATACAATAAGAGACAGAGTCTGTGACATTACATTTGCCATATGACATATCATACAATCAACATAAGGTTGAATTCTGATAACATACACCACTGTTCCCTACACTTTTATAACCAAAATACGCTTATAAACAATCAACACAAACAAACAATGTGGTGTGGTGTGCAGTACTAATAATGTGTACAATGCAGCCCAGGAACAAAAAAGGGGAGGGGAGGGAGGACAGGGAAGGGAGATACCTCCGATTGCCAGGCATCACCAACCCTGGCCAAATCTGCCAGGAGTATCACCCTGCCCCAAACTAACAATAACGTAGAGGCAGACATGAACTCTCCCCCATAAAAAATTAAGATATAGTGGAAGAGGGGGAAGGATCAGACTGAGGTTCATCTTGATCTATCCTTCCATCTGATGCCAAGGGTACCAGATCTCCAAATATTTATCAGTCTGCAGCTGTAGGGTTGCCAAAATTCTCTCTTTGGACTCTATCTCAGAGATCTTACCCTTCCATTGAGTGATAGAGGGTAACTGTTGGGACAGCCAATTTAACATAATGCATTTCAAGGCAGCCACCCACAGAATCTGAAACAATTTATTTATAGGTTGGGATCTTATGCCATCAGGTAGTCCCAAACATCCAAGTACCAAACTGGCAAAGGTAAAAGGCAGGGGAGGGCCAAATAATGTCTGCAAGCAGACATGTACCTGCTGCCAGAATGGTTTTAAGCTGGGACAATCCCCCAAAATATGATAGTGAGAACCTATTAACCCATATCCCCGCCAACAAAGGTCTGAATGTGTAGGGTGGAAATGTTGTGTAATTGTGGGGGGCACGGAAACACCACATTATTATTTTCCAATTGTATTCTAACCAGAGGGGTGATGCTGTGACTGCCCAACCCCTCCAGAGCCTATACCTCCAGTTGACCAAGGGGATATGAGTGTGGGACTCCTGTTCCCATTTGTGACAAATGTCAGCTAGCGGGGGGGGGGCAGATCTTTGATGAATTTATATAGGGTCGACATCAGTCTAACCTTCACCTTTAGTTTAACCCACCAAAAAAATATTTCCTCCAGTGCTGTTTGGGGTCATTGTAGTTGTGCAAGATGAGGTTAGTTAAATACAAAATGCCTAACTTGGAGAAACTGGAAGTGATCCTCTCTCCAAAGGCCATATTTCTGTTGGAGTTGCTGAAAGGACATGCAGGTACCTGCCTGAAGGAGATGAGTAACTGGGGTCCCCCCAGTACTGATATTCCATGTCAAAGGTCAGGGGTGTAAACTCATCATGATATCTAATAAGGGAGAGAGGCCCCAAATTATTGGGTGTTCCAGCCAAATTCAATAGCTTGAGCAACATTTTGATAGTATGCCTGGTCCAGGGGTTAGTCACATGGCGACGTGTCTGCTGAGAGATCATACTGGTAGGGTGGGTCCAGATAGGCTAATTAGGAAAGCCATGAAGCTCCAGATCAAACCACCCCACCTCCTTTCTCTGCTTAAGCCTGTTCCGGTGGGTTTTTTTTCCATAAATACATCACTTTGCACTTCTTGGCACTGAATTTCAGTTGCCAGACTTTGAACCAATTTTCCAGCCTTTGCAGGCCAGGGCTCTCTCTGCAATTCCCTGAGCCCTTCCATATTGCTGACTGTACCACAGAGTTGTAATCTGTGAATAGACATGACCTGTCCTGGGTTCCCTCTCCTATGTTACTGGTGAACATATTGAAGAGGACTGAGCCCAGATCACTTCTGTGTGGTACTCCACTGGTGACCTCTCTTTCCACTAGTTTTTTATTTATTTTATTCTTTTATTTATTTAGGTCTAGGATTACAATTACCTTTGAGCCAAGGCTCTTTTACAAAGGTTCCATGTCAGAAAATACAGATTGAGGAAACAACATTAAAGAACATCAACAACAATGTGGTGATTACAGACAGTTTGCGTACAGAGACATTGGGAGTAAACATAAAGGGGTGGAGAGGGGGGAAGGGGTGGGGAAAGACGAAGCAGCCAGAGGCATTTGTCAGACAGAGAAATTCGTTTAGAAGTGCTGTTGTTGGGGGAGGCGAGGGGGTAGACAAGGGTATAGGACAGATAGGAAGTAGAGCAGGTAGGAGATGTGGTGATGGGGGATGAGAAGGTAAGAAAAAGTGCAACGGGGTACACAGATGCTGGGGTGTGGCTGGTATGGCTGTTGAGAGGTGAGGGGCCACAATAGCTAGCTGAGATAGTGATCCTGAGTTTAGGTGAAGCAATCACAGGAGCTGGCGGCAATGAGATGGTGCCGGAGTCCAGTTTTATACCAAGTGTTGCAGCTGAGGAGATAGTGGGGCTGAGGCCATTTAGCCAAAAAGGAGCATTGTAGGCAAAAGAGCATTGACCCTTGGTAGTGCGACAGTGGGGGACTTTTAGGAGCTGCTGATTGGATCTCCTAGAGCTCCAACAATTTGAGCCATGGTGTAACAGGGCTAAGACACCTGGAGAGGCTAGACCAAGGTAGATTTTTTTCTCCATAGTACAGGTGAGATACTTGATGCGGTTTGATAGTTGAAGCCAACCGGTCTGAGCATACAGGTCACAGGTGTGGGTGAGATGGTGGGCACCAGTAATAAGCCGACATGCCTTATTTAAGGCAATTGATATACATCTAAGGATTGTCATCGTGGCAGAGCTGTAAATGATGAGTCCCAGTCGATGACCGAGACCACAGAGCTCTGTACATCAATCTTCAGTGCGTCTGGGGTTAGATGTTGTCTGTGTATGTAAAGTAGACCAAAATGTGTATTAGCAGCTCTGGCCACATTGTCAATATGAGCCCCATAGGAAAGATTAGGGTCAAGCAGTATCCCTAGATATTTGAAGGACTGAACCTGTTCAAGGGTATTTCCATGTGGTGGAGATAGCCATATGGTGTTGTTTGTGCAGATTGTGAGAGCTGCAGAAAAGCATAGACTTAGTTTTCTTGTGATTTAGGACTAGTTTATGACTATAGAGCCATGACTCAATGGAGCTGAAACCAAGCTGGAGATTGCATTATAATGACATAGGGTCTTTGTGTGAGGAAAAAACAACTGCATCATCAGCATACAGTAGGATTTGTTCAGAGCAGGAATGAGGTAGGGAGTTTAAGAAGAGGCTGAACAGGAGGGGGCCCAATATGGACCCCTGGGGGACACCAGAGCGAACAGGCAGAGTATCAGAAAGGGCACTGACAATTTTTACTCTTTGCAACCGGTGTTCTAGGTAGCTTTTAAACCGTAGTGCAGAGTCAGGAGAAAGACCAGCGTTCAGTAGTTAGTGAATAAGCAGTCCATGGTGGACAGTATCAAATGCCTTGAAGAGGTCGATAAAGACAGCCCCAGTGAGTAGGCTGTTGTCAAGGGAGCTATGTACTGCTCCAGTGAACTCAAGGAAGGCTGTGGTGGTATTGTGTCCTTTCCGGAAGCCATGTTGTTGGGCACATAGTATATTGTATTTATCCAGGTGGTCGGTAAGTTGGTCAGCCAAGATGTGCTTCAGTGCCTTAGAGAGCGGGGGTGGTATAGAGATAGGGTGATAGTTTGAGTGACTGGTCTTGTCGCCACATTTGTGGACAGGGGTCATGATGGCAGTTTTCCATCTATCCAGGAATTGACTGCAGCTGAGAGAGAGGTTCAGAATTTTTGTTAATGGACGAAGTACATCATCAAGGATAAGTGACAGTAGCTTAAGGTCCAAGTTGTCGCCACTGGTTCTAGATTTAGAGATAGCAGCAGCAATATAGCAGCGCGCTTCATTCAACCTGACCTCCCGAAAGTAGAATAGGGGTGATTTGACTGGGCGCGAGGGGGGGCTAGAGGAGGTGGCACTTTCTTCAAAATAATCAGGAGGGAGGACAGCACTGAGGTCTGTGAAAGCCGTGTTAAACGTGTTTGCAATGACCACTGGGTTGAGGGTAGTTGATCCGTCAACTAGAAGCATGGCCAGGGAGGTTTTAGACTGCTTCCCCATAATTTCCTTGATATTCTCCCAGAAAGCTCATCTGTTTCCCCAGGTGTTGGTGAGAACATCCTTGTAATAGTAATTTTTCATAAGCCAAATGGCTTTTGTGCAGGCATTATGGGCTTGTTTGTATTTTTGGATGTCAGATTGATTGCCGGTATCTTTAGCTACCTCCCAGAGATGGTCCCTCAGTTTCAGCTGAGAAAGAAGTACCGCTGTGATCCAGGGGTTACAGAGAGTTTTAGCTTTGCATTTTTTAACAGGGACAAAGAGGTCACAGGCCCTGTTGAAAGTAGTGATGAAATAGTCAAGAGCCAAGTTAACATCTGTCGCGTTGTAAATAGGTAGCCAGTCTTGCAGTTTTGGGTAGTGTTTGAGATGGGTAAGTTGTCCACAAGAGAGGACCCTGCTGGAGATGATTTTGGGAGGGGGCTTGAGGAATTTGTTAGACCATTCACAAATGACTGGGGAGTGGTCACTGAGAGAGTCCGGGAGAACGGTGGTATGAGAGATCCTGGTGGGGTGGCTGGTAAGTACCCAGTCCAAGAGGGTACTGGTGTCAGTTTTGTAGTTAGTCCTGGTAGGGGAGGTAACCATCTGAGTGAGGCTGGCAGCTGCAATGGAATCTTTATGAGCACTTGCATCAGACACTAGCCAGTTAATGTTGCAGTCTCCTAGCAGAATAATTTTAGAGTCAGGAGGTTGAGAGTTGATGAAGTTAAGAACATCGCTGAGACCATGTCTTTGATCCCTGGGTGGAATGTATATGGAGACAATATTTGACCTCATTCACTACAGCTCCTCTGCTGCCTCCTCACCAACTATCTCCCTACCCACTATACAATTCCCCTAGCTGTACCTATTAGTGATTTTATAGCAAATACTGTCAAACTTCCAGGATATTATTACATAAATCAATGAGTATGCAGTAACAACAATATGCTATCACAAATTTCTTGCAATATTGTTACAATATAGTACAGAGTTAGAGGTATATTTGCCATATAATTAATTACAATATGCAAACAGCAGTGTATTCAGATAGTAGCTAAAGAAAAATTATCACATTCAACACATTTCACAAAAACAGTTTGAAGTCAAATTGATCATTCCAGCCACCTGGAGACAAGGCTCCCAGTGTTATGATCCATTTTGTTTCTCTTGGGAGCGGTACCCCTTCAAGGGAGTGCTACCAGAATAGTGCTGCACTATACAGCGCTAGTCTGGTAAGTGCTTATACGGACAGCAACAGGGAATTTACAACACTTGCTGTAGGCGCTCCTCTGGACGCTGTCCATGATGGTGAGGAAACACAAGGGCACCAGAATCCAGGATGCTGACTGAGATGATCCTGTGTTGTGGAGGGTTGAGGCATTAAACAGCTCAGCTAGCAGCAGTGGAGACCAGGGTTCTAATCCTGATCTCCAAGCTTTTAGCATACTTTGGGACTTAGCAATTTTTTTTACATGGGGTGCTAGCTGTTACAGTTTTAACATTCCCTGGGATCCACCCCTCAGAGTGAGAATCCTAAAGACAGGGGCGTTGGGGGCAGAGTTCCCTGCAATAGAAAAATCGCCACTATTTTTACCACATGGTCCTTGATCGTGCTATTCTTGTTGGTGCTGTTTGGACCCAGTGCTCTCAGGAACAGTATTGAAGAGATCCACAGTTCAAATTCCACAACTATGTAAATGTGCTGCAAGAGATCCTTAGTTCAAATCCCACCAGAGTGCCAGTGTAAACCAGCATAGCCCTGGTTCAAATCCCAAGACAAGGTATATGTGCTACAAGAGATCACCAGTTCAAATCCCATGGTGCAACTAAAAGCAAGGACAGCCCAGGTTCAAACCACATCACAATGTGCACACGCTTCAAGAGATCAGCAGTTTAAATCCCACCACTTTGCAAGACATGAGCTTCTGGCTCTTCATTCCTTCTAACTGTAAAAGTTTTGTTACACTCTTCACCTTACTGAGAATGAAATATTACATTTCAGTGGGATGATCACTGGAAAATAAATGGTAAAATAAATACCCAAATACCAAGGGTAAGACCTCCTCTGAGCTTTGCACCTGTGGTCTGTGGCAGTTGTTTGGTATTTGCTAATGATATGGATTGTGCAATATCTCTGCCATTCCCTGCGAAATGAAGTACTAAACAGCAGCACATATGAAAGTATTAAACATTAGCTTATATGTTGAACAAAGCAGGAGGAAGGTTTCAAGCAGAAATTAGGAGTTGCATAAGAAAACCTACTTCGGGCATGCATTGCAAAGCCTTGCGATTGAGCCAAGGACTTCAAAGAGAAAAAGAAGAAGAAATGTGGAGAGGTGGCAGACTTAGGGAGGAGAGCCAGCACTCTAGAGCTGTGACAGGTGGTGGAAAAAACCCTCTCACAGCTCAGACTGACTGTAATAAGCCTGCATGCTTTGCAAGTGAACGTAATGAAATGTTGTAATTCAGTGCGACTCTCATTGTTAAACAAAAGATACAAAAATCCCCATCTAGCAAGAGTAAACATCCTCTGTGCTTTGCTAAAGCTGTCTGTGGCAAGTTTTAGGCATTTGTGATTAATCACAGAGGAGCAGTAACACAGGACTTTTGAACAAGATCAGTAGAACATGTGTGTAGCAGATTACACAGTATCCTACTTACTACACTATCTGGAAAGTTAGAAATGCTCGATAGGAGGGTATTTGAATAAATTATCCTGAATAATTGGTTCAAATAGTGCTTTATACCCCCCTCATTTGCAAATTCACAGCAGTATCAAAACTGTTCGAAACACTGAGATCAGTATCAACACAACCTTAATTAGCAGTTACAGTCATTCAGGAAGTAACAGTAGATTTAAATAAAATGCATAACAGAACATGCTAAATACAGCTGTACCTTAGTTTTGGCAATACTCACAGCGACTGTATATTTGAACACTATCGTTGACCATCAGTCCTGCTGGAGTCTGATGAATGCAACAGACACTGCTTCCTGACATAATGGGAGACTGTGGACATCAGGGCCAACTCCAGGCCAGAAAACTAAAGTTCTTCTTTAATTATATCAAACTTAAAAAAAAATGAAAATTAGAGAAAGGGTATTTACAAATCATAACAAAGGGTGCTATGAGTTCCACACTCAGGTGTGAAGTGTAGTCCCGGTTTGCACTTTCTTTTTGCTTACTTTTACTGCATTGCATAAAGCAGATTCTGCTGACTTCCCAAGCTGTCGTTTGCTGTAACCAGAAATCCCAGAATCCCCTGAGGCTGATGTCAGAGCTTGGCTGCAGCAGTGGGTTATTCAATAGCCTGCAGTGCATGTTAGAGCTTTCATAAGCTCTGATCAGATGTTTGCCGGTCCCGCTGTTCTCCAGGGGTTAAGTACAGTCCTCTGTGACTGTGCTTAGCCCAGGGAGAATGGTAGGACCTGCAAACACAAGATCAGAGCTTGCAACAGTTCTTAACATGCACTGCAGGTTACTGAATCTCCTGCTGCTGCAGCCCAGCTCTGACAGCTGCAGGGGATTCTGAGATTTCTGGTTACACCAAACGACAGCTTGGAGATCAGCAGAGTTAGTCTGATACAATCTACTGTACTGCAGTAAGTACAGTAGTAAGTAAAAAAAAATGTGTTTGCACACAATGTCAAAACTGTGACCTGCTCCCCCATACTTGGGTGTGGGGTTTGTAGTGCTGACTGTTCCCATTTAAAATGGAATCACAAGGCAGAGATAAATATCAACTACAGTATTATAGATTTTCTGTATTCATTAAAATATAAATTCTTCTTGAGATTTAACATCTAGTTTACAGTAATATCTTTGAGGGGGAAGTAGCAGCCAGGGACGCACAAACACAACAAAGCTTACGTTACAGACAATTATAATATTGCTTTCAATAAACTAGCATCAGGGATCCACATTTCTGAAGTCTACACCTGTTCAGATGTCCTGGAGGAGTTTTCTCACTCAAGGCGCACAATGCACTTTTAGTAATTAAAGGGCGAGAACTGCTGTACTTGCCTTTCTTACATTTTGATAAGGGTTTTGTAAAACAGCATTCTGTGACACAGTGTTATATAGCCTGCGAGAACTGCACAGACAAATTTTGTTTGCATGTTCTGTCGAGAGGTTCCTGATCTCTGTCAGCACAAGTGCCGCAGAAGCTAATTGTTCTGTGCTTTGCCAACACGGGAGACTGCTGGGGATTGAACACCAAATGGCCTGCTCAACATTTCAGTTAGATGCAGATTAAAGTAAAAGCAATTGAGCTGAATAATGGGTTCATATTAATACTTTATGAACCAGGAGGCAGTGGGATTTCTGTGGTTTGAGCACAGGCTCAGGAAACAGGAGACCCAAGTTCAAATCCCTGCATAGCTGACTCTGAGCAGGTCAGATATAATCAGTCAAAACAGAACCCCACAGAAAATGAGAAATAACAGTATATTTCAGCTGGGTCTTCTTCGGCAAATGAACTATAAAAAGGTAAATATACAGCACATGTCTTTCCTTTGACTGCAGTACTGGTACACACTTTCCCCCTTTACAAATTGGAGTACTTGCCATTGGATTACACTGTGCTGCTGTAGGATTCTGCCACATATCACAGGCAGAAACTGTTATATGAGCATTGCATCCTAGCTGACTCCACTGTATGCCATGTACTGCTTTTGGGAAAAGCAGAATATTTATTTAATAAACATTGTGCTGATGCCGGCTCATTGGTGCAGCGGTAGCGCTACTGCCCATGACACTGGTGACCCAGGTTCAGGAATGAGTCACTGTCATTACATGCTATCTGGGGAGAGGAGGATTGTGCATCCCATCCACTACTATACTGCCACCTAGGTGATCACAGGTGGTAGTGCAGGCAGGATGATGTGGTGGGGGGTGCAGGCTGGTGCTTCGTTGTACTTGTTAGTGCATGTGCGGATGCACACCTGTGCCACCTGCATTTCAAAGGATGGAACCAACAGAAGCAGCAAAGATCTTTCTGCAGAAGGTCCACACTGGTGATGTTGCCCTCCTCTTGTCTGGGACCTGGCCTGAGCAGCGTGATCCCCCATACCTCTCAACCTCCTGTCTCATAAATCAGGGACAAGACTTAAAAAAATCAGGGACAAAGGACCAAAATCAGGGACACATCTTCAAAATTGGAGATATCAACTCAGAAAGCGGGTAGACTAAGGGGCTTAGTGTAAAATGCATTTTCTAAGGAGGAACAAGTCTGCAACTTTAATGTCTGACATTATTTTGTGCTTACAAGTTCCACTGTTTGGTCAAGGAAACACATTTTTTAGGAAGGACAGAGTAAAATTTTGAGGCAAAATCAGGGACGCCCCTGAAAATCAGGGACAGTTGAGAGGTATGATCCCCCCCCATTTAGAGGTAGTGATAAGTAGAGGATAGAGTTGAAAGGTAAGCCCACAAGAAGCCAGGTGACAAGGCTGGGGAACGTTGGTATGAAGGGGACTTAGCCAGAGATGGGAGTATAAAAAATACAAACAAAAAAAAATGCCCTGACCAGAACAGCCTGATGAAATTAGAGCATGTTGATTCATGAGGGTCCAGAGAAACTGCACACAAGCAAACAGTTATTTCAACATACTGTGTCACTGGACAAGGGGCTTTCATAAGCCTCAGTTTTGTATCTGCACTGCAGTTACAATAATCTATGCTTATCCCTGCACAGTTTTACATACACTGCTTCAGCATACTTTAAATCAGATGGTAAGTAATACCCAATGAGAGACTGAACCATATTCATAGAATACCACACATTAAACATCTTTCAACAGCTACTGAGAATGTACCATAAGAGAAAGCCTTGAGGGCTTTTCCTCTGGACTTTGTACAAATTCTTTTAAGTTAGACGTATCTATCTATTATTCTTCCTCATATGCTTTACTGTTGTATTATAAAATGAGTAAGAGACACCAGGACCTGTAATTGGTCAGATGTGTTCACATGACACTGAACTATTCCATCACAATGGCACAGGTCAGAAAAACATAATGTTCTGAACCTCATTACTCAATTTTTAAAGTATAAACTAGAGGAAAAAAAATGTATAATTGCAAAAAGGCACTCCAGGGTGTGTGTAATTCTGGGATAATGGCACTTCTTAGATGTATAAGGCATTCAACTTTGCCTCATGCCTCACTCCCTGAGCTGTGCCAGTATCCCACAATAATGCATATCCTGTAATGCCTTATTGCTTAGTTATTGTACATTAGCATGTTGTAAAAGTGTGCTGAACTGCGAGGGAGACCTTTAATTAAATGATGCTCTATTACTGCTTCTATATTACTCTCCAGTGGGGGGCAGTACATGGACCAAAATGGACCCAAAAAGCAGTCACCATTCCTAACAAACTGCAGCTTCATATAGCTGAGCCTCTGTTGAAGCACATAATATTATATGCCGAAGAACAGGAGGGGTCTGTGATACTGTTCAGTTACGGTAAACATTGCTCCAGTGGGGCAGCAGTTCTGAATAAATGAAATAACCCACACAACAGCAGGAACAAAGAAACATTTAAGAAGATACATTTTCCTTCTGTTTGATTTTGTTCCCAAGGCAATAAACTGCATTTGAAGTTTTTTTTTTTTTAAGCTCATCTTGTCAGTCTCCCCCTGATAAATCTTAGTAAGTTGTGGTAGTTCTATGCTGTCAATCATCATAACTGTGGGTGTGTACTATAGTACCCCAACATATCCTTTACACAGACGTGTAGTCAGATGTAACTCTGCAACCAGAGGTTAGGCTAGGTTAGTGAAATGTTAATTAACAGCATCCACACTAGTGCTGGGAGAAATTTTTATTACATTTGTGAAAATGTACAAAATTGACAATTTTGCGTTCTCTCAATTTTCATGAAACTGTGCCAAATTCTGGCAACTGTGTTTTTGTTCAAATTGTCATGTTCTCCCAGATATTTCATTTTTGAAAAGCAAGTTTATAAAAAAGCACAATGCCATCAAGCAGCATCATTTTTTTATCAAAGTGCACATTTTAAGAAATGTGAGATGGGTTGAGGTTGGTTCTTGTTCAGTAGTGAGTTGATCCCAGACCAGAGATTTTTGGGGGCTTGTTGCTGTTTGTTTTCCATTGATGAGTAAAGTGGATTGTTTTTACCCTCTTAACTGAGATTACGGATACACTCTGGAGACCCATTTATTTTCCCAGCCCTCATCATCAAGGGTGGTTTTGTATATGGCCCAAGCTTGGTCAATTTGCTAGAAGCATACCAGGAGTTCTGGTGTTGTGTTGAACACCTAGTACTCATTAATTTTACTGGAAATAGTTTATTGCTGGTAGTCCTGAGCTGACCTGTGGAGTATTCCCATGCTGTCTCCACATCAGGCCAGGAAAACTGATTAAATTCCAAGGGAAGGAGATTTCCATCCAGGTGTTTCAAAGATCTGACATTTAATAATAATCACTGTACATCTCCATGCACAACTGCATTTGAAACATCTGTTAAAACTGTGTCTGGTAGGGAGACAGCCCATAATATGACAGAATGAGCATTTGGGGATATATTGTGGCTTGTACAAGCAGCCTGATATAAAGGTCATTATTACATGGGTTTAGTGAGTGAGACAGTTGATTGGATGGGGGGAGTCACCTGACAGTGTGATAATCCGCATTCGCCCTTAGCTGTACAGCTGTAATGGACAGGAGTTGATCCTCCAGTAGCTGAGGTTTGTGCTCCATACCTCAATCCTTGTAGAGACAGTAGCATCTGGCAATGCAATCATTGTACGTACCCTGTGACAGCACTATCCACATTGCATATCAGACTTTATCATGCAGACCCTCAGCAGTACACCAGTAATGGACACCATTTCAGCAAGACACAGTCACTATGGCAATGCACATTAATATCAGATAGCCTGACAGAGCACCGTGCCAGTACTTCTCACAGTGGTACATTATCAGATGCGCCTGATGAATGTCAGTCTTGAGGACACATGCCTACCAAACCCCACACGAGGAGTAGCACCACATACAGTACCCATTGTCATTGTCACAGCTGTCCTCAGTGATTGTGGTCATTTCAGTGATCATGGTCATTAATGCACAGTTTCTCAAACCTCGCATTAGATAGTGTGACAGAGGCGCTATGGTAGTACTTCCCACAGCAGTACATTATCACATGTGAGCTGGGGAATGGCAGTGTTTTGGACACACACTCACCAAGCCCCACACGGTGAGTAACACCACACACTATAATCACTGCCACCACCACAGGTGTCTTCAGTGATCATGGTCATTAATGCACAGTTTCTGAAACCTGCATGTCAGTCTGCAATGTTTGAGAAAGTGGGACTACTTTATAGTGCGGAACAACACCCATTAAACTTACATTTTGTAAGTCATTAAAAAGTGTTTGCGGTATTTTTTTCACAGACATGTTTCACCCATGTAATAAGTGCAATAACTCATTCCAGGGTGTGCTGTTAATGGGGATTAACGCACACCCTGGGTGCTGTGAGGGCACTCTGCTTGTGGCCTTGTGCCTCACAACACACTCGAGGTGTGCATTAATCATCATTAACAGCACACTCTGTCATGCATTATTGCTTATTTGTTACAGAGTGAAGTCTTGGTAGCTAGGATTACATGACATTGTTTGGGCTGTTGTTTTAGGCCAGGTTTGCACATAGTAAATTTCAGTTGCACATTGGCATATGTAAGTTGTGGGCTGTCGAGGTGGAAACTTACCAATACTGTCAAGGAGAATAGCCTGATTCCTGTATTATACACTGGGTATATACTTTAGTGATGTGGTACCCAAGCCAGAGGAAGTTGCTAAACTACCAACTGGTACTCAAACTGTGACCGCACCCCACCAGAAAATGGTACAGTTTACCTGGCCCACACACTCTAACCCCACAATGCACTGCACAGTGCCTAAGCAATTAACAGCCGTACACTAATGTAAAATGCAAGCAAAAAGTTAAATTTGCTGTGGAAGGCTGTCCATCCATGCATAGTCACAGCGGTCATTGCATCATGACAGGCTTCGAATGTGGCACCTGCCGCATAAACCACTTTGCAGAATACAAAACACAGTGTGGCATAAAGCCTGTTAGCATGGCATTACCTGTCCAAATATTAGGCCCAATATTTCAAATGTTTTTATAGGGATATTTTTATGATTGTATCTATATATGTTGCTTCTCTTGTGTGGAATTGTATTTTTGAATATTTTCTTATGTTTTAATTACAGTACCTGTGTATTTTTCCATTGTTGGTTGGTTGGTTGATTGGTTTTACTGGGGAGCAGCGTAACTGAAGCATTTCAAGTTTGAAATTTTCCATAAGAAGTATGTTTTTTAGCTTTGTTAGATGGGTTTCTTGTTTCTTTGGGTTGATACTGTGTTTAGTTTTGAGCAGTATGTGATAATGTGTTGATTTTTTAATGTGTGGTTGTTGAGCAATGTTGCCAAATTGTATCATTTTCACGTAACTTTGCACAACTTCACAACTGAGCACATTATACAGTACTATGCAGCTTTTTGCCAAAATGAGCAAAATTGCACAATTTTGCAGATTAAAGCAGCAGTGCAACGAAAAGTTGCTATTTTTGCAGTCACCTGTAATTTTAGCTTAGAAACATACCACTTAATGTCCATTTTAAGTTATTCTAAAGGTTTCCTTTGGTTCTTTATAATTTTTTATTATTTCAATAAAAAACGTAATTAATTTGCACGATGCAAGGGAAGAGCACAAATAGGGGGCACGCATGAAGAGGGTCATGGAATAATCACAGCTTGCAGGGGAAAGAAATGGGAAGGGGTTGGAGGATGATAGAGTGGAGAACAGGGAAAGGTGGGATCTGAGATCCAGTACCGGGTTCCAGAGAAAGGAGGAAGATCAGAAGGGGATGGGAAGGATAGCTGGCAGCAAAGAGGGGGAAGAAAAATGGGTTAGAAACAGAGCAAGTTAGGAGAGAACGGGAGCAGTCAGGAATGACACTACCAGGAAGGAGGGGCATGACAGTCCAGGGCATTAGTGCAGAAAAATCAAGTGCAAACCCAAATGGAAGTAATGAGGCACTCTCTGGGACAGGGAGTGCAAATGCAGGTATAGTGTATGGGGACTCAATCATAAAGGGAATTCATTGCTTAAGGAAGATGGTAGCATTCAAGGGGAAGTCAGTTTTCTGCGACCCAGGAAGGGAGGCCAGCAGGGTGCTCCCTAGAATAAAGGACTGCATTAGGTTAGCAGAGGGTAAGCCACACCTAGTACTACATCTAGGGACAAATATCTTGACTGGGGAGGAGGTGGAGGGAGTTCAAAAGAGGTTCATGGAGCTGGTAGTGCAATGTAAAGAGTTTGTCAGTTTGCTGGCCTTCTCAGAGGTCCTCCCAGTGCACTGTGCCAGAACATTCCAGCAACTCAGAATAAAGGAATTCAACCTTTGGCTGAGACAGTGGTGCAGAGAGGAGGGCTTCATATGTCTGGGAGACTGGGGGGTTGCATGGGTAGATGAGCGCCCGTATGCAAGACACGGGTTGCGTATAAGTGGGGAAGGGGCTAGACTGTTATGGGCAAAGCTGCAGGGGTACATTGATGAGAGACTGGGAGTTGACTTAAATTTAAACTAAGCAAGGGAGAGTGTGACACTAGGAGAGGTGTGAAAAATTGGCCTAGTGAAGCTAACCTAGCTCGCACTCTCCTGCTGCGAGTAGAAACAGACAACAGGAGGGAGAGAGAGAGAGAGAGAGATTCCGGGGTGGGATATGAGAGGGAAGGGAATACTAACTAACGCCAGGAGCCTAGGGAATAGAATGGGTGACTTAGAGGCAGTGGTGGGAACTGACGACCTAGACCTTATAGCAATAACTGAGACATGGTGGACAGATTAGCACAGTTGGGAGGTGGAATTACAGGGCTATAGTCTCTTTAGAAGGGGGAAAAGGAGGGGTAGCTCTGTATTTTAGGGATGGGATTGGAGCAGTGGAGAGCAATGAGGAGAAGAGTTCTGCAGAGATCCTTTGGGTTTCCTTGGGCTGGAAGGAAGGGGTGGCATTAAGGGGTAGGGGTGGTCTACAGACCACCGCATCAGGGAGAGGAAGTGGATAGAAGGCTGGCTAAGGACGTACAGGGAAAAGCAAACAAAGGGGAGATCCTGGTGTTGGGAGACCTGAACCTAGCAGATGTGGACTGGGGAATACCATCGGCCAGATCTGAGAAAAGCAGGGAATTTTTAGAATCCATGCAGGATGCCTTTATTCACCAGCTAGTAAGGGAACCGATATGGGGGGAAGCCACACTGGCTGTAATACTGTCAAATGTGGACAGCGTGGAGGAGGAAGAGGTTGGGGAGAATTTCGGAGACATCAACCACTGGATGGTCAGGTCTACTCTTCAGGCTGGGGCAGAAACAGGCAGATCCACCACCAGGGTACTGGACTTCCGGAGGGCAAAGTTTTGGAGGATGAAGGAAATGAGGCTGAAAGAACTTTTAGGGAAACAGAATCTCAAGGAGGTAGAGGAGGTGTGAGGGGGAGGTGATAAAGGGAGGTATTCTCAAGGCCACGGAGCAGTGCATCCAGACGGTAAGCAAAACGAAAAGAGGGAGAAAGTACCAGTGGTTCATGGCAGAGGTTAAGGAGGCAGTTAGGGAGAAAACTAAAGCATTCAAAGCCTACAAAACATCACAGGGTTTAGGAGAAAGGGACGTCTATTAGGAAAATCTTAAGGAGGCAGGGAAAGTGATCAGAAAAGTTAAAGCAGCAATGGAGGAGAAAATAGCGAGGGAGGCTAAAAGAGGGGACAACAAATTATTTTGGTATGTGAGTGATAGGAGGAGAAGCAGGCAAGGGAGTCTAAGACTTAAGGGGGATAGGGCTACACCAGTTGAGGGGATGAGGAAAAGGCAAATCTGCTAAATGAATACTTCACATCAGTATTCACGGTCAAGAAGGAAGAGAGTGGGCTGAAATTACAGTAAAGGGGGAGAGTGGGGAAGGAGGTGGATACCAACACTTTCATGGAGGGTAGAGTATTGGAGGAACTGTGTAAAATAAAAACCGATAAAGCTATGGGCCCAGATTGAGTCCATCCCCAGGTACTTAAGGAATTGAAGGAGGAGTTGGCAGCACCTCTTGCAAAGCTGTTCAATCTATCCCTTGAAACAGGGATGGTCCTGGGGGACTGGAAGTGGACAGAGGTGGTGCCACTTCACAAGGGGGTGTAAAGATGAGCCAGGCAACTACCGCCCAGTTAGTCTTACCTTCATGGTAGGAAAATTGATGGAAACCCTCATAAAAGAAAGACTTGTAAGACACCCAGAGGAGGAGAGTCTCATTGAAGACAGCCAGCATGGATTCCTGGTGGTAGGTTGTGTCAGATCAACCTGATTGACTTCTTCAAGGGGGTTACAGAGGTGTATGATTGGGGGGGTGGATGTTGCCTACCTGGATGTCAGGAAGGCATTTGACTCCATCCCCCACAGGAGGTTGGTAAGCAAGCTAATAAGTTTAGAGGTGGGATGTAAGCTAACACATTGGGTAGAAGACTGTCTGGGGGGAAGGACTCAGAAGGTAGTGGTCAATGGGGTGCATTCCAGTGAATGAGGGATTACTAGTGGGGTTCCACAGGGATCGGTGTTGGAACCAATATTGTTTAATATATACATTGGGGGCTTAACAGAGGATCTACAGGGGAAAGTGTGTCTGTTTGCATACAACATGAAAATCTATAACAGAGTGGACACTCCGGGGGGGGTGGAGAAAATGGGGAAAGATCTGGCCAAGCCAGAGGAGTGGGCAGAAAGGTGGCAGCTTCAATTCAATGCAAAAAAAATATAAGATAATGCTCATAGGCTGCAGTAACCCCAGGTCTAAATGCAGGTTTTTGGAGGGGGGAGGGTACTGCAGGTTATGGAGCTAGAAAAGGACCTGGGGATTTGGATTTCAGGCACCCTAAAGGTTAGGTATCAGTGTGACTGGGCGGCAGGAAAAACATCAAGAATGTTGGCCTAAGTAGGGAAGGACTTCACAAGTAGGAAGAGGGAGATGATAATGCCACTCTACAAAACACTGGTCAGACCATACCTGGAGTATGGCATGCAGTTCTGGAGGTTGCACTTGCAAGGAGACAAGGATGGTCCAGAGGAGGGCAACCAAAATTGTCCAGGGGATGCAGGGGAGGTTGCACCTGGAAACGAGCCTTGGCAAATGTTTAAATGAATAAAAAATTATGTCTGTCTACACTGGAAACAAGAAGGGAAGGGGGATATGGTGGAAACCTTCAAGTTTCTGAAGGGGATCAACAAAGTGAGGGGAGGTAGCCTCTTATGGCAGAGCAAAAACACAACCGCAAGAGGTCATGCTTTCAAGCTGGAAGGAGGCAGATTTTGGGAGGACATAAGGGGGCATTATTTCTCAGAGAGGGCAGTAGGTCCATGGAACAGATTACCTGAATGGGTTGTAGGGGTGGATTCGGTATTAGTGGAGGAGGAGGATGGTAGGGGACCTGCGCTAAAATCAAATGGGAAGGAGGGCAAATGGGTGGATCTGAGCACATTCACTGTATATAGGGTTAGGGCAGAGCTAGATAGATTGAGGGTGGACAAGGCAATGAGGCCTGACGGGTTACGCCCCAGGGTGATCAGGGTATTGAAGAAGGAGTTGGCCGCACCCTTAACAAGGCTCTTTAACTTGTCCCTGGATACGGGGAGAGTGCCGGAGGACTGGAAAAGGGCAGACGTAGTGCCTTTACACAAGACAGGTAGTAAGGAGGTGAGGAGGAGGGGAACTACTGACCTGTCAGCCTTACATCAATGGTGGGGAAGGTAATGGAGGCATTAATCAAGGAGTTGATGGTGGATTACCTGGAGGAGAGTGGCTTGCAGGACAGCAGACAGCATGGCTTCATGGAGCGGAAGTTTTGCCAGACAAACCTAATTCAGTTCTTTGATTGGGTGACTCAGGTGATTGACCGGGAGGAGCAGTGGATGTGGCCTATCTAGACTTCAGTAAGGCCTTTGACACCATCCCCATAGGAGGCTGGTGGGTAAGATGGGAAGCCTAGGTTTGGGTGGGAAAATAACAAGCTGGGTGGAGGCATGGCTGTCAGGAAGAACTCATGGTGTGGTGCTAAGTGGGTTGCACTCCTGGACAGTGAGGGTGAAGAGCAGAGTGCCACAGGGGTCAATTTTGGGTCTGCTTCTCTTGAATATCTACATCAGTGATATTGCTGAGGGTTAGGGGGTGCCAATTTGCTGATTACTCAAAAATATGCAATAGGGTGGACACCCCAGGGTGGTGGAGGACATGAGGGAGAACCTAAAGACACTTGAAAAATGGGTCTGGGACATGGCAGCTGAAATTTAATGCCAAGAAGTGTGCTGTGATGAACTTGGGGAATAGGAACAGAGGAGCAGGGTACACCCTAGGTGGGGAGGAAATTAAACTAACAGAACAGGAGCGGGATCTGGGGATCATAGTCTCCTCGAGTCTTAAGGAAGGAATCCAATGTAGCAGGGTGGCAGGGAAGGCGAGTCGAATGTTGGCATGCATAGCCGGGGGCATTACTAGCAGAAAGAGGGAGGTAATAATGTCCCTTTACAAAGCCATGGTGAGGCCACACCTGGAGTATGGGGTTCAGTTCGGGAGGCCACATCTCCGCAAGGATATAGATGCATTGGAGAGAGTTCAGAGAAAGACAACCAAGATGGTGCAAGGTATGCAGGGAAAGTCATACGAGCAGAGGTGTAAGGAGCTGGATCGGTACATGCTGGAGACAAGGAGGGAAAGGGGAGACATGATTGAAACTTATAAATATGTAAAGGGGCTCAATAAAGTGGGAGAAGATGGCTTACTTAAGAGGAAGGAGAGGGTCAAAACTAGAGGGCACAGCCTCAGACTGCAAGGAAAAAGATACAAAGGCAATGTGAGAGGGCATTTCTTCATGGAGAGGGTGGTGGAGCCCTGGAACAGGCTGCCAGACAGAGTGGTGGGGGCTAAATCGGTGGAATAATTCAAGAGGGCATGGGATAAGCATTTGGGTCTAAGTACCGGGGGAGGTTGGGGGCTGTCAGGGAGGGGGAGATGTAGGGGGAAAAAAGGGCAGACTAGATTGGCTGGTATGGTCCTTTTCTGCAGTCAAGCTTCTATGATTCTATGATACAGTGGAAACGTTTAAAAGAGCATGGAACAGCTATATGGGCCTAAACAGAAGGGGAGGGGTAGTACAGAGAAGTAAATGGTAGGAGGGTGTGGGAGGGAGCATTTTTCGGGCAGTCTAGAAGGGCCAGTCGATCCTTTTCTGCCGGCTGGATTCTGTAATTCTATGATTCTATGAATGAATGTACTTCCCAGAAAATCACATGAAGAGAACAAACATGTTGCATGAATTAATTAGAAAATGATAAAGAACAGAAGGAAATTCTTGAAATATCTTAAAAAGGACATCAAGCGGTATGTTACTAAACTAAAATCACAGGTGCAAAAATGTACCACTTTTCGTTGCACTGCTGCTGTAAGGTTTACAAAATGTGCTTATTCAAAAGTTTATTCTCAGTCTGTGGAATTATTTGGGTGGTATTTGCTGAAATTGTGCATTTCTCAAAACTCACATTTTAAAAATGCACAATTTGGGGAAAAAGGCATAATTTGGGAAAAAAAGGGAAATGAAATTACACTGGATTGTGACACAATTTCATGAAAATTGCATGAATGTGAAATTGGTAATATCACACAGTTTTGCAAAAGTACTAGAAATGTCACCCAGCACTACTGTTCACCCTCAGCCACCCTCTGGCCCCCATGCCATCCTCCCCCCATTGTTACCTCAGTATACATATACAGATAAGACCCATGCTGGGTTGCTGGAACAATCCACCATGCACCTCGGCCATTTACTGTCTTGTTCTCCACCATCTATCATCAATCTATGATGCCTGTAAAAAAAAAATAAAAAAAAAGGAACACATTTTCCCACTCTCTGACTCCAGTGGCATCCCCCGCCCACTACCACCCCAGTATATGCACATAGATAGCTCCCATGGTAGGCAACTAGCATAGCCCGAACTCCTCCTCCTCGGCCAGTCACCATCTTGTTATCTGCTATCAATCAATCAATCAAAATCTTTATTTTGCCAGGCGGAACATCATTGAGACAAGCTCATTTACAAGACGGACCTGGGATCTGCTATTCCCCACTACCTGTAAGCTCATAAAAATTATAGATGAAGATACAAACAGCCAACCGCACCCACCTTCTAGCACCCAAGACAACCCCCTCACATCCATGTTAGAGCAATCCTCCCAGCCTCCTCACTCTCTACCACCCATGCCACCCTCTCCATAGCCACAACAGTAAGTACACTTGTGTGGTGGATGACCAACTCAGCCCTCCCGCCACCTCAGCCAGACACCATTTTCTGCTTCGGAAAGTAAATGCTTGAATTTTATTTCAGGGCTAACTTCAAGCAACACACTTATGTAGTCACTGGAAGGGGGGATTGTGAACACCGTGAGCCCCAAATTTGGAGAAAACGGTTAAAAAATAAAAATGTTATGGGTGATTTAAAAAAATAACCTCAAAACATCTAACTTCAAAAAATATAAACTGTGTTGCACAGAGACTCACTGTAGACATTTGTTCACTGTTTGTTTTGTTTCTGTCACCCATAACTTTAACATTGTTAACACTTTAAGCTCAGATTTGGGGGATGATCTGCTTAACAGTCTCCCGATGACCACTCAAGAGGCAGGTATCATATCTACAGTTCTTGAACATTGTGTAGGACTCTCTTGTGCATCGTGTAGGGCTCACATGGCCCTGCACAAGGCATCCCATGGATCCAGTGCCATGCTTGATGGATCTACTACTTCACATAGGGTCTGCAGGATCCTGCACAAGGCATCCCATAGGTCCAGCGCCACACCCAGTAGGTCTGCAACTTCACATAAGGCCTGCAGGGTCCTGCACAAAGCATTCCATGTGTACAACACCAAGCCTAATGGGTCTGCTACGTCACATATGGCCTGCAGGGCCCAGAGTGAAGCAAGCTAAATGCTTAAATCTGTGACTGAAGGGTCTGCTGCTTTTCATAAGGCCCACAGGCTACAGGATTGACACCCTGCACAATGGATCTGCTGCTTCACAGGACTCTGCACAAAGCAAGCTACAGGTCCGGCATCATGCCATGCTTATGGCGTCAATTGTTTCATAATGTTATTTTTTCCCAAAAAATAAGGAATAAATTGCGAAACACTAAATTAATGCATATGCTAGAGTTAACGTGCACCAATTAGGTAAATCAAAAGTTAGGGAAAAATATCTTTAGAGCAGTGGAGAATCTGTGGTGGTTTCCCATGGTTTGAACAATCACACAATGCAGCATTGATGTTACCTCATTTTGACAGTCCCCAGTTCCACAAAGTAAAAAAAGAACAAAGTAAGGCTTGCATAGAGGGTGCCAAAGTTAGGGTATCACCTCCACAAACCATATAAAAACTATAAACGTGTATCTGCCTCTATCTCTGAAATCAAACAAAGGGGCAGAGGACACCACAGAGCAGGACACCGCAGCACAGGAGCTAGCACTACAAAACTCATCCAAAACAGGGACAAAAACAAAAAAAAGCAAAAAGGAAATCCAAAACACTTCTGATCATAGGAGACTCCATGATTTGGGGAGTTGATACCTACCTCTGGCCGGGGGTAATGGTCAGATGTCTCCCAGGTACATCAGCGTGGAGTGACACTGACCACATTGATAAAATTATGCAGGAAGCAAGAGAAAACAACGTCATGGTACACATAGGGACTAATGATCTCGCCAGCCAGTCAGTTGTGGAGACCAAAGAACACCTGACCAGGCTAGGAGATAAACTGTCATCCACTTTATCCAGCATCTCCTTCTCTGAGATCCTGCTGTTCTGAGACAGGGGGGCAGATGGACAGAAGGTCAGAGAAGGGGAGATAGGGGAGCTAAACATGTGGCTCTAGGACTGGTGCCAGGAAAAAGGACACAGATTTGTAGGTAACTGGCAACAGTTTTGGGAGCGAACAGTCTTTAAATTTGATGGACTGCATCTGACTTAGGAGGGAGTCAGTGTATCGGGGCAGAAGTTTGATGTCTTTGCAGAATATTCTCCCCAGAGCTGCTGTCCAAACAAAGTGAAATTAGCCAGCATTTCATGCATTCCCCCCCATGGGTGAAGGTTGTGAGGGCCAGGAGGTTTAGTTTTAGTTTAGTTAATTGTTCTAGGAATTATTACCTTTGAGCCATGGCTCTTTTACAAAGGTTCCACGTCGATTATGTACAAACAAGTCAAGTTACATAGAATGGTCAACATGTTATGAAGTGGCAATAAGCCAGTATAATACGTTACATTAATGTCAGAACTTCAGACAAAAAGAGGGGAGAGAAAAAAAAAATACTTAGCATACAGAGAACAAGCTGTTTCGAGGAAAAACTTGAGAGAAATGGACAAAGTGGAAGGGGTAGGAGGAGAATGATGGGGGAGCAGACATGGAGAGATTAGAGCTACTCAGATGCCTTTGTCAAGAAATGAAGCAGAGGTGGTAGATGAAAACAGTAGAACAGCCAGGAGGTAAAATCTTTAATCGAGGCAGTCACAGGAGCTGGGGAGGTTCTCCCAGAGCTGCAGTCCAAATGAAACTAAATTAGCCAGGTACGGACCGAAGCAACGCTGCAGGGTTCCATCTGAGCTGCGTCTCTACTGATAGAGAGGGGACTTGGTACCTTTTTCCATTTCAAAAATAAAGACTGATGTTCAGCGACTTTTTTTTTTTTAAATCTGAAAGCCGGATGTTTAGCTCTTCCCCTGCTCTTTAAGGAATCAGTGCCCTCTTGGTTGTGCTGAAAGCTTGAAAGCAGCTAAATTTACTGCATAATTTAATTCAGCGTAAATTACTGCATATTCTGTAGCAGCCAGCTGTTTACATAGACTTTGATGGCAGATAAGGACCACTTGGCCCATCTAGTCTGCCCATTTCCCTACCTACAGGATAGGCCGTAGATCCTAGTTAACCAACAGCCTATTTCTTCCTACCCCCCACAAGAATTGCCTTATGTCTGTCCCATGCATTCTTGAATTCTCCCACAGTTTTAGACCCCACAACCTCCTCAGGAAGGCTGTTCCATGCATCCACTACCCTTTCTGTGAAATAATACTTCCTCACATTGCCCCTGAACCACCCTCCCTCTATCTTTAAATTGTGTCCGCTTGTTCTTGCAAGTCTCTTTTTCTGAAAGATGCTACCCTCTTGGACTTTGTTGATTCCACTGAGGTACTTAAAAGTTTCTATCATGTCCCCCCTCTCCCTTCTTTCCTCAAGGGTATACATATTAAGCTCCTTAGTCTCTCCTCATACAGCTTCTCCGCAGACCCTGTACCATTTTAGTTGCCCTCCCATGGACTACCTCTATCCTGTCTATGTCCTTGGGAGATGGGGTCTCCAGAACTGGACACAATACTCCTATGGGGTCTCACCAACTGTCTGTACAGAGGGATAACAACTTCCTGTTTTCTGCTGCTGATGCCTCTCCCTATACATCCCAGTATACCCCAGCCCTCCCTACTGCCTTCTCACATTGCTTGCTAACCTTAAGGTCATCTGATATGATTACCCCCAGGTCCCTTTCCTTTTTTGTTGTTGTTACTACCTCCCCACCCATTGAGTATTCTTCCCCTGGGTTCTTGCTTCCCAGGTGCATTATTTTGCACTTCTTTGCATTGAATCCTAGCTGCCATACTTCTGACCATTCCTCCAACCTTGCCAAGTCCCTTTTCATCCTTTCCACGCCTCCTTGTGTATCAACCCTGTTGCAGATCTTTGTGTCATCTGCAAAAAGGCATACTTTTCCTTCCAGTCCCTCTGCAATGTCACTGATGAAGACATTAAAAAGGACTGGACCCAATACTGAACCCTGCGGTACCCCACTAGTAACCTCTCTTTCTTCAGAGTGGACTCCATTTACAATTACTTTCTGTGTCCTGTTGTGCAGCCAATGTTTTACCCAGGCTACCACCCTGGGACCCACTCCCAGGCAGGTTAATTAGACTATTAATCTTTTGTGTGGGACTGTGTCAAATGCCTTGCTAAAGTCTAGGTAGGCCATGTCCACAGCTCCTCCCTGGTCTACTACTTTGATCACCCAGTCAAAGAAATCTATTAGATTCGTCTGACATGACCTTCCCGCTGTGAATCCATGCTGCCTTGGGTCCTGTGCTCCACTGGCCTCTAGGTACTCAACTATTCTTTCCTTCAGAAGTGACTCCATCACTTTCCCTACCACAGAGGTCAGACTGACAGGTCTGTAGTTTCCTGCCTCTGTCTTGGACCCACTTTTGTGAAGGGAATCACATCCACCTTCCTCCAGTCCTCGGGTACTACACCATCCTCCCATGATTTATTAAAAGAGTAGCCAGTGGTTTCACTAGTTCCTCCTTTAATTCTTTTAGAATTCTGGGATGAATTCCATCAGACCCATTGCTTTGTCCACCTTCAGTTTTAGGAGTTCTTGCAGAACCCTTTCTTCTGTGAAAGGACTGGGATCGACCTCCCTATCAAGAGTGCTTCTGTTAATTGGATTAGGCACTTCCCCTCCTCTTTGTGAATACTGAGCAGAAATATTCGTTCAGTATCCCTGCTTTTCACTGTCCCTCTGCCCACCCACCGTTCATTCTATTCAGCCTCACTATCCCTCCCTTTGTCTTTCGCCCTTGATGTACATATAAAGGTTTTATCCCCTTCTTAACTGAGTTGGCTATCTTTTCCTCAGTTTGGGCCTTTGCTATTCTGACTTCCCTCCTTGCTTCCTTCTGCCTTAACTGGTACAGCTCTCTGTCCTACTCCTTCTGTGTTTCCTTTTACTTCCAGAATGCTATATTTTTCTTCCTGACATTCACAGCCACCTCTTTTGAGAACCATAGTGGCTTTTTCTTTCGTTTTGATTTGTTTATTTGCTTCACACAAAGGCTTGTTGCCTCTGTGATGGCAGTTTTGATGATTCCCCATTGTTGCTCCACAACTCCTTCTAGCCTGTTTGCTAGTGCTTTTCTGAGGCACTCTCCCACCTTGCCAAAGTCAGCTCTCCTAAGTCCAGTACCCTCACTTTTGTATGGCTTGACTCTGTAGCTGAGTTTAACGTGAGCCACACTGTTTGATGGTCACTTGTCCCCAGATGGCAACCCACTTCTAGATCTGAGATCCTCTCACTGTCCCCTTTTGAGAGTACGAGGTCTAAGATTGCTCCCTCACGAGTGGGTTCTGAAACTAGCTGTCTAATGCCTGCCACCTGTAGGGCATCAAGCATGGCCCTGCTCTTGGATGTGGCTGCAGCAAATGTGCTCCAGTTAACATCTGGCATATTCAGGTCTCCCATCAATAGTATCTCCCCTTTCTCTGCCATTCTAAGAATGCCTTCTATCATATCCTTGTCCATTCCCTCCCCCTGACATGGGGGTCTGTACACAACCCCTGTGCGGATTGTGGTGCCCTTTCCAGTCTCCAAGGTGACCCACAGTGCCTCCTCTCCTCCCCTCCCTGTTTACTCTTTTGTTCAGTTGCTTTTATCCTTCCTTTACATGAGAGCTACTCCTCCCCTCTTCTCCCTGCCTGTCTCTCCTGTAGGTTATGTACCCTGGTATGTTAACATCCCAGTCATGGTTCTCGTGCGCCCATGTTTCTGTGACTGCTACGATATCCAGGCATCCTCTTCCATCAAGGCCACCAGCTCAGGGAGCTTGTTGCCCAGACTACGGGCATTGGTACTATTACCTCCATTTCCTGATGGCCCTACTCCCTTTGCCCCATCCCTGTCCCTCTTGCCTTTGTCACTTTCTCCATTTACCCCTGCCCTTCTCCCTATCTACACCTCTATGTTGGTGTTTGCCGACTTACTACTGTGATTATTTGGAGGCTGAGGATTTCCTGCTCCTTTCCAGTGCCTCCCCTTGGCTGGTTTAAAAGCTTGCCAATAAAGCATTTAAACCTATTACCTTAGATCCTGGTTCCCTCCGGACAGATGCAACCCATCATGCCAGTATAGGCTTGCATCACCCAGGTGACCCCAGTCCCCAATGAAGCCAAATCCTGGGCTCCACACCAATTTTTCAACCACTGATTGAATCCCATGGTGTGGAACACCTAGTCTCTCCTATGCCATAGATGGGCAGCACCTCCAGAAGGTTACGTGCGTGCTACTTGACTAAGGCCCTCCCCAATTCCACAAACTCTTCCTGCACTTCTCTAATCCCTTTCTTGGCCAGGTCATTTGTCCCTAGGTGGACAATGACATCCAGCTCCCTCCCTGTGCAGCTGCTCTGCAATCCTGAGGATCTCCCTGTCCCTCCAAGCCATGGCGCCAGGCAGGCACCTTACCTCCCTCCCTTCCTCCCCAGTTCTACCTTCCTAACAATGGGAGTCCCCACCAGGAGTTGTTTCCTTCCCTGCAGGGTCCCCTGCCACCCTCCTGTGGGTCTCCTTTGTGGAGTTCTCAGCATCCTCCTTGGTCTCCACTGCGGGTGCCTCCATAGAGGAACCACACTTTGCGAGAATGGCATAGGAATTGTGGAGGGATACAACTGGAGGGATGCGCCTCTGTTCCACCACCCTCACCCTCCCTGAGCCCACTGTGGTCCAACCGCTCCTCTTTCTTGGCAACCTCTGAGGCAACGGCAGTGGCACTGGTGGTCCCTGGATGGAAGAGGAGGTCCTAGAGAGATACTAGATGGAACATAATACTGCAGCCTGTAATTTTACTCTGTATCCTGATGTTATTTGCTCATATTTGTACTAGAGCTGTTAAGTATTCAATATTCAGTAGCAGACTAGACCAGGCCCCCCTTGTCTTTTCCCACTCTGAGTCCCCCCTCCCCTTTGTCCCAGCACACCCCTCCTAGTTTGCCTACCTTACTTTAATTGTGCCCCTGTTCTCCACTCTCCACAGCATTTCAAGCACTCCCCCCATGGGTGAAGGTCACAAGGGCTAGGAGGTTCTCCCCAGAGCTGAAGTCCGAACCAAACTAAGATCGAAGCGATGCTGCAGGGCTCCATCTGAGCTGTGTCTCTACTGATAGAGAGGAACCCCCCCAATGCTCTGCGTCGGCTGCCCCACTGACCTTGGTGGGCAAGTACTTATATTGTATAGTAAAACACACATGGGACTGTGCTCAGAGCCAATCAGTGGTTTTCCCCATTAGCAGGCTATGTTATATATTTCCACTAAGGGCAGTACAATAAGCACCTGTTCCAATTCACCCTGCTATACCCGATTCTCTAACTGCACAGTCATGCTGCTAGCTTTAGTAATTGTTTCTTTCTTGGCACCGCAGGCATCACTGCTGCCCTCCTCTTACCACTCTATGGAGGAATGCCAGCCTATTCTGTGTACCCCAAATGAGGCGACATCTCCAGCAGTTATCACCTCTGCAAAACAACCCATTGAGAATCCCCCACCTTATCTAACAGGGTCTATGATACTCACTCTCTCATTCCATGTAGACCAGGTACCACTATACCTTCTTACACAGACCTCAGCTGCTCATACTCAACTAGTAG
Organism: Neoceratodus forsteri; assembly: GCA_016271365.2. Taxonomy (NCBI): domain Eukaryota; kingdom Metazoa; phylum Chordata; order Ceratodontiformes; family Ceratodontidae; genus Neoceratodus; species Neoceratodus forsteri. Next base: position 20,620,022 of record CM057458.1, on the reverse strand, counting down.
CTTCTCCTATTTGCAAGCCCCAGTGGGCATGGCCCTGGCCAAAACTATTCATTGTTCTCCTGCTACTCACATCTGGGAACATAGAGCAAAATCCTGGCCCCATCTCCCTCCACACTAACCTCCCTGCCTCTACCCTTCAACTACCAAGAGCTCTGAAACTCGTCCACCTCAATATTTGCAGCCTGTTGCCCAAACTCACCTTGCTGCAGCCAACCATCCTTTCCCTCAGACCTGATGTCCTGGTCATATCTGAATCCTGGCTAAAATCTCACAATCAAGACACTGATCTAGCTATCCCAGGGTATGCTGTCATTCGTGATGATCGACCTGGCCAAAAAAGAGGTGTCGGCATTGCCATGTATGTTGCATCTGCACTACAGTTCACCCAAATCCCAGTACTCACACCCACTATGACCATTGATCCACTACTGATCAAGCTAACACTCCCTCACAAAGCTCCCCTCTTCATTGTAGGCTTCTACTGTGCTCCTAACACCACCCTGGCAACCATCTTCCGACACCTAAGCACCCTAAAATCTTTGGTCCCTGAGGGTAAACTGCACATCCTTGGAGATTTTAACATGAACTGGCTCTCCAATCACAATGTCAACCTTTGTAACCTAGTAGCCTCTCTAAATCTCTCCCAAATGGTCACAGAGCCCACTCGCTTAAACCACAAATCTCTAAACCACTCACTACTTGACTGGTCCCTCACCACTCACCCCTACTGGATAACAGCCTCAGGCCTTTTACCTGATGTCCTAAGTGATCACCACATGACACATATGATCAGGAAAGTCTCCAAACACAAAGCTGCTGCCCCATAAACACACATCATCATGACCAGGGCCTATAAATTCATTAATCTCCCCTATCTTCTCTAGTGCCCTGGCCACTACTGACTGGTCCCCCATACATCAAGCCACCTCCCAAGACTCTGCATTAACATACTTCAAAACCAAATTCCTTGCTGCCTCGGACTGCTACGCCCCTACCAGAAGGTCTAGGGTAACAGGTACCCACCTGCCCTGGATCACAGCGGATATCATTTCAAACCTTAGGGTAAGGGATCTTGCATGGAAATCTTTCAAAGTCTCGGGCTCCCAACTTGACCACCTAAAGTATCACGCACTTTGTAACTCCTACACAAGGTTAATCCACCAGGCTAAAGCCAAGTTTTTCAACTCAGACCTGCACTCAAACCTTGGCCACCCTACTAAATTCTGGAAGGTGGTCAAATCACATCTCTCCCCACCTTTCCTGCCCCCTACATCAGCTTTATACATAGGTGACTCCATTGTTACAGACCCTCCTGCTGTGGCCTCGACTTTCAATGCATTTTTCACCAATTGCACATCGACACTCAGGTCCTCTTTCCTGCACCAAACTCCTCCACATACATCCACGCTCCTCCATCGCACAGTGCCTCCCAAGACTATCCTCCCACCTCTCACTTCTCTTTCCACCCCATCATCCCCAATTGAGGTACTAAACGCCCTGCAGGCACTAAACCCTTCCTAGGGAAAGTGCCTATCTGGTCTAGATTCCAAAATGTTGTACTTATCAGCCCCAGTCATCGCCACCCCACTGGCTGCTCTTTTCAATCTATCCTTCTCTCTAGCCTCCATCTCATCTGAATGGAAGCTTGCCACTGTCATACCCCTCCCCAAAGGTGGGGATCTCTCTTCCCCTGGTAACTTCCACCCCATTTCTTTCTTCCCAATACTGGCCAAGCTGCAGGAACACCTTGTAATCTCTCAACTCTCATCCTACCTCGACTCCTCATCCTTCTTCACGCCTTACCAGTCTGGCTTCAGGAAGTCCCACTCCACCACCACCTCCCTGCTGAGGCTCACCAACAGCATTCTCTCTCCGCTATGGACAAAGGTCATATCACCTCAGCTATATTTGTCAACCTCGCTAAGGCATTTGACACTGTCTCATATCCCTTCCTGCTGACTAAGCTCCAAAATGCTGGACTCTCTTGTCCAGCCATAGAGTGGTTCCACTCATATCTGATAGGCTGGACACAATTGATCAGAATTGGTAGCTCAACATCTTCCCCTCTCCATATCATGACAGGTGTACCACAGGGCTCAGTTCTTGGGCCTCTCCTGTTCTCCATCTTCCTCAATGACTTGCCCTTTGCCTGTCCGCACACATCCATTCACATGTATGCTAAAAATATGGTGCAGTATACATCAGGTGCATCGGCCTCTGAGGTGGTGTCCAGACTCCAGCAAGATGTCAGCATAATCCAGCACTGTTTTTTCTCTAACCAATTCCATCTCAATGCCAAAAAAAACAGTCTCCATGGCATTCGGCACAAGGCAAAGACTCTTGAGTCTCCCTTCCAGCCCTACTTTCCACACCCTCGATTGGACAACTCTGGAGATCAGCTCCTCCTTTAGGTACCTCAGGATCTGGCTTGACCAGCACCTTGACTTTTTGTGCATAGCAAATGGAGAAAGGGGTGCAGCACCTAATGCATCGAATGGGAAGAATACCCCTCAGCTATTGATCAAATAGTAGTTCAGCATGTTTGTAGTTCATTTGCATCACCAGGTAAGGAAAAAGGTCTGGCTCCCCATAGGGCACACAGGGGGAAATGCCTGACCTCGCCCAACAACTAATGCACTGATATCTGGCCAATGGAAAATCATGTGCACAAATACTCGCAGTCTGGGAAACAAGATCCCAGACCTGGAGACAACAATGACACAGGCTAAACTGGACACAGTAGCCATTAGTGAGACATGGTTCACCAGTAACCAACTTGGTTCAGTGCACGACTATGTACAGTTCAGAAGAGACCATGGTGCAAAAGGGGGGGGGATGGAACAGAGGGAGGACAGAGACACACTACTGTTAGAAGATATACAAAACATGACAGCTAAAGGGGAGGTTCTGATAATGGGAGACTTCAACATGCTGGATACAGATTGGTCAATACCAGCAGGAACATCCACCAGAACTAGACACATAATGGATTCCCTGCAGGGGGAGGGCCTCAAACAACTAGTACAACAACCCACAAGAGACAGAGCTATCCTGGATCTAGTACTGATTAACAGGGAAAGGATCACACATCTCCAGTTAGAAGGTCACCTGGGGGCCAGTGACCATCATGTGGTATGGTTCAATTTGACCACTAGAACTAAATCATCCCATTCAAAGGCAAAACTATGGGGCTTCAGAGGAGCTGACTTTGGTAAGATGGCCAACAGAGTTAAGCTAGCCCTGGCAAGAACAAATACAGGTAAGGGGGTACAGGCAAAGTGGGCAAGCATTAAGGATGCAATACTTAAAGCAACATTCCATTGTGTTAGGGAGAAAAGCAAGAGCAAAAGAAGGAGGAAACCACTTTGGTTCTCAAAAACAGTAGCAAAAAAGATCAGAGCCAAAAGGTTGGACTTCAGGAAATATATGGCAATGCAGCGGGATGAAGATAAGGAGGCATACCAAACTTCCTTAAGGGAAGCAGGGAAGGCAGTAAGGCAGGCAAAGGCCCAAACTGAGGAAACACTAGCACGAGCAGTAAAGAATGGGACAAGACTTTCTATAGATACATTAGTGAAAGGAGAAAGTCCAGATGGGATATTGTTAAGATTAAAGGGGATAAGAGGGAGTGGGAGGAGGAGGACCAAGGAAAGGTATCTGTCCTAAATAGATACTTCTGCTCAGTATTTACTGAGGAGAAGGTACGGCAGCGCCAACAGCTCAGCATCATGGACATGGGGGGAAGGAGGTGTGCACAAGTCCCTTCACAAAAGAAAGTATCCTACAAGAGCTCGCTAAGCTCAGGGTGAACAAGGCAATAGGACTAGATGGCATACATCCCAGGGTGCTAAACTAACAAAGGGTGGAACTAGCAGAGCCATTATTACAACTGCTTAGTGAGTCTATGAGCACAGGAGAGGTCCCAGAAGACTGGAGAAGGGCTCATGTGATCCTGTTCCACAAGAGTGGTAGCAAGGAGGAGGCAGGGAACTACAGACCAGTCAGTCTTACCTCAGTAGTGGGCAAGATTATGGAGGCACTCCTTAAGGAAAGGGCAGTGCAGCACCTGGAATCCATAGGAGCACAAGATCCAAGACAGCATGGGTTTACAACAAGAAGGTCCTGTCAAACTAATCTCATAGATTTCTTTGACTGGGTAACCAGAGTGGTGGACCAAGGGGGCGCAGTTGATGTCACCTACCTTAACTTCAGCAAAGCTTTCAATACTGTTCCACATAGAAGATTGATTAATAAGCTGGGGAGGCTCAGGGTGGGTCAGAAATTAGTCAACTGGGTGGCAAACTGGTTGGCGGGCAGAAAACAGAGAGTGGTGGTAAACGGTATGCAGTCAGAAGAGGTGCAAATCACAAGTAGGGTACCTCAGGGATCAGTCCTGGGGCCAGTCTTCTTTAATATCTTCATCAGTGATACTGCAGATGGACTGGAAGGTAAGGTTTGTCTTTTTGCAGATGAAACCGAGATCTGCAACAGAGTAGATGATCCAGATGGGGTGGGCAGAATAAGAAGTGATCTGGATAAACTGGCAAAATGGTCGGAAGAGTGGCAACTGGGGTTTAATGCAAAGACGTGCAAGATCATGCACATGGGGAAAAGAAACCCTGAAGCTACCTATAGGTTGGGAGGGGAGATCTTGGCAATCACAAGGGAAGAAAGAGACTTGAGCATCACCATCTTCACAGATGACCTGAAATCATCCAAGCAGACCACTAAAGCAGTAGGTAAGGCTAGAGGGATGTTAGAGTGTATTAATAGAGATATCACAAGTCATAAGAGGGAGGTAATAATCCCTCTTTACAAGGCACTGGTTAGGCCCCATCTGAAGTACTGCGTGCAGTACTGGAGGCTGCACCTGCACAAGGACATTAACAAAATGGAGGCAGTCCAGAGAAGGGCAACCAAAATGGTGCTGGGACTGCATCAGAAAACATATGAGGACAGATTAATGGAGCTCAATATGTATACCCTAGAGCAAAGGAGAGAGGTGATATGATCAAAACATTCAGACATCTTAAGGGCATTAACAAGGTGAAACATGTTTCAATATAAGAAAAATAGTAGGACAAGATGCCACAGTATGAGATTAGAGGGAGGCCGATTAAGGGGTAATGTGAGGAAGTTCTTTTTCACAGAAAGTCTGGTGGATGCATAGAATGGCCTACCTCAGGAAGTGGTGGATATGAATACAGTGCAGGGCTTGAAACAGGCATGTGATAGGCATAAGGGAGCAATATAGATGAGTATGAATAGATAGACTATTGACAGAGTAAAGGCTTATGGCACATTCATAAGGTAGAAAAAAATGGGCAGACTGGATGGGCCTTGCAGTCCTTATCTGCCATCAATTGTATGCTTCTATGTTTCTACATCAACTCTGCATTGCAGGATCATTCAAACTCTGCAAACAGCACAACCCAGATTTATCAAGGCTCCAGGGACTTTTCCCCCTAACTTTTTATTTCCTTACGGTGTGCACTTTAACCCTTACAGATGCATTAATGTAGTTTTTTTTTCAGTTTATTTAATACTTTTTGAAAAGATCTATAATACTAACAGTTGACACCTTTTGCATGGCATGGCACCAGCTTGCTTTGTGCAGGTCCATGAAAATCAGCAGATCAATTAGGGTCTACGGCAGCTCAGTAGGTAGAGACTTTAGGGGAGACTAGGTGGGCCAAGAGGTCCTTTTCTGCCAACAGCTTCTATGTTTCTGTGTTTCCATGTTTCCATTCACCTGGCAGTTATGTGTGTTGATTGAACTGCATAGTGCCACTTGCAAAAACTGCTACAGCAGCAGTAAGCATCATTACGGTCTCCTTCAGAGCCACTTGAGAAACGAGATACAGGTTTGGCACAGAATGTGTTGCCATGCAACTGCTTTGGGAATGCAGTACTCATCACAGGGTGTAAGAAAGGTAAAAACTAAAGGTGTTGTGATATTATATGTTGATCGAGAAGTAAGGACGTTACCTGCAAACTAACTAAATTAATGCATCTATTAGGCCTGAAAAGGCTGGTTGCATTTCTGGAGTGCAATTACCCACAGGATGGGAGACAGCACGGGTTAATTTCAGGGAGATCCTGCCAGACCAGTCTTATACACTACTATGACTGGGTGACGAGGAAGTTGGATGGGGACCATGTTGTGGATGTGCTGTACTTGGATTTCAGCAAGGCCTTCGATTCAGTGCCCCATGGGTGACTAGGGGTGAAGTTGTTCAGGGTGGGAGTGGGGACGAAGACGGCATGTTGGATATCAAACTGGCTACCAGGTAGACTACAAAGGGTTGTGGTGGGGGGGGGAGTCTTGGAGCCTAGAGCTGTGACAAGCAGGGTGCCACAAGTCTTGGTGCTGGGCCCGGCGCTGTTCAGGCTGTTCGTCTCAGACATTGCGCGGGGAGTGGTGAGCAGGATTAGTCTGTTCGCTAATGACACCAAAATGGGGTCAGTAATTGACAATGAGGGGGGATGGATGCAACTACAGAGGAACTTGACCAAGCTGGAGGAATGGTCAGGGAAATGGCAGCTGGGGTCCAATGCCAAAAAGTGCAAGGTGTTGCATTTTGGAGCTAGAAATCCAAGTAGGGACTACTGGCTAGGGGGATCAAGGCGGGGAGCACCGCGGAGGAAAAGGACCGGAGATAACAGATAACGACAAGCACGAATAAGACTGCCTAATGCAGGAGAGTGGTGATGAAAGTAAACAAGATGTTAGGGTGCATAGCATGGAGATTCACATCCAGGTGCAGGGAGGTGATCTTGCCCCTCTACAGGGTGCTGCTCAGGCCACACTTGGAGTGCTGTGTGCAGTTCTGGAGGCCGTACTTGAGGTGGGATGTCAAGCTGCTGGAGGGAGTGCAGTGGAGGGCGATGAGGATGATTCAGGGGATGGAGGGAATGGACTATGAGATGAGGCTAAGGGAGCTGAATATGTATGCACTGGAGGACAGGAGAGAGAGAGGGATGACATGATCAAAATTTTTTTGTATCTGAAGGGTATCAACAAGGGGGTGTGGTATGGGTGTTGAAACTAAGGAGTGGGAGGGAAACGAGGGGCCAAGGGCTAAGACTAGAGGAAGGGAGACTCAGAAGAGAGATTTGGAGGCATTACTTCACAGAGAGAGTAGTTGTGAAGTGGAACACATTGCCAGAAGGGATGATGTTGAGCAAAATGAGGTTGGCTTTAAGAACGATGGGACAGAATACAGGGGTGGGTGAGGGTGGGCAAGGAGGTCAGTGAAGGGAGGGCAAGGAGGATGGGATGGGGCAGCTGCCTGGGAGGGAGCTAGTCGCACAATCGAGCAGACTTTGACAGACCAGTAGGTCTGTTCTGCTGCCACCTTTGTATGTTTGCATGTTTCTATGAAGTGCAAAGTGTCAAAATTGAAGAAATGAAAAATTATGGTTAGAAGTCCCTGGAATCTTGACAAATAGGTAATGTGGTGTTTCTCGTGGTCTGAACAACAATGTGATGCAGTACTGGCATTATCCTAGAGCTGGGCAAAAGTTGCAAAATCTGCTTTAGCAAAACTTCACAACTTTTCGTGGAATTTTCTGAACTTCCACCTTTGGCAAAATTGGAAATCTCCCAAATGTGTTTGGTGAATTTTTGCCCAGTTTCGTGACATTTTCTCACTGAACTGCGGAATAACACCCATGAACTGCAGAACTAATACATTAATCCATACTTTATGTAATTATTCCTCAGTTCAGTAAGTGATCAGCTCTGCGTGGTCACTGGTAAATTTAAAAAAACTTTCCCTGGTGTGTCCTGGCAACCCCCCCCCCAGTCTCTGATCACCATCCCCTACCATTAAATGATTCTCTGGTGTCTACTGGCACCCCCAGCCTCCGCACACCATCCCCTATCAAATAAATGTTTCCATGGTGTCTAGTGGCACCCCCCACCCTCTGATCACTGTCCCTCTATTGTTAAATGTTTCCCTTGAATCTAGAGGCACCACTCACCCTCCGATACGCATCCCCTATCATTAAAAGTATTTCCTGGTGTCTAGCAGCTCTCTCATGACCACCACACGGGCTGATTACAGCTACTGCCACCCCCTTTCCATAGTCTTCGGGGCTGCTGCCACACTGCTGCAGAGAGCCCATAGGGTGACTGGCACAGCCCTGCTCTCACCACCTCAGCTGGCAGCTGAATGTAATTACAGGAAGCATGCTCCCTGGAAGCGTGCTCCTTGTCACTGCATTCAGTAGCCAGCCGAGGTAATGAGAAGAGGGCTGTGCCCATCACCCTATGGGCTCACTGTGGCAGTGCAGCAGCTGCCCCAAAGACTACAGAAATGGGCAAGGGGGTGGTAGGTTGTTGTAATTAGCCTGATGTGGGTAGTGCAGGGGGGGCATTAGATGCCAGGGAAACATTTAATGATTGGGGACGACGATCGGAGGATGGGGGTGCCACTAGACACCAGGTAAACATTTATTGGAAGAGGGATGGTGATTGGAGGATGGGGTGCCACTAGACATCAGGGAAACAGTAATTTGATAGGGGGACTGAGATCAGAGGGTAGAGGTGCCACTAGAGACCAGGGAAACACTTATGATAGGGGGATGGTGATCAGAGGGTGGGGAGAGTCACTAGACACCAGAGAAACATTTATTTGGTAGGGAGACAGCGATCACAGGGTGGGGAGGTGCCACTAGACACCAGGGAGGGAAACATTACATTAATATGGGGTCAGAGAAGGTGATATACAATTCATACATTCACTCCATAGTTAAGTGACTCACTGAATTGCAGAATGAATGTATGAATTGTAGATTTATGTTTTAAACTGCAGAAAGAATTTCCATAGAACTGACCTCTGATGGTGATCAGGTCTGTGGAATTTTCTTCAGCTGTTTATTGTATTAATCCACAGTTAATACATTTATCCCGCCATTCTAAGCTGGAATTTCTAAGAAAGTTGCCAAAATGATTTCTGAACTTTCACACAAATTGCACCTGAGAAAGATGTTTTTTCGCATAGCACTACATTACCGTAATATTGCCACTATCTTGTTTCCCAAAACAAATGACACAGCTACAGTATGCTTACACAGAGACGGCCAATATTATGGTAACACCCACACTGTATCACATGAGTATTTTTGTTTTATGGCTATGGAACCCTAATGATGCATTTAATTTTTGAGAAAGTAGAGTCTTAACTTCCTTTCGGTCTTTTGTGAAGCAGAGCTGAGTCCTGACCTGTTTCTCCAGGGCCCTGCATGCAGCACAACACAACTTCATTTAGGACTCAGCATATTTTATGCCACCGTTTTGGTGCCATAAGCATTTTGTTTGTGTTGGACTTTGAAAAATGTTCATAACAATATTCAGGGTTTTTGCTCTTGTTGGAATTCTAAACTTTTGTTTGACAATTTGTCTGTTTTTATCATGTGTAAAAGATTAAAGGTGGGATTTTCAGAATTCATAAAATATATGAAACTCCTAGTTACGTTGTGTAGGATTTTCAAAATTCATAACATGGAGCTATTTTCAAAAATTGAACTTACCTGCAGAATACCGAGAAGCTTTATGGTACTTTCATGCCATCAATGGGTTAAAAAAAATGCTTGAAAGAGATGCACTGTAAATGTTGGTCCGTTAGTTTACACTCCGCCTGAACATTTGATCCAGGCACATTTCTTCTTGAACTTTACAAACTGAACATAGCAAGTCAGAGTTTTGAAAATGGGGCTTAGTTCTGTCTTGGCTTTCACAACTGGAAATAGGGGCATGTTTGCTTACGTCCAAAGATGTATAATAGAAAATTGTATCTTGCCATATGCTTTGAAAATACCACCTTTTATGTCCAGATATGGATTTTGGGTCATATTTACAAGGTCCCACTTATGTGTTCATGAGATGGGATGGTGACATGGCCACCCAGAAAATTTGGGCTCGAAATGGCCAAGCCTAGTTAAGTTATGAGTAAAAATGAAAAAACTCCTGCAAAAATTGGTTGTGTCCATGCAAAATGCACATGTGCAGTAAGCGCATTTGTAGACTGTGCCATTTGTTGCAGTAGTTGGCACTGTAGGCAGAGTAGCATGTTGTGGGACATTGAGGAATCATCTCAAGAGACCTTAAGGATCTGAGATGAGGAACTAAACTCTAGGTACCAACTTGGGGGGGCATGGGTGAGGGTGTTTTTTATGCTTGGTAGGTAGCAGGACAGGGGTTGAGCACCGATGGTCGGTGTTTCTGTACTACACTGGGTGACCATTAGGTAGGGGGGCACTGGCAGTGGGATTGGGCACCTGTCACCAGGGTTATTTTTAAATAGATTGGGCAGCCAGAAGGGAGGGGTTGCTGTCATCAGGTTGGGTATCCTCCACCTGTATTTTTTTGTTTCAAATTAGGTCATCGTAAGGGAGTGGGGTACCAGTGGCAGTGTTGTGCATTCATTGCTGGTGTCATTGTCAAAAGATCAGCAGGCAGGAGGGAGGGGTGCACCGGCAGTGGGACTGGGCACCCACTGCTGGTGTTTTGTGTATGTACCAGTTGGGCAGTACCTGGATACTTATGGCAAGGCTGGGCACCAACAGCTGGTGTTATTTTATAATAGATCAGGCCAGCTATGAGAGAGAGGGAACTGTTGTCATGGTTTGACAATCACTGCCATTATTATTTTTTACTTGAGCAGGCAGTTAGGAGGGACATGGGACAAATGGGTCAGGGCACCTTTCGTGATTATTCTCAATATGTACAGGTCTCGCAGGAGTGGTGTACCAGCAGCAGGGTTGGACATGGTTTCCTTTGGTGGGCAGCAGGTAAAATATCACATTTGGGGGTTATTGCCTTGGTGACTGACTTCAATCATAAAACAAAAAAAAACATTTCCTCAGCTCTTGTTTTCTGGTGGCCCTTTTCATCTGTGCAAGCATCTCACACTTTAAAATGTGGATAACGTATTTTGTTTCCAAACCTCTCAAACACATTTACTTGGAATGAACTTTAAAGAACCTTTAAATTTCATGATTTAATTCTGCCTAATTTCTTCATTAACCATCAACAAGAAAGGCCATAATATGGAGAATTTTATGCAATTTCACTAATAAACAACTTTTGAACCACCGTACTACTTTTCACCAAACATTCTAAAGCATTAGCTCCTAGGATTGGGAAGGGACATAGCAAATGTTCCAGTCTTTGGTGCTAAGATCACAGAAATATAAGCTGCCAAAACAAACATGTTTTGACACAAACATTAATTCAGCCCCAACATGAAGGTGCTACCTCACCTCTATAATATTATATATACAAATTAATTTTATTTTTATTTTGAAAACTTCAGAGATTAACTTTGAACACAGGTGCTCATTTACAAAGGTTCCACAGCAAATATACATTCACAAAAAACATTGCAGGCTCAAGTCCTGAGAATACCACGAGCCCCTGGTGCACCAACAGTTTGGCGCACAGGGCTAGTGGCATTCTTCTGACCAGCAATGGGATTTTAATCCCAAGTGCCGAATGACACAAGCTAGACCAGCTTTTCCCTGGTCTAACTTGTACCATTTGAGGGACCCTTTATACAGTACTTGCTCTAAATCTTTGGCGCAAGCTGCCATAAAATGAGGAAACTGTTGCAAATGCACTTGATGTACTAAAATTGAGTGCAGTTGCATCGAAGGGGTTCGGCACAGCTGCACCAAAAAATATGGGGGTGTTGTAGGGCTTGATGCAAGCGCAGTATCATCCTTCGGAAATGAAGCCCTACAAGTACAACAAGCAGTTTCACAGGAAATGCAGTCAAGTCAGGCTCAAAACACTCAAGACAGTACAATCACATAGTTTTGAAAAAATCCATGCAGATCATTGTATAAACAGTCAAGGATGTGTACCCAGAGAAACTGAATAGCACACTTTAGTGGTTACAGTTGCACTGGACTGCAAGGGCAGACTGCAAAGATCCCTTACAATGATAAATACTGGAGAGATTCAGCAGTGTATCAGTCAGTTTATTTAATCAATTAGTGGCCTTAATGGCAAATGACTGCTTGCCCAGCTGAGTACGTCGGAAAAGAGCTTAAGGCCATTCCTGCCATGTTCCTGGTGTAAAGGTTAGAGACAGTGCAGAAGCAATTTCTTGAAGCAGGAGGTGTTCGGCTCAGGAGTGCCATTTTGGCTAGCAAACAAACAGGTCAGGAGCTTTATTCTTCTGGGTAAAGGTAGCCAGTTGGTGAGTGCAATAAGGGCACAACTATGAGTGCGGTTATCTGCACCAAGTACAAAGTGGCATGCCCTCTTACAGGTCAGCTTTACTCTGTTTAGAACTGTGTCACAGGCAGCAGCATAGAGAGACAGTCCATGTTCCATAGGTGACAGAATGAAGCTGACCACGATACAGCATCTAGCATCCTCTGTAAGATTGTTCTGGTCATGGTACACGGCACCCAGTCTACCATTACCTATGGCCACCAGATTGTCAACATAGAGGGATCATGATAATGTGTCATCCAGAGCTACTCCAAGGTATTTGAAGGTCTCCACCTATTTAAGATTTTGTCCCAGGCCATTTTGGATGAAAAAAGGTGGAACTTTCTTCTTCTGTGGGAGGCTAGAGAAGAGCATGGTCTTTGTTTTTTTTTTGTAACTGAGGACCAGTTTGTTGTCAAAGAATCCACTTTCTAGTGACCTGAAGTTACTCTTGAGAGTGGTGGTGAGGCTGTCAAGGTCAGGGTTTTTTGGAACAGATGACAGCATCATCAGCACAGAGGAGTATGCTGGCTGTCTGACAGGCAATGGGCAGTTGATTTATGGAAAGGCCAAATAGGAGTGGGCCCAAGATGAAACAACAGGGAACACCAATAGATACTCTTATAGTGTCACACAAGGACCTGTCTTCACACGCTGAGAGCAATTAGTCAGATTGCTGTGAAACCAGTCAACTGTGTTCTGTGACAAACCCAGGCCAAGAAGTTTGTTAATTAGGAGCTTATGATTGACCAGATCGGAGGCCTTAGCAAGGTTGATATATATATATCTCTTTAATGAAGTCACCATTGTCTCTGCCCCTGGGGCCTATGATTTGCCAGGAGATTCTCTTCGACCGCAAAACATAATTTTGACCCCTGCAGAGTGCCTTTATGTGTCTCTTGTGATGTGAGTATTTATTTATTTTTATTTATTTGTTAATTGGGTGAGTACACTGATCACAGAGACAGTTTTCAAGCATGACCCAAGCCATAAGGACGGCACAAGCAGGATACAAAACAAATACATAAGATACAAAGTACAGTAAGTTGTTACAATACACTGAGTGATGTAAAACAAAAGGTATAGAAATGAATGACTGGTTAAAAAAGTGACTTTAGTACAAGCAGCAATATATACCATACATTCTAAAGCCTTTGCACTCCTGAGCTGTTTGGCTAGCTTGACTCTGAAGTCCTCCTATCCATGGAAATGTGGGAAGAGCCTCTCATCACTATAAGAGACAGAGTAACCCTAAATTGAAACAGAAGCACCACAGAATATCAGCAGACATTCCACCGACATCCCTCACAGCGATGGCACAATGCTGACACTCGGCATGGGGCCGTCAAATGTTTCAAGTATTTTTTGCAGGGGGGAGTGCCCCCCACACACCTCATATTTAAATATAACAACTCCAGGTCGGAGTTGTTTCAGGGAGAGGGCAGAATACTGGGAGAAACTGCATTAGTGAAACACGGACCATTACAGCAACTGTCGCTGTAATGGTCGTTTTGGGGGTTTTGTTGTCAGGGTGTCAATCTACTGTGGGTCGCCACACTGAAACATAAAGCAAATCCCTACCTCATTCAGGCCTTCAGTTTTACCCCTGCAACAAAACTATCCATTAACTAGAGCTGCATGTTCCGTTCTTCATGAGAATCAAACACCTCCAACTGCCAGTGTCCTGTTCTCATGGGCTCTGGCAAACCTTTGGCCAAAATGGCAAACTTTTGTTTCCGTCAGCTCCAACTGGTGCAGATTGGTCAGATTAGTCATACCACACCAGTCAGACCAGGTGAACAGAAAAGTTTACCTTTTTGACCAAAAAACAAAGTAAATGCAGAAACAAAGGTAGAAATCCCACCCCCATCTATGTAACACTATCCCAGTCCCACCCATGTAACACTATGAAGGGGCTGATAGAGTTATGTGGGTGGGGGAGTGGGGTTTTTATGAACTATTTGGGGGTGCTGATGTGGGGGAGGCTGACCATGTGAAAGATGAAAAAGGCAAACTCAATTGGACTTTGTCTGGCTCGATAGTTGAAGTTCATACGGACAAAGTTCAAGAGATTTGTAGAGCCCTACTGTTAACATTTATATGAAATATGAACAGATATATCCTGGCATATGTATGAAATATGAACATGTATATCCAGGCATAATCAACTCACCTTGGTCAAAAATGCTTTACTGTACCTTGGGGTAACATAAAAAAATTATTGTTGAAACACTAGAAATGAGGAAATGCTAAACTCAGTAAAAAAAAAGAAGCCTATTACTTTTCACAAGCTTCAATGTACAGTAATGAATGGAATTATTATCACTTTATGTTATGGCTTTTTTTTTTGCTCTCTGACATTGTCCCTAATTTTGCCAAGAAAATGAGATTACATGTTGAGGAAAGACCTATTACAAAACTACTTTTTACCATACTTCGCATATATGTTACAATGCAAAATAATAACAGAATATTTGCTGATTAGTTATTTGAGATGTCAAAAATTAAAATCTTTGTGACTGATAAGGAATTTACCAGTGTGCTATGGAAGGCTGAGTTTTTCATTAAGATACATTTTTAATTAACCGATTCAGCACATTCCCAAGTGGTTTCATACGATTAAAATTAGGCTTTAGTTTTAAATGCTTTTACAATAAAATAATTTATATGGAAATGGAAAACTTTACGGGACAAGCACATTTGCTGTTAATTACGTTGGGTGACACAGATTTCAGCTCTAAAAGTATTAAAGTTAATAGAAATTGGAATACATAATTTGAAAACTAATGCACAGAGGCACAACATGGTGTGACCTTTTTCATTAGAAAGGATGATTGAAAACTGATGCTTCTTGGAGGTGTAATAGGTATTTGTACAGTTGGTTAAACAATATTCAAATTGCGGAGAATCTGCATTAGTACATCGAGGTGATGCCTGACAATGTGTTAGAGCTGGAGCAGATCTTTAAGGCTTTGTAATGATGAGATACTGAGGATGAGCAGAAGTGAAGGGTGAGATTATTCCTGGAACACTGTTGGTCAGAGCTTCTGTTATCTCCAATGCAAAACAGACAGATGGGAGAAATGTAAAAACTTGCATAAATGTCCAAATTCCAATATTGTACAGGTAAGTCATCCCACTCTGCCCAAAGTTTTGCAGGTGTCTGCTTTTTGTGTGGGCTCACAGTATACCTAGTATAGCAGCAGATGCCAATTATATACACACATAGATACATACTGGGCATAGATATAGTACCAACTGTACACAGATTCTGATGGCAGTCCAGTCAATCCATTTCCACCTTACTCTATGTCTGACTTATCACAGAGCCAGCATTACTAAGTATGTTGCCCAGTTAATACCCCAGTGTCCCCTTGCATGGATGTCTGTCCTCTCCCCATGCCTAGTAGTTAAACTGGAAATGTTTAGATGGGGAAACTCCACATCTAGATGTTTTAGGAGAAGGAACTGTCATTTCTAGGTGGTGGAACTCTCCAGAGAAAGATAACAGAGGTGCAGGAACTCTCATACAATTTTGTAAGAGGTGGGGGACCTAAGTTTCTGTGAGTTCCTATCCAACTTAACCCCTGCCCCTTCTTTGGTCCTACTTTCCCTAAATGCCTATCCCATCCATGTCTGAAACTGAAAAATAGGACTATACTCTGGGAAGTCCAAAAGTTCTTCAGTACCCTTCTAGTTCGACATGTATTTTCAGCTTGCGACAGGAGAACACACACCACCAGACAGTGTTAAAGGAAAACACTCTTTAATGAAATAACCCCAGCATCCACTCAAACTCCTAGTTAGGGGTTTCACTTGCACGAATAATTTTGTAATTATCTGTCAGCAGCTTCATTTGATCTTGTACACTTTAAGTGTCAATTAACTATATTGCAGTTACAATGTAACTAAACTGTGCCAGCACCACAGTTGCATTTAACTAATGTGTAATTACTCTGCTGCATGTAATTAATGATTAGTTACATTGGAAAAGAAACTGAAAATAAAGTGTGAGCATAAAATCCTCACAGTATGCAAACAAGGGCCGCGCTGCACCATTTCCAGTATGAGTGCAGCTTAGCGTGACTCACTTGTACTGAATAGATACAAGTGAGCCACATAAATGCAAATACATTTTGTTTCTTTATTTAGTTTTTGTTGACCGAGTAAGTGCACTAGACAAATCCTGCCTATTTTCAGGCACGACCTGGGGAAGGGGGATACAGATGAATGCCAACTGACCTTGAACCAGATTAAGCTGTTTGTGTATTTTTTAGTGAGTACAAAGTGCAAACGTGTCACAAAAGGTGATAAATAACATTGCACATGTTTTTTCACTAGCAGAACACAACAAACTGAAAGGAGAACCCACTCTACTGGTTTCCCCAATAACTTCCTCAGGAGTCCTGGATGTAAGAGATTGGGCCACATTCACAAAAGTCCTGAGAATTCCGTAAGCCCTGGTGCACCAAACCTATGGTATACAGGGTTTATGGCATTCCCCAGCCAGTGTTTGGGATTCTCAATCCCGTGCACCTATTACCATAAGATAGACAAGCTGTTCCCTGGTCTGCCGTGCAGCAATCTCAGGCACCCTTTTTTATGGGGCTTGCACTAAATATTGGGTGCAAGTTGTTGTAAATCGGTGAACTGTTGTCAATGTGCCTGATCTGCTTGGATCAGGTGCACTCTGTGTTAAAGTGGTTAGAGCAGCTCAGGCCCCCTCCCCCCCATGGGTTTCAGGCAGGGCTTGATGCAAGTCCTGCTCCACCCTTTGTGAACCCAGCCCTTTGTACTTTTGTTACAGTGCAGTTCTTAAAGTGACAGTTAATCATAAAGTGCTGAATAGTGCAAACAGAGTCCGTAGTGCTCTAACTTTAAAAAATCCCTCAATTACAGCTATAAAATAGCAAAAATACAACCACATTTGGAGGCATCTTTTAAATACCATGTTAAATTTAGCATGTGCAAACTCATAGTTCATTTATATCTAATTATCCAGCATAGACACATATCCAGTAGCCCCTGCTCAGGGATGCAATAGTAAAGTCAGCTCAAATTATTCTCTCTGACCGGCTACTTCCACATGTCTATGCAGGTTTGCCATTTCAGTCTGAAATATAAAAGACAAAGGTTGTTACCATGCTATAAATAGTTTACAACATTACAAAAATCTCAGCATGATACAACAAACATCTACACATTCTAGATACGTTATTTTCTTATTAGAGGCATGAGGTCAGACTTGTCATTTAGACCTGGGCATACTGCCCCCCAGTTGACCCCCACCTATCTTCTCATTTTAAGAAAAGTACATCCAGGTTGCCTCCTCTTCTCCCCAGGTTAACCTTTTGCACTCCACAAAACCTAAGAGTGTGCTCATCTTGTGCTGACTTTGAGTATACGGGTAGTGATAAGGCAGTGTTACAGTCTGTGTTCTGGATCGCCTGTATATGTTTTCTAATGTGGACCTTAAACTGGCACCAATTTTTTCCTATGTAGAAGAAACCAGATCTGCATATAGCCGGGTACACCAGAGCAGAGGCACAACAGTTGATGTGTCTTATGTCAAATTATTTTTGGAACTGACAGAGGTGAAATGGAAATAGATCGGGCCACACAGAGAAACAGGGTGATCTGTGACTAAAGAACTGAAATAAAGACAAAAGTCACAGCACACCACTCACCCCAGTAAGAGTCCACACAATAACTGCTGGTCCCAAATGATTTACTAAAGGTGCAGGCAGAAGTAAAAACTTCAAAGCAGGGCATAGAAAAACTCCTCACGCACGTTTCACCCAAACATGGGCTTTATCAAAGCCTCTATCTATAAGCCTTTGTCTTATAGAGGTGAAATGGGTTGTCCTCTCCACATACTCATAATATTTACAGCTCCGAGTCCTGCATTTAAGAGTCAGTGGGGCAGTGTTGGGAGTTAACTTTGGTGTGGCTTGCTAGTAAGTGGCTAAAGGCTGTGGACAGGTCTATTCCTCAGATTCAGATCCCTCTTATAAACCATACATGGTGGAATTTGGCAATGGTTCCATAATGTAGGGTCCAACTCATTATACCCAGTGCTTCATCACAACATCTTTTATTGCCCTTGATTGGTATCTATAAGGCATGACCAAATTTAGCGGTTGCTCTTGGAGAGTGATTTTCCCCTTAGCTGTAAGGACAGGGAGCTCAGTGCTTGGGGTGGTCAGTGCAGCGTGCTGGGATTCCTCCAGTGCACATGTGCCATAACCCTCTCTATTGAAAGCTATTTACCATCTCAGTACTTTGGGTTTCAAAGTCCCCAACCTCATTACAGTTCCTTCTGGCTTTCAGGAACTGGAACTTAGGAATAATCTGAACCACATGCCTAAGGTGGCAGCTAGAAGCCAGTAGGACTTCAGTGGATTTGTGGTACAGTGTGGTTCTCATGGTATCGTCTGTATTTTTAATGAGCCTAACATCCTGGATGTTTACTTCCCTATACTGGCTTACATACCTTGGTTGGGGGGGGAGGTGTTATGAGGTCAAATAAAGCCGCTGAAAGGCACAGCGATTATTTTTTCACAGACTCGGGAGTCGGAGAACCGGCTGGAGGGAGAAGGCTTGATCATGCCCCAGGAGGTGCTCTCCTACTCTGGGGGGAGGGGTGGTTTATGGGTCCGGTGCCTGTGGGACCCCTGACAGAGGCTGGGGGGGCCAGCCATGTTCGGCACCTGCACTGGGGGAGACAGGACAGACATAGTCATATGTGCCACTGATGTCATTGCATGTCCCGCCTCTTGGGGAGCATATCCAGCAAAAATCCACTGGTCATGCACAATGACACACCTGTCATGCCACCACTCCACAAAGCTGACCCATGGAGGCTCCTGCCCAGACACCACACGTGGCATACAAAGGGTCAAGGGCCATTCCCTGGAGGCCCAACCCTGAGGGTTAAACTAGAGAGTACACCATGAGGTGGCTGCCCCTAGTGCAGTGGCAGCGGTGATCATGGATGATGTGTGGGCTGATAAGGAGCCATCCCCCCCAAAAAAAAAATATAATAAGGAATGTATCTGTCAGTGGGGTTATTTCATGAACAAGTGTTTTCTTCTAAATCTGCTAGCAAAATTAAACATTTTTTTCAGAGACACCAACGTAGCTTAAAAATGACCAGACTGTTTGACACAATATCACCCCCCCCCCCAGTTGCATCATCAACGGCCTTCTGCAAGGGTGTTTCTGAAAATAAATATTTTAATTTTGCAAACCTAGTAAGATTGTTCAGTGGTGAGTGAGTTTAAGTTCACTCAATGTTGTAAGGATTCAACTTTCAAAAATGAGATATCAAGGGGGAAGGAAGTATTTGACTCCCAACAGGGAAAAAAGACAAGTAACTGACATCAAATGTTTGACATCAAATGTCTGAGAGCAAAGAAGTCACACATGGTTAATTTTGTTGAAGGAAAAAGCAATTTACCAGTAATATTTTACATATTAACTTCTAAAGCATTAGTTTCTCTTAGAATACTGACTTACATAACTATTGACCATGGAAGTATTGTAAAGTCCATTAAAAACTGAAAAACCTGCCAAGAATTCATGGAATTGTCTGACACCACCTCACCAAAAAATAAACAAAAAAATTAAATACAAACCTAGGAATTAGCTAGCAGAAGGCAAATGTTTGTCTGTCGAGTCTGCTGTATTATGGAGCCCCTGCTCTAGCAATTACAGTGGTCCAGCCCACTTCCCTTCCATTACTGCTCCTCCTTCTTTTTACCCTGTCCCATCCTCTCCTGAACCCCCTCCCCATATTCTGATTGACTACCTCAGATGGGAGCACATTCTACCCTGCCACCACCCATCCTGTAAAGAAGTGTCTCCAGACCTCCTTCATGAACCTTCCTCCTGCCAATTTGTAACAGTGCCCCCTTGTGGTCTTGTTTTTGCTAAGATGGAAAAGGTCCCTGATACCCACCTTGTTATACCTTTCAGGTACCTGAAGGTTTCAATCATGTCCCTTGTCTGCCTCCTTTCCTCTAGTGAGTCACCTTTGAGTTCTCTCAGTATGTCCTCATAGTCCCTGTCATACTTTCCCTGAACCCTCTTTGTTGCCTTCTCTGCACTGCCTCAGTCTGGTTGATATCCTTCCTCAGGTAGGGGCTCCAGTATTGCACGCTGTGCTTCAGCTGCAGTCACACAAATGATCTATTAAACGGCAGGATAACCTCTTCCCTTCTGCTTGTGAACCCTCCAGCAGTGCAGCCCATCATTCTTTTGGCCTTGGTCACTGCCTTTCTACACTGTTCAGCCTGTTTTAGGTCACTGATAATGGCTATCCCCAAGCCTTTTACCACTCCAATATAGTGACCTTGACCCCGCAGACTGTGCTCTGCCCTTGAGCTCTTTCTTCCTACGTGCATGACCTCGCCTTTTTTAGCATTGAATCCCAGCTGCCATATACAAAACTATCTATTCAGCTTCATTAGGTCCTCCCTTAGGTCTTGTACCCCTTCATGTCCACCCTCCCACAGAGCTTGGTGTCATCTGTAAAGTGTTAGATTGCCTCTTTAATGCCGTCATCCAACTCATCCAATGCCATGCGATTTCTGACATCATGCCTGTAACCTTGCCGGGTCATGTCTGAAAATAGGCAAATCTATTGTCTATCGCACCCACCTGGCAAACAAAAACTAAATAAATGAATAAATCTCCAGTGTCAGTAGTGAACACATTGAATAACACTGGGCTGAGTAATGACACCTGTGAGACCCCATTGGTTACATACTTCATCCCTCACAGCTCCTCCCATCACCCTTTGTGTCCTATCACTGAGCCAATTCACCACTCAAATTGTTAGTTTCCTGCTCCTAGGTTCTCTAACATCTTACTTTGAGGATATCTCTTGCAGCAGGCCACACCTATGGAACTGTAGCTGCCATGCACTAGGACGACATGGAAACTTTTCTAGCTAGCAGTCTACCAGGGGTCTGCCCACTCTGATGTCATACACCGACATCACCCAATCCTTTAAAAGTGGGTGGCCCTCATGCCCCTCTCAGTTCTTTTCCCATCGACCATCACATGTCAGACTTCACAGAGATCCGCCAGTTTCAGTAGACTGCAATTTCATGTTTTTTCATTGAAAATTTTTCATTTTATTTCTCTCCCTAGTAAGTAAATCATTTTAGTGATAAAGTGATTTTTCCTCTCTGTTTATGCCATGCTCCTCTTCAGGGAATCTGTTCAAGAAGTGAGCCTGCGGGCAGAAGATCTCAGAGAAGGATGAACACAAGGCTTCTATCTGCTGCCTAGGCCCGGAACACCCAGTCTTGCATGATCTACTGCGGCTTCAACCAGGCTGCCAGGTGGCATGATGTGCAGACCCTGGAAACTTTCCTGCTAAAGCAGAGGGTCACCCAGATGGAGAAGAAGCTTCAGGTCAGAAGTTCCTCTACTTCCCCCATGATGTCCTCAAGCTCACAGCCCTACAAGGCCCAGGATAAGTTGGCAGGGAAGTACAAGCACTGAGACAATGACAGTTCCAAGGAAAAAAAACAATCCTCCTCCTCTTGTTCCCAATCACCGCTATGAGTGTCGACCGTGGCAGGGCCATCCTCATCATTAGGGGTGACATCCTCTGCCTTGCACACCCTTTCCCCTGAAGGGCTACTGTTGGCAGCTCCCCCCACCAATATTTTGGTGGCAGGTATTGGTTCCAGGGGCTCTGGTGCCCCACCGACCTCTCAGCCGCTGCTGTTCAGGCCCTTGTTTTCAGCGGCAACTCAGTCAGGTGGCTCGGCTGGCTCATCTTCGATGGGCTTAGCATCGGTGGTCACCAGCATGCAACCTATTTCCCCACCACAAGCCTTGGCTGTTTCTTTGGCCACTGCCTTGGGCCTGGGGCCTGGGACCTTTAACCTCTCCAGAGTCACCCCGGACCCTACCTCAGTTGCTGTTGCCCTCTGCGATGTCGACCCATGCTGGGAAGAATTCTCACAGGCCTCCACCTGTTCTGCCGCCCTCTCTGGTGCTGCCCGCAGTACCAGCTCCAGTCTTCCCTCAGCCATCACTGGTACGCCCAATGCCAATAGTGGTGGACTTCCGCTTTATGCTTACCACCTTGTTGAACTTTATGCAAGTGGATCTTGCCCTTCCCCAAGGCCCATCCCCACAGCAGCCTCCAGTGGGGCTGTGGCCCATGCCTCAGGGCTCAGGGCCCTCGCTTCTCCTTCAGGACTTGAGGGACAAGGAGGGATACCACCCTGACCTCATCTCTCCAGATTACCAGAAAGATGGAAGTGGTGATAGAGAAGCCAATCCCTCTCACTCCTCCTTCATGGTCTCATCTGATGGCAAGGAGCCCCCAAGGTACATCACGCAGTCTCTCCCGGAGGATCTCTCTTTTGTCTTGGTTATGAGGCAGTTACAGTCCGCTATGGTCTTTGAAATCGAGGTGCAAGATCCTGCTCAACATCGACTGGCCACTTATTTTTGACTGCCAGATGCCCCTCCTTCGGTCATCCCTCCCTTACCTGGGCCATTTGAGGATGCCACCATGGCTGCCTGGCACCAGCCCAGTCTGATCCCTGCCATGCCCAAGAAGGTGGATAAATTGTACCAGGCTCCAGAAGAAAGGCCTATCTTTACCAATCAGCCTCAAGCAGATTTGGTGGTCATCAACATCACACATGATGGTATTTATATTAGTTGAAACTGTATTGTATTTTTTTTTTTTAGTTGTTTAACCAGGAGTAGCACACTAAGCTGAAAGCTTTTTTACAGGAGCGACCTGGGAGCACAGGGAAGTTAAGTGATTTGCTCAGGGTCACACACTATGCAAGTGAAAGCTGTGGGATTCAAACCCAGGTCTGGACTGCTGGATGTCACCAAATTTGCAGCTCAGAGCCTTAAACCACTGCGCTATACTGCTTCCCTGGCATATTTTGCATTATGTGAACGTGGGACCCCACTGTAAATGAATATTTTTGCTCAACTGGGTAATCCTAATCCTATTCCTTTGGAAGCTATTTTTTATTAGGAATAAACTTTTACAAACAAACAAAAGAGGCCTAAGCATCTCAGTTCCTTGCCCCAGGATAAGGAGTCCCAGAGGCTGGATCACATTGGCAAGAGAACTTTTGCCTCTGCCACACTGACCATCAAGGTGCTGAACTACATTGCCCATATGGTCCAATACCAAACCCAGCTCTGGGACTAGGTCCTTGAAACTTCCCAGGTCCTCCCGGAGGATCGTGAATCATAGCAGATGCTGCAGTCCCTCAAAGCAGGATCCAACATCGGCACCCACCTCCTTAGGGCTGCCTACGACACCTTGGATGCCTCAGGCAGGGCTGCTGCAGAGGGCATTTGCCTGTGAAGACAGTCTTGGCTGTAGGTGTCAGACTTTGCCCAGGATGTTCAATTGTCCACATGAATGTCCCTTTTAGAGGCTAGAAATGTTTTGGTGCAGATGTGCAGGATATACTGTCTCAACTGCAAGCCTCTGGTCTCACCTGTGGTCAGTCCAACTCCACATACCACACAAATCAGCCCAAAAGTGGTCAACAAGTGCCCTTTCATCAGTCTATCCATTGACCTCAGCCTTAAGGTAAGCACTGGGCTGCCTCTGCCATGCCAACCCCCTCCTCCACCATGGGCAAACCCCCGAGGAGGCGGTGAGGTTCTGGCTACCTCTGCCAGTTCAGCCTGACTCCTTGCCTGAACCCCCGCAAGGCAGGAGGTGATTGTAGGGGGTCGCTTCTCCCTGCAATTGGACAAGTGGAGAGAAATCACTGGAGATGCCTGTGTACTACAGCTCATTACAAGCTCCGGAACTTCTAGAGTGGTTTCCAGAAAAGCCTCCAATTCTGTTTTTTTACCATCCAAACCACATTCCAGTGCTCTGGGGAATGCACTCTTTGATACTCAAAAGAACCATAGAACCCATCCCAAAGTCCCAACAGTGCAGAGGGTTCTACTCCCATTTCTTCCTGGTCCCCAGATGCACAGTGGATCTCAGGCCCATTCTAGACCTCCAGGAATGAAATCTGTTCATTCAGTTCAAAAAGTTCTGGATGTTAACACTTCAGGGACTGCGGCTCCTTCTGCACCTGGGAGATTGGATTTTCTCCCTTGCCATGAAAGCTGCCTACCTGCATATCCAGGTACATGCCTCCCATAGACAGAACCTAAGGTTTATTTTCCAAGGGGCATACTTTCAATTCAAGGCTCTGTTCTTTGGCTTGTCCTCAGCCCCGTGGGTATTTACCAAATGTTTGGCAGTGGTGACAGCAGCCCTCAGGTGGAAGGGACTTTATGTCTTTCCCTAGCTGGACGACTGGCTTCTCAATGCCCCATCCAAGGAAGGCCTGTTACAGAATCTGGAACACACCACTGGCCTGTTCCAAGACCTGGGAATCAGAGTCAACCTCCCAAAGTCAGTTTTGACCCCCTGTCAGCACCTTCAGTATATAGCAGCAGTCCTGGATACAGCTCAGTGTATGGTCTTCCTGCCTCAGGACAGGGAAGATCACCTTGCAGCTCAAGCCTGTTGTCTGTTTTAGCCAGAACCTTCCTACAGGTCTTGAGCCTGATGCCAGTGGCTATAGCCACAGTCTCTTTAGCCAGATTGCACATGAGAGCCATGAACACTGAGGGTCCAGTGGGATCAACGTTTCGATGACCTGGAACAGAAACATAGAAGCATAGAATTTGACGGCAGATAAGGACCGCTTGGCCCACCCAGTCTGCCCATTTCCCTACCTAATGGATAAGCTGCAGATCCTAGTTAACCAGCAGCCTACTTCTTCCTACCCCCACCCCTTAGAATTGCCTTATGACTGTCCCATGCATGCTTGAATTCCACCACTGTTTTTGACTCCACAACCTCCTGGAAGGCCGCTCCATGCATCCACAACCTGTCTGTGAAAAATATTCCTTAAATTACCTCTGAGCTGCCCCCCATCTTCAAATTGTGCCCCTTTGTTCTTGCACACCTCTTTTTGAAAGATGCTACCCTCTTGGACTTTGTTGGTTCCTGAGGTACTTGAAAGTTTCTATCATGTCCCCCCCTCCCTCCTTTTCTAGAGGCTATACATATTAAGCTCCTTAAGTCTCTCTTCATATGTCTTCTGGTGCAGACCCTGCACCATTTTAGTTGCCCTCCTCTGGACAGCTTCCATCCTGTCTATGTCTTTGCGGATATTGGGTCTCCAGAACTGCACGCAGTCCCAGATGGGGTCTCACCAGCTGTCTGCACAGAGGGATAATAACTTCCTGTTTTCTACTGGTGATGCTCTCCTATGCATCCAGTATCCCCCAACCCTCCTTGCTGCCCTCTCACATTGCTTGCCCACCTTTAGGTCATCTGATATGACTACCCCCAGGTCACTTTCCATTTTGTTGTTGTTAGTATCTCACCCCATTGTGTACTCTTCCCTGGGTTTTGTTTCCAGGTGCATTACCTTGCCCTTCTTAGCATTGAATCTAGCTGCCATACATTTAACCATTCCTCTAACTTGCCAAGTCCCTTCTCATCCTTTCCACCCCACCTTGTGCATCAACTCTGTTGCAGATCTTTGTGTCATCTGCAAAGAGACATACTTTTCCTTCCAGTCCCTCTGCAATGTCGCTTATAAAGACATTGAAGAGGACCGGTCCTAATACTGAACCCTGCGGTACCCCACTAGTAACCCCCCTTTCTTCAGAGTGGACTCCATTTACTATTACTCTCTGTGTCGTATTCTCCAGCCAATTCTTTACCCAGGCTGTCATCTTGGGACCCACTCCCAGGCTGGCTAACTTGTATATTAATCTTTTGTGGGACTGTGTCAAATGCCTTGCTAAAGTATAGGTAGGCCATGTCCACAGCCCCTCCCTGATCTACTACTTTGGTCACCCAGTCAAAGAAATCTATCAGATTTGTCTGGCATGACCTTCCCGCTGTGAATCCATGCTGCCTTGGGTCCTGTGCCCTCTGGCCTCTAGATACTCGACTATCCTCTTTTCCTTCAGAAGTGATTCCATCATGTTCCCTGCCACTGAGGTTAAACTAACAGGTCTGTAGTTTCCTGCTTCTGCCTTGCTCCCACTTTTGTGAAGGGGAATCACATCTGCCCTCCTCCAGTCCTCGGTACCACCCCATCCTCCCATGATTTGTTAAAGAGGGTAGTCAGTGGTGTCACTAGTTCTACCCTTAGTTCTTTAGAATTCTGGGATGAATCCCATCAGGCTCCATTGCTTTGTCCACCTTCAGTTTTAAGAGTTCTTTCAGAACCCTTTCTTCTGTAAATGGGCTGGTATCAACTTCTGCATCCAGAGTGTTTCTACTGTTTGTTTTAGGTACCTCCCTCTTCCTTTGTAAATACTGAGCAAAAATATTTGTTTAGTATCTCTACCTTTCACAGTCACCCTCTGCCACCCTCCTCCCTCCCTTTATTAAGCCTCACTATGCCTCCTTGGTCTTCCTTGCTCCCTGATGTACCTATAAAAGGTTTTATCCCCTTCTTAACTGAGTTGGCTATCTTTTCCTCAGTTTGGGCCTTTGCTGTTCTGACTGCCTTCCCAGCTTCCTTTGCTTTAACTGACAGTTCTCTGTCCTCCTCCTTCTGTGATTCCTTGTACTTCCTGAATGCTTTCTTTTCTCTTGAACCTTCACTGCCACTTCCTTTGAGAATCATAGTGGTTTCTTACATCATTTCGTTTTGTTTATTTGCTTCACACAAAGGCTTGTTACCTCTGTGATGGCAGTTTTTATTATTCCCCATTGTTCTTCCACCCCTCCTTCCTGCCCATTTGCTAGTGCATTCCGTAATCACTCACCCATTTTGGCAAAGTCAGCCCTCCTAAAGTCCAGTACTTTTGCCTTTGTATGGCTTGACTCTATTGCTGTGTTTATTGTGAACCATACTGTTCGATGGTCGCGAGTTCCCAGATGGCTACCCACTTCTACATCTGTGAGCCTCTCTTTTTCTCCATTTGAGAGAACCAGGTCTAAGATTGCTCCCTCTCGAGTGGGCTCCAATACTAGTTGTCTAAGGCATGCCCCCTGTAAGGCATCTAGAATAATCCCACTCTTCGAAGTGGCTGCTGCAACTTTACTCCAGTTAACATCTGGCATATTCAGATCACCCATCAGCAATATCTCCCCTTTTTCTACCATTCTAAGTATACTTTCTATCATTTCCTTGTCCATTTCCTCCCCCTGAGAAGGGTGTCTGTATTCAACCCCTGTGCGGATTGTGGTGCCATTGCCGGTCTCCAAATTTACCCACAGTGCTTCTTCTCCTCCCTGTTTTCCATTTTGTTCTGTTGCTTTGATTCCTTCCCTATGTAAAGAGCTACTCCTCCTCCTCTTACCCTCCTGTCCCTCCTGTAGATAGTGTATCCTGGTATGTTTACGTCCCAGTCATGGTTTTGTGTACCATGTTTCTGTGACTGCCACGATATCCAGATGTTCCTCCTCCATCAAGGCCACTTATTCAGGAAGCTTGTTACTCAGACTATGGGCATTGGTACTCATTGCTCTCCATTTTTTGATGGCTTTACCTTCTGTTGCAGCATCCCCCACTGACCTTTCTACCTTGGTCTTTTTCTCATTTAGTACCCTGTTTTGTAGGGAGAGGCTGGGAGTTTCCTGGATGCTTATGATTGCCTCCCTTGACTAGTTTAAAAGCTTGCCAATGAAGCATTTAAACCGATTGCCCAAAAGACTTTGTTCCCTTCCTGGACAGATGCAGACCATCCTGCCAGTATAGGCTGGTGTCCCTCCAGGTGGAACCCCAGTCCCCAGTGAAGCCAAACCCCTGTGCTCCATACCATTTTTTCAACCATTCATTAAACTGCATGGTGCAAAGTACCCTCGCCTCACTCATGCCATTGACAGGCAGCACCTCTGAGAAGGATACTGTGTGTGCTACTTGTCTTAGGCCACTCTCCAATTCTACAAAGTCCTTCTGCACTGCTCTATTCTCATGTTGAGCCAAGTCATTTGTCCCTAGGTGGACAATGACATCCAGCTCAGACTCCCATGCAGCTGTTCTCGTGATCCTGAGGATGCACTTCCTGTTCCTCCAAGCCATGGCACCAGGCAGGCACCTTACTTCAGTTTTCCCTGCTCCCCCCAGTTCAATCCCCCTAATAATTGAGTCCCCCACCAGGAGCTGCTTTCTTTCCTTGTGGTGTCCTCTGTCTCCTTCCTGTGGGCTCCCTTGTGACAGTTGTCCTCAGCCTCCTTAGTCTCCTCTGCAGGTGCATCCATAGGGGAGCTATGCTCCCCAGAATGGTGTAGTGGATTGTGGAGGAACAACTGACTGGGTGGCCTCTGTTCCACCATCCTCACCCTCCCTGAGCCCACTGTGGTCCAACTGCTGTGCTTTCTTTGCAACCTCTGAGGTAGTGGTGGTGGCTCTGGTGCTCACTGGATGGGGGAGGTTCCCTTTGTACCATCCAGTGTGGCCCGGGGGAAGGTTTTCTTACTACTGTCCTGTGTGGCCTGAAGACAGGCAACTTCCTTCCTCAGGGCAGAGAGTTGTATGCAAATAGGGCAGCATCTCAGCCACCAGAAGGACTACCGGAAGACTGCTGCCCCACAGCCATTACATTGCACTACTCCCCACATGTTTATCTTTTTTTTTGTGTGTGTGTTTGTGTGTTTGTGTGTGTGATTGGTTTGTTATATAGAAATGTTATATTATACAATGTGTATGGTTATATTGTCAGTGCAGTGTGCTAGAGAGGATATGACAGTGATATGCACCTTGCACTCTTGAGGAAATGATGTCAGAACCCCAGGTATAAAGGAACTATTCCCAGGGGTGGGTGGGGTGAGGGTGGGAAGGGGTTGGGCCTAAACTGTGCCCTCACAAAACAATCAGCTAAGAGCTCTGACCCACCACTGCAATGAGTGCCTTCCTGTCAGCAAGATACCCTACACAACAATTTGACAGAGAAAATACCCTGCTAATCAAACAGAGAACAATCCAGACATCCAAGTCAGACACAGGTAAACCTCCCCAGCCCCAAAACAGCCTGGTGGTTTGTGCTCTGAAAGCAGTCAGCCCCAAAATAAGTCAGCTGTGCTTTAAACTCTTCCTGCACTGAAAATCTTAAGAATTGTAACAAACGTAAAGCTAGATCCACCTTCCTCTGTTGCTTGAAAGATTGTCTTTTCCTGATAATTCTAAGTTCCTTATTTCACCTTTCAGTTAGAAGTAGCCTCCACCTGCAGAATATCCACTACAAACTAAAGACAATTGTAAGGTTCACCTCCCTCTGTTGTGAGCACAACTCACTTTCTTGCAAATCCTATGTTCAGTATTGCAGCTTCCAGCCAGAGGTAGTTTGATTTGAAAAATATTAGCTGTTCTGATGAGTTTGCTATAAAACACTTGCTTATAATCATAAAACACTTGCAGGTCCTGGTCTCCTTTTGGGTGGAAAAGGTTCTACTTTGGAGTATGAAACCCAGCAACCTGCAAAGAGGGATTCCAGTCCTCATTCATACCTCTCAGCAAATTCTCATAACAGATGCTTTTGGGTTGGAGTGGGGGGCTCATCTAAGACCCCACCAAACACAAGGGACGTGGTCCTCGCTGGAGTCCTTTCTCCATATTAATGTCCTGAAGATGCATGCCATCCTTCATGCCTTGCAGGCCTTCCAGAGTCACCTAGCCCCTGATCTTCTGCTACTGCAGACAGACAACATCAGTGTAGTTCAGTACTTCTACAAGCAGGGGGGCACTTACTCATACCCTCTTTGCCAGGAAGCGATGATAGTCTGGTATTGGGCTCTGGAACATGGTCTATTGTCAGCTGTCCATGCTCCAGGCACCCAAAACATCCTGGCAGACAGCCTATGCCAGTCACAGTCAAAAATGCAGGAGTGGGAGCTACTAACCTCAGCAGTAGAAGACCTGTTCAACAGGTGGGGTTATCCAGAGTTATACCTTTTTGCATTCCCACTCTGTACAAAACCGCTATTTTTTTGCTTGCTCAATCCAGGGCCTGGAATTTTCTGGCATGACACATTGTCCCTCACCTGGAAAGGGAGGTTTCTGTATGCTTTTCCTCCCTTCGCCCTGTTTCAGAGTGTTCTGGTCAATCTCCAGATGGGATGGGCCACACTGTTCCTCATAGCCCCCTTCTGGCTTCATCAGATCTGGTTCCCTTTACTGCAACAGCTGACAGTGGACCCCCCAGCTCCTCCACCTCTGTGCACCAGCTTGCTCTCCCAGAATGGGGGAGCCCTAGTCCATCCAGACCT
This sequence comes from Neoceratodus forsteri, assembly GCA_016271365.2. Taxonomy (NCBI): domain Eukaryota; kingdom Metazoa; phylum Chordata; order Ceratodontiformes; family Ceratodontidae; genus Neoceratodus; species Neoceratodus forsteri. Next base: position 20,589,549 of record CM057458.1, on the reverse strand, counting down.
CAAAATCCCTGCATCTTCATACCTTGCTCCTGAGCACATAGAGATGGCTCGGTTCGGAGTGTCACCCAAAGTGGCTGATGCTCTGGTGGTGGCTAGGAAGCCTTCCACTACAGCCGCGTATTCTATGAAGTGGAAATGTTTTGCGCTGTGGGCTTCTTCACATCAGCTGGACTCCTTCACTTGTCCAGTGAATCAGATCCTGGAGTACTTGCTGTCCCTTTCAGACTCCAGTCTGAAGTACTCATATCTTAAGGTGCATGTCTGCCATCTCTGCCTTCCATGCACCTATTGATGGTTGTACGGTGGCACAGCTGGAGGTGTCCCATATATTTCTGAGAGGCATTCTTCACCTGAAGCCTCCTATCTGCAATCCAGTCGTGCCTTGGGACTTGAACTTTGTGTTAGAAAAACTTACTTTGGCTCCATTTGAGCTGGTCATGACATGGGAGCTACACTTTCTGTTGTGGAAAGCTTTAGGGCTGTGGGCAGAGCCTACAACCTTATTGGGATTAGATCATAGTTCTAAAAAATGGCCAATCGTGGAACCTTCCATTGGACATTTGGAAGTATCCTTCCGAATGAGCTTAAAACCCTCCACCACAATCGGCCACTATGGAATAACAGCCACACTATTTTGGCAGTTACTTCTGCATTCCACTGCATGAACTGCACATATCCGACTCGAGCACATGCGCAGTTCCACTGGCACCATCATGTTGTGAATGACAAACTGCTATTCACCGCAACTGCTCATGAGCGACTGCTGTGAATGCACAGTTGCATCACTGAAAGTGATTTTTCACAGAAATACCCAATGTGGTAACAGAGACTCAGCAAAGAATTAGGAATACAGTCTAGCCCCTCTAAACTTCCAAGTTCAAACACATACAAGTACAGTTAAAATATACTTTAAACTGAAGGAATTTAGCACTGAGCATTAAATAAATAAAACATCTGTGGCCCTACCCAACTGATGTGGCACACTGGAAGTCCACCCCATTGTTCCCAAAGATTTTTCATTTTACCCATCGACATCAGGGTGCCCAATCTCCATGTCGGCATTATGTGCACTCCCCCCACTCATGCGGCACACTGAGAGCCCACCCCAGTGTGCCTAACATTGTTTTTCTTCCTCCCAACCCCCCGCCACCGACATCGGGGTGCCGAATCCCCATGTCAGCATAATGTATACCCCCCAGTCATGTGGCACACTGGGAGCCCACCCCAGTGTGCCCAAATGTTTTCTTTTTTTTCTGCAAAAAAGATGATTCCCGTCATCGTTCCCCCCTGCCAACATCGGGGTGCCCAATCTCTGTGTCTGCATAATGTAGAATCCACCCAGTCATGTGGCACACTGGGAGCTCACCCCAGTGTGCCCAAATGTTTTCTTTTTTTTCTGTAAAAAAAAAAACTGTCCCCGTCGTTGCTCCACTCATGTTTTTTTTTTCCCTGTAAAAGAAAAGGTCCCTTGTCAATGTTCCACTCCATCTCCCCATCCTCACCCTCCCACTGAGCACCCACCCCCTTTCCCATATTTACCTCTGGAGGTTGGCACTGTCTTCTTCTCTGGACTGGGACACATCTGCACTCTTCAAAGCCAAACCACAAACTGAAGAATCAAAGGTAAGCGTGCTATAATGCCATTCAATGGGATTTTCAACTTAGGCTGATAAATCAACGATTTTTTGGAATTTTTTTCCCCAAATTTTCAACATGGGGTTCTTGGGACCCTGTCTTGAGATAACTGTCACTACCAATTTGTTACTCGGTCCCGAAAGGTGATTTTTCTGTCATGGTGCAGAATCACCTTTCGGGACCGAGTCACAAAATGACAGTGCCACTGTTCATGAGGTGGGGTCCCAAAAAGCCCATGTTGCAAATCTGGTGACAAAGTTTCCAAAAATGACTGCGTTACGAATGTGCATTGGGCAGTTTCTATGCATGCTCCTAACTTCACCCATTTTTTATATTTTCACTCCACATTTGCAACCTTGCTATTTTTGCACACCTCCTTCAAAACAATACAGCTGTCATTTTCCACAGGCTCGAGGTTTCCTCCTCCCAGACTGTGCTGTCTGATGACAGAACTGCTAGGGACTCATTTCATAGGTGTGGCATGCTACAAGAGATACCCTCGAAGTAAGACAGTAGAGTTACATAAGAACTTACCATAGCAGTAGATCTTTGAGAGGATCTCTTGCAGCAGGCCATGGTATCCCTCCCTCCTTCCTCTTGGGCCTTGGAGGCCCTTCTGTGTCTGTACTGCCTTCATTATTGTATTTACTTTGGTGGGAACCTTCGGTTCCTCCTCAGTTCCCTTAGCTGGGACTAGGCAGCTTAGTCCCCGGTGGTAGAACTGAGGAGGGTGTGGGGGCTACCCACTTTTAAAGGATAGGGCGACATCGGCATATGACATCGGAGTGGGTGGCCCCCTAGTAGACCGCTAGCTAGAAAAGCTTCTAGGTGGTCCTAGTGCCTGGTGGCTGTAGTTCCATAGGTATGGCCTGCTGCAAGAGATACTCTTTAAGATCTACTGTTATGATAAGTTCTTATACAACTGTGCTTTCTTGATCAATCACCTGTGGGGCAGTGAGTCAAAGGCCTTGCTGAAATCCAAGCACAGAATGTCAAGTGTCTGGCTCCTGTCTGCTCTCTTCATTATCCAGTTAAAGAAGCTGATCAGGCAGGTTTAACAGGATCTCCTTGACATGAACCCATGTTGCCTCTCGTCTTGCAGCCCATTTTCTTATAGGAAGCTAACTAGCCTTTCCTTCAGCATGGTCTTCATCGGTTTACCCACAGTGGAGGTCAGACTGACTGGTCAGTAGATGCCTAGGCCCTCTCTTGTGCAGTGGTACCACATGAATCATTCTCTATTGCTGTAATACTCCCCCCCCCAATAACCAGGGAACTACTGAACAGATCCACTAGAGGATCAGGCAGTTCCACTGCCAGTTCCCTGAAAACTCTTGGATGCATGCCATCCAGACCCAGGGACTTTTTCACTTTCAGAGATGTGAGCCCCTTCCTAACCGTGTCTTCTGCTGTTCTGTCCTCTGCCATCACCCCCCTCCACCCCATTCTCCTATGCAGCACTGATCCATCCTTTTCCATAGTAAAGTCAGAGCAGAAATATTCGTTCAACACTTCTACCTTCTCTTTACTGCCTCCTACCCACCCTCCACTTTTTTAGCATCACTGTATCTACCTTCATATTCCTTTTTTCACAGATATACCTGAATAAAGCTTTCTCTCCTGCCTTAATCCTCTGCACTTTGCAGTTCCTTCCTAGCCTTGGCCTACTTGACTGCCTTTCCAGCTTCCTGAACTTTCTCCAAGTAGTTCCCCCCATCCTCCTCCTTTCAGAACTTCCTATAGTTCCTATTCACAGCCCTCTTATCCCTTGCTGCCTGGCTCACCTCCCTACTGAACCAACTCAGTCTCCTGGCTTTGGAGTTCTTCCCCTTCTGCTTTAAGCATAGACAGCTAGTCCCCTGAAGAAACCCTGTGGGAGAAAAAACGATGAGGCAGATGAAATAAATACAAGAAAGAAAACCTACAGTGTTGAAAGCTCATTGTTTTAAGTTTTTTACACAGAAAGCAGTTGAGCTCCCCAACCCCACTGACATTTGCTGTGTGGTAGCCACCAGCGGGTAGAATATCCAAAACAAAAGAACTTACATAAGGTGTAGCTATTCAGGGTATCCAAGATCTCGGTAACCGCGGCCAGATCCACCTTTACTCTGCCATCACGGCATGCAGGTCATCCATGTTGTTCTTGAGACTTCTAGTGTTAAGGGACACTGCCCTCTACTACTCCTCATTTCCTCCCCTCCTTTTTGACCAAGTTACCCTCCCCCCCACTTGGCTGCCTGCTCCTCCCCTCTTCTTCCCTTGGTCCTCCCCTCTTGTATTTGGTCATCCCTGGCCCCTTATTCTTCCCACCACTCTCCCCCATTACTGACCCCCTATGCTTTTTACATGAGGGGAGGTTGATCACCCCTTCCTCCAGAACCTTATCCAAAGCCCATTTTTATTCTTTCTGTGCCCTCCCCTTTCTGACCTCTTTGTGTTCTCTACCTGAGGGGCCTGTTTGTCCCTTCCTCTGGAAAACCCTGGATACTGCGACCTTCGCAACCCCTCTCAGTCAATACTGAAATGTAAGCCCTTGGTTATATATCTTCCTCAACCCATTCACTTAGTTGCTTAGTTCCCCTCTTGCTTAGGTGTACCCTATCAGGTGCATAGAGAGTTTTATGCTCCTAGGTCCTTCCCCATTTCCCTACATATCCAGATCCCCCCTTCATACAAAATTCCATCAGCCAGCTAGTCATTGAACTCCTCTATCCACTGTTTGCAAGCTGTGCTGGCTGTAAGCACTGAAAGCACTTCCAAGAAGGCTACCAACCTAGCCTCCCTCCTAAAAACCAGCCCCACCACTCTGAACCTTTCCTGTATTGTCTCTACCTAGATCATTGGTACCTAGGTGAATGTCCACATGTGGGTTCCCCCTATACCCTGTGTGAGTGGGCCTAGCATTGGGCCTTTGCACTGTGCTATAATTCAAGGCACACTACTCTCCCACCTTGCAGTCCTCCCATCCCTACTAGCCCATCTACTCCCCTTCACTATTGAATCCCCTAGCGCTATGACTCTACTGCTACCCTTCCTTTCCCCTGCCCCTACCCCTTCTGTAACTACCCTTTACTGTTCCACCCATCCTACTTCTCCCCTTACTGCTAGACACTGCCCTCCCTCCCTCCTTCCTCTTAACTCCTGTGTGCCTATCGGCCCCTCCCCCATTGTCATCTACTTCCCTTTCTCCCTAGCTCCAGTTAAACCATATCCTCCCTGTCTTTCAACCTCTGTCTCCTCTCTGCTTCCCCAGGGTGCCCCTTCTCCTCCTGTTATTCTTACAACACCCCCTGTTCCCCTTTTGTCCCACTGCAGCCTCTCTCAAACCCCTACTACAGACCAGCTGCCCCTTCATCATCTGTGTCACTCCTTGGTCTCCCCTCTCCCCAGCAGTACTCAGTTGTTTGAAGTGATTCCTTACTGGTACCACCATGAGTGTCCCCACCCCTCCTTCCCCCTGCTGAGCCCATCCTGTCCTCCCCACAGTTCTCCATCCTACCTCCCATGGCTTCCTCTCTCTTTTGGGCAGTGGGTCCCAGTGTAACTAGATCTCCTGCTCCCCTGCACTCCCTCTACTGCTAGATCCTTTCCATGGCCCAGCTGAGCTCTACTGTCTCACTACCAGTATTCCTAACTCCTTCCATAGCACCAGCACATAAGCCATCAAAGAACCTTCCATTCCTTCCTCCTGCATCAGCATTCTTTTCCAAACACTATCCCAGCCTACCTCCTTAGGTCTACCTGGTTTGGGCCTGTTTACCTACCAGTAACTCCAGACCTCCTTCCTCTTTTAGTCCCTGTCCACTTACCTGGCCTCTGTTGGGCAGAATCCCACAGAGCCTGAGGTCCACCCTGCAAACTCCCTACAGATAACTGTTCCAAGGTAGATGCCATACTGTTGCTTCATTGCACTCATGCTTTAAGGGTTGCTCATGCTTCAGTAGTCACTCACACAAGGTGGTCACATGGCCCCCTGGGAAATATATAGGGACTGAAGACACATGATTGGCCAGATGCAGTCACATGGTCTGCTCCTTACTACAGTAGCACCAGAATCAGTTGCCTTTGTACCTCCCGTGTCCTCCCCACAAGGCCTCTGCCTCCCAGGCCCCTACCTTTGTCCCCCAACCTCAGAATCAATACATTTGCCACACAATAAATTCAGCACTCAACAGTATTTAGCAGCGGATCCCAAGCAGTGAATGAGTTAATCAGAAGTAAACTTGTGCAACTCCGTGGCTGCTCTGCTCCTTAGATGCTGCTCTCTTCATCTTGTCATCAGCTCATGTTGAGATAAGACTCAGTCAGATTTGGGATGGGTGAGGCATAGGTGACTCTGTTCAAATCTGTCATGGATCCCTGTGGAACATGACAGCGTCAGTTCACCTTGGAGAGGGGGTGTTCCAGATCTGAATCTATGCCTGGTCACATGTTAGGGCAACACTTTAGTTCACCCACTGTGATTAACATCTGGAGCAGCTCTGATCTCAGAGAGTAGACTCAGATGGCTGGATTTTCAATGCACAGAATCACAGTCTTCGGTGAAGCACACCAAAAAGTGGGAAGGGGGGGGGTCAGAGCTCTATAGTCCAGGAGATGAATCAGTGCAACACCTCAGCTCAAGGCATCGTAAAAATAATTGCCTTCTTGAAAATGTTTCAGTCAGCCAACCTGACTTTTAAAAAGAAAAAAACTTTGAATAATCAGCACTTTTTATCCATGTTTTTTTCACAGAAATACCATGTAGATGGATAATTTGTGATTATCACAGCAGAGCAGGGTCCAAATGTACAATTCTGAGATAGTTTGGAGAGGGAAAAAGAAAGAACGAAGAACAAATAACCCACTCAACTGCAAAATGAAATAAAAAGTGTGTCTCAAAAATTTACAAATGAAAGAACAGCCATCTAGTCCTGGATAAGCCTGACAAGTTTAATAACATTTGGAACCTGTTTCTCCAACTAAATAATACATACACATCTATCCTTATTTACTCTGCTACCATGGTATGTCCTTTTAATAGCAGGATACCTTTAGAATCCACTTGCTTGTTTTTTTTTTATTGCTTTGTTTTAGAGTCATGTGAGTTATATATTTCTAATTATCTAGCTCTTGCTTACTAGCAGGTGATTGCCTCCAAGGTTATTATTATTGTTTATATTTTGTATGCTGCTCTACCTACTTATAATGCATTCTTATAACTTGTTCTTATTGGTTTAAACAATAAACATCATTATGGAAAAATAGATATTTGTATTTTTGCCTGGATTCTCTTTGCACATTAAATACAAAAAGTTTTAAAGCAGGTTATTTGTTGTCCTTGGAGAATGTCCACTCACTCTCCTACTTATAAATTACCTCTGCTCCACTGATTGAAATGTGAATGGGTCAAAATGCATTGGCTTACCCCCTAGCTACAGAGGTGAGGGGAATGTTACCTCTGTTGCACAATAAGAAGGTAGGTGAGAAAAGGGTGGAACAGCCTAACATTGTCCCAAAGAAGGGGATCATAGGTAACATTCTGAATTCATTGAGTAGAGCAAAATGTAAGGGAAAAATAAGGGGAGAAGTGGCAGAAAAAAACAAGTATTTGTCAATGCCGAATGTTTGCTTGCTGGCATTCGCATTGGTAGTGCAGGAGTTAGAGAGATACATAATTGGAATGGCAGTGAAATATTAAACTAACGACAACCCTCACTTGCCTGCAGATAATACGACAGGGCATTGGTGGTGTGTCTTTGGCCGCCATTACAACGCCATTATCTACACTCACCCCACCCTGCAGACAGCAACAGGTGTTGCAGTGTGCCTTGGGTCTTCGTTTTATGCTCACCCATTCCATAAGGAAATAAGCTGAGATGGGTGCAGTATAGGAGAATGGGGTGAATGTTAGGGCCGAAGACCCCAAGGCACACCTCGATGCCTGTCAATGGCTGCAGGGTGGGGGGTGGAATTCCGTGAGCATTACGGCTGAAGAACCCAAGTCACGCCCCCGATGCCTGTCAGTCTCTACAGGGTGGGGTGTTACAGTTGGAAACCCTAACACCCCTGGCATTTGTTGGTATTTTTGCTCCAGATTTTCAACATGGGCTTTTTCGGACCCCACTTCATGAATAGTGGCACTATCATTTCATTACTGGAGTCCAAAAGGTGATCTCACACAGTTAATACACGATTCAGTGCCACAGGTGCAAAAACATATTTTGGGCAGTGTGTGAAAAATGGCAGCTATACAGTTCATGAGGAGGTGTGAAAAAATGGCAGTGTTAAAAATTTGGAGTGAAAATATGAAAAACTGGTGAAGTTACGCGCGTATGTAGAAACTGCGGAACATATGCCTGTAACGCAATCAATTGTTGGGAATTTATTCACCACATTTTCAACATGGGCATTATGGGACCTCCTGTCATGACCAGCGGCACTGTCATTTTGTTACTCTGTCCCAAAAGTTGATTTCCCACAGTGAATGTGCTATTCTGCATAACAGGTGCGAAAACACATTTCAGGCAGAATGTGAACAATGACAGCTGTACTTTTCATAAGGAGGTGTGAAAAAATGGCAATGTTGAACATCTGGAGTGAAAATATTAAAAATTGGCGGTTATGAGCGTGCGCAGAAACTGCGCAATGCACGATCATAACACAGTCATTTTTTTAAATTTTTTCACCAAATTTGCAACATGGGCTTTTTGGGAACCCACCTCATAAACAGTGCACTGTCATTTTGTTAATCAGTCCTGAAAGGTGATTCCATGCTGCTACCGCAAAATCACATTTTGGGACAGAGTAACGTAATGACAGTGACATGTTCAAGAGGTGGGGTCCCAAGCACCCCATGTTGAAAATTTCGAGCCACAATTCCTAAAAATGGCTGAGATATCAACATAAGTTGAAAATCCCATTCACAGCCATTATATGTGCTTACCTTCGATTCTTCAGTTTGCTGGTCGGCTTTGAGGAGTGCAGACGTGTTCTGCTTTGGAAAAGATCGCTGCTCTCAACCTCCGGAGGTAAGTATGGGATATGGAGTGTGTGGGGAGGTGAGTGCTCAGTGGAGGGTGGGGATGGGAGAGGGGCAGTGGAGAGACTGTGAGGGACCATTTTCTTTTTTGCAGATTAAAAAAATGCTGGGGGATGGTTTTCTTAATATACAGGTTCAAAAAGAAATTTGGGGGCACACTGGGGTGGGCTCCCAGTGTGCCATATGAGATTGGGGGGGACATGATGCCGACAAGGATTGGGCACCCCCATCGGCAAAGAAAGTAAGCTATGGGGGGGAGAGGAAACATGATGCTGATAGAGATTTGGCACCCTCGTTGGCAAAGAGAGTGAGCTTGTGGGGGTGGAGGGCATCTGACACTGGGAGTGGGCATCCCAATGTCGGAAAAATAAATATATAAAAAAATTATCTGGGCACACTGGGGTGGGCTCCCAGTGTGCCACAACATGTGGGGATACATGCTGACTTGGGGATTGGGCACCCCGATGTTGGCTTTCCAGGGAGTGTGTGGTCGGTGGCAGGAGCCACCAATATAGAAAGCTGCACAGGTGCTGATTTATTTATTGAAATGTTTCACCAGGAAAGACACAGTGAACAAACAAATTGCTCTTGTAGAGCAAGGCCCGGGGACAGAATGCTCGGTGCATGGCAGGAGCCAACGAGGTTGTGAGGGAGGGGGGAGGTGCCACTGCAATGATGAACCTGTCCGTGATTGCAAATTTGTTTCAACTCCTTGGTTGTCTTTGAAGTGCTGTCATCGCTAGCATGCTCACTGATTCGTGGCTGAGGGATGCACCCAATAAAGCTTCCCCTGCATTTGCCACAACACTGACACACCTGTGAAATGTGCTATTACCACAAGATGTTGCTTGCGCGTGCATGCAAGCCAACATAAAAATACTGCTTTTTCCTAAACTAAATGTTTCTGGACGTGGGGTGCAGAACCTCCCCAGCCCTCAGGTCACACCTGGAAATTTACCTTGGCTCAACATTCGTTTCCTGGACAACAACAGGTGATATTTCTGTGGAAGGCAGAAAAGTACTGGGGGAAGCTGAGCAACAAGGGAAAAATAAAAAATAAAATACTTATTTATTTGTTTTATTTTTATTTATGACTTTGGTAACCGGGTAGGTGCTCTGATCCCAGGGATCATTTTCAGGCACGACCCGGGCAACATACAGTGTCACAGAGTTAAACATGAACAACATTGCATAGAACAGTAGACAGTCTAACAAATAATAAAAGATTACAATAGTACACAAGAGTTAAGGTAGCAAAATATATATATCCACATGATGTGAGGTGATATGCTACATAAATCCAATGTGCATATACATAAAAAGAAATATATATATATATGCATGAAATTGATATACAGCAACTTGCATAGAAGATAATTAATGTTCCTCAGGAGTAGCATGAAAAGGATAAAGTGGGGCTAGTAGAGGGAAGGAGAAGGGAAGGGGTGTGAGAGGAAGGGGAATTGGAGGATTTACAAAGGGAGATGCATAGGCAAGAAACTCATGTGGTAAGGGCAGGTGGGAAATGAGGGACTACCCAGGAAAGCAGTGGCAGCGGGAAGACTCAAGGAGCCAATCTTTGAGGCAAGATTTGAACTGGCAGTGGGTGTGAATGGAGCGGAATTTGGCAGGCAGTTTATCGCACAGCATAGGGGCTGCTATTGACCAGGCTCTACCGCCCATATTGATGGATACCCTGGGAATATTCAGAGGGGTAATGCTGTTTGAGCGGAGGCTGCAGTGTAAAGTTCAGACCTTGAGGAGGACTGCAAGGGGAGGTTCCTGGCCAGTATGGATGGTGGAATCCACCATGCAGCAAAGAGCGAGGTCAAAGCAGCCTTGCAGCAGAAGCCTTCCTAGCAAATTGTAAAGGACACAGTGATGTGTAATGAAAGGGACCAGCAAGGCGAAATGACAGGCACTGTTGTAGGCAGAAGAGAGCTTGGCCATAAGGGTTGTAGATGTCCTGGCATAGATGGTGGAGCAGTAGTTCAAGATTAGGAGTAGATTTCCCTGGACGATGTCAAGTTGGGCCTCCGGGGTCAGGTATTGTTGGAATCTGTAGGCAGCACCTAATTTTTGGTGAAGCCTTCGAACTAACGATTTGATGTGCTCGGAAAAAGAGAGGGAGGGGTTGAGTAGAACACCTAGGTATCTGAAAGTATTGACATCTTCAAGGGCTTGGCCATCAGGGGAGATGATGTTGAGAGGGGGGTGAGTTTTGGATTTGGACAGTAAGGGCTTGGATCCAAACAGCATAGATTTTGTTGTTTTAGCATCAACTAGGAGGAGGTTATCAGCAAACCAGTTGTGGACCACAGCGTAGTTTTGAGTTAGAACAGAGGAAATGCGGGCAGGGGATTTATCGCTGTAGAAAAGTACGAGGTCACCAGCATAGAGGAGAGAGTGGCATCTGAGACTGTCTGAGGGAAGGGAGTTAATAAATAAAGAGAATAGAAGAGGGTCCAGAATGGAGCCCTGGGGGACAACTGTCGAGATGGGCATGGTGGGGGAACAGGCAGGGCCAATACTCACAAACTGGGAATGATTGGTGAGGTAGCTCCCGAACCAGGAAGTAACCTCCTGGGAACAGCCAAGGCAACATAGTTTGGAGAGGAGGAGGTATGTTTGACCACATTGAAGGCTTTGGAGAGGTTTACAATGACCACGCCGGTGACATTACCATGGTACATGTTTATGAGGATGTGGTCGGTCAGTAGTGCGAGGGCGGTGGTGGTGGAATGGGTCTTGTGGAAGCCATGCTATTGGCTACACAAGACGTTGTGTTTGCCCATGTGCTCAGCAAGCTGATGGTGGATAGCCTTCTTGAGTAGTTTGCTAAGGTGAGGAAGGATGGAGATTGGACAGTAATTGTCAGCAGATAGAGGGTCACTGGCTTTGAAGATGGGAATCACCTTGGCAATCTTCCAGGGGTTGAGCATGGAGGAGGTGGAAAGGGTGAGGTTAAAGATACAAGTGAGTGGTTCGATGATGGATGGGGAGATGAGCCTGAGGAAAACTGAAGATAGTCCCTCAGCCCCAGGGGAGCCATGATTTGGGAGGCTTTTGAGGAGCTTAGCGATGTCTGCAGTTGAGACAGCTTTGAAATAAAATGGGGGATTTGGGGATGGGTGGTAGGCCCAGTGGAGGTTGACAGGGGGTTTGAATGGGGGGCTGAGCAATTTGGCTGGCCATTTGGGAGTTTACTTAGATACATGGATAGATCAGAGAATTTGTCATTAAAAGCCCTGGCCACTTCCAGCGGGTCCGTAATGAGACCATCCAGGAAGTTTAGTTGCAGGGCTGCCTTACTGGAGTGGGGGTTTAGGAGGGAGCCAATCAATGCCCAGAATGTCCTAGGGTCTCCAAGGTTAGCCTGTTGTAGATTACAAAAATGAGTCTGTTTCTGGGATTTGGCCAGATGTTTGCATAGATTCCTCCAGTGTCTGTAGGCATCCCAGAGGGCAGGGGAGGGTGATGCCTTGTGGGTGGACCAAGCAAGATCCCTATTCTTCATAAGGGTGAGGAGATCTTTTTTGACTCAACGCGAGCAACTGCCTCAGACCCTTCTTGTAGTGACAGGAAAGTGCCTGTCCTGTAGAGTCATAGGGGTCTGTGTAAATAAGGTTACTGCGTGAGTCACATCAGAAAGTGAGTATAGAGCAGACCAGTCCAGGGACCAAGCCTCCACAAGGAGGTTTGTGGTGTTGGGGCTACTGAAGTTCCAAAAGGACAGGTATTTGGTAGGGGGACATTTAAAATGTTGATGACCGGAGGAGATACGTAGGGGAGTGGTCACTAATGGAGTCTGCCATGGTACCAGCATGAAAAACATAATCATCCCTGTTTGTGATTATCTAGTCCAAAAGGGTCTGAGTGGCTGTGCATGGGTTTTTTCTGATGGGAAGCATGATACTGGACCAGGTTGTGTTGTTTTAGGTGGGAAGCGCTGTCCGACTGGTGGGTACTCAGCCATTTTAAACTGAAATCACCAAGGAGAATGGTGTGTCTATGAGGGGATAAGGAGCTTGGGCCTGAGAGGCAGCTGTTTAGACCCTCAGTTCCAGTGGTGATAGGGCTATAGCAGCAACCTGTGTAGAGTTTCTTACTGGTGCTCACAGTTAGTTCTGCAAGTAGCCATTCACTAGGTGAGGTTGGATCAGAGTAGAGGACAATGTTGGTTGAGAGGAGTTCTCTTATGAACAGTGTAGCACCGCCTCCCTTTTTCTTCCCTGGCCTATCGAGACACAGGGAGGAGTACCCAGGTAGTTGATATGTGGTGGTGGCAAGGTGAGGCTTTAGCCAAGTCTCAGAAAGTCCTAGAATGTGGGGCTTGTATAGCATTATCCAAGCCTCCAGATCAGGGAACTTGGAGGGAACACTGTATCTGCTGATGTGAGTAATCTTCAGACCTGGGGAATTAGCCCAGATGCTGGAGGTGTGGGTGATGTGGGAGATGGGTGGACCAGGGTTGCATTCAACATCTCCAGCTAGGAAGAGGAGGGATAGCAGGAGTATATAACGGTAATAGGGGACAGTAGTGGAACAGGAGAGGGAAACTAGGTAGTGGCCAAGTAGACTGCGTTCCTGATTAGAGAGAAAGGAGATGGTGATAGGGTAATGAGTACCAATGCCCGTAGTCTGGGCAACAAGTTCCCTGAGCTGATGGCCTTAATGGAAGAGGGATGCCTGGATATCGTAGCAGTCACAGAAACATGGTACACAGAGAACCATGACTGGGATGTTAACATACCAGTGTACATAACCTACAGGAGAGACAGGCAGGGGAGAAGAGGGGGAGGAGTAGCTCTCTATGTAAAGGAAGGGATAAAAGCAACTGAACAAAAGAGTAAACAGGGAGGAGAGGAGGCACTGTGGGTCACCTTGGAGACTGGAAAGGGCACCACAATCCGCACAGGGGTTGTGTACAGACCCCCATGTCAGGGGAAGGAATGGACAAGGATATGATAGAAGGCATTCTTAGAATGGCAGAGAAAGGGGAGATACTGTTGATGGGAGACCTGAATATGCCAGATGTTAACTGGAGCACATTTTCTGCTGCCACATCCAAGAGCAGGGCCATTCTTGATGCCCTACAGGTGGCAGGCATTAGACAGCTAGTTTCGAACCCACTGTGAGGGAGCAATCTAGACCTCATACTCTCAAATGGGTGCAGTGAGAGGATCTCAGATCTAGAAGTGGGTTGCCATTTGGGGACAAGTGACCATCAAACAGTGTGGTTCACATTAAACTCAGCTACAGAGTCGCTTCAACAAAAGTGAGGGTACTGGACTTTAGGAGGGCTGACTTGGCAAGATGGGAGAGTGCCTCAGAAAAGCACTAGCAAACAGGCTAGAAGGAGGTGTGGAGCAACAATGGGGAATTATCAAAACTGCCATCACAGAGGCAACAAGCCTTGTGTGAAGCAAAAACAAATCAAATGAAAGAAAAGCCACTATGGTTCTCAAAAGAGGTGGCTGTGAAAGTCAGGAAGAAAAAGATAGCATTCCGGAAGTATAAGGAAACATAGAAGGAGCAGGACAGAGAGCTGTACCAGTTAAGGCAGAAGGAAGCAGGGAGGGAAGTCAGACTAGTAAAGGCCCAAACTGAGGAAAAGATAGCCAACTCAGTTAAGAAGGGAGATAAAACCTTTTATAGGTACATCAGCGAGCATAGAAAGACAAAGGGAGGGATAGTGAGGCTGAATAGAATGAACGGTGGGTGGGCAGAGGGGGACAGTGAAAAAGCAGGAATACTGAACGAATATTTCTGCTCAGTATTCACAAAAGAGGAGGGGAAGTGCCTAATCCAATTAACAGAAGCACTCTTGATAGGGGGGTCGATCCCAGTCCTTTCACAGAAGAAAGGGTTCTGCAAGAACTCCTAAAACTGAAGGTGGACAAAGCAATGGGTCCTGATGCACTACCCCAGAATTCTAAAAGAATTAAGGAGGAACTAGTGAAACCACTGGCTACTCTTTTTAATAAATCATGGGAGGATGGTGTAGTACCCGAGGACTGGAGGAAGGTGGATGTGATTCCCCTTCACAAAAGTGGGTCCAAGACAGAGGCAGGAAACTACAGACCTGTCAGTCTGATGTCTGTGGTAGGGAAAGTGATGGAGTCACTTCTGAAGGAAAGAATAGTCGAGTACCTAGAGGTCAGTGGAGCACAGGACCCAAGGCAGCATGGGTTCACAGCGGGAAGGTCATGTCAGATGAATCTAATAGATTTCTTTGACTGGGTGACCAAAGTAGTAGACCAGGGGAGGCTGTGGACATGACCTACCTAGACTTTAGCAAGGCATTTGACACAGTCCCACACAAAAGATTAATAGTCAAATTAACCTGCCTGGGAGTGGCACCCAGGGTGGTAGCCTGGGTAAAACATTGGCTGGACAACAGGACACAGAAGGTAATTGTAAATGGAGTCCACTCTGAAGAAAGGGGGGTTACTAGTGGGGTACCACAGGGTTCCGTATTGGGTCCAGTCCTTTTTAATGTCTTCATCAGTGACATTGCAGAGGGACTGGAAGGAAAAGTATGCCTTTTTGCAGATGACACAAAGATCTGCAACAGGGTTGATACACAAGGAGGCGTGGAAAGGATGAAAAGGGACTTGGCAAGGTTGGAGGAATGGTCAGAAGTATGGCAGCTAGGATTCAATGCAAAGAAGCGCAAAATAATGCACCTGGGAAACAAGAACCCAGGGGAAGACTACACAATGGGTGGGGAGGTAGTAACAACAACAAAAAAGGAAAGGGACCTGGGGGTAATCATATCAGATGACCTTTAGGTTAGCATGCAATGTGAGAAGGCAGTAGGGAGGGCTGGGGGTATACTGGGATGTATAGGGAGAGGCATCATCAGCAGAAAACAGGAAGTTGTTATCCCTCTGTACAGACAGTTGGTGAGACCCCATCTGGAGTACTGCGTCCAGTTCTGGAGACCCCATCTCCGCAAGGACATAGACAGGATAGAGGCAGTCCAGAGGAGGGCAACTAAAATGGTGCAGGGTCTGCAAGAGAAGCCGTATGAGGAGAGACTAAAGGAGCTTAATATGTATACCCTTGAGGAAAGAAGGGAGAGGGGGACATGATAGAAACTTTAAAGTACCTCAGTGGAATCAACAAAGTCCAAGAGGGTAGCATCTTTCGGAAAAAGAGACTTGCAAGAACAAGAGGACACAATTTAAAGATAGAAGGAGGGGGGTTCAGGGGCAATGTGAGGAAGTATTATTTCACAGAGAGGGTAGTGGATGCATGGAACAGCCTTCCTGAGGAGGTTGTGGGGTCTAAAACTATGGGAGAATTCAAGAATGCATGGGACAGACATAAGGCAATTCTTGTGGGGGATAGGAAGAAATAGGCTGTTGGTTAACTAGGATCTGCAGCCTGTCCTGTAAGTAGGGAAATGGGCAGACTAGATGGGCCTAGCGGTCCTTTTCTGCCATCAAAGTCTATGTTTCTATGTTTCTATGTTTCTATGTCCGAGGAAGGACAATTCCTATGTGGACTGAGGGGAGAGGTGCTGCAGGGTGGATTGGGTGACAGAGAGGAAGGCAAGGTGCTCCTGGTCATGGTCTAGCACAATAGCACAGGAGTCCGTCAGCACCAACAGAGATGGCAATAAGACAGCAAGCAGTGTGAGTTGTAGCAGATTCATAGCGGTAGGAGAAAGCTGGCAGGAATGAAAATGGGTTGCAGGGCAGTGCAAGTCAAGCCAAGACACTTGCTAACCAATTTGGTAGTTTAAGGGAGAAACTGCATTTCTGGCATGCTGGCAGTATAGCCTAGAGGTTAGAGGAATGAGGTGTGAATGAGCTTGATACAGCCAGCAGACCAGACCTGAGTTTGATTCTCTCAACCTCCACTTGCATACTGTGTGACTCTAAGAAAATCACTTGATCGCCCAGTGCTCCCAGGTCACCCCTAAAAACAGGCACTTGTGCCTAGTGGGCTTTACTCGGTTACCAAAGACAAAAAAAAGAAAAAAATAGGGGAGTAAGATACTTAAATATGTAGGGGATTAAGTTATACCTGGTGAAATGAGTATGGGAGAAAAAGCACTTGCTTTAACTAATTGTTTCTAGAGACTGGATGGAGTGGATACGATTTTGGGGGGATCCTAATATCACCATATACTGACTCCTTAGTCAGGGTGAATGTACTGCCAGCAACTCATCTAGTTTAACAGGACTCCTTTACTGACTACTAGATGGGCTAGTGATCAGTTCCTCACCACTGTCCTCTGCCTTGTCATGACCAAGAGAGGCTGCAGTGCACCCTGCCCTGCTAAATGTAGTGGTTTTTTTTTCTGCAGCTCTATGAATTTACCTTTACAACAGTTCAGCCAACCCCGGCCCCTGCTGTTCTGCTTCCCCCCACTACTACCTCAAAGTTTCTTTTCTCATCACCAGAGAGATGTTACTTTTTTCTGAAAGCAAGTTACTAACAAAAAGAGTTTTAGCTGCCCATGAGTGCACCTGAACATTTCTATGTAACTATGGTAATATTATTTTGACACAGAACCAGTGATTCTCTCACAGGAAACCTCCAGGCTTGGATGAAAATAAATTTCAGACTGCCACTGTGATCTGTTTACAGCATTTATTTGCATATTTATTTGCAGCTTAAATGCAGATGTGGGCCTTGGCCTGTACTGCGCCATTGTATTCGCTGCTGTGGCAGTATCTGCATTTAGGCAACAAATAAAATGCAGTGAAACGGGAGGCATTATAGCATAGTGGTTAAGAGCACTAAGCTGCAAGCCTGGAGACCTGGGGTTGAATCCCACAGCCACCACTTGCATACTGTGTGACCGTGAGCAAGTGACTTAAATTCCCTGGGCTGGATATTCAAAAGGGTTGTGCTATGCGCAATAGGATTGTGCCTGCGCAAGTCGGAAATTGCTATATTCAGCAGGAGGCAATTGCGCCCCCCAAGTCATGTTGAGCAACAGCGCAATGCTAATGAAGGCATGCTCAACTGGAGGGGGAGGAACCATGCATAAACTGCACAGCCCGATATTCAGCCAGGCTGTGCGGAGTTGTGCAGGCGCAACCTCCTACCTGTGCTTGCACAGCTTTGAGCCCAATAAAAAAGGAGTAAGTCGAGGGCCACCCCCAGGTGAGTTACCGCATTGCAGGGCGCAACACAGCAGTGCCACGACCTGTGGTGGCCCTCACTTGTTCCCTATTGCCCCCCCTGCAGCGGATCTGGGCATAATGTGAAATCCCCGACTGGCTCGATGCAGGCATAACATAAATGACAACCCCCACTGGCCCAATTGTGGGCATAACATAAATGACAACCCCCACTGGCCCGATCGCGGGCATAATGTGAATAACAACCCCGGCCCGATCGCAGCCAAATGAGTTCACCCCAAAGAGCAATATCCCTGCTGGTCAGTGGACCGTGAAGCCGATCGTGGGCATGAGTCAACCCCCTCCCAAGTCCAATTTCCCTGGTGGTCCAGTGGCCCCACCCACCCGCGGGCCCCACCACCCGCTCCCCGTCAGCGCGGGCAGCCTCCACCCGCCTGCAAATATGTGAATGAAATTCATCCACATATCTGGACTGCCTTATGCGGTATGGGCTGCCGCCCATTGGCTCTTGCTCTGAACCAATGGGCGTGCAGCCCTACCGAGCAGTCAGTCGGGCGGGCAGCGGGGCAGGCGGGTTGGGTGCTGCCGCCCGCCGGCTGATGTGGGGAGGCGGGGTGTTGGGGCTCCTGGGTGGGGAGCCACTGGACCACCAGGAAATTGGACTTTAGAGGAATTTGACTCTTATGCCGGGGAGTCGAGCCGCTGACACTAGACCATCAGGATATTGCTCTTTGGGGGTGAACTCCGTTCTGTCCACGATCGGGCCAGTGTGGGGGTTGCTTTCACATTATGCCGTGATCGGGCCAGTGAGGGTTGCCATTCATATTATGCCCCGATCGGGCCAGTCGGGGAGTTGTCATTCACATTATGCCTGATCGGGCTAGTCGGGGGTTGTCATTCACATTATGCCGTGAGCGGGCCAGTCGGGGTTGTCATTCACATTATACCTGCGTGGCGGGCCAGTGGAGGTGCCATTCCATTACGCCCAGCGATCGGGCCAGTCGGGGGTTGTCATTCACATTATGCCAGCGATCGGGCCAGTCTGGGTGGGGGCTGTCATTCACATTATGCCCGTGATTGGGCCAGTCGGGGGGGTTGTCATTCACATTATGCCCTGATCGGACCAGTGGGGGGTCTTCTCATTCACATTATGCCCACGATCAGGCCAGTGGGGAGGGGTTGTCATTCACATTATGCCCGTGATCGGGCCAGTCGGGGGGTTGTCATTCACATTATGCCTGCGATGGGGCCAGTGGGGGTCTTCTCATTCACATTATGCCCATGATCGGGCCAGTCGAGGGTTGTCATTCACATTATGTCCATGATCGGGCCAGTTGGGGGGGGATTTACTGTACTCCATGCCCGCGATCAGACTGCAGGGGGCGTCGGTCCACGACGGTTGCTGCCTGGCAGGACGCCAAGCGCAATTTGTTGGGGATCAGCGCACCTGCATGCTAATGTCATGCAAATGGGGCCGTAAGTAGATGTAAATGGCCCCCGTTGCGCCTTGCATGAATTATGGCCCCATTTGCATGTCACCTTTTGAATATCAGAAATTTGTGCATGGCGCAATGGCACTTGCACCACCGCATCTTGAATGCTCCTCTCTGACCACTTGCAGTGGCGCAAGTTCCACTGCGCCATGCACAGTGGCTGTGGCTCAGGGCGATATTCAAAGGAGTTGCTCAATAGCACAACTCCATTGAATATCACCCCGGCTACACCCCAGTGCAACTTTTTTGAGCAGCGCAAGGGCTTGCACCACAGAATAGTGCAGTTTGAATATCCAGCCCCCTGTGTTCTTATGATGCACCTGGAAACAAGCATCGACTCAGTGTGTCTTTCCTAGCCAAAAATTGTAAACCCAAAAAAATAATGGTATAAAGCAATGACAGTGGTGGCCTGAAATTTATTTTAATCCAAGCCTGGGGGGAATGATTATTTTTATTTCAAAACAGAGACCTCTTTGGGGACTGGCAGCCTTGTTCTTTCATCAGATAAAATGCGAATTTGATTATTTTTTTAATGATAATATTTGTGGCATATTTCTGTATTACTCTACTCAGAAGAATCCAAAGTCTGTAGTGACTTTGTTTGTTTGTTGCTTAATTTATTTTGTAGTAGTTTGCAACTTGAGCCTGCAACACGGTCCTTTGATTTTATAAATGATGTGCAGAAACATTGTGCAGAGATGCACAAAATGCTACATGGTCATGGTCCCGTTTCAGGAGGTGCAGAAGCCACTGGTCTGGGTGCATGTCATGCAAGCTAGACTTGACTACAGAGCTAAAATGGCTTCATGTACTGTCATTTTCAGAAGGACAGCAGTACACAACCTTGAACTTCCTTGCCTCATATTGCATCAGTGATAACACTGAATTGACCAGCAGAAAAGGGCTGCTTAGCCCACCCGGTCTGCATAGGAAATACTTTCTCCCTCTTAAGGAGTTGAACGTCAGTCTCCTGTGTGACAGGTGGGGATACACAGTACTATACTAACAAGGACTACTAAATAAAAATGTACCAAAAAACCTTACACATGATCCAGTTTCTTTTCTCCCCTTTTCTGTTTTTTTTTTTTATTTTCCTGACTGCCAATCTGCTCCATTCTGGACCTGTCCCATCAGCTCCATTATCTGGCTTCCCTGGGACTCGCCATAGCTGTTGCCATCCATCCTCTGCCAGAGAATCTAGGCAGCCCAGTCACTGGTGTGTGGACTGTGGGGGACTGGGCCTCCATCCTGCCACAGTCGGGGGATCTTCATTTTTGTCCCAGGGCCCACAGCACATGCAATGATGCACTGTGTGAGTTCCATAGCAGTCAAAATGCCACCCGGCGTCAAGCAGATGGGACTCTTTTCCTGATGTTCTGCAACACTAGAACCTCTAGGTGGCAGCCGCCTGTTGGGATGCACAGACCACCCCACCCCCTAAGGGAGGAGTGCTCTGCTTGGGACACTCAATCCCACCCCCAACCCCCCTAGGCGAGCCACCAAGACAACAGTGTTAATTCTCAAACTTGGGTCCCCGGTATTGGAGGAGTTGCAGTGCCACAGCCCTCTGTAACACTGGACTGGCCTCTTTCTCCCCTTTTCTATCATTTTTGGAGCCGCTCCTGTATCATATATTTTCTGAACAATATAATTTTTGTATCTTCTGTATTTCTCCATCAGCTTGGAAGAGGCGGTGGTAAAGGATTAAAGCAGGATGATATGTTATGGAGAGCATTTTGCACCTACAGTATACAATTATTTTAATTTTCAATTTTATTCATTCATTCATTCACTCAGTTATTGGTTTTGGTGACTGGGATGCCCCCTGGAACAAAAGTTCAATTTTCAGGGGCTGCCAGGGATTAGTTACAGATAACAGTACTGTACATATTGGATTCAAAAATCAAGGAACACTGTACAAAAATGAGTTCCATAGCTGGGTATATAACTGGATGAAAACACTAAGGTAGTTTGTGCAACGACAAGCAGGGAAAAAACAACAGTACAAAGTATTACAACAGGAGAACTACAGTTTAAACAAGCTGTAAACATCAGTGCAAACTGGTACAAGAGAACTAATGTTTAAACAAGCTGTGTAACAACAGTGCAAACTGGTATAAGAAAACTACAGTTTAAACAGATCTGCAGTAAACAGAGAGTTTAGACCAGTGTTTGTGTGTGCGGCCGTGGGGTCTCAATCTGTGGCCAAGAACACCATAGAGGGACAGGGGCTCAGGTCCTGGGGAAGGGAGGACATCTAACAGTTGCACCCCTCCTCCCTGTTGTACCAAGGAGCAACTTTTGTGTTGCTGTGACAGCGGCTACTCAACTGCCCACCCAGGCAGAGGGAGAGTGCCACCATATTGACCCTTGTTATCGAGGGGGGTGGAGGGGAATGGAGGAGTAGGGGAAAGAGAGTGACACCATATTGATTCTGATTATTGAAGGGGGTCAGGGGTTGGGGGAAAGAACTCAATCAGGCGGGGGGGATTAATAACAAATGCTGTAATGTCACAGAATGATGAAATAGGGGTGGCTACTTCAAGCGAGTCTACAGATATGAGTGAAGTGAGAATATAATCATTCAAATTCCTAGTACTGGTGATATTTGGTTCATATACACACGACACAGCAACAGGGAGCAATAACTACCAGATTGCAGTAGTTGTTCCCATTGGGAGCAGAAATAATGTGCTGTGGAATGACAGTCTGTTCATTTATTTAGTTTTTGTTGAGTGGGTAGGTGCACTAGACGGCAAAGCTGCCTATTTTCAGGCATGACCTGGGAGGTTACATACAATGGGGGGGAAACAATAGTGAGATACAAAGGATAAATCAGGTGACAACAAGCGACACAATTAACCAAAAGCATATAGTCCAGTAACAACAAACTGAGGCCAGGAATAAGGCAAAAATAGTGGGTAAGTGCTAAGGAAATAAATAGATTCAGCGATGTTCTGGGAGAACATGATTGGGAACCAGAGTCAGGGTAAGTAGCTAAGAGGGACAGGCAAGTGAGTGGGTGCACCCACCACAGGAGTAGGGCTCTGAGCAGGCCAGGAACTGCTTGAAACTCCAGTGGGTTTGGGAGTTCCTGAGCGTTTCAATGCAACTAATCATTAATTGCATCCAACAGGGTAATTACACTGTAGCCACATGCTTGTTGCATGCAGCTACATTGTAAATGCAATGCAGTTACAGTGTAGTTACACTATAACTACAGTTTAGTTAAGTGGCGCCTAAAGTGTAACCAGAACAACAATCCAGGCCAAACTTGTGAACGCCAGGCAAATCTCTGTTTATGGCTGATTATATCAATAATGAGCTGAGACACTTTGAGCAACATTATCAACCACTGTCTAAAGTCGGACATGATGTTATATAATTGATTCACTAAAGCAGGACTCTGTACGACAGTGATTGATAACCCCACATAAGCATTTAATGCTCTTCACATGCTAAGGTAGGTAGACCATGAAATGAGTCATTGACTTTCTAGTAAGTTTAATGCAAGAATTATTTGGATGCTATATGTGGGGAAAATATGCCTCATTCGTTATATTAACAGGAATATTTAAATGGAAGGAGAGCATACAATGCGGCCGTGTGCCTCTGATGTGTAATAGCTTAACTAAAGTAAAAGTGGCTGTGTAAAATTACTGTGTAAGGGACAATTGAAATTGGATCCTGGAGATATCTTTTCATCAGGCAGCCTATAGAAAAGGAGTAAGGTCTTACAATTGCTTCCCTCTGTTTGTACAATATCAAAGCAGATTGCTTCTGTGCTGTGATAGAGCACCACGCAAAATGAAGCTTAACAGCACCGCCAAGAGTGGGAAGCAAGCTGAAGAAAAAGTCTGTAGAGCAATGTATCGGTAGGTAAGAATCAAATTCATCAGTACATGAAAAGAGCACATGCTGTGAACATGTTTCCATTCCACCGATCAACTTAATTTCTATAGGAGCTAGAGAGAAAAACTTGGTTACGTTCATTTTTATTGTGAAAAGTACTACCCCTGTAAGTTTCCTGGCTGTCACCATTTTCTGATTGCTAAAATGTCTTCTGTTTCTAGAAGCTGCATAGAGATGTGCAAAGTTGCCAAACTGCTTTGCGAATAAATAAGTCTACCAAATTCATGAAGTGCAATGTGCCGACTTCTCAAATTTTTTGGCAGGCGAAGTGGGAATTTTTCCAAGCGAAGTCATGCCAATTTGCAGCTTCACCTGACTTCACCTGGCTTTCACCTGAAAAGTGCCACTTTGCCAGGAAAGCTCATTGTGAAGTGGGGACTTCATGAAAGTTTTTTGTGAAGGCAAATTTAGCAACTTTGCTAGAACTTCACCAAGGAAGTACAACTTCACAACATCTCTAGAGCTGCGTTAGCAGTGAGAACTTCATGTTACTATGTCCATTACTTGCTACAGCATGTCTGCTGATTAGTCTAACAACACAGGTGCAAAGGTATTAAATACCCTATTTTTAAATTAAAGTGCTGGATTGTCAGACAGTTGTGACACATTTGTAGTCCAGTTGTTCCGTGACTGTTAAACACCTAAAAGGTGGTCTAATTTCATGCCCCAGGTACCACACATTGTGAACAAAAACTGACACATGCATCAAAATAATGACACACTGTATAAGCTATCTTTCTGCAGTAAAATGCAAAATATTGTCGCAAATGCGTCAAGACCTTTGGAAATATCCCACAACCATTTTGACACATTCACCATGACACG
Organism: Neoceratodus forsteri; assembly: GCA_016271365.2. Classification (NCBI taxonomy): domain Eukaryota; kingdom Metazoa; phylum Chordata; order Ceratodontiformes; family Ceratodontidae; genus Neoceratodus; species Neoceratodus forsteri. Next base: position 20,565,559 of record CM057458.1, on the reverse strand, counting down.
AGCAGCGCCCAAAGTAGGGAATGGGTGTTTGCATCATGAGATTTGACAATCCAGCCCAGAACATTTGGTGACGTGGAAGAACGGGATTTTTTTCTTGTAAATTCCTTTCTGTTTGTCTTACTTGAGAGTTTTTAAAGTTATTCAGATTTGCTGCATTGAGATAAATGGTGGGCACAGTGGCATTAGAGAACATACTCACACGATTTCACCAATTGGAAAAACTGAGGCTTTTACCCAGCATCATTACAGGGATTTTCAGTACTACTCTACTACTAGTCAAAATAAACTAAAGCAAAAGCTTATGTCCCCAACTGCAATATGAATGGAGTTGGCTGGCCATGCAGAAACAGTTAACATTTGAGGGTGTTACTGCTCCTTTAAGAAGGTCTCACAATCTCAGAACAAAATATATGTTCCCCCCACAACAAAAGCTCTATTACAAAAAGAGTTGGGGAAGAGCCTGGGCGGGGGGGGGGATGCTTCCAAACATTAGCTGATTAGAAAGGAAAGATATCCACATAGAATCATTTAGTAACATAGAACCATACTGTGGATTGTATTGGCAGAAAAATACCCAGAGGTGCACCCAGTCTTCCCATTTCCGTACCTAGCTCCATGCTTGGCCTTGCACTGGGAAGGATTTAGAGATCTGACAGTCCTAGTAGCTGATTGTCATCCCCTTCCCCATGTATCCCTTCCCCTCTTCTGCCTTGGTGTGCCAGAGTTCCCTTATATCTGTCCCACCCAAACTTAAACCCTGACAAAGTCTTGACTTCGGCCATGACTGTGAGCCGACCAGTCCACCTGTTCACCTGTTCACTACCTGTTCTATGAAGAAGAACTTCCTCTTGTTCCTTCTGAATCTGCTCCCACCGGTCTTCACCCATGTCCCCTATTCACAATGTGCTCATTTTCTGTGAACAAGCCTTTACAATCCACCCAATTGATTCCTTGCAGGAACTTGAACAGCACAATCATATTCCCTATTTCTGTTCTGGTCTCCAGTGTATACATGGAAACATAACATAGAATTTGTCGGCAGATAAGGACCGCTTGGCCCACCTAGTCTGCCCATTTCCCTACCTAATGCATAGGCTGCTGATCCTAGTTAACCAACAGCCTACTTCCTCCTACCTCCCACTATAATTGCCTTATGTCTGTCCCATGCATTCTTGAATTCCACCACTGTTTCTAAGTCCACTACCTCCTCAGGAAGGCTGTTCCATGTATCCACAACCCTCTCTGTGAAAAAAATACTTCCTCACATTACCTTTGAGCCGTCCCTCCTCTATCTTCAGATTGGGCCCCCTTGTTCTTGCACATCTCTTTTTCTGCAAGATGCTACCATCTTGGACTCTGTTGATTCCCTTGATGTACTTGAAAGTTTCTATCATGTCCCCCCTCCCTCCTCTCCTCGAGTGTATACATATTAAGCTTCTTTAATCTCTCTTCGTATGTCTTCTGGTACAGACCTTGTACCATTTTAGTTGCCCTCCTCAGGACAGCCTCCATCCTGTCTATGTCCTAGTGGAGATGGGGTCTCCAGAACTGGACGCAGAACTCCAGATGGGGTCTCACCAACTGTCTGTACAGAGGGATAACAACTTCCTGTTTTCTACTGGTGATGCCTCTCCCTATGCATCCCAGTATCCTACCAGCCCTCCTTACTGCCTTCTCACATTGTGTCCCCACCTTAAGCTCATCTGATATGAATACCCCAAGGTCCCTTTCCATTTCTGTTGTTGTTATTATCTCACCCCCCACTGTGTACTCTTCCCCTGGATTTTTGTTTCCCAGGTGTATTACTTTGCACTTCTTTGCATTGAATCTAAGCTGCCATATATTTGACCATTCCTCCAACCTTGCCAAATCCCTTTGCATCCTCTCCACGTCACCTTCTGTATCAGCCCTGCTGCAGATCTTTGCGTCATTTGTAAAGAGACATGCTTTTCCTTCCAGTTCCTCTGCAATGTCACTTATAAAGACATTAAAGACGACTGGTCCCAGTACTGAACCCTGCGGTACCCCACTAGTAACCCCCCCCTTTCTTCATAGTAAACTCTGTTTACTATTACCCTCTGTATCCTGTTGTCCAGCCAGTTTTAACCCAGGCTACCACTTTGGGAACACTCCAAAGCTCTACCAGCCTAGACCTCTGCACCCCATAGTTCAGTGCCCTACCTCTGTGAAATACTGCTGAGGTACATTTGAGCCAAAAACATTTCCAAAAGTATTGATGAGAGAACGCTTGTAAAATTGCTGCATCTGGGTCACTAGAATTTCCTGGTGTGTAACTCAGTCCCCGATCCACACCCACGCTCAGCCACATTAAGACGTGAACCCAGGAAGAGTGCAGGGATGAGCTCCAGTATAGCTTATGGGGGGGGGACTTTAACAGCAATTTTATATATCACAGTGATCATTTGGTGATTAAACAAGGGCACCGGGTGACTAACCCCCTTAAACTCCACCAAACACGCCAACACTTTTTCCATGAAGCAGAACATTGGTTCACCACCTTGCGATTAATAATCAACTATAAGAAGACAAAAGTCATGATCTTCTCACACCCACAGTACCCCCTTAAGAACCTCTGCCCCCAATTTATCACTGCCAATCAAACCCCTCTTGATCAAGTGAACACCTTTAAATATCTAGGCATCACACTAGACCCAGCCCTCAACTGTAATCAATATATTCTACACCTATCTGCTGCCCTTAACTCTAGATTAGGTGTACTTTATCAGAACAAACATTGCCTCACTCCCGAGGCCCTATGGCTTACTGTCATTTCCTCTGTCCTCTCCCTTCTGGACTACAGTATTCTCATTTACAGTGCTGCGTCCACCTCCACACTCAACAGACTCCGTCTCGTACTAAACAAAGCCTGCCGCCTCATCCTCGGATGTGATCATTTCACTCTCACCTGCTCCCTCTACAATACCACAAATTGGCTAAACCTAGACAGCAAAATCAGGTATCACACCTGCCTAATGACCAAAAAGATATTTCTCGGTCTCACCCCCCCACTCTCTCCACAATTATTCATCCAGCCTCGCCAGTCAGAGTCACCCGTAACTCGGACAAGCTGTTACTATAGGAACCCGGCTGTCAGACGTCCCAATTCCAAAGAACCTATGGGATAGACATAAAGGAATTTCCTATGTCTATAGTCTATGGGATAGACATAAAGGAATTCTGGAGGTCAGAGGTAAGAGGCAACAGACTTCTAGGAAAACATAAACTGAACTTACAAGCTCAAATGGGCAGACTGGGTGAGCCATAGGCCCTTATCTGCCGACACTGTCTCTGTATCTATGTAACCTTCAGTTACCAAGACCCTTCCTGGACAAACTCGCTCCCAAGCCAAAGAACCAATGAAATATGGCTTGGCCCTTTTAAATCCAGACTAAGGGAACACCTTCAGGCCTCCAACCTATGTGATTGCCCCTGACACCCCCCCGTATGATGACTTATCTTTCGTTAAACTAACTGCTTCAGGTCTCCTTACCTAAATTGCACCGATGTTACTATATGACTATCGGCCTGCTACAGAGCCTCCTGCAACTTTATGGCTGTGCTAAAGTACTGAAACGTCTGTTATCCTTGACTGATAGCCACTTACTGAACAACTATGTAATCCAATGACTGTCATGTAATGTAATGTAATGTACTGTAATCTGTAACAAATATTGTCCCTGTACCTTTATGTGCAACGTGGAACCTTTGTAAATGAGTCTTTGACTCAAATGTCTTTCTGAATATCTCAATAAATAAATAAATAACAAGGGCCTTGTTAGTCGCCCGGTGCCCTTGTTTAACCACCAAATGGTCACTGTGATATATAAAGATGTTGTTAAAGTTACCCCCCATAAACTATAATGGCACACATTTCTGTGCACTCCCTGGATCCACGTCATAATGTGGTTGAGCACAGGAGTGGATTAGGGGCAGAGTTACACACCGGGAAGTGCCAGAGACCTGGTTGAAGAAATTTGACGAGTGTTCTCTTATCAATACTATTGGAAATCTTTGGCTGAAATATACCTCAGCAGTATTTCGCAGAGGTAAGGTGGCCAATCTTGATTAATTTAACTTAGTGAGTCTCTTTAAAAGAGACCTGCACAGAACCATAAGTCATGTTTCCTAGTAAACGCCATGTTTGAAGTACCAGCTCAAATTCTGTTATTGTTCCATCTGTACAGGCCTTTTAGTAACCTCAGTAGGTGTTTCTGTTTTACAGTCTTGGTAGTAAGTACCATTTTAGAAATGTCTGATGTAGTTTATGTCCCAAACAGCCACTGAGTTCTGTAATAGAACATGGAAGCATTGTGCCAACAACAGAAGAGTACAGGAAGGACATGAACTACATCATATAGATTTTTTTCCAAGCTTCTTTCATCTCTTCAATGGCCAGAGCCACCAGCTCTTTAGCTTCTGTCCCCACCTCCCTCTGTTGGCATCCACTGCTTCAGGACTTACCTGACCCTCCAAATCTCCTATGGATTACTCCCCATGGCAGTGCCGGGGGGGTCTGTCCTCTTCTACCCCCACAATTGCTCACCCAGATAAGGACCCAGGATCGTGGTGGCGGTGCAGGTGGTGCACTGGAGCACAGACCCATCATGGAGTTAGCCTGGCCATTTTTCCACCAGTCCTGTCTCCCTGTTCCTGTGCTGGGGTGCGCTCACCAGTGTGTGCACTTGGAGGAGTGCAGCAAAGATCTGTTACAGGGTTGTTACACAAGGATACACAAGGAGGTGTGGAAAGGATGAGAAGGGACTTGACAAGGTTGGAGGAATGGTCAGATGTATGGCAGCTTGAATTTAATGCAAAGCGCAAAATAATGCACCTGGAAAACAAAATCCCAGGGGAAGATTACACAATGGGGGGAGGTAGTAACAACAACAAAAATGGAAAGGGACCTGGGGGTAATCATATCAGATGACCTTAAGGTTAGCAAGCAATGTGAGAAGGCAGTAGGAAGGGCTGGGGGGATACTGGGGTGTATAGGGAGAGGCACCAGCAGCAGAAAACAGGAAGTTGTTATCCCTCTGTACAAACAGTTGGTGAGACCCCATCTGGAGTACTGCAGCCAGTTCTGGAGACCTCATCTCTGCAAGGACATAGATAGGATGGAGGCAGTCCAGAGGAGGGCAACTAAAATGGTGCAGGTTCTGCAAGAGAAGCCATACGAGGAGAGACAAAAAGAGCTTAATATGTATACCCTTGAAGAAAGGAGGGAGAGGGGGGACATGTCAGAAACTTTTAAGTACCTTTGTGAAATCAACAAAGTCCAAGAGGGTAGCATCTTTCAGAAAAAGAGATGTGCAAGAACAAGGGGACACAATTTGAAGATAGAGAGGGGACAGCTTAGGGGCAATGTGAGGAAGTATTTTTTCACAGAGAGGGTGGTGGACACATGGAACAGCCTTCCTGAGGAGGTTGTGGGGTCTAAAACTGTGGGAGAAGTTAAGAATGCATGGGACAGACATAGGGCAATTCTTGTGGGGGGTAGGAAGAAATAGGCTGTTGGTTAACTAGGATCTGCAGCTTATCCTGTAGGTAGGGAGGTAGGGAGATGGGCAGACTAGGTAGGCCAAGTATTCCTTATCTACCATCAAAGTCTATGTTTCTATGTTTCTATATATCTGAAGAAAGTCTTATCCCCTCTTTCGTGACCCTTTTGGTATTCTTTTCTGTCTGTGCCTTTTATTCCCTCAACACCTTTTCAGCATTCCTCTGTTTTACTTGGCATATCTCCCTGACCTCCTCCCTCTGTGCTTCCTTATACCTCCTGAATGATCCCTTCTTTTTCTTCACCACCTTGGCCACTTCCTTAGTGAACCATAAAGGTCTGTTTTATGGCTATGGGCGGAGCCAACAGCCATATTGCATCAGCTTGAAAAGTGGTTTCCATGAAACACATTTATTTAGTAATTTTCAGTGTATCCTTCCATAACACTGCAAATCCCTATGGCAGTTAAAAAAATAATCCCTTCTTTCTGTTTAGAATGATGGACAAAGAACTCCAAGCTGCTTTTCTCAGACAGCAAATGTGTACACCTTCCAAACAAATCTAAATATCTTTAAAACTATTCAAGATGCACAAAAACAACCAGTGCGTATGTTTTTCAGGGCAAAAAGACCTTTCTCATGAGGGTAGTCACTAATCTGAATTCTTTATATTTTGTAAAATATGGTCTTCCAGACAATCTCATTTTTTTCTCTCTCTGAGGGAACACAGTAGGAGTCATCCCAAACAAATGTAAATATCTCATGAAGTATACAAGTTACCAATATACAACTGACATGAAAGTTGTTCAGAACAAAAATGACCTTTCAAATGAGGGTAATCAATCAATCAGTCAATCAATCAAAATCCTTATTTATTCAGGCAAAACATCGTTGAGCAAGCTCATTTGCAAGATGGACCTGGTTAAGTCCAGATTATGTTACAAAACAAACATCAAACATCAACATACACAGTGGAGATAAAAACATAGTGAAAGTGCAAAACAAGAGGCACACATACAATACAATGCATATCAAAGACATACATACATAGCAATACCGGTGATACAATAGGCATTAACCAGTAAGCAGATGGAAAAGGCAGACCTGAGATATACAGAAATGGATCGTCTTACAGTGATTGTCATAGAAAAAGGATAGGCTATCCCCAGGTAATGCTATTAGGGCAGGCAGATGTAAGTGATGCTGCTTTTTACAGCTCACTAATCTGCATTCATTATATATTTTTAAATATAGCCATCCAAATGGTGAAAATTGGGATGAAAAATGAAAAGTCAGGTAATCAGATGACCGTAGTTTAAAAAATAGAACTAGTGCAGTTAATAAACAGGCTCATGTGAAAGGTCTTGTTGTCCTGAACAACTTTCATACAGGTTAATGATCTATAAATTGTATACTTTTAGAGATATTTACATTTGTTTAGCAAAACTCCTATACTTCTAAACAGCATCAGCTCTGCATATTACTTAGCCAAGACAGGATAAGTTCCATCAAAAGAAAGCTATCCCAAGGTCAAATTTCACTGACTTGAAAGTTCACTCCCTGACAAAAGCTATAAATCAATTTTAGTTTCATTTTAAAACCCTCTGTGCGTGTGTCTGTGCTAGCATTAGTAATTGACAATGATTAAAAGCACAAGGAAAAATAAGCTTAAAGAGCAGCTGACACCTTCAAGAGAACTTTAACAAAACATAATGTTTAGATAAAGCTCAGCTTGTATTTCACATTAGTTCTTTATTCCTCCTCCCCATTATTTATTGTTGAGGTAATTTGTATGAAAACAGTTTTTTTTAGCTCCTGAAGAGTTCATCTATTCCTGTTGCTGTCTCCCTACCTGAGGTCATAATGCACTGATTGTGACATCACAGTTACTGTCATGGCAACAGATTGTGATGTCACAAAAGAGCATTATGACTTGAAGTAGGGAGTAAGCTATAGAGGCAGATTAACTTTAAAGTAATTGCAAGGGATAAAATCATGGATTCATGCACATTTTCTCAGTAATAAATAATGGGGAGGTGAAATCTAGAATATATATGGAATACAAGCAGAATTTTTCCTAATTATTATGTTTTTCTTTGAGGCCTCAGTAGCTCTTTCAGCAATACATCATAAATAATGTTAAAAAGTCTTATAAATATGAATATATATATATATATATGCTAAGTAAACAAGCATTTGTCAATGCTGAATGTTGATTGCGTTGTTCCATTCAGCATGCTCACTCCCCCTCTCTCACTCGTTCATTCTGTTTCTCCTAGCACTGCAGGCTGCCCTTTTGTACTGGGCTCCTGCCTCTGTTGGTGGCTTTTTCTGCCCACAAAGAAATCTGCAGCAGTCTTGACTCAGGTCCATTAAGCCTGCTCACTCCCCCTCTCTCACTCACTCATTCCATTTCTGCTGGTGCTGCAGGCTGGCCTTTTGTACTGGGCTCCTGCCTGCGTTGCCGCCTTTTTCTGCCAACAAAGAAATCCGCAGCAGTCACGATAGAGCTCCGTTGAGGTCGCTCACTCCCCCTCTCTCACTTGCTCATTGTGTTTCTCCTGGCGCTGCAGGCTGCCCTTTTGTACTTAGCTCCTGCCTGCATTGGCACCTTTTTCTGCCCACAAATAAATCTGCAGCTGTCCCGACAGAGCTCCATTGAGGTCACTCACTCCCCCTGTCTCACTCGCTCATTCTGTTTCTCCTGGCGCTGCAGGCTGCTGTTTTGTACTGGACTCCTGCCTCTGTTGGCACCTTTTTCTGCCCACAAAGAAATCTGCAGAAGTCCTGACAGAGCTCCGTTGAGCTCGCTCACTCCCCCTCTCTCTCACTCACTCGTTTTGTTTCTGCCAGAGCTGCAGGTTGCCCTTTTGTACTGGGCTCTTGCCCGTGTTGCAGCCTTCTTCTGCACACAAAGAAATCTGCAGCAGTCACAATAGACCTCCACTGAGCTCGCTCAGTCCCCCTCTCTCTCTCGCTCATTCTGTTTCTCCCGCCACTGCAGGCTGCCCTTTTATACTGGGCCCCTGTGTGCATTGCTGCCTTTTTCTGCCCACAAAGAAATCCACAGCAGTCCCAACAGAGTTCCACTGAGCTCATTCACTCCCCCTCCCTCATTTGCTCGTTCTGTGTCTCCCGCTGCTGCAGGCTGCCCTTTTGTGCTGGGCTCCTGCCTGCATTGGCAGCTTTTTCTGCCCACAAAGAAATCTGCAGCAGTCCTGACACAGTTCCGTTGAGCTTGCTCACTCCCCCTCTCTCACTCGCTCATTCCGTTTCTGCCAGCACTGCAGGCTGGCCTTTTGTACTGGGCTCCTGCCTGCATTGCTGCCTTTTTCTGCCCACAAAGAAATCAGCAGCAGTCATGATAGAGCTCCGTTGAGCTCACCCACTCCTGCTCTGTCACTCACTCATTCAGTTTCTCTTGGCGCTGCAGGCTACGCTTTTGTACGTGGCTCCTGGTTGCATTGGCACCTTTGTCTGCCCACAAAGAAATCTGCAGGTGTCCCGACATAGCTCCATTGAGGTTGCTCAGTCTCCCTCTCTCACGCGCTCATTCTGTTTGTCCTGGCACTGCAAGCTGCCCTTTTGTACGGGGCTCCTGCCTGCATTGGCGCCTTTTTCTGCCCACAAAGAAATCTGCAGCAGTCCCAACAGATCCGTTGAGCTCACTCACTCCCCCTGTCTCACTCGCTCATTCCATTTCTCCCAGCGTTGCATGCTTTCCTTTTGTACTGGGCTCCTGCCCGCATTGGCACTTTTTTCTACCCACAAAGAAATCCGCAGCAGTCCCAATAGAGCTCCTCACAGCTCACTCAGTCCCCCTATCTCACCGCTTCGCATTGTTTCTTCCCACCGCTGCAGGCTGCCCTTTATACTGGGCCCTGCCTGCATTGATGCCTTTTCTGCCCACAAAGAAATCCACAGCAGTCCCTACAGCCTCCATTGAATTCGGCCACTCACCCTCCCTCACTCGCCTCCTTCGCTCTGTTTCTCCCAGTGCTGCAGGCTGCCCTTTTGTACTGGGCTCCCTGGGGCCTTTTTCTGCCCACAAAGAAATCTGCAGCGGTCCCAACAGAGCTCTGTTAAGCTCGGTCACTCCCCCCTCTCACTCACTCGATTTTAATCTGTCCCAAACACTGATTTCCCACAGCAAGGATGTGAAAAGTGACAGCTGTACTGTTCATAAGGAGGTGTGAAAAAATGCCAGTGTTGAAAATGTGGTGTTAAAATAGTACAGATTTGTGAAGCTACAAGGGTGCGTGGAAACAGTTCAATGCATGCTTGTAACACAGTCATTTTATGGAGTTTTGTCACAAAATTTTCAACATAGGGATTTTAGGACTTCTGCTCATGAACAGTGTCACTGTCATTTTCTTAATCTGTTCCTAACACTGATTTCCCACAGCGACCACGTTATTCTGCACCCGGAAGTGCGAAAACACATTTCTGTCAGGGTGTGAAAAATGACAGCTGTACGGTTCATAAGGAGGTGTGAAAAAATGCCAGTGTTAAAAATCTGGCGTGACAATATTACAAATCTGCGAAGTTACAAGGGTGCGTGGAAAGTGTGCAACACACACTTGTAACACAGTCATTTGATGGGCTATCATCACTAAATTTTCAACATAGGCCTTTTAGGACCTCTGCTCATGAACAGTATCATTGTCATTTTCTTAATCTGTCCCAAACAGTGATTTCCCAGTGACCATGCTATTCTAGCGGAAGTGCGAAACACATTTCGGCGGGATGGGAAAAATGACAGCTGTACTGTTCATAGAGTAGTGGGAAAATGGCAATGTTGAAAATCTGGAGTGAAAATATTATAAATTCGCGAAGTTACGAGCGTGCGTGCAAACTGCATGACGCACACTCATAACACAATCATTTTATGGAGTATCATCACCAAATTTTCAACATAGGCATTTTAGGACTTCTGCTCATGAACAGTGTCACTGTTATGTTCTTAATCTGTAATGAACACTGATTTCCCACAGCTACCACGCTATTTTGGGCCGGAAGTGCGGAAACACATTTCAGCCAGGATGTGAACAATGACAGCTGTACTGTTCACAAGGAGGTGTGAAAAAATGCTAATGCTGAAAATCTGGAATGAAAATATTGCAAATTCACAAAGTTATGAGAGTGCGTAGCAACTGCGCAATGCATGCTCGTGAAACAGTCATTTTTGGGATTTTTTCCACCACATTTGCAACATAGGCTTTTTGAGAGCCCACTCATGAACACTGGCACTGTCATTTCGTTAATCAGTCCCAAAAGATGATTCCATGCAGTGACCACAAAGTCAACTTTCAGGGCTGAATAACACCATGTCAGTGGCAGAATTCATAAGGAGGGGTCCCAAAAACCCCATATTGAAAATTTGGTGCCAAAATTCCAAAAAATGCCTGAGATATGCATCAAAGTTGGAAAAACCCTATTTATACCATTATACAGCTTACCGGCATTTCCTCAGTTCATGGTCGGCTTTGAAGAGTGCAGACATGTTCCCGGTCCACTGAAGATCATAGTGCCAGACTCGGAGGTAAGTGTGGGGTGAGGGGTGTGGGGAGGCAGGGTGCACAGTGGGTGGGTGTGGGCTGTGGGAGGGGGCAGGGAGATCATGAGGGACCATTTTTTTTTCCACAGGTTAAAAACAAACAAAAAAACATTGCAGGATTTTTTTTTTATTTTACAGGGGCATGTGGCACGCTAGGGTGGGCTCCCAGCATGCCCATGCAGTGTTTTTGTTGAGGGGGCAGCTGTAGCTGATGGGGATTGGGCACCCCCTTGGCACAAATCTACTGGGTGTTTGGGGGGGCATTATGCCGATGGGGAGTGGACTCCCCTGTCAGCACATGAAACTGCGGGCTGCATAAAAATACCCACTTCCTAGCGCACTACTGTTCCTTTCCTCAAGTGCGGATGTGACGGCCACCATGTGTAACATAGTGGCGCAGACTTAAACTGTGCATGCATGAGTATCATGCATATGTATGTAACCTCCACACCACCTTTGGCTAATTGGCACCCCCATAAAAGAACTTCTGACAACTACATGGCATACAGTTTTTTTTTTGGCAAAGCTACACTCATGGTACCACTCCTAGCATTGGAGTGCATACCAGGCTCATTATCTAGGGGTTGGGGGTACATACTAAAATGGACCTTTTTATTTACAGCCAGATCCAGGGGAGAGAATGCTAGGCATAGGGTAGACCTAACTGCTGAGGGGCCCCAGTAACTTCACGCTAGAAGCAACAAGCGGAATGTCCAAAGCAGTAACTGAAATTTTGCAGTATGGCTTTATTTACAGATGTTACTTAAAGCAAGGGTGGTCTTCCAAATGTTTATCATTGCAATACATGCACACTCCCTTTTCCAGGATACTTTGCTAGGCAGTATTGTTTTCCACAAAAAAACATCTCTATCTCTATTCCAAAACATTTATCTGTGGGATTTGCCACACTCTTTAAACATTTTCCACACATTTCCATTTCCAAAGTGTATATCTGTGGGATGTACCACACACTTTAAAATCCTCCTGGTGCATCGTAGTTGCCCAGGGAACACTGGTACCCATTCACGAACCACTTAGCCCTGCCTGAAACTCCAGATGGCATTCCTCACCCTTTGCCCCAAACAGCCTGTGCTATTCCTTCAGGGTTTCACCAAATGAGTCTCCAATAACCAGTGAATTGCTAAAGACTCCCAACTTTAACATTAAATTCAGCACAGTTGTGTTGAAAGGGGTCCTGACCAGTGTGAGTTAGTCTTATCTAGGACACACATGCCTCAGACAACTCCCTCAGAGAACAGTCTCAAATTCTGTACTCACAGATTAGTTGTTCATTCCTCCCAGTTATGGAAAGAACAAAAGGCACCTTTCTTTCTCTGGTAGCTGTCAGATTCTACTCATTGTTCTTCCTTAAGGCAGCTGTCAACTTCAGAAACTTCAGGGGATTGACCCTTGGATCCACAAGAACTGCATTCCCTCTCACTCCCCCTGGAGTGAAACTACAGAGTCCTGCAACCAAACTGAAGATTTTACCAAACTAGGGTGAGAAATACCATGGCACCCTTTGACAGAGCCCCAGTGGCAGACCTCCTGCCAGTCTAACTGCCACACTTGATTTTACTGATGAATATTCTAAACTCCCCAAGAGCAGCTGACTCAAAAATGGTTATGCTGCTGTGAGAGTTCTAAATGCCATTATCATCCTACTCTCAGGCTAGCTGAGCAAACAATGATGCCATTACGTAGAAAGCCCCTAATGACCTCCCCACCAGCTGCCGTTTCCTACCTGCCTAAGACTAGTACTAATGGGATTCTAGTAACCCGAGGGGACTGGGGTGCCACACATACCTATGTCAGCACCACCATGTTGCACAAGGCTGACTCCGGAGCAAACTGCACATGTGCGAGTATAATGCATGCACAGTACTGTAATCACTGCAGTATTACAGCTGACTCCTGTGCAGCGAGAGCGCAGCGTATTCTCTTCACTGCTCTTGCTGCTCCTAAAAGCTCTGCACAACCATATTGGCTCTGACCAGATTTTGTTCATTTTGCTTTTACTCGCTTCCATCACACAGAGGTTGTTGCTTTAATTACGTCCATCATTTTTTTTCCCCACTGTGCCTCTACCCCTCCATCGTGATCCCTTCCATGAAGCACTTCGGTTTCTTTAAATCCACCATCCTAAAGTTCAGGACCCTCATCCTCAAGTGGCTTGCCTCTGTTCCTGTCTTTATATTAAACCACACTGTACAGTGTTCACTGGTACCCATGTGGCTGCCCACTCTGATATCTGCAATGCTGTTCCTGTTTGTAAGCAACAGGACCAACACTGCCTCATCACTAGTGGGTTCTTTGACTTGCTGCCTGGGAAAAGCATCTTGTAGGGAGTCAGGAATGGCCCTGTTCCTTGCCAAAGCCACTGTCTGGAAGGTTCTAAGCTATGTGTGGCAGACTGAAGTCACCAACAAGCAGCACCTTCCCCTTATTTGCCATTCTGATGATGTGTTCCCCAAGTGCATTATCCAAATTGCCTCACTATGTTGGGGGTCTGGACACTACCCCAGTATGGATAGCGGCCCAAGAGCCTATCTCCAGGATAGGCCAAAACACATCCAGTCATTTCTTTTCCTCTGGTTGCCCATGTACCTCCATGGCTTGAATCCCTCCCTCATATACAATACAACCACTCCTCCCCTCCTCCATATCCTGTCTCTTGTGAACAGTGACTAGGCCAGTATGACCATAACCAAGCCATGGAGCGCAGTTCACCTTGACTCTGTTGTGCCACTAAACCCAGGTCAATCTCCAACATGATAGGTTCCAGGTCTGGAATTTTGTTTCCAAGACTCTGTGTATACGCCTTCCACATCTTACTTCCACCCTGTTGCTTCCCCGTCCTGCCATGCTATTCCTGGAATATCCCCTGATCCTCTTCTTCCCTTTTTACTTTACACATTCCCTGTCTCCTTCAATCCTTTACCCTCACTTACCAGATTAATACCCCTCTTTCCTCTGTGTCTTATCGCCACCCTATCATCTTGGCCACCTACCCTAGAGGAGTTTACTCCCCTCATGCTCTCCCTCCATGATGCACCATCATCTTTGGGGGGGGGGGTTGCTTCCCTTTGTTTGACTGCCCCCAATGACTCATTTAAATGCTTATTCAAGTAGCATTTAAACCTCACACCAAGGACTGTGGTCCCCTTCCTGGAAGGATGCAGGCCATTTCTCTTATAGAAATCCATATTCTCCCAGATGGGCCACAGTCCCCAGTGTGGTTGAAGCCATTCTTCATGCTCCATGTCTTCAACCAGTTATTAAATGCCCTGGTGTAGAAAACCCGTGCACCTCCCCAGCTGTATACATGGTTTGTGATTGGTGGCCATTTAATGTTCATGTTTATCACAGTTACACATGATCACAGTGATGGTTTTTAAAGCTTGAAAATGATCTTGGACATGTCTACACATATCGTCACTTAATCCATAGGTTGTTATATGCTCACATTGGAATCTTGCTTCTAGCTCTTTCATTCCTTTTTCATCTCTCTTTCTATCTTTTTATCTCCTTTCTTCTTCCCTTTCCCTCTTAATTCTTGTTTACTTTCTTAGATATTTTTCTCTTTTTTATGTTCTTCCTTTATACAATCTTACACATACCTGTATTAAATTACAGCATAATAGAAGTACAATCATGACTGCTCATATTTCTTGTTTGTATCTACTCCTTTTACCCCTTGAATCATAATCTAGTACACATCTGGTATGTGTAGTACGGTATGGGCTGCATGCCCATTGGCTCACGCTGTGGACCAATGGGCGTACAGTCTTACCGACAGTGTCAGTCGGTGGGCGGCGGGGCGGCAGGCGGGTGGGGTGCTGCCACCTGCTGCTGACCAGGGGGCAGCAGGATGGTGGGGATCAGTGGCCGGGTGGGGAGCTGGGTCCACTGGGCCACCAGGGATGATGGGTTTCTGTTAATTCTATTACAGCCCGCGATTGGGTGGTCAGCAGTCCACTGGACCACCAAGGATATTGGAATTAACTTTAATTCTACTACAGCCTGTGATCGGGCGGGCAGCGGTCCACTGGACCAGCAGGGATATTGGAATTAACTTTAATTCTTCTACAGCCCACGATCGGGTGGGCAGCGGTCCACTGGACCACTAGGGATTTAGTTTTTATCTTTGTATACTGATGCCCGCAATCAGGCATGGGGGGGCCGTCAACAAGGAGTTGCAGCCGGAGCTCGGGTAGCCACCCACGGGTGTCAGCTGCCGTGCTGCGGCATGCAGTATGGCAGCTCACCTGTGGGTGGCCAGCCCTTGCTTCTTTTTTTTTTTTGGCATAACTTTGTGCTGGCGCAGGTAGGGGTTGCGCATGTATGGCTCCACACATCCCGGGCTGAATATCGGGCTGTGCAGAGTATGCATGGGCACGCCCCCCCCCACCTGTGCCTGCATACATTACTGATGTTCTCTGGCACATCGGGATTTGTGCAGCGCACTTTCCCCTTTTGAATATTGCGCCAGGGCGCATCAGTGGGTTGCGCATGGCACAACACTGTTGCGCCATGCGTAACTCTTTTGAATATCTGGGCCCCTGTATACACCTCAGAGAAGGTGCACAGTGTTTGTGAGATGCGTAAGAGTTGCAGTTGAGATGTACATACTGTATATACCTCAGAGAAAGTGCACAATATTTGTGAGTTGTGTATCGGTTGCGGTTGAGATGCACATGGGGGGGCAGTATAGCGCAGTGGTTTAAGGCTCTGAGCTGCAAATCTGGAGACTTGGGTTTGAATCCCATTGCCCCCACTTGCATATACTGTGTGACCCTGAGCAAGTCATTTAACTTTCCAGTGCTCCCAGGTTGCACCTGTAAAAAAGCTTTCAGCTTAGTGTGTCTCAACTGGTTAAACAATTGGAAAAAACAAACATACTGTATACACCTCAGAGAAGGTGCACAGTGCTTGGGAGGTGTGTATGAGTTGCAGGTTGAAATGTACATACTGTATACACCTCAGAGAAGGTGCACACTGCTTGTGAGGTGCGTATCAATTGTGGTTGAGATGTACATACTGACTACACCTCACAAAAAGGTGCACAGTGTTTGTGAGGTGTGTATTTGTTGTGGTTGAGATGTATATACTATACACACCTCAGAGAAGGGGCACAGTGTTTGTGAAGGGCATATGAATTGCAGTTGAGATGTATATACTGTATACACATCAGAGAATGTGCACAGTGTTTGTAAGGTGCGTATCAGTTGGGGCTGAGATGCACATACTCTATACACCACAGAGAAGGTGCACAGTATTTGTGAAGTGTGTATTAGTTATGGTTGAGATATACATGCTGTATACACCTCAGGGAAGGTGCACAGTATTTGTGAGGTGTATCAGTTGTGGTTGAGATGTATATACTGTATACACCTCAGATAAGGTGCACAGTATTTGTGAGGTGTGTATCAGTTGCCGTTGAGATGTACATACTGTATGCATCTCAGAGAAGGTGCAGCTGAGGTGCAGAGTGTTTGTGAGATACGTATCAGTTGTGATTGAGATGAACATACTGTATACACCTTAGAGAAGATACACAGTGTTTGTGAGGTGTGTATCAGTTGTGGTTGAGATGTACACACTGTATACACCTCAGAGAAGGTGCACAGTGTTTGTGAGGGGTGTATCAGTTGTGGTTCAGATGTACATACTGTATACAACTCAGAGAATGTGCACAGTGTTTGTGAGGTGTGTATCAGTTGCGGTTGAGATGTATACACTGTATACACCTCAGAGAAGGTGCACAGTGTTTGTAAGGGGTGTATCAGTTGTGGTTCAGATATACATACTGTATACACCTCAGAGAAGGTGCACAGTGTTTGTGAGGTGTGCGTATCAGTTGCAGTTGAGATGTGCATGCTGTATACACCTCAGAGAAGGTGCACAGTGCCTGTGAGGTGTGTATCAGTTGTGGTTGAGATGTACATACCATATACACCTCAAAGAAGGAGCACAGTGTTTGTGAGGTGTGTATCAGTTGTGGTTGAGATGTACATACTGTATACACCTCAGAGAAGGTGCACAGTATTGATGAGGTGTGTATCAGTTGTGGTTGAGGTGTGTATACTGTATACACCTGAGAGAAGGTGCACAGTGTTTGTGAGGTGTGTATCAGTTGCCATTGAGATGTACATGCTGTATACACCTCAGAGAAGGTACACAGTATTTGTGAGGTGTGTATCAGTTGTGGTTGAGGTGTATATACTGTATATACCTGTGAGAAGGTGCACAGTGTTTGTGAGGTGTGTATCAGTTGTGGTTGAGATGTATATACTGTGTACACTTCAGAGACGTTGCACAGTGTTTTTGAGGTGTGGATTATTTGTGGTTGAAATGTACACACTGTATTCACCTCAGAGAAGTTACACAGAGTTTGTGAGGTGCATATCAGTTGTGGTTGATGTGGAGGAGTTAGGCTTCACCCTCAGCTGTGACTGACGTACCGCTTTTCTCTCTCCTTACTTCCTAGCAACCGTTAACGCTTTTCTCTTTGCTTTTCTTCTTTCCCCCTACCTTCGGTTGGCCACCTAGCATGGCTCTTTACTGTCCCTACTAAACTTCCTACTAGTTCTCTCTTTTCATTCTTTTTCCATTTCCATCCATCCAGTGCCTGGAATAATGCCAAACACCCGGAGAGGTGTTGTGTAAAGTGCATAAGTACATTTTTTGTATAAAAAGACATGAAGGCAATTTTAAATAGGAATACATAAAGTTATTAATGCCTTTTTAAATAAAAAGGATTCAGAAGCTATATAAAACAATTATTATTTCATGATTAGTACAATTGTAAGAAATCCTTAAGGTATTTTCATAAATTCACACTATAAACATGTTACTGTATATGGTTATAAAAGTGCTTATCCACTGTTGATCAGAGATATAGAGAGTCAATATCTGTGGAGATGTACACTGCACCTTTAACTGAACCAGGAAGTCTCCTGAAACAAACCCCCCTTGGTTTTGAAACAACATGTTCAGACATGAAACTGCATGTCCAGACATGTAAATAGAAAAGGCTCAGTCAGGTGACCCCACCAAAAGATATAAAACCTCTTCATTGAGTTCACTTCAGTGCAGTCCAGTGGGGCTCAGCCCTGACAGAGGAGAGAGGTTCTACTGTTTGTGCAGGTAAGCTGTTAAATGCAGATGAGAAGGATATTAGGAGCTCTAACATCCAGGATAGTATCAAGTGAGAAACTACTGATGTTAAGTAGTGATTTTCTTTGCAATGTTTACACCTCAGAGAATGTGCCCTGTGTTTGTAAGGTGCGTATCAGTTGGGGTTGAGATGTACATACTCTATAAACCTCAGAGAAGGTACACAGTATTTGTGAAGTGTGTATTAGTTGTGGTTAAGATCTACATACTGTATACACTTTAAAGAAGGTGCACAGTATTTGTGAGGTGTATCAATTGCGGTTGAAATGTATATAGAGGTCAGGACATTCAGAAATGTGCCAGAGGGAGGCGCAAGAGGTGCGAAGTGCAAGTACAGTGCACCATGACGCAAAGGGCGCGATAGTCAAAGGATGCACATGACAGGATGCACCTGCACAACATGGCTGAATATCACACAGATGCACCATTGCACAACCAGGGATGCACCAAGGAGCATGTGCAGCACATTAGCGCACCCAGGGATGAGCAGGGGAGCAAGCCAAGGAGCAACACACAGGCATCCAGCACAAAAGGCACACACCACATGGCCTGACAGGATAGGCCACAGCCACCCCACCCATACCATGACGGAATACCACCAGGTACAAACCCCCATCCACCCCAGACGGAACACACATCAGCCATACACACCACTGCAGCATGACTCCTCACACCAGCTGCAAAGCAGGCATGGACACAGATGGTTAACCAACAATAATATTAATGTAACATTCAAAATAAAACCATGTACAGATATATACAATGGATAGGGAGGGAGGGACAACCCACACACAGGGAGGTCAGGGAAGGGAGGCAGGGTGCAGGGGCAAAGGCAAGAGAAGGAGACAAGGGAGGGCAAGGGAGAGTGCACAGGGAAGGGGAAACAGTCCTGTACAAGGGCACTATGGGCATCCCTGCCCCACTGTCGGGTATTGCCGGTGTTGGCGCCTCCAGCCACGTAGTGTCTGCACCAGCCGCTGCGCCACCTGTAGTGTGGTTGTTGTGACATGGAGGATCCACCTCAGGAGCCGTGTATGTACATCACTGGGTCCAACACTAGGACAAAGGTGGGAACACCATATGAGTGCATGTCCAGAACATGGCAGCCCACCCACTGTGCGCAGCGGGCATCAGTGATTTGCGCCCCTGGGCTGGCAAACCACCAACTGCAGTGACAGCACCCACATGAGCCACCTTCCTGGGGAACCACAGCCATGCATAACATCACACACTAACACCGCCGCCCATGTGCAGCACACCACCACCATGGCAGACAGGTGACATGGCCATGCAGGGAGTTGGCGGTGACACAGCCAGGTCCCAGGTGCACCCACAGCCCACATGCAGCAGCCACCCACATGTGCAAAAGCCATGGTGTGGTGCAATGGGCACCACAGGCTGTGCACAGCTGGACCATGCCATGCGTACAGAGGGCTGTGTCCTGCCCCAACCACCACTGCCCACCTGACACAACATAGAGACAAGTGCATGATCCTACCTGCACACTGAGGTGCACCCTGTGACTGTCCAGCTGCCATGCCAACATGTCCTGCGACCGGTGCACCACCCCCTGCAGTGGCCTGACCTGACCCAGCCACAGCACCAGCGAGGCAAGCCCACCTCCAATCTTCAGGACCTAGGAGGAATGAATGGAGAAGGAAACATCAGCACTGGGAGAAACCACAGGGCACCACCCCCGGCACAGTGTGACACCCTGCACAGCATGCAAGTGGCTCAGTGGCACAGGGTGACCACAGTGTACCATCACACCCAACGAGGTGTGCAGCCCCAGCCCCCACCCCCAGCAAGGTGAGCCAATGGCACGGCCCCTCCTGGAACACAGGATGAGAATGGGCACAGGTGCTGAGCACTTACCTGGCCATGGCACAGTGCCCCTCCGGACGCGTGCCTGTAGTGTTCATAGACGGTCTGGGTGCCTACGCTGCAGGTCCCTGTACCAGTTCCTGCACTGCTCCCCATTGTGCTGCACACCTGTGGCCTCCTCCGGGGCATCTGCCACCTCCTGCCACACCTCAGACCTAGGCCTGTTGAGAGGCACCTGGCCAAACAATGAGTTGACATGTCACACCACCAGAGCCACCAGATTAACCAGCTCAACTTGAGTCCAGTTCTGCGCCCTTGCTGCTGTCCTGCGCAGCATGCTGTCAGTACAACAGGCAATCCAAAATGGTGCTCAGCAGCGCTCATGCCACATGTGCTGGGGATGCACGGCTCATGCCATGATGCGCTCCCACCGCCAATTGCGCAGTCATGGACATGCATGATCCAGGTAACGCAGCACTGCCATGTGTGGCAGTGTGCTTACAATGGTAAAGGGCACCTGTGGGGTCAAGGGTCATGCTGCACACCCTGCACTTCAGCACTATTGGGCATGGCAGGCATACCATGCAGTAGGGCCATGTGGCTGCTATAGTAAACGGTCCCATTGCTCATGGGCGCCATAGTACCCATGGCGCAGGGGCACCATTGAAGGCATGGTGCCTGAGCGCTATCAGCTGAGTGGTGCATAGTGCCATAGGCCAAACAGCACACGAGCGCCATATGTGCAATAGTAGACAGGCGCTGCACTGCGTATCATGCATGTTGCGAATGACGCACCATGGGTGTACGTGATGTCCGCATGCGCATGCACGTGGCACAGGCGGCTGCACACATCACAGTGTTGCACCATGACTTGTGCATGCGCAACTCCATTGCGCAATGTGCAACCACGTGATATTCAGCAGACGTATGCAAATCAGCTGATTACAATATCCACGGTGCATCAGCTGCATTTGCATGTCATTACAGTTGCGCAAGCCCTCATTTGCATGTGATGCGCTATAAAGGTGCCATGGGGAATGCACAGGATAGGAACGGTTGCATCCCTTAGAGGTGAGGTACACGCTGTGGGATGGTGGAATGGGAGGGTGGATGGGGACCTAGCAGCACATGCTAACACATGTCACCCTCCACAGGAAGAAGCATGACCGACCATGAGGAGAGTGAGGAGTATGGGCCTGCAAGCAAGCACAGACCCAACTTCACCAGGGTGGAGTCAGAGGCCCTATTCTAGGCATACCTGGACCAGGAGCTGCTCCTGAGCGGCTCCACAGGCACCCCACAGGCCCGGGCAACAGCATGACAGGGTGTGGCCCATGCCATGAACAAGCAGGGCAGCCACCAACAGACTGCGCAGGAATGCAAAAAGAAGGTCGGCACGGACCTGAGGCAGCTCAAGGAGAAGGTGGCAGCCCTCCGGGCAGAGCGAGGGTCAGCCAGCCCTGCCCACCCTTAGACTGCAGGAGGAGTTGATGGCAGCCACCATGCAGTGCAGCGCAGTTGGGGGCATGCCCGGTGGAGGATTCCAGACAGGTGGAAGCCCATCACTGCATGGTAGGCATGGCAGGGACAGGGGCAGGGGGATGGGGGCAGGGGTGGGTGACAGCAACACTAATGCCACTTTGTTCCCTTCCAGCTCCTGAATGCCTGCTTGCGGTGTCAGTGGTGGGGGTGTCCACTGTGGGGGCAGCCCTGGCCCCAGAGGACCATCCAAGCACCTCCAGTGGGCACCGTGGCCTGGATCGACTGCAGGTCAGTACCGCTGTCCATCCTGATGCTGGCAGTGTGGGTGCAGTTGAGGCCCGGGCTGCATTCCAGCAGGACGCCAGGCATGGTGTCCTGTGTGCTGAGACGCAGGTTGTGGCGGGTCCGGATCCAATGACGACAACAACCACATCACGGACAGTGCTGTTGTGGCTGCAGGGGAGACACCCATACCACAGGCATGACACATCAGGGCAGCTGGTGGCCCAGTGGTGGTTGCCTGCACACCGGCCACTGCAGCAGGCGTAGCCGAGGCTGCCACAGGTGCAGCAATGGATGGCTGTGGTGGCGGTGGTGGTTGTGGCAGTGCAGCCACACTGGTGTTACCCTGCACACAATGGCTGGAGGGGCAGCAGCAGTGGCCAGATGGTATTGAGAGGGGGCCTGCGGCACTGCCCACCGCCGGTGCAGCGCATGGCACCCAGCCCCAGGAGGGACCCGCTATGCAGCACCCACCATCGAGGGGTGCTGGGCCACAGGGTCGGGATACACACTTGGGTCAGCACAGTGACCCTGCACCCCAGGGTGTTGACCCCTTGGACGAGCACACCCGTCTGCTCCAGGCCTCTGTCGAGCAGCAGGTGCAGCTCGCAGAAGGGGTGTGTGCGCTCTGCGAGGAGCTGCGCCAGGTTGCAGAGTGGCGGGACAAGGACTTCACCCTGCTCTTGGTGGAGAACCGGCAAATTCGGCTGGACATGGCCACAGCCATGGATCGGCTGACCACTACAGTCACAACCGGACTGGCACCTCTGGCTACCCTGGTGCATGGCCATCCGCCGCTCACACCGCGGAGCACATCCTCCACCCCTCAGCTTGTCACGGAAGGTCTGTTATTTCTGGTACAACAGTTACTAGCACCTCATACAGTAAGTAGAGAAGTGTTATCATCTTGTAGCTAAGAAAGGACACATTGCGGTTAGAATTGATTGTGTAATGTGATTAGAAAAAATATTACATTGTTATGTCATTTCCCAATGAGATGACCTTTAGCTGACACAAACTAAGTCTTTGGACTGTCAGCTTTGAATTACAGCTTACAAGCTATGCTTTATTTTCACTAAGGTCCTTTGGCAGCTGGTTTTGTCTAGAATGCTTTGGCCTGGCCTACCTGTGGTCAGGCCCAGGTCCTGGGGAAAGGCTTCCCCTTGGTTATAAGCATGTCCCAGCATGGTGTCATGGTAACACTGTGCTATCTGAGTTGTCATCTTTTGGATGAGACATTAAACCAAGCTCCCATCTGTCGGTTCAGGTGGTGGCTAAGTTGGATGTTAAAGATACCTTGGCACATCACATAAAAAGAGAAGGGCATTTTTTCAGGTGTTCTGGCTAGGGCCGAGCAAAATTTATCTTCTTCCAGTGGAATTCTAGTGAAATGCTGATTTTGCTTCTATGAAATTTCCAGAAATGTCTGTGAACATTTTGCTAAATTTTGCAAAAATTGTAATTTCAGTTCTTTCCCTCTAAGTTATAAAGTATTTGTCCAAACTGTACTACATTTTGTACAGTGTCGTTGCCATTGCCCATACAAACATATACCAAGTTGCAGAGTTTCATCTTTAAAGATGACCGAGTTATAAGCCTCCAAACTTTCAGAAATTTTAAAAATACAGTTAACTATGTAAACTAAAGGTGTTTGCCCAAATTGCACTACATTTAGCACGGTGACATTACCAATACCCATACATATCTGTGCCAAGTTTCAGATCTCTAGCTTTAAATATGACTGAGATATTTTTTTATTATTATTTATTTAATTTACCAAGAAAGTGGACTGGATCAAAGACCCATTTTCAGCCATGCCTGTGGAAAGGCTGCCAAATATTCGTTATTCAGCTGAATATTCGTATTCAGCACAGTTCTGAAAAAAAAATAGACATATTTTCTCCCCAGCCCCCAAAACACTACCGTCTCCCCACTCTCTGCAGCCACTAATTTAACCCTCCTACCCACCCAGCACCCACAATTTGTTAAATTGTCTTTAGAAAAAATGTTTAAAGGAGGACCGGCACAACCCACCCGCCTCCACGGCCGGCCCCTATCTTACAAACTATAGTGACAGACAGTGCAAACAATACTCCATCCTCCCCCTTCCCTGTCAGCAACAATAGCAGACACAGCACCCAACCCTACTTCATCTCCCCTCGCGCCACACCCAATTCTCCGTATTAGCAGAAGGCGATCGCTGCCGCATTTCCAGCACAACCCTCCCTCTTCCTCTGCCGAGTGCCTTCTAATGAATGAAAGTGCACTGCTTGTTGCTATAGTAAAACCAGCAGATCATGTGATCTGCTGGGTTCACTATAGCCATAAGCAGTGTGCTTTCTTTCATTAGAAGGTGCTTGGCAGAGGAGGAGGGAAGGTTGTGCTGGAACGACGGCATCAGCGATTGCCTTCTGCAAATATGGAGAATTGGGTGTAGGGGGGAGATGGAGTAGGGTTGGGTGCTGTGTCTGTCTGATGTTGTTGCTGACAGGGAGGGGGGAGGATGGAGAATTCTTCAATGTATTCTTTGTTACACTGCCTGCCTGTCACTTTAGTTTGTAAGATGGGGGCCGGCCATGGAGATGGAGGGGTTGTACCGGTCCCCATTAACAGTTTTTTCCTAAAGAAATTTTAAGAAGTTACGGATTCTGAGTGGGTAGGAGGGTGCAATTTTTTGGCTGCTAGAGGGTGGGGAGGAGACAGTAGTGTTTTTTGGGGGGGCTGGTGAGATTTGTTTTTTTTGGAGGTGAGGAGCTGGCCCAGCACAGCAGTTATATCAAGGAGTACCACGTTAAGAGTTTGGCTGACTTCATCCAAAGCTGGACATTTATTATTGTACTATCCTACCTTTTTTAGTACAAAAAGTGGATAAAATGTCAGTTTATAGTGCAGTGTCTGCGTGAGTCAAACAGAAACAGGATTGTCATTTTAGTAGTTACAGTACTATGGTGTGAACTC
This sequence comes from Neoceratodus forsteri, assembly GCA_016271365.2. Taxonomy (NCBI): domain Eukaryota; kingdom Metazoa; phylum Chordata; order Ceratodontiformes; family Ceratodontidae; genus Neoceratodus; species Neoceratodus forsteri. The sequence goes on along the minus strand of CM057458.1, from coordinate 20,540,760 downwards.
AGGTTGTGTGAGGGGGGGAAGATGCCAAATACAAATACCTCATGAATAGTCCTGTATTCGGGAAGGGTTTCCATATATTTGGAAGCCCTAATATTCATGGTATTTGGAAATGAATATTTGGCCCCTGCACAGCCTTAGTAACAATTGGGATATAATACAAGTTTACAATTGCATAATTTATTTATTTTATTTATTTCTATTTATTAGTAGGATTACAATACCTGTAAACCAGAGGTTCTTTTACAAATATTCCATGTCAAGGCATAAAATCAGACATATTAAAATAGTTCAATTAAAGAATAAAATGTACCATATATACAAATACAGCCACAAAGTGTACTCACATAAGCACACAGTCATCAGGTGTTATTGTCGCAGCAACAAACTGACAGTGTATCTCAATAATTCTTTATACTAGACTCTATGCACAAAAAAAATGTGCAAGTGGTGTGTTGGCGAGTGTGCAGCTCTGCACCAGTAGGGTTTCTGCACATGGGCTGTACTCACATCGGCAGTCTATACGCGGCCCCCTTATGTGGCCCTGCTCCCCAGGCATGCAGGATCCCTGGGGGCAGCCAGGTTCAGAGCAGAGGACCTGAGCATGTGGCCAACCAGCTTGCCACCTGGGTCCCTGCAGTGGATCACTTGCATTCATGGGGTGCCATGTTTGCAGCCAGTGCACAGTGCACCAACTGCACAGGAGGTGGCCTATGCTACATTCACTGGCCCCTGCCCACAGAGGTGTGCCCCGATGTCAGGGGCATCCATACTGGGGTCTGCGGATTCCCACCATCACTGCGGTTCCTGGCAGATGCGACTTAGGGGGCATGTACCGGGGCTACGTCTGCCCAGAGTTGGCATAGCCACTGGCCCTCTACACATGACTCTCCACACTTTTGTACATCCTGTGGAATGCCGGTACACCCTCCCACACCACCCCCAGCCGACCCATGCACAGGGCTTTGCAATCAGCCAGGGGATTGGGTGTGTTGGGACGGTGTAAGTGTTGCAAGACAGCCGCAGAGGGGGCATAGTGGGTGCGGCAGGTGTGGAGTGGGCTATGTGCTGGAGTTAAGCGGCTCATACACACTCCGCACATTTGTGAATAGGGCCCACTGTTTATAAACACATATTTATTTGTGTCAACCTCTATCCCTGTTTTTATTAAATCATTCAGTAATTTAGGACCATAAAAAGTTATTGCACACTCAGCAACTTTTGTCTTAATCTTATTTTCTTGACATTGTTTTGTTTATGATGTTCAGAATACCTTTGTTGTTTTAGCTCACATAAACCTGTCATTTGACGCTTTTGGAGTTCCCAAATTCAAACTGCTACAGTATGTGAGAACATCAGTGTTGTATTTAATATTCTCTGCCTAGGTGGCATAATTCCATCATTTTGTTAAAGAATACAATGATGAAGAAGAAGAATCAACATTTATATAGCGCTTTTCATACATCTAAAGTGCTTTACAACCAATGCTAGACTGGTAGTGAAGTGACTGAATGTGTGGTGGCAGCCATATCACACATCATCACCCACACACACAGCCTGGATAATTGCATGAACCGGTTTTATGGGAAGGGGAATGTTGGCCAGGACACCGGGAATGTTCCCTACTCTTTGCGAAGAGTACCCTGGGTTCTTTTACTTCTACCTGGACACCCACCAGGACAGGCAGAAGGGACCTCAGTTTAACGTCTCATCCAAAGGACAGCACACCCCAACACTACAGCACCCCCCAATACTACACTCAGATGCCAGCAATTTTTTAGGTGCAAGTTCAATCCCAGTGTGGGACGAGAACCCATGACCTTCTGGTCCAGAGGCGGATGTGCTACCAGCTGAGCCTCGCTGACACCATGATGTTCTTGCTTTCTACAATCAGCTACAAATCTTAGGATATTGTTAAATGTAACTGAGTATCTTTGAAACAGCAAATCAGGCAGATTCATTAACAACACTGAGTTGTACTCTAAGGCTGGCAGAAGTACCTGAGTTGCTATTATTTTTTAGCCTGTGCAGTTGAACTGTTTTTATTTCTGTACAAGTAACCTAATTTATTATTTATTTTTTTGTCACTTTAATAATATGCTAATTTAAGGACAGCACGCTGTCTAGAGTGACTCCTAGATCATTAAAAGTTAGTACCCCTGCCAAACCTATCCCGTTTTCCCTACTATAGTCCTGTTTTTTGGGGGGGGGTTTCACAATTGTTTAACCAGGTGAGACACACTAAGCTGAAAGCTTGTTTACAGATGCAACCTGGGAGCACAGGGAAATTAAGTGACTTGCTCAGGGTCACACAGTATGCAAGTGGGGGCTGTAGGATTCAAACCCAGGTCTCCAGATTTGCAACTCAGAGCCTTAAAGGGAGTCTTTGCTTTGTTCCAAAAATCATTGTTTTAGTTTTCTTCTTATTCAAAAAAATCTTATTTTCTACAAACTACTCTTGCAAGGGACAGTATGTTGGTTGCATTTTTGCTTCTTTTTTTATTTTTTATTTGTTTGCTTCTAGATCTGCTCCTGTTTTTCTTTTGCAATAGAGCACTGTATCATCTGCATACATTATTACAGACACTGTGCTGCAAGTTTTTGGCAAATCTTTTAGAAATATTGAAAACGGGCGTGGACCCAGAACTGAACCCTGTGGTACTCCAGTGCCTATTTCTCTCATACAGGATCTTACAGACCCAGTTTTAACTTCAAGTTCAAGTTTATTGCAGGAAAACTCCATTGAGCAAGCTCATTCACAAGGAGGTCCTGTGACATAAACACTTAAAGTACAAACACAGATAGGTAATAACAGTATATACATGAAATGCACGTTACATGATACAGGCTGGATATACATACAAGGGTACCACATAGGGTGACCGCAGGTGGTAAACATTGATATGAGACAGGGAAGTGACTTACAGGTTGCATACTGATAAATGAAACATGATGACTGGTGTGTGCAATACATATACAGTATTTTGGCAGCTAGAACAAACAACAGTCTACAACTGATATGGGGGGGAGGAGTGATTTGATAGAGTAGCAGTGGAGCGTAAGCAAAGATAAAGTTACTGATTCCTATTTGTTAAATACTGTCTAAACCACTCAAGTGCATAGTTACCCACTCCCATCAATCGAAGTTTATGGATCAGTATGGAATGGTCCATCAGGTTGAAGGCCTTGATGGCCTTGATCAGGTCAAAAAGATTCCTCCAGTAAGCAACCCTCAATCTATACCATCATATATGTCACTTGTTAACCTGACCAAGGCCGTTGACTTGCAGTACCTTCCCCTGAATCTGTACTGGTCCTGTGTCAGGAGTTGATTTTTTTTCTAAATATTATGATAATTGACTAAACCCCACTTTTTATGTTGCTTGCACGCATGTGCAAGAAACATAGTGCCATCATCGGAGATTTCGGAGGTGTGTCACCTCCTCCTCCAATTCAGTCAGTGAGCTGACAGATGCGGCCCCTGTAAGCCAATGCATTTTGGAGCGTGTCTGACACAGCTCAAAATGCAGTAACAGTTGAAAAAGGAGAACTCGGCTTCAGTGAGCAGCGATAAGAAGCGAGCCTCCCAAATGCAGGCGCAGCACCCCGCGACGCACTGTATAGCCGACGGGGTGCCCAATCCTCATCGGGCTGAGCTGCGCCGTCTCCCCCAGTAGTTGGTGCCACGCTGGGAGCCCACCCCAGCATGGCAAGCAGTCCTTTGGCTGACCGGGGTGCCCAACTCCTGTCGGCTGAATGCCCCTCAGTTTTGTGCCACGCTGGGAGCCTGAACCCCAGCGTGGGCAAACGCCCCACGACATCTTTTTTTTTTTAAAACCTGTAAAACAAAAACGGTCCCACGGCACGTCTCCCAACCCGCCTACCACAACCCGCAACCACCCACTGCGCACCCAGCCTCCCCACACCCCCCCTCACCCCATACTTACCTCCGGACTCCGTCGCGACAATCTTTGGTGGACCGGGAACACGTCTGCACTCTTCAAAGCCGACCGCAAACTGAGGAAATGCCGATAAGCTGCATAATGGGCTAGATAGGGGGGTTTCAACTTTGTTGCATATCTCAGGCATTTTTGGGAATTTTTGCACCAAATTTTCAACATGGGGTTTTTGGGACCCCTTCTCATGAATGATGTCACTGTCATGGCGTTATTCAGGCCCGAAAGGTGATTTTGCGCAGTGACTGTGAAATCACCCTTCGGGCCAGAATACCACCATGACAGTGACATCATTCATGAGAAGGGGTCCCAAAAACCCCATGTTGAAAGTTTGTCCAAAATTCCAAAAAATGACTGTTTTACGAGCGTGCGTTGCGCAGTTCCTACGCAGGCTCGTAAGTTCGGAATTTCAACATTTTCACTCCAGATTTTCAACATTGCCATTTTACCACACCTTCTTGTGAGTAGTACAGCTGTCATTTTTCAAATCTCACCCAAAATGTGTTTCTGCCCATGTAGCGCAGAATGGCGCGGTGGTGTGCGAAATCAATGTATGGGACAAATTAAGAAAATCACAGTGATACTGTTCATGAGCAGAGGTCTTAAAATGGCTGTGTTGAAAATTTGGTGAAAAAATTCTTAAAAATGACTGTTTTACGAGCGTGCGTTGCGCAGTTCCTATGCACGCTCGTAAGTTCACAAATTTTCAATATTTGCACTCCAATGACTTCCAAATACCTAAACAGCACATAGAAGCAAGCAACATTCGGCATTGACAAATGCTTGTTTCTAACAGTTCTGCCAACACAGGCAACACAGAAATTGGTCTACAAATAGCAACTAATTGTTTGTCCCCTGTTTTATGTATAGGTGTGATGACTGCTGTCTTCCACTGGTCTGGGATATAATTTGAACATAAAGATAAATTAAAAAGATAAGTTACTGGCTTGGTCAATTGTTTTGCAACTAATTTTAGAGTTGTGATTTTAATAAATCAAAGCGATCGCTCAACTAATGGGGATCCTGTTAGTTGAGTGGTCACTTTGATTTATTAAAATCACAACTCTACATGTAGTAAAATCTATAGAAAAATCACCCCTATTCAAGTCAATGGGGCACACACACGCAGCCTTCATTTTCTGACATCACAAAATGGGTCTGCGTGCGCCTGGATGGGGGCACGTCAGTAGGTTCGGAAGTGGTTCCATTGTGGCAGAGGGCTTAATTGCAAGTGAAACAATTTTTTAGCAACACAGAAATAAATGGAATTATTGCTACACATCAATTCTGGAGTAGGTGACTTATAATATATGTCGGGGGGGCTGGATAATCGGAACTGCACACCTGCTCTTTAAACTTTCCACCTGTCTTTCTTTATAATTGTTTAGATCTTTTAATTTCAGTTTTACAGATACTTTGAATTCTATGGTAATTACTATTTCGGTCACTCTGTAAACCCGTTATAAGACTCCAACACTTTCAGAAATTTTAAAATTACATTTCACAATTACATAAACTGCTGAATTTTAAGCCCATATAAGTTTAGGAAAAAGGAACACTGTTTAACCAGGAGTAGCACACTAAGCTGAAGCTTGTTTCCAGATGCAACCTGGAAGCATAAGGGAATTAAGGGACTTTGTGGGATTCAAACCAAGGTCTTCAGATCTGCAGCTCAGAGCCTTAACCCACTGCACTATACTGCCTCCAAAGTTTAAGTTTAAAGCTAGAGAACAGATCCTCACCAATGCTATTAGTTCACTGACCCTAAATATTAGGCTGTAAGGCAACCCTCATGGCCCAGCAACAGAGCATACCATGTTGATGACCTGGGTTCAGAAGTGAGACAGGAAAGTCATGTCGGGAGGCAGGTAATGGCTTAAACTTACAATTTACATAACCAGTATTTCTCTATTTAGCAGTTTATATGACTTTTCAAAGAAAGTGTGCATCTAAGTTTTAAATTACCTAGCTTCAAACTTGGCTAAGTTGTATGTATAGAAATATTTTCAAATGTTTTCACATGACTATTAAATTGCACCATTTTGTGCCTCTATGATTTCTCCACCCTTCATCCAAATGTTGTGACACTTGACCCACACCAGGCAATATTAGTGCCAACTCTCAGATCTCTAGCTGTAACATAGACTGGATTATAGCCAACTAAAGAATTTCTGAAAATTCTGAAAGATTTCATGAAATTTCATGGACTTCACGAAAATTCCACAAATTTGGAAATTTGCTAATTTCACCTCGGTCTAGTTCTGGCCCATTTCCACCATTCACTTAAACAGCAATAAATTAACCTGGCTCAATATCGATCAGTTTTCTGCACCCCCGTGATGAAGTTGAATGGAAAACATTTGCTAGCCTTCCATTCATGTTTAAAAAATACAATCCCCCCCTCCCCATAAATGTAATTGGATAAAGGGTGGCAGTGGCTTTTGCACTGTATTTTGCCTTTGTGGATTTACATCTTTGGAACTATTGACTAGGATACTTTTGTTTGCAGTAACAGCAAAGAGTAACTGAAAACTGGGCAAACTGAGATTCCAAACTGGTTCCAGATATGATTTGTCTCTGTTTACTGTTCTCGCAGATTGCTATACGTCATTTGGTTGGTAAAGTTTGAGCGATGATTCTGGCCATCCTATACATTAGCACTACCCTTCCTTTCACTGAGTGCCAGCTAGTTTGTACTTTTCAGCATAACCACAGTATGAAGCCTGGTTATTCACAAATCACCAGGATACTTGGCCACCTTGTGGCGCGAGTCTTCAGCACCTTGTGGCCTACTTGTACGAAGGGACCCATATGAAAATGAGATACTGCACCTTGTGGAGTCATCCCACTCTCTGTATATGTTGTGAATTCCTAATAGATAGATAGATACATACATACATACATTGTTTCAGAGTCTCATTGTCCAGTCAAAATGCAGGAAAGATCCTTCTCATTTTATGAAGACAACAATATGATGATTAGCTTGCAAAAACAATTTGATATCATCTTTAAATATTCATCAGTATGGTAAACAGAAAAAGAGTTTTTTAATTTTCATAACCTTTTGTGTCCTAATTCTTAATGCAGGCAAATCCAATCTACCGTATACATCTGTATTTGTTATCACTGTCTCTTGTTTCTATGTACTATACACTGTAGACACTTCAGCTGAGAACTTTATTAGTTAGTGTCTGAAAAAAGGATGGCTCCTCCACAGCATTTAAAGAGTGGCAGAACCATGGTACAGAAAATTGAATGCCACCCAGTGAGCTGACGGTAATATAAATCGGCCTTCCTTTCTGTGTTTCATAATATTCCTCAAAGAAAAATATAAAAATACTGTTATTCTGTCAACAAGTTATTTTAACAAAAATCAGGCACAAAGTCTCCCTTTATATTCAGAGATAAATCATATCTGGACAAGGGGTGGGCAGCACTATTCACGCTGTAATTAGCAAACAATGCAGCTTTTATTCCAAAAGTAAAATGAAAAGCTCCATTTCAAAACCTGCCACACATTTCTCTTTTCATTCATTAGTGAACATCAGCTGGGACAGCAATAATAACAAGGGCTCATCTCTCATTATGCAATGTCAACAGACATTTGGATGTGATTAATAACGCTAATTGTTACGTACAGCTGACAGATAATGAAGAACACCAGAAGCCCCTTCATGTTTATGGAGATAACATGATGAGCCGTACGGTGACAACAGTAAGATGCTCAGTCCTCAAGTGCATGGGTACCAGCTTGAAAAAAATAAACATTAAAAGCTATCGTTTTGTTGGGCTTTAGTCACTGCAGCTTCTCACCTAAGCTATTAGAGCCAACATTCCATGGGAGGGAGCAGCATTGTACTGCACCACTTTGCTTATGGAACAGTTTTCCTCTTTCAGGGGCCATATACAATCACTGGGCCGGGTACTCGTGATTCTTGCATACCCAGCTCATGTAGCTGTGCTCCCCAGGAGCACTGGCCAGGACTGCGCACTTACCCTTGGCCCTGCCCCCCCCCTGGCATGCAGCTGCATGGGGGTGGATCAGAGGACAGGGGTGGGCATCCAATCTGATCCTATCCTGGTCTCCTAGTGGAGTGGAGCAGGGGATTCTGGGAAGACATGCATCTGAGTATTTTTAAAAAATTGGGGTGAGTGCCTGAATGGCTGTCCCCAGCTGTTTCTGTCAGCCAGAGGGCTGGGGTAGCATGATAGGTGGGGGAATTCTTTGTCCTGTCGCAACCAGTGAGTGTAATCTGGGGGGGACACACAAAAGGTATTGCAGGGTCTCCGCTGCCATATCCTGCACCCCCTTGCCTGGCACTCTGTGCCTTCATGAATGGTGCAGAGTGCAGGCAACCCTCCAGACATGCCCCCAGACTGGTCATGTGCATAGCCGTGTGACTGGCTGGGGAATCAGTGTGGAAGGGACACACACCTCTTCCATGAATGCTGCTGGGGTCCTGCTAGACCCCCGGCGTGCAGCATTCTGTTGTAGGGTTGTCTATGCACTGTGGAGCCATGGCGTAGAGGCAATCCACACATTAATGAGTAGATCCTACTAAGAGGGGGGCGAAATGTACCCCTCTGTATTAAAGGGACACTTTCATGCCCAGTGTCATTTATAGTTTGAAATCCCACAAAAATCTCTTTCATACAAAATATTGGACTCGTCTGTATCTGGAAGCACTCCAGAGACAGATGATTGAGTCTGTTCAACATTATCATTTTTAGAACATTATGATGTTATCAAAGAATCCAATAACTCATTTGAAAGAGCTTTCAGTTGGCTTTCAAACTATGTCAGCCACTGTACATGAATGTTTGCCTTTAAAAACATCATTAAAACTACACATCCCATGAATGTTTATGAAATAATGTTTCTTAGAGAGAAAAATAATGAGAGGGTTTTACTGTAGTTAAAACGACATTATCAGACTGCTGCAGGCCAGAATGATTATTACATAGGCAACAGTGAAGCAACCCTTTGGCACCCAAGATATCCCCCACTTATATCAGTTTTCATCATCTGATGTTGCTACACAAGCCCTGAATCACGGTTCTGATTTTCAAATCACTCATTCAGGGATTACACTGCTCATTTTGCAGTTTTAATCACATTGCTATTACCAGGATAATGCCAGCTTTAATGCTATATATTCAGCTCACAAAGTTTAGAAAATGCATATCTCATGCGTGCATGAGTTCGCTGGCAGTTGCCCATTTTCTTGACATCAGGAACAGAGGCAGCCAGCAGCAGAACTTTAGACAAGTGACCAGGTAATAAGCTTGTAGGACCAAATTATATATTTTTTACGTTAAGCTCTAAAAAACAAAAGAATAAGGGAACACAGATGCAATCAGAAGGCATACAGATTATGACTTCCAGTTTTGTCTCCGAAGTAGCAGCTGTAGCATTTCAGTGCTCTGCATGGTGAGCACATCAAAATGCCCTAAAGTTCAATAAAATCCACAATTTTCACTTAAAATGTGCAATGGGATGAAATGTGATAAGGGGGAGCCAAAAAATAAAAATAAATACTCACCACCAATGGCCTAGGCTTCACATTAGTTCTCTGAGGGAACAAGTGGCTCAGAGGCTCACAACATAACTGCACAGCCCTTACAAGGCCATGAGGCAGGTGGCCTTCCTGAGCCAACCAATTCACGGATAATGAGGGCGAAAAGGGCATTCCAAGCTGCAATCACAGACCAGATACAGACATTCAGCTCTGATTTGGCAGCAGTTAAAAAGGAGCAATCACAGGTGCAAACAGCTTTGGCTGATCTCACTGAATGATCAAATGGCACGAGTGATCTTCTGACGGACCTCTATAAAAAGTTACTGCAGCAAAAAGAAACAAATTCTGGTTAGAGCCATGATGGCTACAGCTGTGAGCGATAGTCATGCATGGGCATCATAGCCATGGTAACTGCGCATGCACATGGAGCTCATGGAGGCCATCTTGGGCACAGCGGGCTCTTTCACACATGCACATCACAGCTACGATACTCATGCATGCACACGGAGCTCATGGAGGCCATCTTGGGCACAGCAGGCTCTTTCACACATGCGCATCACAGCTACGATACTCATGCATGCACACGGAGCTCATAGAGGCCATCTTGGGCACAGCGGGCTCTTTCACACATGCGCATCACAGCTACGATACTCATGCATGCACACAGAGCTCATGGAGGCCATCTTGGGCACAGCGGGCTCTTTCACACATGCGCATCACAGCTACGATACTCATGCATGCACACGGAGCTCATAGAGGCCATCTTGGGCACAGAGGGCTCTTTCACACATGCACTTCAGCTCGATACTCATGCATGCACAGAGCTCATGGAGGCCATCTTGGGCACAGCGGGCTTTTCACACATCCGCATCCCAGCTACGATACTCATGCATGCACACGGAGCTCATGGAGGCCATCTTGGGCACAGCGGGCTCTTTCACACATGCACTTCACAGCTACGATACTCATGCATGCACACGGAACTCATGGAGGCCATCTTGGGCACAGTGGGCTCTTTCACACATGCACTTCACAGCTACAATACTCATGCATGCACACGGAGCTCATGGAGGCCATCTTGGGCACAGCGGGCTCTTTCACACATGCGCATCACAGCTACGATACTCATGCACGCACACGGAGCTCATGGAGGCCATCTTGGGCACAGCGGACTCTTTCACACATGCACATCCCAGCCACGATACTCATGCATGCACACGGAGCTCATGGAGGCCATCTTGGGCACAGCGGGCTCTTTCACACATCGCATCCCAAGCTCGATACTCATGCATGCACAGGACTCATGGAGGCCATCTTGGGCACAGTGGGCTCTTTCACCATCGCATCCCAGCTACGATACTCATGCATGCACCTGCGGAGCTCATGGAGGCCATCTTGGGCTGTGGGCTCTTTCACACATCGCATCCCAGCTACGATACTCATGCATACCACAGAGCTCATGGAGGCCATCTTGGGCACTGTGGGCTCTTTCACATGCGCATCCCAGCTCGATACTCATGCATGCACACGGAGCTCATGGAGGCCATCTTGGGTACAGCGGGCTCTTTCACACATCGCATCCCAGCTACGATACTCATGCATGCACGGAGCTCATGGAGGCCATCTTGGGCTGCGGGCTCTTTCACACACGCATCACAGCCGCGATACTCATGCATGCACACGAGCTCATGGAGGCCATCTTGGGCTGCGGGCTCTTTCACACATCGCATCACAGCTCGATACTCATGCATGCACCGGGCTGATGGAGGCCATCTTGGGCTGCGGGCTCTTTCACACATCGCATCCCAGCTACGATACTCATGCATGCACACGAGCTGATGGAGGCCATCTTGGGCACAGCGGGCTCTTTCACACATGTGCATCCCAGCTACGATACTCATGCATGCACACGGAGCTGTTGGAGGCCATCTTGGGCACAGCGGGCTCTTTCACACATGCGCATTCCTGCTACGATACTCATGCATGCACACGGAGCTGATGGAGGCCATCTTGGGCACAGCGGGCACTTTCACACATGCGCATCCCAGCTACGATACTCATGCATGCACACGGAGCTCAAGGAGGCCATCTTGGGCACAGCGGGCTCTTTCACACATGCGCATCACAGCTGCGATACTCATGCATGCACACGGAGTTCATGGAGGCCATCTTGGGCACAGCGGGCTCTTTCACATGCGCATCACAGCTCGATACTCATGCATGCACACAGACTCATGGAGGCCATCTTGGGCTCAGCGGGCTTTTTCACACATGCGCATCCCAGCTACAATACTCATGCATGCACACGGAGCTCATGGAGGCCATCTTGGGCACAGCAGGCTCTTTCACACATGCGCATCACAGCTGCGATACTCATGCATGCACACGGAGCTCAAGGAGGCCATCTTGGGCACAGCGGGCTCTTTCACACATGCGCATCACAGCTACGATACTCATGCATGCACACGGAGCTCATGGAGGCCATCTTGGGCTGCGGGCTCTTTTACACATCGCATCACAGCTCGATACTCATGCATGCACAGGAGCTCATGGAGGCCATCTTGGGCACAGCGGGCTCTTTCACACATGCGCATCCCAGCTACGATACTCATGCATGCACACGGAGCTCATGGAGGCCATCTTGGGCACAGCGGGCTCTTTCACACATGCGCATCACAGCTGCGATACTCATGCATGCACACGGAGCTGATGGAGGCCATCTTGGGCACAGCGGGCTCTTTCACACATGCGCATCCCAGCTACGATACTCATGCATGCACACGGAGCTCATGGAGGCCATCTTGGGCACAGCGGGCTCTTTCACACATGCGCATCCCAGCTACGATACTCATGCATGCACACGGGCTCATGGAGGCCATCTTGGGCTGGCCGGGCTCTTTCACACTCGCATCCCAGCTACGATACTCATGCATGCACAGAGCTGATGGAGGCCATCTTGGGCACAGCGGGCTCTTTCACACATGCGCATCCCAGCTACGATACTCATGCATGCACACGGAGCTCATGGAGGCCATCTTGGGCACAGCGGGCTCTTTCACACATGCGCATCCCAGCTACGATACTCATGCATGCACACGGAGCTCATGGAGGCCATCTTGGGCACAGCGGGCTCTTTCACACATCGCATCACAGCTACGATACTCATGCATGCACACGGAGTCATGAGGAGGCCATCTTGGGCACAGCGGGCTCTTTCACACATGCGCATCCCAGCTCGATACTCATGCATGCACACGAGCTCATGAGGCCATCTTGGGCTGTGGGCTCTTTCACATGCGCATCCCAGCTACGATACTCATGCATGCACACGGAGCTATGGAGGCCATCTTGGGCTGAGCAGGCTCTTTCACACATGTGCATCCAGCTGCGATACTCATGCATGCACACGGAGCTCAAGGAGGCCATCTTGGGCTCAGCGGGCTCTTTCACACATGCGCATCACAGCTGCGATACTCATGCATGCACACAGAGCTCATGGAGGCCATCTTGGGCTGTGGGCTCTTTCACACATGCGCATCACAGCTGCGATACTCATGCATGCACACGGAGCTCATGGAGGCCATCTTGGGCACAGCGGGCTCTTTCACACATGCGCATCCCAGCTACGATACTCATGCATGCACACGGAGCTCATGGAGGCCATCTTGGGCACAGCGGGCTCTTTCACACATGCGCATCACAGCTGCGATACTCATGCATGCACACGGAGCTGATGGAGGCCATCTTGGGCACAGCGGGCTCTTTCACATCGCATCCCAGCTACGATACTCATGCATGCACGGAGCTGATGGAGGCCATCTTGGGCACAGCGGGCTCTTTCACACTCGCATCCCAGCTACGATACTCATGCATGCACCAGCAGAGCTCAAGGAGGCCATCTTGGGCACAGCGGGCTCTTTCACATGCGCATCCAGCTACGATACTCATGCAAGCACGGGCTCATGGAGGCCACCTTGGGCACAGCAGGCTCTTTACACATCGCATCCCAGCTACGATACTCATGCATGCACACGAGCTGATGGAGGCCATCTTAGGCTGTGGGCTCTTTCACATCGCATCCCAGCTATGAAACTCATACATGCCACAGAGCTGATGGAGGCCATCTTGGGCACAGTGGGCTCTTTCACATCGCATCCCAGCTACGATACTCATGCATGCGCAGGCTGATGGAGGCCATCTTGGGCTGGCGGGCTCTTTCACACATGCGCATCCCAGCTACGATACTCATGCATGCACACGGAGCTGATGGAGGCCATCTTGGGCACAGCGGGCTCTTTCACACATGCGCATCCCAGCTACGATACTCATGCATGCACACGGAGCTGATGGAGGCCATCTTGGGCACAGCGGGCTCTTTCACACATGCGCATCCCAGCTACGATACTCATGCATGCACACGGAGCTGATGGAGGCCATCTTGGGCACAGCGGGCTCTTTCACACATGCGCATCCCAGCTACGATACTCATGCATGCACACGGAGCTGATGGAGGCCATCTTGGGCACAGCAGGCTCTTTCACACATGCGCATCACAGCTGCGATACTCATGCATGCACACGCAGGCTGATGGAGGCCATCTTGGGCTGTGGGCTCTTTCACACATCGCATCCCAGCTACGATACTCATGCATGCACCGCAGGCTGATGGAGGCCATCTTGGGCTGTGGGCTCTTTCACACATGCGCATCACAGCTACGATACTCATGCATGCACACGGAACTCAAGGAGGCCATCTTGGGCACAGCGGGCTCTTTCACACATCCGCATCCCAGCTACGATACTCATGCATGCACACGGAGCTGATGGAGGCCATCTTGAGCTGCAGGGCTCTTTCACACATCGCATCCCAGCTACGATACTCATGCATGCACAGCGGCTGATGGAGGCCATCTTGGGCTCAGCGGCTCTTTCACATCGCATCCCAGCTACGATACTCATGCATGCACACGGAGCTGATGGAGGCCATCTTGGCACAGCGGTCTCTTTCACACATGGGCATCCCAGCTACGATACTCATGCATGCACACCGAGGTCATGGAGGCCATCTTGGGCACAGCGGGCTCTTTCACATATGCGCATCCCAGCTACGATACGCATGCACATGGAGCTCATGGAAGCCATCTTGAGCATGGCAGGCTCTTGCCGAAGTGATGGGTGGCAATAGTGCGGTTGCGACTGACAACAAATAGCATGGTGGGGCTGCTCTATGGTATCGCGATAGCGGAGTGGTTCCACAAAAGAAGTGATCATGCTGCAACTCCAACATTTTATGTTGTTCAGTCAGAATCTGGTGAGTGACTGCTTCTACTCATCGCAGCATATCTGCAGAGCTCTGTCCTCTGCAGCTGTAAAAACTTTACTCAGTTATTAGATAAGCTACTCCATGATGCCCTTGGACTTCCCCCTAACATTATTCTGAACATCAAGAAGGTGAACCTAGCCCTCAGCCCTCACCCACTACCTGATCAAAGGCCACATTCAGTGGTGGTGCAGTTTTTGAGCTACAGGGTAAATGAGACAATACTCACAGTGATGTGGAAGAAGGGTATAGTGATGCAGAACTCAGTTATACTTCAACAAAGACTATAGCCCTTAGATTCAACCACAAAGTCCATGCATATTCCTCATATATGAAGGGATTAAAACAAGTGTGCATCAAATATTAGCTGCCCTTCCCAGCAAAATTTCAAGCCCATTTCTCTGATGGAGTTGTGCTATGCCACAGTGCAGAGAAAGCAACACTGGACTTTGAGAGAAGTAGCTCTCCCACCAAGGCATAAGGTAGACCATAAGGGTCCAGCCCATCCTGAGGAGCTGCCCAGGTTGGGAAAACAGTGCAAGAAAGACATTGCAATTACTGCCACCACGAATGGTAGAGGAAGTTCGATCCAGCACATCGCACATCACAGGACCTTCAAGCCATCTGGGACATAATGGCACAATTCCAACATCAGACAAGATGAGAGGCAGAATGTCCTTTCTGAACTGGCCAATACAATGATACCCTTCTTTAGAACATACTTGTAACCTTCAGGTGGGCAGGGGCATTGCTAATACTAAGGATTTGAACTTGGTGTGGGGGTCTTGCCCCTCCATGACAAGGCCAGTATATGCTTTGAAGGCAGGATGGGCTTCTGAGTGGTGGCTCGTGGTTGCTTGAGGGCCCTACTAGCGAGTTTCCTCTCACCTTCCATGAAGAGGGTAGCCACAGATATGAAAGAGCTACAATACTTGTGAGCCCCCTGCAGTCTCAAATAGAAGGGGCATAGTACAGTAGTGGATTGGTAATGGATAATGGGGTTAGGGTTGGGGACTGGATCCCAGGGTCTGGGTGAATCTGGATAGCCTGGCTCATACCACTTTCCTTGATTGATGCTACAGTGGTACTGTTGGGGGGGGGGACCCCAGTTCATGTTGACCCTGTGGGTTTCCCTACATTATGACAACCTTCACATTCTAAAGTTAGGCTATTGTGACACCGATCAATATAACTAACATGTACAGGTAGCTGCCAAGAAGTGAGTGTAACTGTTTAATCTGAATGAATTGCATATATTTGATAAGGTAGCCCAGAAATTATGTATGTGTCTTTTTCTGTTCTGTTGATGTACTGTATATGTAAGTATTATTTATGTACACTGGTCAACCATGTAAATAAACCTTTGGCCCATGGACTCTCCAGTTTAAATAAAAAAAAAAAAGCAAACAAACAAGAAGTCCTTGCAACATGGGAATAAGTGGCTGACTGCTGGCAGTGGAGGGTGCACTGGATTTCGGAAATTTCTGCAGTGGGGACTTGTGGGGCACCTGGGGGTGTCCTCCAGATGCACAGTCTCTCTGACAAATGTGTGTGTGGGGGGGTCCTTTCTCTGTTCCCTGCCAGCCTGGACCTACTTTTTTACTGTAATAGAAAAGGACCATCACTCAGGCCTGCATTATTTATTCTCTCAAACTGGCTTATATATCTCTGGGAGGGATGCATACAGCAGGCTAATCTTGACCATGGCATTTGAAAATAATCTCTCATTATGGGTTTATATTGGACATATAACACCTGCTGATAAAAGTGCTGCCTGCTCTGTTATTCATTACTGTTTGTAATTACCCAAAGACACTCTATACACCCCAGGATACAGAACTAACCTCCTAGAGTTCAAATTCAGTGATGGTGTTGTTTCGCTATTTCTGCATCATGAGAACTTTTCTCATGCTATAGAATTACTGTATCTATTTGGCAGCCCAAGAGGCTCTTGAAATTCCCCCCACAGTATCTTCTTTCATCCTGATACTGCAAAAGAGGAGGCCACAGAACCCTTCACCCAGCCTAGGAAGCTCCAGTGTTCCTCCAGACTTCACCGGGTTTCTCGACTCCTGAAGTGGAGGCCCACCATATTCTTGTTGTGCTGTGATTGATTCCCACTAGCTATCCTTGGTCCAGTTCGTCAGGGCTCTTTGCCCCTTACTCAGGTGTTCAGGCTACTATATAACTCCTTGCAAACCTATTTATGCACCAATGGCTCCATCTCCCCTTTACCAAACGCACAGCAGGGGACTATACAGGTTTGCCCCCTTTCCCCAATCCCCTTTACCCTGTACTTAGAATCCCTAGCAACAGCTATTGGCACAGACCTGGGGGTGCAGGGCATACCACTGGGGGGCTAGGACTACAAACTGATAATGTTCGCAGATGACATCCTGGTGATACAAAATCACACATGCCCCCACAATGCAAAGCATCATGGGCTGCATATGCAAATCACCACAGAATGTTATGCTGGTCCAACATCCTGGTGATGCTCACTTCCTTGGATGAGTCTCTCACTTGGGCGTGGGAACTTCATTAGCAGTATGACACTTTGGCAGAATATCATGAAATAAAAGGTACTCACCTGAATTGTTCCGTGGATGTTGTGTGCAGGACACTTCAAATTTGGTAGACCAGGAGCTCCCTTACTTATCTTGGAGTTCAAATTACACAAAAACTTAGATCATCTTGACATTTTGAATTATGAGCCCCTCATGCAAGCTATAACAGAGGACCGGCACCACAGGGTTCAGTTAAAATTTAGCTTCCTCCACAAAATCAAGGTGGTTTGCGAAAATATACTACTTTGTGTGCTGTATCTGCTCCAGACATTACCAATTACAGTAGCAGGAGCTAAGAGGATCTGTTTTAGGTTATGCTCAACCAAGACTTCTCTGAAGTTGGCAGTGTTTGATAGTCAACTTAAACTGAAGTCATCAAGCATATTAGCTCGGTGTGAGCCAGGGTGGATACCATATGCACAGTATCTTTGAGGTCCTTGATGCCTTGCTTGGGGGGGTTATACACACAGCATAAATTGATTTTCTTTTATTCCTAGATTCAGTTGCATCAATAACCATTCACATGAGGTGGAGGGAGAATAGTTGGGAGTGAGGACCTCAGTGTCCAGATCAGATTTAACATAGTATAGGACACCCCCACCTCTTTTTCCCAATATGTCCTTGCGACGGGTTGTGGCGTTAGCGCAAATTCAGAGTTGCTGATCAAAGGCCTAAGCCAGCTCTCTGAGATGGCTAACACATGCAGTTTGTACACAGTGATGAAGGCCTCCAGTTTGGTTACCTTAGGGACTAGGATGTGCATATTAAGATGCATTACCCTGAAACCTTTTTGGGCCAAATAGGCTGTGCATATTAAGGTGCATTAACCTGAGACCTTTTGGGCCATTCCAGGTATTGTTGCTAGCTAGGGGTATGTCTGTATGAGCACTGGGGTTGCTTTCAGTGTCTGTGGAATCAATTAATAGGAGAAAAAAGAACTTGCATACATGGGAGCCACTGGAAAAAGACAAGAAGGGACTGGGATTTTTAGCCCAACAGGTGAAGGTGCCTCGCAGGTATCAGGCCTGGGACCGTGCAGCAGAGCTGGTCTGGGGCAATTATAATCTCATACTCTATGCTGTGGAACAGCTGGCAGCATTCAGTGCTTGTTACTAGATCTTGTTACTAGGGCAGTGGACAGATGGTTCAGTAATGCGAAGGCTATGCAGTAAATTAGATCGCATAGATGTATATGTAAAAGATTTCCAAACTTTCCTCATATGACCTATCCTGCTTGCCATGTATCATTATTGTTGCTCAGCTTTGTATGGTCTCTATGCTGTCTCCGATTTTCTTGATGTGTGAGCTCCGCAACTGGGTTCAGTACTCTAGGTACCACCTTAACATTAGCCTCATTTCTGGTGTGGCTCCCATCAAGATGACAACGTAAACACCGAGCGCCACTCCAGCCCACATCATTTTGTTGATAAAAGCCCCATTAACTTAACAAAAACTACTAGGAAAGCTGCAAAACTTTATATGGCTACCAGAAAATTCAGAGGAGGGGCAATCCATTTCAAATTGTAGCACAAGACACGGAACTCACCAAGCTTAACCACTCCACGAACTCCTCGCAGCTGCCTTCTGGACCCACCACCAGAGCCTCCAGATCCAAGTCTGAAAAGAAGAGCAACAAGATGGAACAAAAGTTAGATAAAATTTTATTGGAACTTCATGATTTTAAACTGGAATTTATAACTTTTAAACAGGCTCAGGAAAAAGTACAGCTTGAGCTTGCAGATACCAGATCCAGAGTAACTAACCTAGGGCAAACCTCCCAGGAACAGGGAGACACAGTGCAACAACTATGGGAAACCATGTCCCAAATCACTGAACTCTTGTCACCTAACAGTTGAGAGGCAGAAAGATGCCGAAAACCGGCATCGCCATCGAAATTTGCAGATTTATGGAATTCCTGAGAACAGTGCAGGCACAGACATTTGGGGATTCATAGAATCAGTACTCCACACAGTCCTGACATTAGAACCAGAATTTGACTTTGAAATTGAGCGTGTCCATTGAACACTAGGCCCTAAACCCACCCAACCAACAGCCAGACTGCACTCAATTATTATTTGCTTCTTAAAATTCCAAACCAAAGAGCTACTACTTAGGAAGGCCTGGGAACAGGGAAAGGTATTCCATGGGCCTTCCTGGATTTTCATAAACATTGATTATGCACCCACCACAATGCAGAGAAGAAGGGCATTGTTCCCCCTACTCAGGCAACATCAGCTAAAATTCTGCACTCCATACCCTAGCAAACTTGTAGTCCAATACCCCAGTGGCCAAAAAACATATGAGTCAGCCTCAGAAGCAATACAGGACTTGAAAACAAGAGGATTGTCCTTCTCTTCTCGCATGGCAGGCACCAGCGGAGGTCAGTCACCCAGAGTCCCACAGTAAATAGCAACGCAAGGACAAAAGAGCCAACAAGCAGCGTTAGCAGCAATCAAGCAGCTTTTAACCCAGTTCACTCAGCAGGAGTCCTGAAAGAAGATGGCAATATGCATCAGACTGACTGCAGGTAGGTGGCTTTACTTGGTGACTCTTGGTTGATCCAGACCTGTTTTTGTAGGGGGGGGGAGGGGACGCGTGACTGACACCGTGCCTCGGGTCCACTTGGATTACAGCCTTTAAGGGGGCTGTCTGGGGGGAGGGGCAGGGCCCACAGTGCAGCATACCCTACAACGTAATGGCACGGGGTCATAATGTCGCATGACATTATGTTGCATGCAAAAATCACGCTTCCAATACAACGCGATTTCTGACATGTGGCATAAGTGTTTTATGTCGGGGAACCAATTTCTGTACCCATTCTCAACTTCGCTAGTTCCAGTGAAATCGCACTAAAGTGAAAAAATAAAATGTTCTGGGACCAAGAATCAAACCCGGTCCCAGACACAGCACATGGGTTCCTTGCTGCAATGACTCAATCCATTGAGCCATTGCAGCTGCTCAGTGGAACCCTGTCCCAGCAGAGGTCTTGTTCTCTGCCTGGGATAGTGAGAGGGTGCAATACCGTGTACAGCAGTATTTGCAGTATTGCACCACCCGCTGTCTCATACAGCGCTATTCTGGGTTATCTGTAATGTCGTATGCTATTCAGCATATGATATTATGACCCAGTAGGCAATGAAACATAGGATATAAAAGCTATTACCAGGGACTTTGAAAGTGCCCGGGGTCCCCACTTTGGACAGGCAGCTCCACACACAAGATGATTTAGGCCATGGGTCAGATCCCAGGAGCAGCAGATTTAGAAGAGACACGGGAGAAAAACATATTGATTGCTCCCAGTTCAAGCCTCACTGGGTTAGGGGACATGGTACAGAGCTTCCCCTTATATCACTCTAACGGATGGAGGTGTCAAGACGAATGGCAAGCTGCCATCAGGGCATGAGTCCCAATAGCACAGTAATCAGATGAATGGGACATGCCCTGTGCTGCCTCACTGACCCTGCAAAATCTTTACTTTAACAAAATGGGTACTCCGCTATGTAGGAGACCTCCTCATGCTGCTTATGGCCCCACTAGGGATTAGATCACATGAGGGGGGAGCTGGCTATGTCCTGGGGGATCCCTTTGGTGCCATTCAGAGTCCATGGGTGTGCTGCTTGGCTGTGGGTCATGTGCCCTCCCGCAGAGCGGCACCCCGGGGGATGGGGGCCTCTGTGAGATCTTGGGGTGCAGCATAGTAATCAACTGGCATACTGGCCAGAAACTAAAACCCATTGGGAACATTCAGAGGTCACTAATGTCCCCTTCACCCTGCTGCTCACCTCGGAGTTGGGGGGGAGATCTAGGAGGCCGCTGAGGGGGCCGCTGCCTGAGGTTAAAACTCAGGAGAGATGACTGCAAGGTTTATGAATGAGTTTGAGCTCCACAATTGCAAACAATTTGATGGAGAGAGAGAGCCACAGAGCCAATATAGACTGTTCAAGTGTGGAGGTTGCATTGAGGGATGTCTGTGGGGGGGGGAGGCATGGCCTAGCTATCCCTGACTCACCCTCCTGCCCCTCGCCTTAGCCCTGGGGCTGCCATCTCTTGAGAAGCCCAAAGGAACATATCTTGCTGAAATGTGATCTCTGGCAGGACATTACATAACCTCAGACTGGTTCTTTCTAAATAACCAGGATTAACGCTAAGCATTATGGGTCTTTTTCAGTTGTTTCTACTGTTTCTTAGCACCTTAAGGTATTCTATTAAGGGTATTATGGTTTCCTGCAATATTTAAAGGACCGTTAGAAAATATTTTTCCTACTACAATGCCAAGACTCGTAGTATCTCCCATGTTTTTCTTTATCTTTTCCCTTGCAGGATACAGTTGCCCAAATCACGATTGTTTAGTAGGGGTCGAGACAGGTGGTCTCCCCATGTATCCCTCCACCCTTCCTCACATATAACAATGGCAGGAATGGAGGTGGAGGACTACCCAAGCTGATGGTGGAGGCAAAGCACCTTTTTTCTCCCTTCCCATCCACACTTTTCCACTATACCCAGTCTTTATATTTTTTACATATATTCTTATTTTTTTTCCTAGATAACCTCTACCCACCTCACTTTTGGGGCAAGAGTCTCCCTTGGGGGACTGCTCTACTAGAGAGGTTAACCCCAATCAGACAGCTAGATATGCTGTCACTGCCAGCACCTTGGCTGATGGTTCTGGAGTTGGAAGTCACAAGTATACTGTACATAGCTCTCCATACAGCAAGTGGAATTCGGCCCAGTTGGCCTTTAACTTTTACTTGTTTCACCAATTTAACCTTATTTCACCCTTCTAAACCAGACACAGGGAGGCAACTTATTAATAGATTCTAATCCCCAGAAGGCTGTGTAATTCATTTCTATATATTGAAACATACTGCCTGTAATATGATATTCATGAAAAGAGGGTCAGGTGATTATATATACTTTATGAGGAGTAACAATGACAGTCCCATTTAAAATAATTTCACATAATATGAATGGCATGGCCAGGCCTATGTTAAATTGGAACCAATTGCATGCATATGGCATGCATGCAGCAAACAAGTGTGGAAGCCATGATTTTTATGTTAAATTGGGAAAGACTGCATGCATGCAAAAAAACAAGTGGTCACTGATAACTGCACACATAAATGTTAAGTGACTTGCTCAGGATCACACCATACACAAGTAGGGGTTGATGAGATTCAAACCCAGGTCTTCAAGTCTCCTGGCTTGTACTTTAGTGCCTTTAACCACTAAGCCATATTGTCTGCATGCATATGGATCACTTGTACTTCAATACATACTGTAGCTGATTATATCTGCCTGCATGTGGCATGCTTGTAGCCACTGTTATGCTTTTCAGTTTTCTTTTTCTTCACTTACTCATCTCAGTTTCACAGTTGAATAGTAGCACACATACCAATGGAAACACATGTGGTTTTTCCTACCCCAATACACAAACCTACCCACAAAACCACTTAATTACTTCTGTCTGGCCTGTACTCATACTATTTTCTCTCCATAGTTTTGAATGCTTCAACGCAAATAGACTTTGAGGTGCAAACAGAAAAGTAGCAATAACTTGACACACATCCACATGGCCAGTCCCCCCCCCCCCATGCACACACACTGTAGCGGGTACAGCCATGCTGCTACAGACAACCCACCAAGTATAGATATATAGTAAGTAAAAAGTCTCTTACTTGAGTGCTAGGGAGCCAGAGGCAGGAGTCTTTAAGAGATGATGTCCATAGATCAGAGTGCTGAGGGCATACCTCCTTGAAATAAATGGAGTTATATTTTGTTACTATTTTATATGTTATGATGGTGAGTTGGAGAATAATGAAGGCCACTGTTCTACTAACAAGGTCCTTTTTAGTTGAGCAGTGGCCTTCATTAATCTCCAACTCTCCATCAATAATGCATAAAATAGTAATCAAAAAATACCCCCATTCATTTCAATGGTACACACCCCTGCAGTCTCCTTTGCCCTTTGTCATAATGTGCCCAAGCATGGGGTATGGAGGTCAGCTTCACTGGCGGGAGTATAAGCCTGACTATAGTGGGGCTCTAATAGACTATGCATACCATACCGCTCAACTGTCCGTGAATGCAAGGGGCAGCTCTAGAATGTCTGTAACATATCTAAAAGGTACAACTTATTTGTTTTGACTGAAAAGTGATATGCAAATCAGGAAAAATTCAAATGGATAAGATTCATCTGTATATACCCCAGAGCAGTGCATCAGATTTGGGCTTAAACCCACCCACTTACTAACCAAATGTTTTCCTGGCTTAAGTTCTGCCCCCCCCCAACAGAACTTTGTCCCGATTTTTGTCCCTGACTCCATTCCATTCAATACCCATCCCCTATGG
This sequence comes from Neoceratodus forsteri, assembly GCA_016271365.2. NCBI lineage: Eukaryota > Metazoa > Chordata > Ceratodontiformes > Ceratodontidae > Neoceratodus > Neoceratodus forsteri. The sequence continues at coordinate 20,517,054 of CM057458.1, read as the reverse complement.
GTCATGAAGCCGCCCAAAGGTGAAGAAACATGAAAAACACTTCAATATTTCACTCCTTCCTCCTTCCTCAATCCCCCTGTAAAAAATATTATTTACTTTACTTACCCAGCCATGTGGCCAGATCCTGCAGCCTGGCACAGAGTTCCATCAGCCTAGCTTTCAGGCTGCTCCTCTCTCTCCTTCCGCTAGAAGCTGGATGCTAGAACTGACCATCACAGGTCCCCAACATGATCCATGACAAAGTCACCTCACCAACCGAACCCACCCAACCTGGGTTGCTTGCTTCTTGTTTGGTTGCTGCTGTGGCTGCTGCTGCATTGCACTGAGCAAGGCCTATGAAGGCCACCCACACCGCTGTCACCACTTCTGCTAAGCCTACCTTGCTGCCATGGGGGTCTGTGCTGTTTTTTTTTCATGGTGAGCCTCGTAGAATAGTAGTTAGCCAAGTCCTGAATTAGCTTCTAGCTCACCCTCTGCCACTTCAGCCATCAGGGGAGATAGAGACTCAGTAAGAGTAGATCAATAAAAATATGCTGTCACAACACTGCTATTGAGAATTCAGTGCTCACCGACTCCTCCAAGCTGTAGTGTGCAGTCTGTCTATTCTGTGGCAGGAAAGACAGTGCTGCACTTACTTGCTAGACTCATGTGCCCTTTCTTGGCTGGGGCTCATCCACATCACATGTGACTGTGCCACCACTAATAGGTGGAGAGAGTGGACAACATACTACAGACACAGTCAAGTCTGGAGAGTACCTGCAACATGAGCACACACAGGCCAGGTGGGCACGTATTGTGCAAAAGATTAAATCCAAATTTAATGCTAATGTTGCCACACCACAAGAACCACCCAGGCACAAATGGGGGGGGGTAACTGCCTCTGCCCTACCTAAATGGCACCACTGCTTAATGGCAGAAACTTATTCTCAGGTGCTAATGTAATGGTTTCCACTGTGTTCTGAGGTACCGTATCTCCATGTTTCATGATGTGTACTGCTCATCATGTGGGTTAGTGTCCCTCATTGTCCCTCATTTTGAGTGTCCATGTCCTTCATTTCAGTGACAAAATGTGAGGTATGGTGCATGCTTCCAAGACCCTACTCAGCACAAAAAGTGCTGAGCATGGCCATAATGTACATGCTCGGTACAGAATGACAAAGGGAAAGTAAGTGAGATGAAACAGTCATGGAGAAACACATTTGTAGCACTAAATATGCATAAGGGATTTGCATGGTGCAAAACAAAAAGGATAGGCTTCACAACACAGAGGCACCTCTTCATACATCTGGAATAGGGGATGTTGATTGGCTATATCCTAGGCATTTGATGCAATAGGCAAACAATACTTTACAGATTAATGGAGATTTAATGACAAAAATCAAAAACCATTAAACAACTTGCAAAATGATCAGAATTAATGAGTTTACCTAATTTTTATAGGAATCCAAATAAAAATGCATTTTAATAACTCTAATTGCTAGCAGTAGAATAAGAAATAGAAACTGTGTTTTTTAGATGAGATCTGTACCAGCTTAGCTGCTGAACACATGTCAAGCGTGCAGCATGTGAACCTGGTGTGATGTTTAAATGATGTACACACCAGATTAACTGCCGCACTCATGTCAAACTTGCAACATGCGAACCTGATGTCATTTTTAGAAGATGTTCACACCAGTGTACCTGCTGCACACATGTCAAGCTTGCAGCATGCGAACCTGGTTTGATTTTTAGACCTGGTTCGCTTAGGATCACTTTGTGTATGTGAGCTGCATGCAAACATTGCACAATTAAGCATGTGGCATGCATTCTGCATGTACACAGCACACCTATATTTCTGAAAGGGCAAGGTACAGAACAATTCAGGTGTTGAAAAACCAGACATCTTACTACTGCAGGAGACTCATATGTCCTCAGCAGAACCATTAAACTTGCTCAAATCTGGCTTCTCCCAGATAGTGGAATCCATGTATCAAAATGGAAGAAGGTGGGGCACAGTGATACTGGTACCCAAAACCTCGCAATTCCAAATCACAGAATAATACTCTGATAAAGATGGTAGGTTGACGCTCGCAGTTGGCACAATTCAAGGAGTCACTCTGACAATCTGCAGCATATATGTCCCTCCTAACACAGATGTCACCTCATTACAATGCCTAAAAGATGCCATATTGACATGCCAGAAGGGGGCCTTAATACTCGGAGGAGACATTAACTGCCAATTAAATCCCTCCTTAGACACCTCGGTAGGTTACCCTTCCCTGCAGACAGCTGCTCAGAGACACCTTAGGCGACTGCTAAAAGACATTGGCTTGATAGATACCTGGCAGCAGCTACACCCAGCTCAATGGAAGTTCACTTATTAGTCACATGCCCACAAACATTATACTAGACTTGATCTTATCTATGCATTAGCTGGGAGCATAAGGACTTAATCTACAAAGCGGACACAATGAATATTTGCCTTTCTGACCATGCACCCATAACCTTAGAATTAAGAATCACTCTAGAAAAGAAAAAAACGTTATGGCAGTTCAACCCCTCATTACTCCGGGACCAAGAATTCAAGGATCTCCTCGAGGAAAAGATCCCCGAAATAATTGGAGACAGTGCCTCCCCTGAGGTTTTCCCACAACTTCGGTGAGACACCATTAAGGTGGTCCTTTAGGGCCACATCATCTCATATGTAGCCCATAAACAAAAACAAAATGAATGCCATTTGAAAGCCCTACGGGAGTAACTCAGATCCCTTCAAAAGGCCCACATGCAGGGGGACATGAGTGTCTCAGACCATCTTAAACAAATCCAGTCAGAAAAACAATGATTACTGATGCCCCAGACCGAGCAAGGCTTAATGTGGCTGTGCCAGCAATTCTATGAAGGGGGCTCGTGTGCCTCTAAGATCCTTGCATACAGGTTATGCAGACAGACTCAACAGATCACTACTCTGAAAGTTAAAGACCCGATCTCCAGACAATACCAATACTTCATTCAGCATATATTGGAAACAATTGAGAAATACTACCAGACATTGTGTTCGAGCCTTGTAAAATGTATGGAAAATATTTACCTGCTCTAAATATATGAATCTGCTCTCTATGTGTCTATTAAAATAATAAATAAAGAGTTTAAAACCAAAAAACATTAGCCTCTCTTTCCTCCTGCTATCAAATTCCTGTCCTACAGATCTCTGCAATCTCTTTGCCTCCCCACACACGTTGCTGCAATGTGCATCACACTTCAGACTATTACTAATGATGGTATCCAGGTCTCTCTCTCGCCTCAGTGTTCTGCACCACCCTTGCTCCACCAATCCAGCAGTCAATTTTAGGTTACTTCTCCCAATATATATCACTTTGCTTTTTCTTGCTTTGAACTTTAGTTGCCATTATCTGTACCACTTTTCCAATTTTTACAGGACTCATTTCATTTCTTTAACTCTCTCCTCAATGTCCACTCTGCCACATCTTTGTGGCACTAGCAAAGAGACACACCTTATTCTGGGTTCCCTGTCCTATATCACATATAAAGATATTGAAGAAAGCAGGTCACAGAACTGATCTCTGTGGTACCGTAGTTGTGACTCACCTGAGCTCTAAATGCACCCTATAGATGACCCCCTGGGGCCTGCCCCCAAGTGAGTTCCCTAGCACTCTTGCCAGTCAGTATGCCCCCTATCCCCAGGTCACCTACCTTCTGCATTAACCTTCTGTGTGGAACAGAACTGCAGACCTTGCTAAAGTGAAGGTACAATATGCCCGCTGCTTGGCTCCTGTCCACAACCTTGGCGACCCATTCAAAAAAATCGATAATGATAGCTTGGCAACATCCCCTGGCTACAGACCCATCCTGTCTCCTGTTCTGTAACCCATATTTCCCCAATAATTCTGCTATCTGTTCCTCAGTGGTGGTTTCCAGAGGTCTGCCTTCAATCAAGGTTATAATAAACAGTCTATGATTTCCTAGGGCACCCCGTCCCCACTCTTGTGCGGCAGCACCACATTTCCTACCCTCTAGTCTGTTAGAACCAACATCTCCAGGGAACATTTAAACAGATTTGCCAATAGTAATGCCACTGTCCCCACCTCTCTTTCAGTACTCTAGGGTGAAACCCATTAGGACCAGGGACTTTGCCACCTTCAGGGTTTTGAGGCCTTTGCACACCCTTTCTTTCAAGACTGGTCCTAACTCCAGTCATCTCACCCTCTCTCTTTGGCCTGCCCCCTCCCTGCACTCAGGTAGTGGCCCAACTCCTCCACGTGGAATACCGAAGAAAAGTACACATTAGTATACTAGCTTTTTTCCATCCTCTTGCAGCATTTCTCCTCCTTCTTTAAAGGGGAAGTAAACATAGCAGGGGTCTCTCAAATTGTGAAAGCCCATAAAAAGATGTTTCAAACGAGGCATGGAACTTCCTTGTAGGTGTCAAGAGTCCTGAGATAGGAAAATCTAAAAACCCTGTAAATCAGAACAAGGCAGCAGCCATTTCATGGGACCCTGAGACAGAAAGTGATGTCACTGAGGTGCAAGTTGTAATTAACAACATAGAGCTGGCCCCTCAGTGACATCACTTCCTGTTTTAAGATTACATAAAATGGCTGCTGCTTTGTTTTCATTTACAGATAATTTGATATTCATATCTCAGGACCCCTAACACCTACAGCTAAGCCTAGCAACTTGTTTGAATGGTCTTGTCTTGTGCTTTCACAATTTGAGTGACCCCTGGAATGTTTACTTCCCCTTTAATGTACCATCATCATTAGTTTTACTGTTTTCTCTAAAGTACCTAAAGAGGACCCACTCTGCTATTCTCAGCTTTGCCTCCGCTGTACTTTGTTTACCCTTATTATGTCCTCTTTTATTTTAGCTTTTTAGGATAATCCTCATCATTGACCTTACTCTGCTCCTCTATGTATTTAGGAATGCTTCCCTTTTGCCCATACTGCTTCTTTCAGCCCTATGGAAAATCAGATTGGCTGTCAGTGCCTTTTTGTCTTCATGACCTGTCTCATGCATGGGCCATCACCCCAATTACTCACCTCATATGATGTCCCATTTGGCTTCTGCCCTGTCCTGTCCCTCTGCTCCTACAAGCTTATCATTCAGCATTTGCCCCATCTTGCCAAAGTCCTCCCTTCTGATGTCCAGGACCACAGTTTTTGAACTGAAGTAATATGCTCCTGTAGTTATGTTAAACCACACTGCATTATGTTCACTGGACCCCCAGTGGTTCCCTTATCTCTACCTCTAAGTATCTCAGCATTTGAAAGAAGCAGATCAAAGGCGGCTCCCGTTCTAGTTGATTTCCTGATCCAGTGTCAAGAAAGTAGTTTTGTCACATCTGCCAGTACCTGACTTCTTGCACTGCTGGCAGACAGGATTTTCCAGCCCACATCTGGCAAATTTACGACACCTACAGTACCAGCACCACCTCCCCTTTGGTTGATGCCTTCCAAATCTCCTCCCTTAATTCCCGATCCCTTTCCTCCTTCTGGTTCAGTGATCAGTATACTAACCCGAAACTCATCTTTTGTCACCCTTCTATTGTCATTTTTACCCAAACTGCTTCTTTTTGTACCCCCACCCTCCCACTCCAGGGTAGTATCCTTCATGGTCTCTATACTTTCCTTGTGCATGTATGCATCTATAGGGACTAGGATGCCCATGGCTTAACATAGCCCAAATGGCCATAAGTCCAGAGGAACTCTTCCAAGCAGGCTGCAATCCAGAAAATGTTAACAAAGTAGGTTCAGCTCCCATGTACATAACAAATGTTGCTTTATTTTATCTTATGCCAAAAAAACAATGTTTCATGGTAATGCCATTTCCTTAGGATAGATGGTCTTTTTAACATTGTAAAAAAGATCTCACTGGAGATACATCTGGCTCTAACTTAGATGGATCAACAGCTTTCCTGGCCTCCTGGCTGACTAAGTGTTCAATTGACTTGCACTGTATGGTTACTACAATATTTCACTCCCAGGACCAGCAGACTTCCCACTGACTCCTCGCTGACTGAAGACTATTCCTCCCTATCACAGAGCACCATCTTGTCTCCTCTGTCTTTTAATCTGTCCTTACCCTAAAGAGAGTAGTCCGGTACTGCAAGATCCCAATCACTGAAAACAATCTAAAAACAGAGTTTTTCTTTCGAGAATGTTTCCTAATAGGAACATTTCCTCCCTGCACATACTGCTTTTCATAGCAGAGTTTTATATCTACAAAAATAGATATTCCATTTCCATGCTGTTCAATTCACTCAAAATACCACCCACAGCTGAATCTAGTTTGGTGCCAATTGGAGGCAGTATAGTGCAGTGGTTTTAATGCTCTGAGTTGCAAATCTGGAGCCCTGGGTTTGAATCCCGCAGCCCCCACTTGCATACTGTGTGACCCTGAGCAAGTCGCTTAATTTCCCTGTGCTCCCAGGTCGCACCTGTAAACAAGCTTTTGCTTAGTGTGCCACTCCTGGTTAAACAATTAGTTTCCATCTGTATCACCCCATCCCAAGACAAGGCTGAAAATAAGCAAAATTGCCTAGTCCTGTTTTCCAGGTCAACAAAAACTGAATAAAATAAAAAAAAATTGCCACCACAAATCACCTCTTAAGTAAATTAAAAAAAAATAATAATTCAAAAATTGTTTAAATTCTGCTAGGATTCAAACCTTTGTCTCTTACTTTAAATACTGATACAAACTTTTTTGGTGTCCTCTATGATTCAAACCCTTGTCTTCAGATTTGGTACTTGAGAGATTCGTATCCCTGCAGGATCATGCCATTAATATTGTATCAAAAACACAGGTGGCCGGATATTCAAACTGCGCTATTTTGTGGCGCAAGCCCTTGCTGCACAAAATAGTTGCGCATGAGGGGTGTGCAGGCGATATTCAAGGGTTAGCCCTTGAGCAGCTCAGCACAGATATCACCCCAACCACAGCCACTGTGCATGGCGCGGTGGAACTTGTCACCACCGCCAAGTTGTCAGAGTGGAGCATTCAACTTGCAGTGGCACAAGTACCATTAGCGTAAAATCCCCATATTCAAAAGGTGACATGCAAATGGGGCCATAATTCATGCAAGGTGCAGGGGCTGCCATTTGCATCTGATTATGGCCCCATTTGCATGCCATTAGCATGCAGGTGCGCCGATCCCCGAGGACTTGTGCCTGGCACACTGCCAGGCAGCAGCCATCGGGGACCGACACCCCCTGCAGCCCAATCGCGGGCAAAACAGTGTAGAACCCCACCACCACCTCCCACTGGCCCGATCCGGGCATAGTTTAACCCCCCCACAAGCCTTATCGCGGGCAGCAATGTGGCTCCCCCCACCAACGTATCCCTGGTGGTCCAGCGGACGAAAAGCCCGATCGTGGGTAGTAGTTGTTTGAAACACCCCCTCTCCAGAAAACATCCCTGGTGGTCCAGTGGACTGAAAAGCCCGATCGCGGGCAGTGGTTTGTAATAAACCCCCTCCGAATTCATCCCTGGTGGTCAGTGGCACATCCCAATCGCGGGATGTAAATGTTGAACAAACCCACCCCCGAACATAGCCCTGGTGGCTAGTGTCCCCCACCCCACCCACCCATGAGCCCACCACTCCGCTCCCCACAGCGGGGGTGGCACCATCCCACCCACCTGCCGCCCGCCCGCCCGCACTGACTGCCCGGTGGACTGCACGCCCATTGGTGCAGGCAAGAGCCAAGGGTTGGAGGTCTGAGAAGAGATCAGCTTAAGAGTCTGAGGAGGAAGACTCCTCAAGGGGTTCATTCCAATGGGCACCATCCCACCCGCCTGCCGCCCCGCCGCCCGCCGACTGACTGCCCAGTAGGGCTGCACACCCATTGGTGCAGAGCAAGAGCCAATGGGTGTGCAGCCCATACTGCACAAGACAGTCAGTTTTGTGATGAATGAATGTATTCATTCACAAATCTGAACTGTCATGTACGTAGGGCTGCCGCCCATTGGCTCTGCTCTGCACCAATGGGCATGCAGCCCTACCGGGGCAGTCAGTCGGGCGGGCGGTGGGAGTGGCAGGTGTGTGATGGCACGCCACCAGCCGCCGGGTGGGGAGCGGGTGGTGGGGCTTCGTGGTGGGTGGGGTGGGGGACACTAGCCACTGGGGCCATGTTCGGGGTTGTTCAACTTTTACATCCCGCGATTGGATGTGCCACTGGACCACCAGGGATGAATTCTGGAGTGGGGTTTATTAAACAACTACTGCCTGCAATCGGGATTTACGGTCCACTGGACCACTAGGGATACGCTCGGGAGCTACATTGCTGCCCGCGATCGGGCTGGTGGGGATTACACTATGCCCGCGATCGGGCCAGTGGGGGTGGTGGTGGGGATTTACAGTCGTCTGCCCACGATCGGGCTGTGGGGGGGCACAGGGACTGGGTTGGGGGCCAGCCACAGGTGGCTGCTGCTGTGTTGCGCCCTGCAATGTAGCAGTTCACCTGTGGGTGACCCTCGACTTAAGCCTTTTTTGGGGGGCTCAAAGTTGGGTTGCACCTGCACAACTCTGCACAGCCCTGCTGAATATCGGGCTGTGCAGTTTATGCATGGTTCCTCCCCCTCCAGTTCAGCATGCATTCATTTGCATTGCGCTGTTGCTCAGCATGTTTTCTGTGGCGCAACTGCCTCCTGCTGAATATCGCAGAATGGAGCAAGTTCGGACTTGCGCAGGCACAACCCTATTGCGCATGGTGCAACCCTTTTGAATATCTGGGCCAGAATGTTCATGACAGGAAAATGTCATGGTAATGTACCTTTCTGAGTCCTGAACTCAAGGAAAATGTTGTGGTAATGTACCTTTCTGAGTCCTGAACTCAAGCTCAACTTAAGACATCCAGATGTAACTGCTTGCACTCAACCTAAGTTCAACTTGATGAAATAATTCAACTTTCAAAATATGTAAATTAGTTTTGTTTTTAACATTCTGAATGCTCAATTACAGCTGCTATTTAAATAGGGTGATATTATTTTAGCAAGTTCATTTATAACAATACGTAAACCCTTTGCAGACAAGCAGGATTTAAAATTTATGTAGGAACAAGTCTCTTGTCAGGAAGAATGCTAATAACAAGATTTCTTGTTCTTTATAGAGAATAAAAGGGCTCCTTTAGGAAATGGGTTGCCAAGACCCTGCCAGGGTTCCTATAGTTTTGAGAGTATAAGTAGGAGGCCCAGGTGCATGAGAGAAGGGTTGGAGGTCTGAGAAGAGATCAGCTTAAGAGTCTGAGGAGGAAGACTCCTCAAGGGGTTCATTCCAATGGTCTTTATGACCCAGATTTCAGTCCATGAGTAAGTACTTCATGGGAGACCAGAGGGAGTGGTTGGTGGTGGTGGCGGTTGCTGTGTAAATCAAGACCCTGAGGAAGCACGTGCCCAGATTGGTTCAGTGAGGACATCAATAGCTGTAGAGGTACAGTGTATTCTCTTATGCTATAGAAGGAGTAAGAAGTGATGTTTCAGGTGGTGTGGCCTCCCCTGGAGTCCAGCTAGGGCTGGGTGTGGTACTCCCTGGGTGGAGTAAGGTTAGTTTGTCAGTTTAGCCACAGAGGTGGGAATCCTATATACTCTGGCAGGTCCCAGCTCCTATACACATGGACTGGGACCACAAACTAACAAAAGGCACTGATTGCAAGTTCCCTTGTCAGTTTCTAGACCTGGGACAGGGGGCAACAGAATATCCCAGAAGGACTATGGGCAAGGATTTTAAGGAGGGGCAGGGCCCAAGTGCTTCAATGGCTGCCACTCTGTCCTGAGGGATGTGCTATGGTGGGCATATTTAGTGACCCTAACCCTATATATTGTGTCAGAGGTAGAGATAGAACCCGTGGCAGTCCAAAAAGGGTCCACTTAGGATCTTTTAAAGGTTTAGATTTTCTGTCTTTTGTAGGTGATTTGGAGGAAATTGATTGGGGCAGACTCAGGCCAGTCCCAGAGCTTGATTTAGCAAGAGATTATTTAGTCTCTGAATAAAAACATGTCTGTGACAGACACAAGTCAATAAAATTGAGGAAACTGAAAAAGAACTCAGCAGGTTGGTATTCTCCTCTCGTAATGAAAGTAAAGCAGGAAAAGGATAAGTTGTGGAGACGGGTCCTGAAAAATAAGACATTGGGTGATTGGGAATTGAACAGAAGGCAAGGAATAGATATACAATGGAAATGAAGAATACTAAGAATTATTTTTTTAGGAAGAAGACAGCAGGAGAGGCAGGTGATTTAAAAAAAGTTCCAGACAACTATAAAGAACCTAACTGAGAACTGTACTAATACTGTAAAAGTAAGCATAGTGAAAGATAAGGAATAGCACATCCCAGATGATGTATTGACCAATTAATTGAATTCAGTCTTTGTCAACTAAGGCATTGTTTTCCTGAGCAGGGCAAGGCAGCTCAGCGTTCAGTTGGTGGGAACATCCCAAATATTAATCAATCTTTTGTATTTGATGATATTCAAAAACAGGATGTTCATGAAGCACTGGCAGAGTTTAAGGTTAACAAGAGAGTGGACCTGACGAGTTGCCCTACATCTACTAATGTATTTTGATTTTCAGAAAACAGAACCTTTAGTTTATCTGTTTAATAGGTCACTGCAATTTAGCATTGTCCCTCGGGGTTGGAAATTGGCTAGGGTTGACCCTATATTTAAAGGTGGCAGCCCTGGTCAGATGACCAGCTTTCACCCTATTTCCCTCCTCTCTCTTATATTCAACATTTTCAAACCATTACTTGCTAGACAATTGTGGAATTACCTTGAGAAGTGTGGACATTATGATGCCCTTCAGTCCGGATTTAGAAAGGGGAATAGTTATCATCTCCTGTGTGTCCAAGGTGTTGGATGACATCAGCAAAGCTATGGACTCGGGGATGTATACGAGGGCCATGCTTGTTGACCTCTCCAAGGCCTTTCACATGGTGGACAGCATGGTCCTGTTGAGTAAATTAGAAAGGGTGGGGCTAGGAGCTAAAGCACTAAGGTGATGTATATCTTATTTTGAGAACCACAAACAGTGTACTATGGGAAATGGGAGAACATCTCAAGAGTTAAGTTCAAGAGGTATACCACAGAGTTTAGTTCTTGGACCCCTTTTGTTTACAATTTATCTTACGGGCTGGGGAGTTGCATCTGAGATATAGTTTACCATTTATATGCAGGTGATACAGTGATTTGTATCTCAGATTGCATCCCTCATGGTAGTGTAGGAGAAACTACAAAATGTTTTTAGTGGGCTCCAAAATTTATTCACACACACTACGTTAAAGTAAATGCAGGAAAACTAAATTTATGATCTTTGGATCTCCCTCCAATTGCAAATGTTCCCCAGTCCCAATGTTTAAGATTATTGCAGATGATACAACCTTCTTGGAACAAGTTAACACCTACAAATATCTGGGTTTTTGGCTACAGCCTAGCTGCTTTGGTTATGGTCATGTAGACAAACTGACAAAAAAATTGGGATTTGCATAGAATTACTACACAAATATCGAAATGGCCTCAATCCTGACCTTCATGTGATGATCACGGGGGCACATATGTTCCCATTATTTGATTATGGGTATGGGCTATGTGATTACTCTTCTGAAGGCAGGTTACACATTCCAGATTTTCAGTGCAATAGCTTAGCCCAGTTAGTATTAGACTGTTCCAAAATTATAAATCACTGTGAATTTTACCAGAGATTGTGGTGGATCATACATTCCAACCAAAGAAAACTCCATTAGACAATCGTGCCCATAAAAAGCATATATGATTTAGTGCCAGAGCACTTGGGGAGTCAGCTTGCAAAACATATTCAGAAACCTCCCCTACAGAATGCTGCATGAGAATGCTATATGAGTGACTTGGCACTCATAGAAGAAATTAGAGATGAGGTGAAAAAAAGGGAAACAGTGGTGGTAGGGGACGTGAATATGCCAGACATTGACTGGCATGTTCAAGTTGCTAGAACCTTGAGAAGTCAAGCTGTGGTAGATGCCTCGCAGGACTGTCTGCTCAACCAGATGGTCAGCTCTCCGACTAGGTCAGAAAACAAACTCAATGGGGTACTCTCAAATTCAGAGATGGTGGGAGCTGTAAGGGTTGAAGAACCACTGGTGAGTAGTGACCACAGCTCTGTTTGATTTGAATTGTCCCCAGGGGATATAAAATCTTAATCCTGGGAGGAGGGCTTGACTTTTAGGGGAGCAAATTTTGAGAAAGTGAAACTGCTACTTAGTAGTAAACTAGCCAGGATCCAGGAAGAAAGGGAGGTGGAGGACATCTGCGGCCTAGTTAAGCAGGCCTTAACAGAGGCTACAAGGCTCTGCATCAGGACAGTAACAAAAAGCACAAAAGACCGTTATGCTTCACAGATCAGGTCAGAAATGCAATTAAAATCAAAAGGCAGGCTTTTGGCATACACAGGGAGTTCAAGAGCAAAGATAGCTGGGAGATTTTCACCCAGAGAACTAGGGAGGCAAAAAAGATTGTGAGGCTAGCAAAGGCAGAAGCAGAACTTAGGTTAGCTGAAGGAATCAAATCCGGAAAAAAACAATTCTTTTGATACATTAGGGAAAAAAGGAAAGGGGTGGGGGGAGTAATCAGACTCATAGATTGAGGCAGGAGTATAGAAGACAATGAGCAAAAGGTTGCTATCCTGAACAGCTTTTTCTGCTCTGTGTTCATGAAAGAACACATGGGTCCATTACCTGAGAGGCGTTAAAGCTGCAGATAGAAGGAAATCACTTGTGGAAACTCCATTGGTCAGTATTGACAGAGTTAGAGAGGGGCTGCTGTATCTAAGAACAGTCAAACTACCAGGACCTGATGGGCTGCATGCAAGGGTACTGAAGGAGCCGGCAGAAGAACTAGCGAGCCTCTTGACACATGTGTTCAATCGATCAATTCAAACAGGTGATGAACCTGAGGACTGGTGTAAAGTGGATGTAGTCCACTTGCACAAGGTGGGGGTACAGAAGCGGCTGGCAACTACAGAGTGGTCAGCCTCACATCTGTGGTGGGGAAACTTATGGAGACCTTAATTAAGCAGGATCTGGTGGAATATCTTGAAAGAAACAGCCTCCAGGTTATCAGGCAGCATGGGTTTGTGGTGGAGAGGTCATGCCAGACAAACCTCCTCACATTCTTTGATTGGGTGACCAAGGAACTGGACAGGAGACACCAAGTAGACCTACTATGCTTCGACTTCAGCAAGGCCTTCGACTCAGTACCACACAAACGACTGTTAAAAAAGTTGGGGGACCTTGACTCTGCTGAGGCCATATCAAGTGGGTGGGAAATTGGCTCAATGACAGGAGTCAAAGGGTGATAATCAATGGAGTGAGATTGAATGAGGGAGATGTCACTAGTGGTGTGCTGAAGGACTCGGTCTTGGGACTAGTCCTGTTTAATATGTTTATCAGTGACATTGGCATAGTTATTAAGGGTAAGATTGAACCTTTTGTAGACAACACAAAGCTAGAAGGTAGAGTTGACAGTGTGGAGGCAGTCAGGGATCTGTAGGAAGACTTACAGAGGGTAGAAAGTTGGTCCAGTATATGGCAGCTGAGGTTCAATGTAAAGAAGTGCAAAGTGTGGCACCTAGAAAAAGGAAATCCCAGAACAGAGTACTGGCTTAACAGGGTCCAACTCACCACTTCACAGGAGGAGAGGGACCTTGGGGTCATCATAAATGACTCCCTGAAGCAGTCGAGCCAATGCAATAAAGCTTACAGCAAGGCAAGCAAAGTGTTGGGGTGTATAGGGACAGGAATTGATAGTAGGGACAAGGAGGTGATCCTCCCACTCTATGCATCCTTGGTGAGGCCTCAGTTGGAATAGTGTCCAGTTCTGGTGACCACACCTGAAGAAGGACAGGGACAGGCTAGAGACCATGTAGAGAAGGGTAACCAGGATGGTGCAGGGTCTCCAAGGACTCTCGTATGAGGAACACCTGAAATTTCTGAACATGTACTAACTAGAGGCTAGGAGAGAGAGGGGATATGATTGAGACTTTCAAATTCTTGAGAGGTATCAATAAAGTTCCCCACTCTGAACTATTCAATAGGGTAGATGGCTCAACCACTAGAGAGCACAAGTGGAGGCTGCTAAGGGGAAGCTTCCGCAGAGATATAGGGAAGTTCTACTTTACGGAAAGGATTGGGTTACCATGGAATAGCCTGTCACCCGAGATGGTGGATGCAAGGACCATGGTAGCATTTAAGAAGAGATGGGACAAGGCAAGGGCTCAAATAGTAACAGGCAGGTCAGGAGCAGTCAAGAGCCAGTTGGGGGGTTAATTTAGTTCCAGAGATCAGTAGTTGATCTCGGAAACTCTGGGCTGACTAGATGGACTCCATTGGTCTCCTTCTGACGTCACTTTCTATGTTTCTATGTTTATATCCTTGGAGCCAGTGGTACCCAAGAGCAGAACAACCAGATCGATGTATTCTTACAGTCACATGATCCCTCAATTTTAGAATCAACTGCCACCAGGGTTAAGGGTCATCTCATGTAAAAATCTCAGTTAAATAGTGTGATGTTGTGGCTTTTAAATTCAATAATTAAATGTTTATAATGTAAGGTAGAACTCTGTTAACCTAAGGAAATCATCATTTCCTAAGGTTGTTAACCTATTAATGTGATGTAGAAATGTTGTTAATCTATTGATGCTACGTCACATCGATAGGTTAACAACAGCGATCGGTCTGCGCATGTGCGCATCTTTTTTTTCACACGAGAAACCGACAGATGAATGCAGCGGTTAGGGAAGGAATGAACAGTCGTGGCAGAGACTATTTTTCAAAAAGTAAGCAGCAGTTTTACTTTTTACGTGGGACCATACACTATAAAAAATAATGCATGGTCCCTCTATCGGCAACCGGTCACTGTTAACCTTCTCGAGGTTGCCATGACAATGTAAACCTCTCAAGCTTCGCTCTTGGGGTTTACACGTTCGCCCTGGCAACCTCTCGACAGTTAACAGACTGGTTACCAATAGAGGACCATACATTATCCTCTGTGTTGTCCAAGATTCTAGATATTTAATGATGTAAAGTACTGATGTTCAATAACTTTATTATGTGTATTGTGCTTAATAGATGTAATGTTGTATACTATGTTACTGCATCATTATATGTATGTTGTAATGTGACTGACTCCTTTAACTGACATGAAAGCTGGGAACCTATTGCAAGTGGGCTGTTTTCAGTGGTTCATCCTATATAAAAAATTGAATAGAAACTGAATTGAAATTAAATTTGAATTGAGGCACTCCAACTAAGGAGTCAAGGAAGCAATGCCAGGCTTGTGGGCTGGTACACTGTATGTTCTGTAGTCACACATAGTGAGGGTGGAATACTAATTCTGATTTATGAGACAGTCTAGACCATGATGTAATTTAAAACAACTAATAATAATAATAGTAATAATAATAATAATAATCAGTATATTTGCATCCTGTTGATATCAATTTAAAAAACAGATAAACACAAATTAGAAGTTAAACATTTTCATTATATCAGTATGTTGCAAGTATATCAACAGAAATGATCCATTCTTGTCCTGACTCCAAACTTCAATGTTAAAGAAATTAAGTTCCTAGTCCTAATATTCCAAATACAGATTTTTTTAAATATGTTTCACCTGAGAAGGTTTAACTTTGAAAACATATGGGATGTGAGCTTTCTAACCTTCTTTTAAAATGAAAGCTTGGAGTCTGGTCAGCATGGCTGTATCCTGTAATTATAGTTTCCACGAGTGTATGCAGTACATCTTGACATACATCAGTACTTACAGTACTGTATTGCATGGCTGTGTTCTGTCAATACAGCTTCCATGGTAGTTTCAGTTGGATGTCTATGCAATTTATTTTGTATTTAATGGCTCTTTTCTGGATGTAAAAAAAAAGAGACGAGTAACCATGTTTTATTATTATTGGAAACTGCAACGGTGTAGTCACTGGCTGTACTGAGTGTTTGTATTCCTAGTTATATATTTTCTAAACCTCAATAACATTTCAATTGGAAAACAAAGATACAGTTTTCATGAGCTTATACATACTGATATACATCAATACACTTACAGTACTGTATAGCATGGTTGTTTCCTGTCAATACATTTTCCATGTGTTTATCCATACTGATATACATCAATACACTTACAGTACTGTATAGCATGGTTGTTTCCTGTCAATACATTTTCCATGTGTTTATCCATACTGATATACATCAAAACACTTACAGTACTGTATAGCATGGTTGTTTCCTGTCAATACATTTCCCATGTGTTTATCCATACTTATATACATCAGTACACTTATAGTACTGTATAGCATGGTTGTTTCCTGTCAATACATTTCCATGTGTTTATCCATACTGATATACATCAATACACTTACAGTACTGTTTAGCATGGCTGTATCATGCCATTACATTTTACTTTAGTTTATACATACTGATATACATCAACTCAATACAATACAGTACTGTATAACATGGTTATAGTTTGTAATTACAGTTTCCATGTGTTTACACACATTGATATATAGTACATCAATACACTTATGGCTGTATCCAGTCAGTGCATTTTCCATGTGTTTATCCATACTTATATACATCAGTACACTTATAGTACTGTAAAGCATGATTGTTTACTGTCAATACATTTTCCATGTGGTTATCCATATTAATATACATCAATACACTTACAGTACTGTATAGCATGGTTGTTTTCTGTCAATACATTTCCATGTGTTTATCCATACTGAAATACATCAGTACACTTACAGTACTGTATAGCATGCCTGTATCCTGTCAATTCATTTTATACGCATGATAATTAAGCAATAATACATGACAATGTGTGTGGCATATCATGGAATATCGTCACGCCTCATGTCAATGTGAGGTGTGAGACTGCAGGCCGAGTGTGTCATGCACCTAGGAAATGACGATATCCCATGATATACCACACACTGTCTTGTATTATTGCTATTATGTACTGGATCAATATTTGTATAACTATAAAAATGTTAAAAAACTGTTTTAAAATTGTTTACTAATACCTTTTTAATGTGTAGTGATACACTGAAACAAGATAGTCGTTTTACTACTTTTTTTGTGGGCAGCAGGGGGCAATGTTGTAAAGCATGCATAGTGTGATCAGGAACCAGGCTGACTGAAGTGACTCTTTACAGTTTGGCAACCCCACTGCTACTTTTAAGAAGCAAGCCCGCCTTCCCCAACCTGCACCTAGTACAGAAAGTACCAACTACTGTTAAGTAGAAACCCCACATTCTCGCAACCCCTGTCCAGTACAGAAAGTAATGCAGAAAGGAGAAGGTCCTTTTTACGTTTGCTTGCACGCATGTGCAAGAAACATAGTGCCATCATTCGAGTTTTCGTAGGTGTGGCGTCCATCTTCCAATGCAGTCAGTGTGTTTGCAGGCACGGCCACAGTTCACCAATGAATGCTGCAGCTGTCTATGACAGCAGTTGAAAATGCAGTGCCGTACAGTTCAAAGGCAGAGCTATGCTTCAGTGAGCAGCGAGAAGCTACTGCATGCACATGTGCTCCCCCACACACACGCATCCATATTGCATGCTAATGCGCCCCCCCATGTACACACTGTATGGCCGATGGGGATGCCCATTGCCCCGTCAGCTCTGCTGCACTCATCCCGCCAACAGAGTTCCAGGTGCCACATTGGGAGCCCACCCCAGCATGGCAACAGTCCATATGGCCGATGGGGGTGCCCAATCCCCCGTCAGCTCCAATGTTTCTCCCTCCAACAGACAACCGGGTGCCACGCTGGGAGCCCACCCCAGAGTGGCAACAGTCCGTATGGCCAACAGGGGTGTTAAATCCCCCATTGGCTCCACTGCCCCCCCAAACAGCCTTCCAGCTGCCACACTGGGTGCCCACCCCAGCATGGCACAAGTCCTGCATCAACTAAAAAAAAAAAACCTGCAAGAAAAAACCTTCCCTCACTGATTGTCCTGACCCCTGCTACCCCCACCCGTGCCCACCTTCTGCGCATCCACCTCCCTACAGCCCCACCTCACCCCATACTTACCTCCGGAGTCCAGTGCAACGATCTTCAGTGGACTGGGAACACGTCTGCACTCTTCAAAGCCAACTGCGAACTGAGGATATGCCAGTAAGCTGTATAATGGAATAAATAAGGTTTTTTCAACTTTGATGCATGTCTCAGGCATTTTGGGGAATTTTTTCACCAACTTTTCAACATGGGGTTTTTGGGACCCCACCTCATGAATGTAACACTGTCATTTTGTTAATCGGCCCGGAGGTGATTTTGCGGTCACTGCGTGAACCACCTTCAGGACCAATTTACAAAATGTCAGTGTCTGATTCTGGAGGTAGGCCCCAAAACCCATGTTGAAAATTCCAGAAAAAAATTCCTAAAATGACTGTTTTACTTAGCATGCTATGCTGTTCCTACGCACACCGTAAGTTCATTTAATTTTCACTATTTTCTACCCAGATTTTCAACAGTGCCATTTTACCACACCTCCTTATGAGTAGTACAGCTATCATTTTCACATCTTGCCCAAAACGTGTTTCCGCGCATGTAGCACACAATGGCGCAGTCAGTGTGCGGAATCAATGTTCGGGACAGATTAAGAAAATCACAGTGATGCTGTTCACGAGCAGAGGTGTTGCAATAGCTATGTTAAAAATTTGGTGAAAAAAGTCCATAAAATGACTGTGTTATGAGCGACCATTGCGCAGTTTCCACGCACCCTCATAAGTTAATGGATTTCTAATATTTTCAGTCCAGATTTTCACCACTGGCATTTTTACACACTTCCTTACGAACAGTACAGCTGTCATTTTTCACACCATGGCCGAAATGTGTTTTTGCACTTCCAGTGCAGAAATGCGTGGTCCCTGTGGGAAATCACTGTTCGGGACAGATTAAGAAAATCACAGTGACACTGTTCATGAGTGGAGGTTCCAAAATGCCTGTGTTGACAATCTGCTGTAAAAAATCCCCAAACTAATTGCATTATGGTGTGCTTTGTGCAGTTTCTACGCACACTTGTGACTTCACCATTTTTTTCAATATTTTCACTGCAGATTTTCAGCATTGACATTTTTTGCACCTCCTCATGAACAGTACAGCTGTCATTTTTCACATCCTGTTCGAAATGTATTTTCGCACAAGTGGTGCCAAATGACATAGTCACTGTGCAAAATCAGCTTTCCGCTAACGAACTGATATTGCCACTGTTCATGAGGTGGGGGTCACAAAAAACCCATGTTTGAAATTTGGAGTGAAAATACCAACGAACACCTGGGACGTTAGGGTTTCCGACCATAATGCCCCACCCTGTAGAGACTGACAGGCATCAGGGCTGTGACTTGGGACTGTCGCCTATAACACTCCTGCCATTCCACCCCACCACACCTGCAGCCAGTGACAGGCATCGAAGTGTGCCTTGGACTATTTGGCCCAAAAGTTCACCCCATTCTCCTATACTGCACCCATTTCACTATATTTCTTATGGAATGGGGTAAGCATAAGGTCCAAAGACCCCTAGGCACACCGTGACACTTGTCAGTGTCTGCACAGTAGGGTGTGGTGAAATGGCGTGGCCATTATGCCTGATGACCCAAAGGCACACCCCAGTGCCTGTCAGTCTCTGCAGGGTGATGGTGGGGTTGGCTTCAGTTCAATACTTCACTGCCATTCCTATTATGCATCTCTCTAACTCCTACACTGTCAATGCCAATGCCAGCAAGCAAACATTCGGCATTGACAAATGCTTGTTTTTATATAAAGTGCAAAGTGAAAAACTGAAACTAGTAATTAATATTGTAAGTCACGTGGCTGTGCTCTACTTTTGAAAAGCAGATGGCCATGTGCTGAAAGAAGACTTACTGTTAAGCAGGCTGAAGAGTGGGAGGCAAATGCCGATTGGAAATTTGGAATGACAGTTTTATTTAAGCTTGTTGAGGACCAGAAAATGATGTGAAAGTGGTTATTTTTGTTACTGTCAGGAAGGGTGGCGGGGTGGGGGGTTACAGTGTATGAAAACCCAATGGCAGCTTCAGCATTTGGAGGATAGCATGATTTTAATTTTTGTTTTCTTTTGGGACAGAGAGAGAGAGGTTAGTTTGCTATTTCTTGTTTTTTTTTTTTTTTTTGTTAAACAGTTGGGGGGCTGACAGATGCCAACTGATGCTTTTTACAGCCAGACATTTCCGCTGCTGCTACCAACCCATAACCACAGCTGTGCATCTGACTGCTGAAGTTTATGGGCAGACGTATCAGAAATAGGGGTAAAGCTGGGGGACTGCTGGTTCTTTTTCTTTACTATGACTATGTCGTGGGACTAAGTAATGGCTGAGAGGTACTCTCAGCCAATCAGTGAACTGGATTTTTTCTATGCAGTTCATAATACACATTGCAATACATCAATACACTTACAGTGCTGTACAACATGGCTTCATCCTGTCAATACATTTTCCATGTGTTTATACATACTGATATACATACATGAGGTGTTATAGCACAGCGGGTTAAGGCTCTGAGCTGCAAATCTGGAGACCTGGGTTTGAATCTCACAGCCAGCTAGGTGCATACTGTATGATCCTTTGTTTGTATGTGACATTCCAACATTGGTTCATGCCTTCATTACCACCCGTCTTGACTACTGCAATGCCCTTTACCTAGGGCTGTCTGGGGTTGATATCCTCAGCTTGCAGAATGCTGCGGCCAGGCTGCTGACTGGTACCTCTCAATCCAGTCACATAAAGCCTGTGTTGCATGGACTGCACTGGCTGCCAGTTCAGTGGCAGATCACCTATAAGGTAGGTTTGCTTACCTTTAAAGCCCTACATGAACAGGGACCTGACTACCTGAAAGATCTCCTGGTTCCCTAAACCCCCAGTCGTCCTCTCCGATCCGCCAATGAGGGATTGCTAGAGATTCCCAGGGTTCGTCTAAAAACATCTGGAGCTCGTGCTTTTTCTTTTGCAGCACCGACCCTGTGAAATTCTCTACCTCATCAGTTAAGGGAATGCCTGACCCTCTGCAGTTTTAAATCTATGTTGAAAACTTATTTATTTTCTCAGGTGTTCCCAGACTGAATTTAAAATTTATATTATTGTAATTTGTATATTGTGGCTATATTTTGTACAGCGCCTTGATATTGAAAGGCGCTATATAAATAAAGATTGATTTGATTTGATTGATTTGATCCTTAGCAAGTCATTTAACTTCCTTGTGCTCCCAGGTCACATCTGGAAACAAGCTTCAGCTTAGTGTGCTACTTCTGGTTAAACAATGTTCCCTTTTCCTATATATCAAAACACTTATGATATGAGATAGCACAGTTGTATCCTGTCAGTACATTTTCCATGTGTTTATCCATACTGATATACATCAGTACACTTACAGTACTGTATAACATGGCTGTAGCCTGTAATTACAGTTTGCATGTGTTTATGCACTTTGATTATCTGGCTAAGCATAACATCTTATGCCCAGAGCAACATGGCTTCCGTGCGGGTCACAGTACCAGTACTGCCCTTATTGAATTCTCCAACTTCCTACACTCCTCCTTGGATACCAGCTCCCTAGCTGGTGCAGTGTTCATTGACCTCTCAAAGGCTTTCGACACTGTCTCCCATCCACTGCTGCTGAATGCACTCTGCCTCACTGGTCTCTCGGCTGGCCCCTGGCATGTGTGCTAGCTATCTTGACACTCGATCCCAGTGTGTCAAGATTAATAACACACTCTCCGATACCCATCCATTCTCTGGGGTCCCCCAAGGCTCCATCCTGGGCCTCCTTCTCTTCTCGCTGTATCTAGAACACCTGCCCAGTGCATGCTCTGGCAAAATTCTGCTGTATGCAGACGACGCCTTCTTTGCCACCCACCGTAATCCCATCTCCCTACAGGACTCCTACAGCAGTCTTTCAACAGTGTCGAGGCTTGGTTTAAGGAGCGCAGACTGTCATCAATCTTAACAAAACCAAAACTATGCTCTTTTCACACCCCAAAACAAAGCTAGCAACCACCCTCTATATCCTTCCAAGCACCAACCAACCACTGGAACAAGTCTGCTCCTACAAATACCTTGGGGTTACCTTGATTCAGCCTCATTTCACAACCACATCGACGCCTCTAACATCCGCCACCAACACATGGCTTGGCATCCTATTCCACCATAAAACCTGCCTTCCCCCAAATGCTCTCCGGCTAGCTGTTACATCGTCCGTTCTGTCCCTTGTAGACTATGGTCTACCAGTATACGGTGCTGCCGACACCACTGCACTCAACAAAATTCACCTAACCCTGAATAAAGTGTGCAGATTGATTACTGGTGCCCCCAGGCTCACACACACCTGTCAGCTATATGTCGATGCTAACCTGCTTACCCTGGATGAACGGCTCCGATACCAGACCTGTCTCCTCACCAAAAAAACCCTACTCGGGCTCTCCCTCCCCTGGGGTAACGGCATCCATCCACCAGAGCCCTCCCACCATTGCAACACAGTCTTCCTACAAGACCACTCTAAAGGTCCTCAGAACAAGAACCAGCCGTGGCCAGAGGTCCTTCAGCTATAGAGCCCCAACCTGGTTTAACTCTCTCCCTGCCACCATCACCAATGCCATCACCATCTCCACATTCAAAACCGCACTCCAGAACCACATCTTCAGCACTCATAACTGCTCCTGTCTCTGAACATAGCCTCCACCTCTTTTTTCTCTTGACAATGCCCCCCGGGCAGCTCTCCACCCAACCATCCCCTCCACCACTTCCCTGTACACCATGCCTAGGTTTAACCTGGCCAGTGCCAGCTGTTTCAATGTTTACCTACCAGAATGCTCACTTGATACCGACTTGTAATACCTGTTATCAATTACATGTACCCTGTGACCCAATTGTGTTGTCTGACCACAATGTGGCGTGGCACCTCTGGTGGAATGCCTATTGATTTTGCAAATCTTTTGCTATGTAACCGAAACGCAATGTATGTCTTTATGTGACGAAGTACCTTTGGAAACGAGCCTCTGGCTCAAAGGTTGTAAACTGATTCTTAAAATAAATAAAATAAAAAATAAAAAATATACATCAATACACTTATAGTACTGTATAGCATGGCTGTATCTTGTTAGTACATCGTCCATATGTTTATACACATTGATATATATCAGTACCCTTACAGTACTGTATAACATGGCTGTATCCTGTCGGTACAGTTGCTATGTGTTTACACACATTGATATACATCAATACACTTACAGTACTGTATAGCATAACTGTATCCAGTCAGTACATTGTCCATATGTTTATACACATTGATATACATCTATAGACTTACCGTACTGTATAGCATGGCTGTATCCAGTCAGTACATTTTCCATGTTTTTATCCTTACTGATATACATCAGTAGACTTACAGTACTGTATAGCATAGCTGTAGCCTGTCAATACATTTTCCATATGATAATACACATTGCTATAAATCAACACACTTGCAGTACACTATCACATAACTATAACATTGCTGTACACTATCAGTGGTGGGTGTAGCTCCATGGTTACTCAGGTTTAGCTGACTCCTTATCTGGGTGTAGCTCATCCCCACCTACTGTTCAACATTTCCACCCTATTTGGGCAAAATCAACATCTGCATCATATTTAGTCCTGTATCTCTCCCCTTATTTTCCAGAGATTTCCCTTCAGTGTTTAGCCTTAACATGCATTTCTTAGCTTCTGCTAATAGTTGTGGTATCTCCCACCTGTTCTCCACTAATCAAGTAAACTGCTTTTTGCCCCTTATGCTGCTTGTAACTCTCTCTCACTACTCCCCCTCCTAGCTACGCTATCCTTCCTCCACCTACTATCTACCCTTGTTCACTCCTTTCCATCTCCCTTCCCCCTTCTTCCTCTACTACCCTTGATTCCTCCTGTCTCCCTGCCTCCCACTCACCCTGACTTCCTGGGTGCAGCGCTCTCCAATCCCTAAGATTTATCTTGAAGCAATCAGGGCTTGTCCTCCTCCCTCCCTCCCTCATCACCTCTGTCCACCTCCCCAAGCACCTTGTCAACTCCTCAAGCTCCTCTTCTCCTTGTTGCTTATTACAGCAGGTGACACTGAGCTCAGTCCCAGTCCTGCCCTGTTATATCCCTCACACCTCCCCAAAAAGGGTTAAGAGGGGCTCGTGTCAACCTTTGCAGTCTCTTTCCCAAAACTGATCTGCTACAACCACTCATGGTTAACCTTAAACCGGATGTACTGGTGAACTCAGAATCTTGGCTATCCCCCAGGATCTCAGATATTTTTATTTATTTATTTATTTAAAATCTTGGAATTACAATCTTTGAGTCAGGGACTCATTTCCAAAGGCTCCACGTCAATACACAATACAGACCTAGGTAAATACAATAGACAGTACGATATAATGTACAATGCCAGGGCAGTTTGATGGCAAGGTTACAGCATGAAACAGTATACTGAGATGTCTAATACAGAGTTGAGGCTGTAGGCTACGGGCAACACAGTAAACAGTACGATACAGGGTACAGTGCCAGGGCACTTTGACTTCCGGTTACAGCATGAACATTTTACAAGGATGTCCTAACCAGTTTACAAGGATGTCTAATACATTGCTGTGACTGATGACAGTGCATAGGATAAATCTAACAGTACAAGGTCAGTGAGTGGCCAGGGAGTATATGGCTGTTACTAGTCCAGGTTGATGGTACAGTACTGTATAACACAGCTGTATCCTGTAATTGAGGTACCATCCTACAGGAACACCTTGTAAAAAGGGCATTTATAACCCTAATGGTGATATTTATTTACTTATTTTTATTTATTTAAACGTCTTACCAGGAAGGTACACTGAACAGAGTACTGCTTGATTCCAGGTGTGTCCTGGGAGAGGAGGACAGTGGGGACAAAAATAGATATAGCAAATATACAAACAAGATGATAATACAAGGAACAGGACAAATTAGGTTCGGTACCTCAGTAAAAATACAAGGATAATTGAGACAACAAATAAGCAAACCATCAAAAATCAAATCGAGCATCAAGATAACAGGAACTTAGCAGAGTCGGCACATAGTCAGCATAGCCATTTGCCACAGGCACAGGTGGGGGAGAAATATGCATTGATGAGGGGATTGAGTTGCTGAGCTGGGGGCATGAGCCAGATGGCAGCAGGAGTGAGTTCCACAGTTTAGGTATGCGGTGTCTGAAGGCTGCCTGACCAGCAGAGGAGGACGTACGAAGCACAGCCAGGAGACGGGTGTCGAAGTTTTTTTTTTTTTATTATTTAGTTGTTTAACCAGGAGTAGCACACTAAGCTGAAAGCTTTTTTACAGGCGTGACCTAGGAGCACAGGGAAGTTAAGTGACTTGCTCAGGGTCACACAGTATGCAAGTAGAAGCTGTGGGATTCAAACCCAGCTCGAGTCTGCTGGATGTCACCAGAGTTTCAGCTCAGAGCCTTAAACCACTGCACTATACTGCCTCCCTTACTTTCTGAAGAGGTACGTTGGAGGGTCTGGACAGTTAGGACAGAGGCGAGGTAAGGTGGCAAGGACTGAGACCAGAACTTGGCCGTGAGACTCGTGCAGTGGGATAGCCTACGAGCCTGGAACGAGGGGAGGTTGAGAGGCCAGTAGAATATGCAGTGGTGTGTAGAAGGAGGGCAGTCAAGTGCAAAATGGCAGAAAGAGTGAGAGAGGGTGTCCAGTCTTGGTAAGGTGGACTTAGGAGCGGCACTGTAGATTACATCCCCATAGTCGAAGATTGGGAGAATCATTTTCTGTACAAGTGCACAGCAGGCTGGCAGCGGGATACAACCACGATTGTGAAATAGGGCACCCAACTTGGGGGGGAGCTTTTTGTGGATTTCTTGATGACTAATGTATAAATAAAGATTTTACTACTACTACATTACAGTTTCCATGTCTTTATACATACTGACATACATCAATACACTTACAGTACTGTATAACATGGCTGTATCCCTGTCAAGACAGTTTCCATGTGTTTATATGAATTATATACATCAGTACAATGACAGTCCCATATAACATGGCTGTATCCTGTGTCATTATCATTTCCTTGTGTTTATACACATTAATGTACATCAATACACTTACAGTACTCAATAATATAGCTGTATCCTGTCAGTACAGTTTCCATGTGTTTATACGTGAGCATTACCACATGAGAGGGTGTGCTGTTTATGCAGATTAACACACACCTTGGGTGTGTTGTGAGGCACAAGACTGCAGACTGAGTGCCCTCACAGCACCCAGGGTGTGCGTTGATCCCAATTAACAGCACACCTTGGAGTGCGTTTGTGCACTTATTACATGGGGTGCAGCATGTGCTTTAAAAAAACAGAGGAAACACCTTTTTATGTAGTCAAAATAGTAGTTTTTATTGTATGTTCTTCTGCCATACAAAACAGTCCTACATTAACAGACTTTGTCAAGCCAGCTGACAGAGCAAAATGCAATCTCGGCACACTGTGCCATGATCGCAGCTATCAGCAGTACTGGTGTGGGGACAGTGGTGTGCTTTGTAATACCGACTGTGACACTGTGCCTGTACTTCTGTTCTTTGGGATCTCTGCACGCTGTTCTGAGGTAGCATTCCTCTCTGTCATCTGGTTTTACACAGTGTGTCACTGGCCACTATTGCAGTAATGTATTCTGGGAATCCAGACCCTTATGTTTGCTTACCGGTTACCGCTGTGTGCTTTGAAGTTCACTTTGCTACACTGAGTGTTACAGTGTAGCGGTGCGGCAACTACTGCCATTGCAGTTCTCTGATGTCTGTTCAGCTCACTGCAGCACTGTAATGGTGCAGGGATACTGTGCAGAGCTGGGGTCAGTGTGGCTGTATCATGGCATGGGCAAACTGTGCAGTGATCGCTATGATCATTAGCAGTGTTTTCCCAGTGGGGGGTTATGGATGGCACTCCTACTGCAATGGCCGCCACTTTGGTAGTACACCAACATTTGCCATGCAAGGTCAGAGGAAGCCTGCCACACTGTCAGTATCAACATGGGGTGGCATTACTAGCTGAGCGGTGTTCCCTCTGTGTTTCCTTCTCGCAGGACAGCATTAGCCGTGTGTCACATAAACTCCACTCGGGTGGCACACTGTACAATTGTGGCAACTGTTCTCATTGTGGCTGTGTGATGCCACCTGTGCGAATTGTGGCCCTCTGCTTGCTGGCATGAAGGGGTTGCCCTGCAGCTGCAGTTCTTACCTGGAATCGCAAGGTGCAGCTGCTGCTCTCACCGTGTGTGACTTGTGGGGTTGCTAGGAGTGTGTCCTGTGTCGCAAGGTGTGGCGGGTTCTGTGCAGTGATCACTACAGAACCCCAGACCATGTTACTGCACTCAGCACTGACCTGCATGGTTCACAAACTGTGCATTATTGACCACCATCAGTTAGGACAGCTTTGGCAGTGGTCATTTGACCTGAAAGTGTTTGATGACATTTTTAGTACAAATGACATTTTCCTGTGGACCCGTACATACTTGTCACTTCACTCATACATGCACAGCATCGTCTTCTTTCAGCTGACATTCTCTGATGTGGCACAAGATGTACAAGCACCAGAGCGATAGCACTCTTTCTTCTACGGAGACTGGAACCACTGAAATGTAGCATACCCGGCTGCCAGTACTCCCACAGTCACAAATATGACACACTAATATCCGCACATAACAATAATGTATGCAATCACTAGCAGAACGTGTTTGCATTCCTCTCATGGCTTCCTCACCTGTGTTGGCAACTGGACATGATAGGACTACATTAACTTGCTGCTTACAATTCTTGTGTGTGTACAGAAACAATTTTAGGAACAGTGCCCTGTGTTGCAAGGTGCAGCTGTTGCTGTCTGTGTGTGTGTGTGCCCTGCGCTGCTGGTGACAGCTGTCCCTTCTGGGTGAGATGTGAATAAAGCAGGTTTGCATAACTGACTTTGACAATGGATCACTGCAATACCACAAGTCGCACATAGCAGCCACAACTTGTGGGATTGCACAGACCCCGCTACATCAATGAGACCTGCTGGCAGTAATATACTGTGTCTTGGGTGTGGCAGAAGGTGTGTGATGTGTTCCCAGGACTACATATACAGTGAGGAGAGCAGCTGCTCTACCAACTGGCCAGGGTATCATTAATATTGAGGTACACTGGGGGCTGGGGGACCCAGAAAATGCAGATTTCCACATAATGTCTTCAAAGTGGGTCGCTGCACTATCACAACTTGCACAACTCAGAAATAGGAGCCACTACACATGTATGTGATCCACTGTCAGTACTCTACTCAATGTTGCTTACTGAATGAGGTTAGTGACATCTTTGTGGGACAGCAGGTAGTGGCATGGGACAATGTACTTTTCTAACTCCCTAGGAAGCCTTCACTATGCACCCGAAGTATGGAAATCCACTGGGCCGGTGGGAGAGAAAGACAAATTTACGTGGGGAATATCAGTGTTCCAGGGACAAGAGCTGCTAGCAGGGGAGGTCACTAAGTTGTCACATCTCTGCTTACTGCTGTGTTACTGAATGCAGGGACTCTGAGGTCCACTGGGCTGGTGGGTGGGTAGTGTGGAACACTTTTTAAAAGGGCAGTTATATGGGATTTAGGACACTGTCCTACATGCGGGACCATTGGAGCTCTCAGAGCTCAGCTCCAGGCGGCATAGGCAGAGACTGTGTGCCTTAAATCACATATTCAGGAAGAAATATATTATAAGAACTGCCTGCCATTTCCCCAACATCCAAATGAAGCACCTCGACCGCAGAGGGTATTTGGTCTGGGAGGTTGGCAGGTGGTTAGAAGGAACAAATCAGGTGACCAATCACTCAATGCTCTCCAATGTATTGCCTCCACAAACCATATAAAAACTACAAAAAGGTATCTGCCTCTATCTCTGAAAACAATCAAAGGGGCAGAGGACACTGCAGAGCAAGGCACTGCTGCACAGGAGCTGTGGCTACAAAACTCGTCCAAAACAGGTACAAAACAAAAAAAGCAAAAAGGAAATTTCAAAACACTTCTGATCATAGGAGACTCCATGATTCGGGGAATTGATACCTACCTTCAGCCAGGGGTAATGGACATATGTCTCCCAGGTACATCAGCGTGGAGAGAGACTGACCACATTGCTAAAGTCATGCAGGAAGCCGGAGAAAACATCAACATCCTGGTACACATAGGGACTAATGATCTTGCGAGCTGGTTAGTTGTGGAGACCAAGGAACACCTGACCAGGCTGGGAGACAAACTGTCATCCATTTCATCCAGCATCTCCTTCTCTGAGATCCTGCCGGTCTGGGAGAGGGGGGCAGATGGACGGAAGGTCAGAGATGTGGCGATAGGGGAGCTAAACATGTGGCTCAAGGGCTGGTGCCAGGAAAAAGGACACAAATTTGTAGGTAACTGGCAACAGTTTTGGGAGTGAAAGTTCTTTAAATTTGATGGACTGCATCTGACTAAGTAGGGAGTCAGTGCATTGGGGCAGAAGTTTGATGTCTTTGCAGAATATTTAAACTAGCAAATGGGGATAGGGGTGCAGTACCCAATACATTGAATGGGAAGAACAACCCTCCTATCTCAGATAGTGATCAAACAGGAGTTCAGCATGTTTGTAGTTCATTTGCATCACTAGGTAAGGAAAAAGGTCCGGCTCCCCATATGACACATAGGGGAAACGCCGGACCTCACCCAACAACTAACGCACCGAAATCTGGCCAATGGAAAATCATATACACAAATGCCTGCAGTCTGGGAAACAAGATCCCAGACCTGCAGGCAACAATGACATAGGCTAAACTGGACATAGTAGCCATTAGCGAGACATGGTTCGCCAGTAACCACACTTGGGAGATTTCAGTACGCTGCTATGTACTGTTCAGAAGACATCAAGGTGCATAAGGGAAGGGGAAGTGGCCCTTTATGTCAATGAAAATATCAAAGCTACAAAAATTCAGAATACACATTAGGAGCCAGAAGAAATGTGGGTCACCCTGGAAACAGGAAATGATACAGCCATATGAACTGGGGTTGTCTAAGGCCTCCAGACCAGGGAGAGGACATAGACACATTACTGTTTGAAGATATACAAAACATGACAGCTAAAGGAGAGGTTCTGATAATGGGAGACTTCAACAAGCCAGATACAGATTGGTCAATACCAGCAGGAACATCTGCCAGAACTAGACACATAGTAGATTCCCTGCAGGAGGAGGGCCTCAAACAACTGGTACAACAACCCACAAGAGACAGGGCTATCCTAGATCTAGTATTGACTAATGGGGAAAGGATCACAAATCTCCAGGTAGAAGGTCACCTGCGGGCCAGTGACCATCACATGGTATGGTTCAATTTGGCCACTAGAACTAAATCATCCCATTCCAAGGCAAAAATATGGGACTTCAGAGGAGCTGACTTTGATAAGATGGCCAACAGAATTAAGCAAGCCCTGGCAAGAAAAAATACAGGTGAGGGGGGGTACAAGCAAAGTGGGCAAGCATGAAGGATACAATACTTGAAGCAATATCCCATCATGTTAGGGAGAAAGACAAGGGCAAAAGAAGGAGGAAACCACTTTGGTTCTCAAAAACAGTAGCAGAAAAGGCCAGAGCCAAAAGGTTGGCCTTCAGGAAATATAAGGGAACGCAGCGGGATGAAGATAGGGAGGCATACCAAATTTCCTTAAGGGAAACAGGGAAAGCAGTAAGGCAGGCAAAGCCTAAACTGAGGAAACACTAGCACAAACAGTAAAAGAAAGGGACAATATAGATACATCACTGAAAGGAGAAAGTCCAGAGGGGGTATTGCTAAGATCAAAGGGGATAAGGGGGAGAGGGTGGAGGAGGACCCAAGGAAAAGCATCTATCCTAAATAGATACTTCTGCTCAATATTTACTAAGGAGACGGTAGGGCAGGGCCCACAGCTTAGCACCATGGACACGGGGGGAGGGAGGTGTGCACAAGTCCCTTCACAAAAGAAAGGGTCTTACAAGAGCTCGCTAAGCTCAGGGTGGACAGGGCAATAGGACCCGATGGCATACATCCCAGGATACTAAAGGAGCTAAGGGTGGAACTAGCAGAGCCATTATCAGAACTGTTTAGTGAGTCTCTGAGCACAGAAGAGATCCTGAAAGACTGGAGAAGGGCTCATGTGATCCCTCTCCACAAGAGTGGTAGTAGGATGGAGACAGGGAACTACAGACCAGTCTGTCTTAACTCAGTAGTGGGCAAGATTATGGAGGCACTCCTTAAGGAAAGGATAGCGCAACACATGGAATCCATGGGAGCACAGGATCCAAGACAGCATGTGTTTACAACAGGAAGGTCCTGTTAAACTAATCTCATAGATTTCTTTGACTGGGTAATCAGAATGGTGGACCAAGGGGGTGCAGTTGATGTCACCTACCTTGACTTTAGCAAAGCTTTCGATACTGTTCCACATAGAAGATTGATTAATAAGCTGGGTAGGCTCGGGGTGGGCCAGAATTTGATCAATTAGGTGGCAAACTGGTTGGCAGTCAGAAAACAGAGAGTGGTGGTAAACAGTATGCAGTCAGAAAATATGCAAGTCTCAAGTGGGGTACCTCAGGAATCAATCCTGGGGCCAGTCCTTTTCAAAATCTTCATCAGTGACATTGCAGATGGACTGGAGGATAAGGTTTGCCTGTTTGCAGATGACACCAAGATCTGCAACAGAGTAGATTATTCAGATGGGGTGGGCAGTATGAGAAGAGATCTGGAAAAACTGGCAAAATGGTCAGAAGAGTGGCAACTGGGGTTTAACACAAAGAAGTGCAAGATCATGCACATAGGGAAGAGAAACCCTGAAGCCACTTATAGGCTGGGAGGGGAGTTGCTGGCAATCACAAGGGAAGCAAGAGCCTTGAGTATCATCATCACAGATTACCTGAAATCATCCAAGCAGACCTCTGAAGCCAAAGGTAAAGCTAAAGGGGTGTATTAGTAGGGGTAACATAAGTCGTAAGAGGGAGCTAATAATCCCTCTTTACAAAACACTGGTTAGGGCCCATCTGGAGTACTGCATGCAGAACTGGAGGCTGCAGCTGCACAATGACATTAACAAAATGGAGGCAGTCCAGAGAAGGGTAACCAAAATGGTGCAGGGACTGCATCAGAAGATGTATAAGGACAGATTAACAAAGCTCAATATTTATACCCAAGAGCAAAGGAGGGAGAGGTTATATGATCAAAACATTGAAACATCTTAAGGGCATCAATAAGGTGAAAGAGTCTAACATGTTTCAATTTAAGAAAAACAGCAGGACAAGAGGACACAGCGTGACATTAGAGGGAGGCCGATTAAGGGGGTATGTGAGGAAGTTCTTTTTCATATAAAGGGTGGTGGATGCATGGAACGGCCTACATCAGGAAGTGTGGATATGAATACTTCTGAAGGAAAGAATTGTTGAGTAACTAGAGGCCAGAGGGGCACAGGACCCAAGGCAGCATGGATTCACAGCAGGAAGGTCATGCCAGACGAATCTGATAGATTTCTTTGACTGGGTGACCAAAGTAGTAGATCAGGAGGGGCTGTGGACATGATCTACCTAGACTTTAGCAAGGCATTTGACACAGTCCCACACAAAAGATTAATATACAAGTTAGCTAGCCTGGGGTGGGTCCCAAGATGACAGCCTGGGTAAAGAATTGGCTGGAGAATAGGACACAGAGAGTAATAGTAAATGGAGTCCACTGAAGAAAGGGGGGTTATTAGTGGGGTACCGCAGGGTTCAGTATTAGGACCGGTCCTCTTCAATGTCTTTATAAGTGACATTGCAGAGGGAATGGAAGGATATGTATGTCTCTTTGCAGATGACACAAAGATCTGCAACATAGTTGATGCACAAGGTGGGGTGGAAAGGATGAGAAGGGACTTGGCAATGTTAGAGGAATGGTCAAATGTATGGCAGCTTAGATTCAATGCTAAGAAGTGCAAGGTAATGCACCTGGGAAACAAAAACTCAGGGGAAGAGTACACAATGGGGGTGAGATACTAACAACAACAAAAATGGAAAGGGACCTGGGGGTAGTCATATCAGATGACCTAAAGTTGGGCAAGCAATGTGAGAGGGCAGCAAGGAAGGCTGGGGGGACACTGGGATGCATAGGGAGAGGCATCACCAGTGGAAAACAGGAAGTTATTATCCCTCTGTACAGACGGCTGGTGAGACCCCATCTGGAGTACTGCGTGCAGTCCTGGAGACCCAATCTCCGCAAAGACATAGACAGGATGGAAGCTGTCCAGAGGAGGGCAACTAAAATGGTGCAGGGTCTGCACCGGAAGACATATGAAGAGAGACTTAAGGAGCGTAATATGTATAGCCTAGAGGAAAGGAGGGAGAGGGGGGACATGATAGAAACTTTCAAGTACCTCAAGGTAATCAACAAAGTCCAAGAGGGTAGCATCTTTCAAAAAAATAGGTGTGCAAGAACAAGGGGGCATAATTTGAAGATGAGTGGGGGTGGCTCAGAGGTAATTTAAGGAAGTATTTTTTCACAGAGAGGGTTGTGGATGCATGGAACGGCCTTCCGGAGGAGGTTGTGGAGTCAAAAACAGTGGTGAAATTCAAGCATGCATGGGACAGTCATAAGGCAATTCTAGGAGGTGGGAGTAGGAAGAAGTAGACTGCTGGTTAACTAGGATCTACTGCTTATCCAGTAGGTAGGGAAATGGGCAGACTGAGTGGGCCAAGTGGTCCTTATCTGCTGTCAAATTCTATGTTTCTATGTTTCTATGTTAATACAGTGCAGGGCTTCAAACAGGCATGGGACAGGCATAAGGGAGCAATACAGATGAGTATGAATAGATAGGCCATTGTCAGAGTAAAGGTCTATGCCACATTCATAAGGTAGAAAAAATGGGCAGACTGGATGGGTCTTGCGGTCCTTATCTGCCAACAGCTTCTGTGTTTCTATGTTTCTATGGCGTGCTCCTACAACTCGCCCACAACAGGCAATTCTGCCACTTCGCTAACATTACAAATGGCTGCTAATCACTTTTGGCACACTACATGTCCAAGAAGTGCCGCGTTGCCCAATGATCTTCTGCAGGCAGCACTTCTTCACTAACGCACTCTCAGCTGACCAAAGTTACCCAATCATGACCCCGCCTCAGGAGTCCCATGTAATAGGTACTGATATGCATCAGTTCACTTACAGTACTGTATAATGTGGCTGTATCCTGTTGTGACCATTTTCACATGTTTATACACGTTAATATACAGTACATCAATACACTTACAGTACTGTATAATGTGGCTGTATCCTGTCAATACAGTTTCCATGTGTCTATATGCATTAATATACTGTAGAACAGGTAATTATTACTGACAATTCTCCCTATGTTCGCGGAATCAAGATTGCCACAAACATAAGAAAACAACAAAAAATATGTTCTAGTAAATTCATTCAATGATTTATTTTTTTAGCGTTAATAAAACCTCAAAAAATGCTGTTTAGTCATATTTTCTTTACAGCTTCAACACCACCCATCCTCCCCAATTCGGCACACACAGACAACACAGTTCAGCATCGCAGCAGTGTCAGGACAGGATCAGGATCAGCTCACATTGTTGAAGGCAGAAGAAGCATTGGCTGTAAAAATAAATAAAAACAATACAAATTGGTTTTGTTATCTTTTACAGTAAGCATATATCCAGCAGTGCAGTAGTTTACTTGCCATATTTAGAGATTCATTGTGAGCTTGAGATATCCCAACCTGGTCAAATCCACGGACGGCATCTTCCTTTCTCCCTCTCAATTTCTGAAATGCAGTCACCAGCCACTGTGAGTGTTTCACTTTCAGCGTAATTATCCTAAAGTCCACGGAGATGTTAGGTGACAGGGTTCCTTGGTTAAGCTGGTTTGTGATGAGCATTGCGTATCATTCAGTGAACAGACATTTCAGCTCATCTTTGTACACTTTATTTATGCTTAAATCGAGGGGTTGTAGTTGGTCAGTGCAGGATGCTGGGACAAATATTGGAATAATATTACATTCCTCTAACCTGTCCAGCACTGGTCGAGTTGTGTGGGCTCTGTAAAGGTCTAAAATTAGCATGGCCCACTGTTCGTAGGGAAGCTGATTGATCTCTTTAACCTTGGAGATATAGCGTATCAGGATGCAGTTTATAAATTGAATCATAGTGGCTTCATTGGCCCAATGGTTTTCACTATGAGTGTTTTGCCAATCAGTCAGAAACTCAAAATTTGGGTGGCAGTTACTTGTCTTGCCTGCATAAATGACTTGCGGTGGCAGATAATGCCCTGCGAGTGTTACTGCCAGTGTCATAGTGACTCAATACACTCACAGTACTGTATAAAGGCAAGCTGGAGACGGTGCAGCATACAGTGTCAAAGATAATCCAGGACCGACAGGGCAGGCCATAAAAGGAACACCGCAAGGCACCAAACAGGTAATTGCCAGAAGCTACAAGGGTGAGGGGGGTGTGATAGAGACCTTGAAGTTCCTTAAAGGAATTAACCAGGTGAACTGCGTGAAATTGTTTAGCGTGACTACCAGTTCAAGGTCACAGGGCCTTTTGTGGAAACTGACAGGAGAATTGTTCAGGAGGGAAGTATTAGTTTACGGAAAGGGTGGTGGAACTGTGGAACAGTCTACCAGCTGAGGTGGTGTGTGCCAAAACCATAAATGGTTTCAGGCATGGCTGGGAAAGAGTGAAGGATACAGTGGTTACTTGGGGCAACAGAGACTGGGAGGGGATGGGGGGATGGGGAGGGCTAGAACCCTGCCTGGAGATTAAGTCCTGCACTTAGATAGGGAACCATGGGCAGACTTGATGGACCATTGGTATTTTTATGCCATCATTGTCTATATTTCCATGTTTCTATAACATGGCTGTATTCTTGCAATATACTTTCCATGTGTTTATACATATTGATATACATCAATACACAAATTGTGCTGTATAACCAAAATGTTGTTTGTTTTAGAATGAGTTAGTGCAATTAAAATGTACAGAAAGGAAGGTGTCCAACTTCTCTAGATGGAGGTAGACAGCTTTTGATCTAATATTAGCTTCAGTATCGGAAAATACTAGTGGGATCCCATCAAGGAATCCCACATTTATTTTTCAAGTTAGGTTTTGTATATAGTAAAACAAAAGTTAAGCAACAGGGATACAGCCCGTAGAAAATATCCAGTACTTCTGATCAGGATCTTGCATTGCTCCTTGTAGTAGTTACATCGTGTAGGGCTTTCTGTAATTAATAACGCATTTGTTTAATAGCTTGTCATTGCCAAGAATGAGAACTTGCCCAAATTTTGATAGTGACAACATAGCATATTTCCTGTAGTACTTATAATTAAATGTTCTCCTCTGGAGTTTGTTTAGGATAATTTCAAACTCTACTCAGAGCAACTGTATTACAAGACAGTATTCTCCTTTCTTAGAAAAAAATTAGTAAACTAGTACAATAGCGATCATATTATCTAAAGGCAATGAAAAATGTTTTTTCAGAAAAGCTAGTTTCAGCTGCATGTAAAAAAATATTAGCGTGCCTGTCAGATTCACTTTTCTAGGGACCTCCTATGCTGCAAACCAAGAGTTTTTTTTTTTTTTAATTTTCTCAATCCTAACCCTTGCCAGGTCTTCAATGCTATATCTAGACTAATCCCAATGTGGTATCCATATTTCTTTCTTGAGAAAAAATGAAATTAAAACATTTATAAAATGTTAACATTTTGATGGAACTAGACAATGTTACCACCAACTAAAATTGGAAGATGGTTGGAATCTCTTGTACTTGCAACCCCTAGGTGGCGCTATCCCAAGGGCTACTTCCCTTGTCTGCTTGGCTAGTAGCAGGTTAAGGGGCCTGGGTAAAGAAATGGGTGCCTCCACTCAGAGGTCAGGGTTATTAGTGGTCACGCTAACCTGGTTACAGCCCACCGGGACACTGTAACCCCCCTCTTTCCCTTCTAGTGGCCTGAACAATATACAATAATTACTTTCACAATGA
Organism: Neoceratodus forsteri; assembly: GCA_016271365.2. NCBI lineage: Eukaryota > Metazoa > Chordata > Ceratodontiformes > Ceratodontidae > Neoceratodus > Neoceratodus forsteri. The sequence goes on along the minus strand of CM057458.1, from coordinate 20,480,007 downwards.
CCCTTATTCACCAGGCAATTACCCACACTGTTTGCACTTACCACCAGGGCTGGTTCCTCTAGCTTGACCCTGCGGACCCCCTGTAAAACAAGGTTAAGCACAGCAAATAGCAACAGTACAATACTTTTGGCACAAACTGGAACCACAGTCAGGTTAAATGCAAACAAAGTTATATCTGATTTATTCAGAGGACTTGAACAAGGGAGGGGCGTAATCAGGTTGATTTGCTTAAAAGCTATATTAATCAGACAGTTATGCATGCAGTTCAGAGTCCCTACACGGTCACACACTCTGGGTACCCAGGTAGGAAAATGGTGGGCTAGCCAGGAACGTTGCAGCTGGTTGAGGCCCTGTGATGGAAGAAAGCAACATGCACAACACACACTATTTGTGATCTGGAGCCGGAGGGCTCAGTTTGTGAAAGAAAAGGCAACAAGACAATCAGATGACAACACTTTTAGATTTAGCTGTTGTTGCAGGGAGCTACCCTGATGTTTACTCATGATGCCCAATACTGAACACAGGAAAGATGAAATAGAGACTACAGGCTGTTGAGCTGAAGTGCCTGAAAAAGCAGGGCCCACACGAATCACCAAGGCGTTGTTCCTGTTCAAGGCATTGAGCAGGGGGCTGATCCCCAGGCTGGTCTCTCATTGATGACTTTCTCTGCATAGCAGGTATTCTGGCTGGGCCAGTGTAGCAGGGCCCAGGCAAACAGAAATGGATATGGATTCAGTCCGTGGAGCTGGATACAGCCTCCAGCAAGCAAAACACAGTTCAGACACACAGTGGGGAACCAAATCACAACCCACTATAAGCACACAGCACATTCACATGTAAGGAAATTCCACTGTACCAGGCAAATGGCTCTCCAGTCGCAATTACAGTGTCTCTGCACAATCTGGGAGTTCAGAGGTGGCTGGAAGTCCTGACAGGCCGATCGCATTCAGCAAATCTTTGGGCTTCTTCAGGTAGGAGCCTGGTCACAATTCAGTGGCTTAATTCGCTCTCCAAATTCGGATTCAGTCCGAAAAAAGCCAAAGTTCCCTCTCAGGGACAGCAGGCAGGCATGCAGGCCAAACTCAGGCCTTTCCACAGTTCTCCTGCACAAATCCACTATGGATTTCTGCTTGAAATGTCTAGAGCTGCTACTTCTTCACTTCCCAACCAAGATCTAACTGAAACTGCAAGCAGTGTGGGTCTTTCCCCAAGATCCAAAAGGTTCGGTTGGCTGATCTGTCTGTCAGTCAAAACAAGGGCTCCCCCTCCAGGTTATTTTAGTACCAAAAGCCCAAAACTACAATTCCTACAATTTTTGGCCCCACCAAGCCCCTTAAAGGCAGGCTACATTTTAGAGTCCCAAATGTACTGATTGGCCCATTCTGCAGTCTAGGACCAAGATGATGGAAACAAACAGAACTGTCCATGCTGCAAAGAAGGCAGGTTAGAACAAACTGCAATACTATTACTACTCTAACAAACGATCAGCAAACAAGTACATCTTCTAACAGAGTTCCCTCTTAGATTAATTATGACTGCAATCCAGGCAGCTCTTAAAGAGACAGTACACAGAGACAATACAGGCACTCTCTGGCAATCACATTTAAATTGCTAAAACGCAGAACAGCAGCCTGGCAGTGAGTATTTAGGCAAGCTCAAGAAAGACTTTTTGGGAACCCCCATTTATAGGGGGGTTACACCCTTCCCTGCATGGAGAAAACTTGGCGTCCACATCAAGTCTGTACCATCACAATATCAAAAATGCAATATAAACGAGACATATATATCATTAGCTTATTACATCACTATACCTTTCAATATACTTCACATTACTACACCCATATTGACAATACTTATGCATGTTTCATACAGGAAATGCTGATTCCACTATGATAACGCATTAGTAACATCACAATACTGCTTCAGGTAATAACTTCTTGCACATTAAACAGTGTAAGATGGGGCCCTTCCCTGTCAGCTAAGCTGGGGCTGGATGGGGCAGGGGCACCATGGTGAGAAGGAAAAACAAGTAACCTGGAATTGGCCGTCAAGCTTAATTTGGGCAGTGAGCTTGGTGAGACATAAACCCCTTTGTGAACCATACTGAGAGGCAAATTCACTGGCTTCCCAGGGGAATCATAAGTGAAGTGTAATACTGGCTTGACAACTCGGCCAGTCTTTCTGGGGGGAGCAGCCACAGTCTCTGTACTTTCAGCACTAACGTTGGAGCTTTTGTCACTTGTGAGGGGTACCTCTGCATGGATGGGAATGTCCAACCTAGGTGCACTGTCAGCTCCTTGCTCTGTAAGCTCTGGTTCCACAACACTTTGCTCATTACTATCTTCTGACGAGGGCCAGGCTGGCTTATTTTGAGAAGGTTTGGGCACAATTACTGTAGGCTTTGTGGCACTGAAATGGGGCTGTCAGCACTCTCATACTGTTCTTCAACTTCTAGTGTGTCACCAGAAAGACTCAGACCATCAGTCCTTTCTTCAGGCAAGTCACACAGTCCCACTAAACAGAGGGAGTCCACAGCCTCAGACGTGATACTTTGCACTTCACTTTCAGGGAGCATTGGCTCCAAGGATGAAGCTGGGGGGTTAGGCAGTCCAGAAGGCCCAGCTTCATCCCCATGATTCTGCATAGGATTTCCACGAAACAACTGACTCAGTTCATAGGAGGGATAATAGGCATTACCATAGTCACTTTCATCAGAGATGGACTGACAGTCACTATCATTCTGGGCCTGCTGCAGGAGAAACCTTAAATCTGTTAACTATTGGGGTAGGTTGACTCTGTCTCTTTTTTGCAGCAGCACAAGTCACTGGCCCAGGGGAGGCAATATCTGCTGGCTCAGCTTCAGTAATAACTTGACCGATAGGCAGCAAGTTGTTATGGTGCATGGTCTTGACAGCTTTGGAGTTATTCTCTGGGTGTACCTTCTACACTGGTAGATCATCTAACTTTCCAACTACTACATGAGGAAGATGGTGCCACCTATCAACAATTTTATGCTTGCCATGTAGTCCCAAATTGTGTAACAAGACACGGTCTCCAGGCTGTAGCTCTTGAGCCTTTACTTTCTTACCGTGCCTCTCTTTGTTGGTGAAATTTCTCTTGGTGACCATTGTCTGGGCCAGTTGATATGCATGGTTCAATTGAGCTTTCAGTTTCTGTACATACTGCAGGTAGTTTTCAGCTCGGACCCCATCTGGAGAGACCCCAAAGCAGACATCAACTGGCAGTCAGGCCTCCCTCCTGAACATGAGGTGGTAGGGGGAGAACCCAGTAGCATCATTTTTGTTGCAATTGTATGCGTGTACCAAGGTGCTAATCTGCTGGCTTCACTTATGCTTGTCTTTTGGATAGAGGGTCCCAGCATGTCTAGAAGGGTGTGGTTAAATCGTTCTGGTTGAGGGTCCCCCGAGGGTGATATGGGGTGGTTCTTGACTTTTGCACCCCCCACAGAGAGAGCATTTCTTTCATTAGCCTACTTTCAAAGTCTCTGACTTGGTCAGAGTGGATCCGCTGGGGAGCACCATAGTGGACGAAGAATTTTTCCACTAGCACCTTGGCCACTGTAGAGGATTTTTGATCTTTAGTTGGAAAATTTTGTGCATACCATGTGAAATGATCCATAATCACTAACACATTGCCAATATTCCACTGATCAGGTTCTAAACACAAAAAATCTATGCAGACCAGTTCCATGGGGGCACTGGTAGTGATATTGACAAGGGAGGAAGCGCTCTGAGGCAGAGTTTTCTTTGGAGGCAATGACTACAGGTTTTTACATGGTGCTCAACATCGGCCCCCATCTTGGGCCAGTAGAATAGAGATCATACCAGGTCGAGAGTCCTGTCAATACTGAGGCGCCCCATGTGATTGTGGAGGGACCTCAGTACTAAGTGTTTAAAGGCTGTGGACATGACCAATTGTTGCTTGTCTACTTGATTACTATGATCCACTGTCTCTCTGTATAGCAACTTATTAAGTAACTTCAACCAGGGACCTTCTTTAAACAATAGGGCAGTTGGCAAGTCAGGGGAATGCAACTTAGACAAATCTTTCCCTGCAAGCAGGGCATCAAGTGCTGGCTGAATCATAGGATCTTGGGATTGAGCCCACTGAATACTGTCATTGTCAAGTTTAGGTAGTACACTAGTATCTAGAGCAGAGAAATGGCAATAGGCAGCCGGTATGCAGGTATCAGGAGGGCCCAAGCAATCTACTAGACAGTCCACTGTGTCCGCAGACATCTGTTCATCTCTGTCAAATGTTTGGCACAATGCTTGGATGTCAGGCTCAGACAGTCTGACCCAATCACTCTTGGAAGCGGGCCTTCATGACAGGGCGTCACCATCAATATGGTTCAGTACCAGTCTGTATTTGACAGCATAATCATAGGTTGATAAGGCAGAGAGCCACTGGTGCCCAGTGGCATCTAACTTAGCTGAAGTCTGTACACAGGTCAATGGGTTATTGTCAGTCTTCACCAATATCTTTGCCCCATAGAGGAACTCGTAAAACTGATCAACGATGGCCCATTTTAACACAAGGAACTCGAGCTTGTGCACAGGATAGTTTCACTCCGATGGGGTCAGACTCCTGCTGGTGAAAGCGACCGGTCTCAAACCATCCTTGTGGTCTTGATACAGCACAGCTCCTAGGCCCTGCAGACTAGCGTTCATATGCAGCACATAGGGCTTGGTAGGGTCATCATAGGCAAGGATGGGGGCGTGGGTGCGCTGGTATATGACTTCATGGAAGGCTGCTTCACATTTGGGTGTCCAACAGGGCCCAAAAGGTTCACCTGTGCAGAAGTACACTTTCTCTGGTTCTTTGACAGCCCCTTTCTTGTATTTACAGTTGGTAGGGGGGTAACCCTGGATAAAATTCAGGAGTGGGCTAATCACCTTTGAATAGTCTTGTATGAACCTGTGGTAGTAGCCACAAAACCCCAGAAAACATTGTAGTTCTTTCAAGTTATGGGGCTGGGGCCAAGTAGTCAGTGACTCAACCTTACTAGGATCAGTCTCTATTCCTTCTGCAGATGCTATGTGCCCCACACACTTCACGGAGGTTTGAAAAAACTGGCACTTGTTGGTGGACAGCTTGAGGCTGAAATCTTCCAGTTGGCCCAGTACTTTAAACAGTCGGGTCTCATGCTCCTTTAATGTGCGTCCGAACACAGTGGCATCATCTAGGTGCACTAGACATTCCAGCAAGTTCATATCTCCCACCGCACATTCCATCAGCTGCTGAAAGTTGGCCAGGGCACCCAAAATCCCCTGCGGCATTCTCAGGAATTCATAGAACCCCAAAGGACAGATGAAGTCTGTTTTCTCATGGTCCTCCAGGGCCATCGGAATCTGGTAATATCCACTGCGAAGATCCAATACTGAGAACCATTTGCTCCCATTCAAGCAATCCAGGGCATCTTGTATATGGGGCATGGTGTATTGATCTGGGACGGTCCGCCGGTTCAGGGTTCGATAATCAACACACATCCTCACTGACCCATTCTTCTTACGCTCAACCACAATTTGGAGAGGCATATGGGCTCCTTGATTCCTGTATCATGCCAGCAGTGAGCATTTCCTGCAGGTGTCTTCTCATATCATCCATGTCTGCTGGGGCGAGGCGTCGGGATCTCTCTCAAAATGGCCAGTCATCATGCAGGCGTATATGATGCTCTGCACCCTGGACACATCCCACATCCCATTCCTTTAATGAAAACACTTTGGTCTCTCTGGTCGAGTTTCTTGCTAACCCTAGCCTTCCATTCAGTCCAGGGTCACTCTCTCCTTTTGGCCAGAGTACTTGTTATTGGGTAATACTGCAGTGTCTGTGCAGTGTGCTGTAGCTAGAGTGCACCCTCTGTTCACCCGGACCTCCCGATCTGACACATTTCAAATCTGGACAATCACTCGTCGTGCATAGGCATGGGCACAGGCAGGCAAGATGCTAAGTTTAACCAATAATCCTTCTGGCAACTTTCCATCACCTGGTGCAATCCAACATCAATATATTGTTCTTTACATTTCTCTTTAGGCAGACTTCTTCATGGATTGTGCACTGGGCGTTGGGAGCCAATATCAACGAGTCAGGTTCCTTTTTCCACACTATCCCCACTGGCTCATCTGGGTCCTCTTCATTGGGTTTCTGTCATAAGTCATATGCCCTTTTTACTAAGGCTGGAACTCTTAGGGCCCGTCCAGTCAGTTGCCCGTGTTTCTCATGGCAGAGTTGTGCTAGTCTCCCAAACATGTGGGCGTTTGTTCCAGTTAACAGGGGAACCCCATCATACAGTCCGGTGGAGGGACACACAAGGCCAGTGTCTCTACTTGCTCCTCTACACCAGTTAGAGTTGTAGGAAAAGACAATCAGAGGCAGACATATCCTAGGTAGGGATAAGACTTGTCGCTCAGCCCCCGCACATGTAGGTCTTCCAGGGATTGTAATGGCACATCAGATAAGTGTTTGTCACACCAGTCCTGAAATACAGTGGTCACTTGTGACCTACTGTCAAGCACAGCCTGAGTAGGAATACCATTCACAGCCACAGTAGTCATCATTGAAGGGCCCACTATTTTGGACCAGTCTGGAGGGACAACAGCAGGGGCCTGGACAGACGATTTAGCCACAGAAGGGTTTGAGTTAGGATGGCCGAAGCCTTCACTGTGGTCATTTCGTGCACCTCTTGACCACTGACTCATTTTCCAAAGCTCTCCTTGAAGTCGGTTCAGCACTTTTTTTTTTCATAGGTGGTTTCAAGCAAAAGTGGATGACAAGTCCATGGTGCTTGCCAGAGTTTAACCCAAAACAAAATTTATCTTCAACTGATACTGCTTGGTCTAGGCTTGTTTTAAAGGAATCAATGTCTGGGCAATTTATAACAGTAAGTGGGAGATTATTCCACATTTGGACCACTCTATTACTAAACCAGTTAGCTCCAGCCTTTGAACTGCCCCGGGAGAGTATAGGGTTAAATTTCTATGCAGGGCATAGAACGTTGAGCTCAAGCTCAGTTTAAGACTCTGTCTGCAGTACTTTGAATCCAAACCATCAGATTCTTATGAGCTTAAAACTCACTGACCTATCAGAATGTGGAAATTGTAAAATTTCTACTAGCCAACTGGCAACTGAAGGTCTAGGTTCCCAAGGGGAGACTCAAATCAGGAAACCCAAAAGTCAAACAAAAACCAGGTAATAAAGCATAACAAATTCTTAATAACCAAACTAAAGCACCCAACAGGAAGTGTGCTGAAGACACCCCTGGGGTGCAACACTGCACCTGCCCACTCACTTCCCAAAAACAGGTTCTGATAGGGGAGGCAGGGAGGGAGGTCAGAATACAGCAAGACTCCCTTAGAAGAAACACAGTTACTAAGGTGAGTAATTTTTTTCTTCAAACAACATGAAGTCTTGCTGTATTCTGACAATTGCAGACTACCAAGCAGTACCTAGAAGGAGGAGGGACAGAACCTACTTTGGGAATAGGCTCTGAAGCACTGCTGTGCCAAATCTAGCATCACTCCGAGCCTGGATATCCAGGGAGTAATGGTTGGTGAAGGTATGAACTGTTTTTCAGGTGGCTGCTTGGCAAATTTCTAACAAGGGAATATCCCTGGTCGCAGCCAGAGATGCAGCTGTACCTCTAGTGGAATAAGCCCTCAGGCCTGAGGGAGGAATTTTTCCCAGTTTCTCATAACAGAATTGGATACCATTTTTTCCTTTGTAGAGTATTCCATTTAGTCATGAGTAATTGCTTGTTATGTTTCCTAGTACTCGTTCTGAATTCACTTGATGAGATCCCCATTTCGTCCTTGAGGGTAGGATCACCCACAACTTTATAAAGGAGGCACATATCCCCTCTAAGTCGCCTGTACTGGAGGGTGTACATATCTAATGATTGCAGTCTGTCCTTATAGGACATATTTTTTAATCCAGTGATGGTCTTAGTGGCCCTGCGTTGTACTCCCTCTATCCGTAAAATATCTTCTTTTATTTAAGGTATCCAGACCTGGACACAGTACTCCAGATGGGGCCTGACCAGGGCAGTATATAATGGCAAAATCACATCCCTTTCTCTAAGTCCTTCTGAGATCGGCATTCCATCTTTATATTGCCATCTTTGCTGCAATTGTGACAAATGACAGGCTCTCGGAGCATCCTTGGGGAAAACATGGCAGGGGATGCTGGAGCATTGACGGGAGATTGTGAACTGACTTCTGCTGGTAGTGTACTATGTCTCAAAAGTTCCTTTAGGGTGGCAGTCAATTCCTTGAGCTCAGCCGAGAAGCCAGCCTCAGTAGAGGATGCATGAGGGTGTACCCCCACCCCCATAACAGTCACGTCCTGACAGGGGCCAGAGTCTCTGTCAGCAGGGGATACCTCATCGAACGCACCCAGTTGTACTTTTCTGACTTCCTTCAGCAACTCCTCCCCCCACCGTTTAGCCCACGGTGGGACAGTCGTAGTGGTCTCAATTTCGGAAGGGCCTTCTGGTGCCATGATCACTTGGGCTGCACTCACCCCATAATTACAATCTCCCTCTTCACCTTCTTCCTCCTGAAGTTCTTTTATCAAGTCACAGTAGTCAGGTGGGTTACCTCTCCTATCCTGGAGCCTTAACTGGATGATCTGCAGTTTATAATGCTTGGCATGTTGCAGTATGTGCCCCAGTCTCACATGGTTCAAATCACTGGTGGCTACCCTACCTTTCCAGTAAGCTTTCTGCAGAGCTCTTTCTAGGCGAGTAACATACACACACAAACTTTCCCCCTTCCATTGTTTGGTACATTGGAATTTCCATATCAAAGTCTCCCCTGACTCAATACTCCCAAAATTGCCTTCAAGTACAGATAGGTACTTCTGAGCAGATGCAACAGGGTTCGTGGACCTCAAAATTTTAATGGCTTCAAGGGCAGGGCCTCTCAGACTTTCTATGATTCTCTTCTGCTTCTCAGCCTCCACACAGTGCCACTCGGGTACCAAGGGGGCAACATAGTCGATCCAGATCTCCCAGTCATCCTCCCCTTGGGGGGTGGGGAGGGTGCCGGAGAAGATTCTCAGCCTTTGGTAGGAGTTGTGACTAATGGCGGCTACAGATTTAGTGGCCAGCATTGGCATGGGCACAGAAGGCGGGGCAGTAACAGGTGCTAGAGTAGAAGGGGGTGTTGGGGAAGGAACACCCTAGGTGGCAGGAATAGTTTCTTAAAGTCCTTTACGGTTTTCCCTTCCTCCAGCAACAACTTAGCAAATTTCTCCTCAAAAGTCTCAGATAATGGTGGGAGCTCATCTCCCCAGGGTCTTTACTGTCTTTTGTCATCACTCTCCAGGCGGCTAGGACCCCTTCTGAGGCAATAGTCTGTGGCACTTTAGAGCTGTCCACGAGGTCACTACACTCTACAAAGGTTATGAAAGTTTGAGCGATCAAATCAGCCTGTCAACCCACCACCACAGGGTTTTTTAAACATTCAACTTTGGAGAGTGCTCCCACTACAGGTGTCCTTACTGGTACCCAGGGGAATATCCAGTATAAGCAGAGCATTTTGGGGGTCAATCTCCTGCCCAGTACACTACCCCACCAACTGGTGTACAGCCATTTCTACTGGGGTAGCCATTAATCTTTAACAATCATTTGTAATTTTTGCCACTAGAAAGCACAAAATCCCAGCGGTGAGCCTCCAAGATGTAACCCCTAGGTGGCGGTATCCCAAGGGCTACTACCCCTGCCTGCTTGGCTAGTAGCAGGTTAAGGGGCCTGGGTAAAGAAATGGGTGCCTCCACTCAGAGGTCAGGGTTATTAATGGTCAAGCTAACCTGGGCACAGCCCTCCGGGACACTGTGACCCCCCTCTTTCCCTTCTAGTGGCCTGAACAATATACAATACTTACTTTCACAAAGACCCTTATTCACCAGGCAATTACTCACAGTGTTTGCACTTACCACCAGGGCTGGTTCCTCTAGCTTGACCCTGGAGACCCTCTGTAAAACAAGGTTAAGCATAGCAAATAGCAACAGTACAATACTTTTGGCACAAACTGGAACCACAGTCAGATTAAATGCTAACAAAGTTAAATCTGATTTATTCAGGGGACTTGAACAAGGGAGTGGCAGAATCAGGTTGATTTGCTTAAAAGCTATATTAATCAGACCGTGATGCAAGCAGTTCAGAGACCCTACACAGTCACACACTCTGGGTACCCTTGTAAGAAAATGGTGGGCTAGCCTGGAACATTGCAGCTGACTGGGGCCCTGTGATGGAAGAAAACAACATGCACAACACACACTATTTGTAATCCGGAGCCGGAGGGCTCAGTTTGTGAAAGAAAAGGCAACAAGACAATCAGATGACAACATTTTTAGATTTAGCTGTTGTTGCAGGGAGCTACCCTGATGTTTACTCACGATACCCAATACTGGACACAGGAAGGATGAAATCGAGACTGCAGGCTGTAGAGCTGGGTGCCTGGAGAAGCAGGGCCCACACGAATCACCGAGGCATCATTCCTGTTCAAGGCGTTGAGCAGGGAGCTGATCCCTAGGCTGGTCTCTCGTCGATGACTTTCTCTGCGTAGCAGGTATTCTGGCTGGGCCAGTGTAGCAGGGCCCAGGCAAATGGAAATGGATACAGATTCAGTCCGTGGAGCTGGATACAGCCTCCAGCAAGCAAAACACAGGTTAGACACACAGTGGGGAACCAAATCATGACCCACTATAAGCACACAGTACATTCACATGTAAGGAAATTCCACTGTACCCGGCAAATGGCTCTCCGGTCGCAATTACAGAGATTCTGCACAATCCGGGAGTTCAGAGGTTCCTGGAAGTCCTAGCAGGCCAATTGCATTCAGCATATCTTCAGTCTTCTTCAGGTTAAAGCCTGGTCACAATTCAGTGTCTTAATTCGCTCTCCAAATTCGGATTCAGTCCGAAAAAAGCACAAGTTCCCTCTCAGGGACAGCAAGCAGGCATGCAGGCCAAACTCAGGCCTTTCCACAGTTCTCCTGTGCAAATCCACTATGGATTTCTGCTTGAACTATCTAGAGCTGTTACTTCTTCACTTCCCAACTCAGATCTAACTGAAACTACAAGCAGTGTGGGACTTTCCCCAAGACCCAAAAGGTTTGGCTGACTGATCTGTCTGTCAGTCATAACAAGGGCTCCCCCTCCAGGTTATGTTAGGCACCAAAAGCCCAAAACTACAATTCCTACAAGTTTTGGCCCCACCAAGCCCCTGTAGGCAGGCTCCATTTTAGAGTCTCAAATGTACTGATTGGCCCATTCTGCAGACAAGGATCAAGATGATGGAAACAAACAGAACTGTCCATGCTGCAAAGAAGGCAGGTTAGAACTAACTGCAATATTATTACTACTCTAACAAATGATCAGCAAATAAGTACATCTTCTAACAAAGTTCCTTCTCAGATTAATTATGACTGCAATCCAGGCAGCTCTTAAAGAGACAGTACACAGAGGCTATACAGGCACTCTCTGGCAATCACATTTAAACTGCTAAAACGCAGAACACCAGCCTGGTAGTGAGCATTTAGGCAAGCTCAAGGAAGACTTTTCGGGAACCCCCATTTGTAGGGGGGTTACATACTGAAAATATGTAGGGTCCATTTTTTTTTTCCAACTTGGTGGCACTGCTGCTTTAACCATTTTAAATGTTGTTATAGAAACACAGAATTTGTAATCCGAAAAGGACTGCTTGTCCCACCCAGTCTGCCCAGATGTTCCCTGTCTGTTCTGTCTTTACAGACCCTAAATGGCCTCTGGTGACTCTGCCTCCCCCCACACACCTATTTAAGAGTATTCCCCTATGCCTATCTCATGCATGCTTGAAGCATCCTAGTGCTTTTGTCCCCACTACTTCTGGTGGCAGGTTGTTTCAGGCATCCACAGCTCTTTCAGTGAAGAAGTATTTCCTCACATCCTTCTTAACCCCCCCTCCCCAGCTTTGTTGCATCCCTTCTTGTTCTGGTGCACTTCCTCATTTTCAATAGGCTCACCTTCTGTACCTTGTTCACCCCCATACCACCATGAGGTACTTGTAGGTCTCTGTCATGTCACCCCTCCCTCCTTTCTTCCAGTGTGCACATGTTGATATCCTTCAGTCTCTCCTTGTGGGGTTTCTTGTGAAACCCCAGCACCATTTTAGTTACCTTCCGCTGGACTGCCTCCACCCTGTCTATGTCCTTTCTGAGAAGTGGCCTCCAGCACTGGACACATTATTCCAGGTGGGATCTCAATGACCTATACAGTGCTAACACCATCTCCCACCTCCTGCTGGTGATACCTCACCCTATGTACCCCAACATCCCACTGACCCTGCCTTCTGCCTTGTCACTCTGCCCAGCCACTTTAATACCATCAGATATTATAACACCAAGGTCTCTTCCTTGCTTAGTGACCCACAGTACCTCCTCACCCCCATTTTATACTCCGCTCTTGGGTTTCTTTGCCATACCTGCAAGATTTTGCACTTTGGGGCCTTCAGCCCCAGTTTCCATACCATTGACTTCTCAAGCTTTCTAAGGTTCCCACTCATTCTCTCCAGCCCCCTCCTTAGTATCCACTCTGTTACAGATCTTGGCATCATCTGCAAAAATTCATGCCTTCCCTTCCAGCTCTTCTGCAATGTCACTTATGAAGACTTTGAAGAGGATTGATCCCAGTACTGAGCTCTGCAGCACCCAGCTGGTCACTCTCCCCCTCATTTGAATGAGTACATTTACCACCACCCTCTCTCACCTATCCATTAACCATTTTTTTACCCAGTTAACCACTTAGTATCCCACGCTTAGACTGTCCAATTTCTTATCAGTCTCCTATGTGGCACAGTGTCGAAGGTCTTGCTGAAGTCCAAATAAGCTACATTCACTGCCCTTCCTTGATCTTTTTCCCTGGTCACCCAGTTGAAGAAATCATCAGATTTGTATGGCATGACTTCCTACCCCCATGAATCTATGCTGCCTTTGGTCTTGTAACCCACTGGATTCGAGATATTCCAGTAGCCTTTCTTTTAACAAGGTGTCCATTAATTTCCCCACCAGTGATGTGAGACTCACTGGTCTGGAGTTGTTAGCATACTCCCTGTTGCTGCTTTTATGAAGCAGAACTACATCAGCTCTCCTACAGTCCCCTGAAACCACTCCCGTTTCCAGTGATTGTTGAATAAGGCCATCAGTCATGCAGTAAGCTCCTCCCTGAGTTACTTTAGCACCCTTGGGTGTATTAGGTCCAGTCCCATGGCCTTGTCCACTTTCAGGTTTGTAGATGTAAACAGTACTGAGCTGCTTACGCATTATTAGGGTCGGGCTCCAATTGCTCCTCTTGTTTTGAATTCTTTCTGAACTTTCACCACCAACTTATCCACCATTTTGGGGTCAGCAAATATAAATGCCTTACTCCTGTGTACAGTCAGAACACACAAGGCCACCACTGGGTAGAAGATGGTGTTACCAGAAAAAGCAACAACTGAGAAAGCAAAACTGGTGCTACTCACCAGGAGCACTGAGACGTCACTGCACATCTCACCTCTGTTGCCTGTTCACTTGATGTGCTGTTACCTACAATAAACTTGATGCACCAGCAGAAGTGATCTTAGCATCTTGTGTCCTCTGCCTCCGGTGAGTAGCACCAGTCTTCCTATCTCCATATACAATGTTAAGCCTCACTAAAAGCATTGAAGCATGGTGGATTCCTAATAGACAAACCTGGCAGTGCACTCCCTCAAAGCTTTTTCTTTGTGTGCTGCTATCATTACTAAAATCAGGGAAAATTACTACTGTTGCACTTTCGTACTTCAGCTGTCCCAAAGTCTTTGCAGCTTGAAGTGTCTACTCGTCCTCAGATGCACTTCCCATGACAGCAAGATAAGTTTGTATCAGGGAATCAGGTCACTGCACATTCTATGGTTTGTGACTCAGTATGCTTTGGTAAAATGGAGTCCTCAGGCTGAAGGGCTTCAGCTAGCCAATGGCACACAAACCTTTCGGGTTACTCTAGTTGACCCTCTCCAGCAATCCAACAACTCTCACACTCAGTATACATATATGACTGAAGAATTTGGAAAATTCTGTGTGAAGGAGTGAGCTGTCAACGAGCCTCAACACCATAGTTAGTGCCCAGTTAACTACAATATCTCAGCTGCTGCTGTGTTCTTATCCTTAACTAATGATATCATAGTGTCCAGGATACTTCATAGCTACACAGTCCTCCAGCAAGTTCTCTATGGCTTGTTTGCCCTTAAGCAATACTGCACTGGTCAGCTGTTGGGCATCTTTGTTTAGCAGTGAAGGCACCACATTCCTGGGACATATCTTCTCCTATCTTGCTTGACTCTCCTCAGCAGCAGTCATGCTTCTGTTAGGTCATCCAAGGTAGGCAAAGTTGGTATTCTCTTGCAGCTCTCTATAGACATGTCATCTTTCTCATGGTGTTGAGAGATCTGATAAAGGTTGCTGTAAGTATTTATAAGTCTTTTTCTAGAAAAAGAATGCGTTTGCTTAAGGAGGTCTGATGATGGCTTCCCCTATGTTCAGCTGCAAGCTTCACCACAAATACATGTGTTTTAGCAATATCAATGTTCATGAAAATATTACCTGTTTTGGGAATTAAACCCATGAAGAGCTGCTGATGCCTCAAACAAAACTTTGAAAAATGTAACATTTAGGTACAATTCAGCTTGCATTCCGTATATATTATATAAATTTCCCCTGCACATTATTCATTACTAAGGAAATTTGCATAAATACATTACCTTTATACCTCACAGTTCATCTGCCTCTATAGCTTGCTCCCTACTTCACATCATAATCCTCTGTTGTGACATCACACTCTGTTGCCAAGGGAGTAACTGTGATGTCACAAGCAGTGCATTATGACTTCAGGTAGGGAGAAAGCAACAGGAATAGTTGAATTCTTCAGGAGCAAAGATCCTGTTTTCATGCAAATTACATCAGTAATAAACAATGGAGAGGAGGAGGAATACAAAAGACTTCAGAGGCAACAGTCTGGTGGATCTTTTCTCATTTTCAGAACCTCACACTTAACTTGGTGAGGTAGTGAGAGTACCTCCAAAGAATTGTATTAAAAGGTTTTAATTCTGTGTTGTTGCTGGAGGGAGAGAAAAGCAACCTCGGTTTGTGGTTACACGGATGGGGTGAAGGTGAGAGCCTCATTGTGCCTAGAAACAATTGGACTGAAGCTTTGCTGTGCTTCCTTGTTCTGGACATTATCTTGCATTGACTTATCTCTTGGACTCACTGAAATACTTAACTAGCTGGGTTTATTGGTTTGGATTTTAATTTTTTTTTTTTTTTTGGTATAAGTAGGGTTGGGGATTTTATATTTGCAGAATATTTTCTGGTACTGGGGTGTTTGATGGGAGAGAGGATTTTTTATTGTTTTTGTCTTTTATTGTTTAACTGGGGGTTGGTTTTAGGTTGCTGGAGAACATGTGCCAGCAGACGGCTCTTCTGGTCAGGCGCTACTCCTCCTCACAGCTCCGGGGCCTCTGCATTTTAACTGTCCCCCCCGCCCGCTGACATTTACAACCATTGCTGGGCTTTGGGTATAGTGGGCAAGGGGCATGGGGAGTGGGCACTGGACCTTGAGGAGGGGAGGACCAGGGTGACTAGATTGGGGTGGTGGGAGCAAGAAGACACCCTTGGACAAAATGAAGACTGGAGAGGGGTTTGTCCTGCCTAGTTCCCATACCCAAGGGTTCCACTTTGAGTGGACAGGTTTCTCAGTCAGCCTCAGATTCTCTTCCTACTCAGATGGTGTTGGGTAACGCCAAGTCTATCGAGAACAAGAGAGTAGTTATTGCTGATCTTGTTGAGTCATCCGACCTGGTGTGCATCACTGAGACCTGGCAGGATGCCAACACTGGCCCATTTCTTGAAGCTACAGTTTCAGCTGATTTCTCGGTGATACACGGTCTGTGGTTGGATCTCAGGGGTGGGGGTGTTGCCATTTGTTTTAGAATGGAGTTGGGCCTGGTAGGTGTACCAGTGGGGGAGACCCAGTCCTTTTCAGTGTATCTTGGATGCAGGTGTGGGGTGCAAAATTCTTTTCATCTACTGTCCGCCTGGAGATGGGAAGCAATTTTTGCAGGAAGTTGTGGACTTCATCGTCGACATGGTGTTGGAGTCCCCCAGGATGATGGTACTGGGTGACTTCAGTGCTTTAGATTGATGACAAACTCTCACATTTTGGACAAGACTACCTCAAGATGATGGCTTCACTGGGCTTCACAAAGGTAGTTTCCGCTGTGACCCATATTTTGGGTCACTCGTTGAACCTGGGATTCCTACTGGGTATGGAGAGTGCTGACTTGGTGGTGGAGCCAGTCAGATGATTGTACTATCAGATTCAACTTCCAGGCACCCCCCATAGGCCTATTCCTTCAGAGATGGTCCTGTACTGCCCATTAAGAGGTGTGACCCCAGAAGGCCTGATGGTAGTGCTGGACCTTTCGGGAGTTCCAAGTGCTAGAATGGGACCAGGGAATCTACTCCAGGCCTATAATAGGGCCATGGTGGTGGCTCTGGATTCCATTGCTCCTGTCTGGGATCACCCTCTCTCCCTTCACCCTCAGTCTCCATGATTTGATGAGACCTTGAGGGAGATGAAGAGAGTTGGGCGAAGGTTGGAGAGTTGCTGGAGGAAATCATGCCTTGATGCCGACAAGCTTAGATTAATGTCGCATTATGCAGACTATCAATCAGCGATCTCCCGTAAGAAGGCAGAGTTCCTGTCTGAGGAGATTACTGCTGCACGGAACTGACCTGCTCAGCTCTTCCAAACTGTGGACAGACTGTGCAATCTAGCCTGCCAACAGCTGCAGAGAACTTTGTTACAAGAGAGATGTCATGAGTTTGCTTGCTTCTTTGCAGATAAGGTTGCCAACATCAGGTTAGAGATCAGCTCAGCCCACTCTACTGGATCTTGTGGTGACAGGGGTGGGTCACGGTGCCTCAGTCATGTTGGTTGGCTTTTGACCAAATGGCAATCTCGGATGTTGTGATGATCATCCGTGGTTTGTGACTAACCTACTGTAGTCTGGACCTGGGCACAACCTGCCTCCTTGTGGGAGGTGTTGAGATCATCGGCCTGGTCCTGGCTGAGATTGTCTGGTGTTCATTAGAGACCAGTGAGTTTCCAGACTCCCTGAAGGAGGCAGTGTTGACACCCCTCCTTAAGAAATTGTCTCTAAACCCGGATTATCTTGCCAACTGCAGGCCTGTTTCTAACCTTTCCTTTGTGGGGAAGGTTATTGAGAAGGTGGTTGTGCTGCAGCTGGAGGGTCATCTTTCCATCCATGACATCTTTGATCCCTTCCAGTTGGGATTTAGGAACAGGCATAGTACTGAGACTGTCCTTGTTTGGGTGCTCAATGACCTCCTCTTAGCGAGTGATCGGAGTTGTCATACTGTTTTAGTCCTCCTTAACCACTCTGCAGCGTTTGACACCGTGGACCATGGTGTGTTGCTAGAACACCTGCAGTTGATCTGTGGACTGTCAGGTACAGTCCTCAGATGGTTCCACTCTTTCCTCACTGGCAGGTCTCAAACAGTAGTGTCTGAGATTTATTCCTCTGATGCATTCTCCCTACCATGTAGGGTTCTGTGCTGTCACTCATGCTGTTCGCAGTGTACATGTTGCCACTGGTGGACACTGTAAGGCAGTACGGTCGGAGTTTTCACTGTTATGCAGATGATACTCAGCTGTACATGTCCTTTGCACCTGGACAGAATGTAGTGGTCTTGGTACTTAATAACTGCCTATCCGAGATCCAGGACTGGATGTGTGCCAGTTGGTTGAAGCTGAATCCCAACAAGACTTAGGTTTTGGTCATGGGCCCAGGTCATCGAGTAGAGGGGTCTTTGACAGGGCAGACATCTGGACTTATATTAGGGGGTCACCAGCTAAGGACCTCTGTACAGGTGTGGAGTCTGGGCATTATTCTTGATGAGGGGCTGACCCTGAAATCTCAGGTGTTGTCCATCATCAAAACCTCATTCCACCATCTGTGGAATATCACTTTGGATAAAACACCTGGTTCTGCCTGATGATCTTCTGACTCTGGTCAATGCCTTCGTGACCTCCCATCTGAACTACTGCAATGCCCTGTGCCTTGGGCTACCAGTGGTTGATATCCACTATCTGCAGTTGGTGCAGAATGCGGCAGCCAGGTTACTAACTGGACTTTCTTGATCTAGCCATATTACACCTGTGCTGCACAAACTGCATTGGTTGCCAGTTCAATGGTGGATCACCTTCATGGTTGGCTTGCTGACCTACAAAGCCCTACATGGACAGGGACCGGGTTACATGCAAGAGCTTCTCAGCCCCTTCTGCCCCTCCTGATGGCTCTACTCCAATGTCTAGGGATTGCTAGAGATTCAAAAGGTTTGGTTGCAGACATCAGGGGCTCGAGCACTTGCATCTGCGGCCCCCACCTTGTGGAATTCTCAGCCTCGTCAGGTTCATGAGTGGTTGACTGTGGAGAGCTTTAAAATGGCACTAAAGACCTTTCTATTTAATCTAGCAATCTCCATTACCTGATCATGATTTGATTGTGTTATTAAACCCACTGGTAATTTTTTAAGGCTATAACGGCCAGGGGCAATCCAATGTTTTGTTTTTTCTTTTTCTCTTTCAGGTTTCTGCTCAGAAATGAATGCACTGTGACACTTGCTCATTGATTCTGTTTTTAACATTGTCTAATCATTTCATATTGCACTGCACTTTTATACATATGGTGGTGCTGTTTGTAGTTTGGTTATAGCTGGTTTAGTGGCACAGCTTGTATTGCCCCTGGCCTTTATAGCCACAAACTAAAATAGGAGGCATTGTCCATTTAAGGCAGTAGTATAAAGGCATTGTGGGTACAGGGGCCTGCCCCCCTTGAAGATGTAACTAGTGGGTTATGAAACGTGTCAGGAGATATGGGGGTTGTGAGTACCTGCTGTACTAGTTTTGTAGTGGAGTGAGCACATGTGAGTACACGTCTACTGGAAGCACTTTAAATAAAGAAGACAAGCACTTTACATTTCAGTGGCCAGTGGATTTTCAGCAACGTACAGTACATAGTGAATTGGGTGCACTGTTCCTTGTTCCTTTGTATCCCCAGCAATATCACATCTCTACTTAATCCAGTAAATGGGGTCCGCAATAATAACTCCCTTATTCCTGAAAAATATGGTTATGGTCACGAATGACAGTTTCATTAGGAGAATGTCCATAAATGGATCTCATGAGGAGGGTGTTTTTCATGTTATGATACTTCTGCCAAAATCTCTCCAATGCACTAGCTGTTTAGATGGGCTCTCCTGCAGTATGTATCAAAGCATAAATTTATTTTACAAAGAATCGCACTGAGTCCTAAAGTAATAGTCACCCCACACGTATCCTGTCAGGATATTGTGGAAGCCCCATTTGTACCTAAAGGCCATTTGCAAGGCAGCGGATTAAGGCTCTGAGCTGCAGATCTGGAGACCTGTGTTTGAATCCGACAGCCACCTAGGTGCAGACTGTGTGATCCTGAGCAAGTCACTTAACTTCCATGTGCTCCCAGGTCGCATCTGGAAACAAGCTTTGGCTTAGTGTGCTACTCCTGGTTAAACAATGTTCTCTTCCTTCTCTTCCCTATTTGCATGGCATGCTCTGCACCACTGTGAGTTGCGTAGAGCTGTTACAGCATTGCCGCTGCAGGCATGTGAATGCAACCTGCTTTGCAGTTTCTGCATGTAGATAAGGACCGCTTGGCCCACCCAGTCTGCCCATTTCCCTATCTATTGGATAAGCTGCAGATCCTAGTTAACCAACAGCCTACTTCTTCCTAACCCCCACCAGAATAGCCTTATGTCTGTCTCATGCATTCTGAAATTCCCCCATTGTTTTTGACCCCACAACCTCCTCAGGAAGGCCATTCCACGCATTCACCACCCTCTCCAGGAAAAAATATTTCCTCACATTGCCCCTGATCCCTTTTTTCTTGGGATCATGGAGTGCTGTAGGCATTTCAAGTGGCCATCTGAATAGCCTGCACCACTCACAATGGTGCCAAGTGTTTTCCCATGCTGCACTTCAGTAGAGTTCCCAGACTCCCACCTGCACCCCAACCCTATCAGAATACCATTCACAATGCAGAAAGCTGTCCTGCAACACCTCAATGGCCCGCTGTCTGAATGCTTGCCGGAAGCATTTTACAAACTGTAGCAGAACCAGCGGGGATGGAACTGATGAAAATTCATGTCCAGTGAATGAGGTATAGGTCTTACAGTATTCCTCCTTTTGACTGGAAATGCTGGGGGCCTGAAAAGATCTGTATAGTGCCTCTGTTGTTGTGGACCAGCTCTAGGTTAAGCCGCAGTCCCCCTTCTTCCCTGTGCATCCTGGAGAGAATCACTTCCCAAGTACGGATCTTGAATTGCCACAGAAATTGAAGGCTTCTCTTCTGAATATCCATCAGGATACCTACAATTTTGTGGAACTACACCTTCATTGGGTCTACTAGTTGAAGTAGTCTGTGAAGGAGAGTCACTGACAGGCTGTGGACCAGTAGTCACTTGGTCTAATACTATAAGGTTTTAATGGGGTGCAGAATCAGCCGGTGTAGTTTTTTTCCAGGTTTCCCATATTAGGGTTCTGGGTCAGGTTAATTAAAGCAGTGTCTGAAGGGGGACTGGTGCTTGGAAAGCAGGTACATTGCTGCCTCTCGGTATTTTTAATCAGACCCTCAGTATTTTCATTAGAGGGTTCAAAGACAAAATGCATGTTCAGTGTTATCTGCAGGTAAGGGTTCTCAGGCAATATATTACCATTTTCTTCTGGCTGTACATTATGCTGTGGTGCAGGCTTTGACTGGGTTAGATTGTCTGCCTCAGTAAGCATCACAGTATTAGGGTCAAATACAAAGCTATTAGCAGCAGTTTTCACTGTCTTAGTGAGTGCAGACCCCTGACACTCTTAAGACATGGGTTTCTGACAAGCTAAAATCTTAAGGTACCTCAAAGTCTTCTTCCCTTTTTCCAGTTGGTTGCACAAGCACGTCATTATCATCCTCCAAAGGATCAGTCCTAGAGGGCAGTCGGACATCTGCATCCAGTATCCACTCACTGCCAGCATGATTCTACCCTGCTCTAATCAGAGCCTCATAAGTTCCAAGAGTGGAAATCAGTGTTTACAAATGCCAATGGCCCAGCTGCAGCTGCTGCTCCAAACCCACTGGTCAATTACTGTATTTCCTGGCTACCAGCCATCTTTGGAACACCTGCACCATTAATTCCTGTGACCTGGGGTGTGTGGTGGCCCATTCACAGCTGTAGTTTATGCTGCTAACACATGGCTTCCTCTGATGCAATGTGTGCAAGCAGGTGCTCCGTCTTTGCATACAGCGCCTCTTCAAGCTGGGTTTATTCTGGCTCAGCAAGCATATAATGCTCCATACCTGAAGCACTTTCCCTTCAGCAGGTGCTTTGTCTTTCACAGCAATAGCATTTTCATTAATCAGGTTGTCTACAGTCTCAAACTGGCTTACTGTCATCAGTCCAACTTTCTTGGCCGTGGCCACTGGTACCATAACAACGTCTTCCATCTCCGTGGCATTCACATTCTCTGCATTACCTTTAGGAGGCCTGTTAGTTTCCTCAGAAGGCCAGGTGGGGAGGGAAGCAGGTTCCACCACCCTGGAGTCATTATCATGCTCTTCTCCTGGAATCCTCCATCCCCCCTCAAGGGAGCAGGCAACGCCCTCTGCAGGAAGAGTATGTGAGTCTCCTTGATGTTATGGCCAACATTCCCACATCAATAACAAAAAAAAACACAGGTCCACGTAACTCATCTAGGTTGCACCTGAAAACAAGCTGTCACAGCTTACTGTACCTATCCCAGTCAAAAATTAAAAATGAGGTAATTAAGTTAAGGAATACTTTGTAGAAATATAATTGTTAGACACATTTCAGCTTGTCTCTCAGTATACATTTCTATACATACCTTCACCTGTTTCCTTATAACTTTATAAAGTAATATGAACAGGATCAGTGTCCCCAGACTGCCTCTGCTCTGGCTGCTATGCTGTGCCTCACATCACAGTCCTCTGCCTGGGACATAGTTGCCATGTGCTCTGCAATAGATTGAAATGTCACAAGTTGTGGACTTGTGATGTCATTGGTGTTGACAAGGAGCCAGAGCTGAGGTCTAGAGGAGGTTGATCCCGGTTTCTGTCTATTACACACTGTTATCATGGGAACAGGAAGCAAAAGAGAGATGAACTCCATGTAGAAATTATTTTGTTACATCTAGGTAGCATCTTTCCTCTGGACGGGCAATCAGATGAGCGGAATTCAAACAGATCCACATCTGATATTTCAGCTTTTTGAACATGCAATGGATGAAAGAAAATGAAAAAAATATATATATTTCCCTGCTTGCCCAAACCTTTAAATGTCGTAGGAAGCAACCACCTCCATTTCAACAGGCATGGGAAAGAGAGTCAGGGTTAAGCATTGACACTCAGTAGTGCAAGTACATTTGGGATGGGGTATATCAATGCTCAACTTTCAAAAATTGGATTGGATTTAGATGGAAGACTGTGAGCCGATACTTCCTCACTCCATCTAGAACAAAGCATTACTGGAGGGGCAACACCGACCGCTGTTGGAGGTGGTTTGGTGCAGATGGCATTCCTTACTATATTTTCTGGGATCATCCCCAGATTCAGTCCATTTGGATGAAGATTGGGCAAAAATATGTTTCAGTTGCAGGGATAGCTGATACTCCAGGTTTTGCACATCTGGTTCCAGGTCAGTTTCCTAAAGGTAAAATAGGAAATTATCAAAAATAATTTTGGGATATCCTGGCAGCAGCAGGTAAAGCAATCACTTAAAGAAGGCTTCAGATTCCTCCCACAATAAATGACTGGATTACTATAGTTAAAAGTACATAATGAATGGAAAAAAAATTACTGCTGACCTACATCTCCAGACGGATAAACTATCGGGAGTCTGGCTCCCATTTATGGACTTTACTGAAGAACTGGAGGGCAGAGCAGTCCGTACTGATACATACTAGTTGTGACACCCTGTCATTGGGACATTATTATGGGATATAATAGAACTATTACACCTACAGCACTTCATTCAAGTTATCTGTTCTTTCTCCTTGTTTATGTTATATATCTATAGGGTTTTAATTCTAGTATTAAATTACATTAGTAACAGAACAAGTCATCCATTATGAAGGGGAGAAAACAACAATGTTTAACAG
The DNA here is from genome assembly GCA_016271365.2 of Neoceratodus forsteri. NCBI lineage: Eukaryota > Metazoa > Chordata > Ceratodontiformes > Ceratodontidae > Neoceratodus > Neoceratodus forsteri. Next base: position 20,456,715 of record CM057458.1, on the reverse strand, counting down.
AGAACACAGATAGTTTGATTAATGCCCTTTTAATCCCAATAATGACACCAGAGACTTCTAGATTAATTTGAACTTTATTTCTCCATACACTGAAACTGTGAGGGACTTGTCTCCACCTGAACCCTTGCCATCTTCAGGACTGCTGAAGAATGTATCCCATATTAATTTAGAAACAGGAATATAGAGCTCAGATGTATGCTAGTCTGTAAGGCTGTCCTCTTTTCTCAGTATTATGCACTTTGCATGACTATGGCAATAAAGATTTTTTTAAGAAAACAATGATTTCTGGATATTTCCTCTGATACAGTATGTAAGGGACTCTTTAAGGCAAAATCCTGGTACTTTTTTTGTGTAAAACAAATCATCAAAGCTTTCTGCCTGAATGATGCAGGGTATCGAGGAGTTCATGCTAATCCTTCAAATTTCTTTCCAGACCTCTTGTTTTAAACTTGCAATTTGCTTCTTTGGTGGCTTGCATATTCCTTTCCATTTTTTGTTGATTATTTTTTGCTGAGGGTTACTCCCCCCCCCAACCCTGTTCAAGAAGCTCTTATAGGGTCAACAAAGAAATCCCTGTTCACTCCACTACTCACCCCACAACATGAAGAGACCCTAATCAGGCACACAAGCAGACCCTGATGTGCCCCAGCCCATAATACCAGCATTTCACATTGCATTAGATTCTCAAGATAAAATCTTACAAGAAGTCAAACCCAGTGCCCAGCTAAGACCCTGTGTATCAGAGATTGAGTTGATGCTGTACAGCTTCTGTACTTGGTTTCTCTCAATTTCCCATTCTATTTCTATATATAATCTACAATCATTTTTTTACCAAAACTCCAGGGCTCGTTTCTATAAACTACTCAATGTCTCTGGTCTTAGATGTGAATCAGCTGGGGCAGTACTTTATTGTAATATCACTCGGAGGAAGCACCTCAGACATAGATTGAAGGCACAGTGCTTATTTCTTCAGTGCCTCACTCCAATCATTCTGGGATTATTATTTCGTTTTTTATCAGATTGTACAAAAACAAAAAAATCAATGGATTATAAACTAGACTGCATCCAGAAGAAAACACACTGGGTCTGTCTTCCTAAAGAGCATCTCCCATTCTGTGAATATGACAACTAAACAATCTTTTGAAATTAGATTTCATCACATCCCTTAACATGTATTATAGTATATTTTTATTTCATTTTGGGGCAGTGAGAGTCATGTAATCATATATGTTTTTGTTCATAAAATAACAGTTTATGTTTAACCTAAGTCTGTTACTGCTTTATACACTCGGTCTATCAGCATTTCATACTCTTTATTGAAGAGATATAACTGACTGCACAAAGACGTAGTAGAATAGAAATTGTTCACTTAATTTAAAGAGGTGAATACATGAGGCTAGAGTGGTCACATCCTCCGTAGCAAATCATCTGAAATTGATCATTTAATTCCAGGTGAAGGATTAATCAATTTTGATTGTGGAAATCTACTTCTCCTGTTTCTGGATCAATATATTTGTTTTGGAGGCACAAGAAAATGTGCTGGACTGCTTTTATCTGTGGAATACAGAGACAAACTATGGAATTGTGCAGTAAACTGTCTGACAGAATTCTGAAAACAGGCCATCTGTTGTTTTGCTTCCAGTGAAAGTTGAAATTTAATTTCTAGTATCACCATCCAAACAAAACTACTTACAGATTAGTTTAGGCACTTGAAGCAGATGAAGGGTACAGCATCACTAGCCCCAGGCTAACGGGGAGAAATGCTGGCCATTAGAACATTTGGCTACACTTTAAGTGCCACTTAACTACAGTGTAGTCACTGTGGAACTACACTGTAACTGCATTGTAACGGCAATGTAGTTGCATGCAACAAATATGTAACTACAAGGTAGTTATCCTGTTGCATGTAATTAATGATTAGTTACATTGAAACTGACACTTAAAATAAAGTGTAACCAAAAATTCAGTTTTGCTTCAGTTCACTACCCACATCCAACTTCATTTCAGCTTTGATACATCTTAAAATTACTCCAGATCCTTGGTATGGAGGTCTAGAAATCTACAAGCAGGGGTATGTGACACCTCTCTACACCCCTCCCCAATGCCAGTCGCTCTCCTCTCTTCACCCCCTCCACATTCCCCCAGACATTTTTGTAAAAAAAAGAAAGTCATCTCCTAGGCAGGCACAGTGCTAAAAAGTCTGGTGGAATGGAGAGGGGTGGGTAGGCAGTTACTGGGATGGGGAGAACACTGGCCACACATTGTACCCTGGTCACCTAGAAAGGGCTAGAGGTTTTTCTAACAGTTCGGCAAAGGGTTGAAGATTCTCAGCAATGATCTTCGGCAAAGATCGGCAGCAACTCAACATTTGATATACAGCCTGTGGAAATAGGTTCTAATTTCAGTGAAAATCACACTCAGACAAAATAAATAACACCGCTGAGTGGGGCTAATGAGCTCATAAAACTACAAGCCCGAAGGTCGAGTGGCTCATTATGGAGTTCATTAGCACCCCCAGCCTCTCTAAACTGCTGACTCGGAAAACATTTAAGAGGTCCCTTCTATCATCTCACCAGCCATTACTAATTATTCCTAAAACTCACTTAGCAGTTGGAATGAGGGCATTCTCATTTGCTGCTGCATATAAATGAAATAACCTTCCACCAGGACTTCTCTCCTGTACATCCCTCTCACAATTTAAAAAACAGTACAAGGTTCTATTCTTTTCCCTGGGCACTTGCAACTGCACATAACCCCCTGCCTAACAGGCAAGGGATAATCCTATGTCTTGCTCCCATTATATGTACACTGTGAAATATGAGACGGAAAGTTGTTATTGTCCTAGAATGTATGATGTTACCTATCTGTTACCTATCTTATGTTTCAGTCTATGTACCCTGTATAAATATGAGATGGAAAGTGGTTATATCATAGACTTTAAGTCTAATTAATTATTAATGAGCTGAACTAGCTCACTGATTGGCTGCCGTGCCAGTCTGAAATCTCTTAGAAATTACCAGCACAGCAACGGCACTTGGCTAATGCACTCTATGCCAACAGCAGCGGCCTGAAAACACAACTGTTTTCAGTGCTCAAACACTGAAAAAAAAACAGAATCATTATTATGATTAGACTTATAATCACAATAATGACCTCAGAGCTGGTCATTTCCTTCCGATTAATGACCAGCTGGGTGGGGGTGGCCCTTGGCTGCACCTCGGGTCACCCTTCCCCCCAGTTGGTTGTTAATCTTTAGGAAATGACTGTCTCTTCAGTCATTATTGCTTAATTGTAACATGGCTTTGGACACAGTAGTCAAATACACCTCACCGATTGGCGCGGAACCGTGTCAGCTGACTGACCACCAGCGGTAATTAGCCCAGCACTACTGCCCGCTAGCTCAGTAGCTCAACTCTCCACTGGGAAATCGCTCATTAACGCCCCCTGCATTAGTACCTAGACTGTCCTTCAGGCAGAGGGTGCAGCACTGAACCTGGAATGAAGAGGCGAGAGAGCAAAGGCAGCAATCAGGAGCACTCCGGGCAGCAGTGGCACACACAGGCAGTGGCAGTAGGTATCCAGAGAAGCATGTAGATGGCAGCAGTCATCAAGCACTGAGGAAATGTTCGTCGGAGTTGTGCGCCCCCTCCCGAGCTGCGCAGTCTCTCACACACACCAAATCAGTTGTAGAACCATGGCGAAAAAGGGAAGAAATGGGAAACATACAGATATCAGTGCACACAAAGAGAGAACCCGTAGAAGTGCAGTACAGCTATAGTAAGTGTGTCAGTAGTTACCACTGGGAGTCAATAGGTCTCTCATGGTGTACTACTTCCATCGGCAATCGCTATATGTCGGGCAAGGGACATCCATAGAACAGGTCGCGACCAATTCAAAAAATCTGCCATTCCTGAGTCTGTTACACAGCAATATGCTGTTCATGCCTGTTGAGAAATAGGTGCCACTATGTAAAATATTGTCCTCCATGAATTGTGAGCGCGCATGCTGTCAGAGTATCACAGTGAGTAGAATGCAAGCATCAGAACCATACAGTAGGAAGCAGCAGTATCGCTGTCGGCAACTCCTGTGTATTTCCAAGTGATCCACGGCTCACACAATGTCCCCATCGTGCTTGCCATGTTACAAGTGCATTAATCACCTCCAGCGTCAGGCTCTACCAGGGAGTAATGCCCGCTGGGTGGTTGGAACCCTCGAGCTTCACCCGTCGCACCAACCCCCAGAGGGCATTAATCCATCCGTGAGCCCTCCTCTCTCGGTGATTAATGCCTACATGTATGCTTGCTCCCTATCTTCTGTTCTGCTTTGTATCGTATTGCTAATATCCCTACTTATTATTGTTACTACTGATGGTACCACTGTCGATACATTGTTTAATAACCAATACTTGTGGAATGTTTAGGTTCCCCAGGTCACCACTGAAAAAGGAACTGTCTTGTTCCAGTTGGGCCTACCCAGTCATAAAAATTCAAATAAATAAATACTTAAATCAATGGTATCATTTCACAAGTACACTCAATGGTATTACTTCACAAGTACACTCACTGGTATTATTTCACAAGTACACTCACTGGTATTATTTCACAAGTACACTCAATGGGATTATTTCACAAGTACACAGACCTTTTCTAGCTTTTGTTTTATATTATACAATGTATTAGATTGGCCACTATTTGCTGTGTCCACTGTTTTTCTGTGGTGTGTAGTGCAAGTATTATCTGTAGTAAGGGACTGTCTGTTTTGTGCGTTTAGTGTTTCCCTAGTGTAGGGGCATCCTATAAAAGGAGGCAGGGCTCTGGCATTCTCTGCCTTAGAAACCAATGGCAGCATGTGTGCATGGTACTGTCAGGTGGCATGTGCTTGACAGTTTCCGAGTTCTCAGGAGTGCATGCGGTTGTCAGGGGGCTAGAGCATGTTCTGCAGTCAGGAGCAGACTGAAACGACTGAATGTACCAGAGTGACATTTAGGATCGGGGCACAGTACCTAATGGCAGCAGATCAACAGCAGCATGTCAGGCTTTGCACTTCAAAATGACTGGCAGGAGGATGTTTCTGGGTGAGTGGATGGTTGGGTGTTTCTGTACAGCAAGTTAGTTTCTTGCAGGCAGGGTTGGTGGGGTCAGGGTGGCTGTAACGTGTTATTAAGGGGGTTGTTATGTGTTATTGGGGCAGTTTGTAGTAAGCTGGGCATTAGTGCATTATTAAGGTGTTAATAATACATTAGTAAAGTGTAGTTAGCTAACTGAGGTCATAATACCCAATTGGCTACCATCATATATGGGAACTATATGATTTTTTTTTTCAATAGGGGTTGTGGGGCAAACCATGCAATATATATATTTTTTATATATATATATAGATATATACACAAAAACACATTATATATATATATATACACACACACATACACACAAATATATGTATGAGTGTATGTGCTCGCGTGTGTGTGTGTGTATATATATATATATATATATATATATATACACACACAAATATATATACATACTTTATATATTCATTGGAAAAAACTTCATTAATGCACTAGTTAGGGGTTAAGCGACAAAAGTGAGGGAAGTAATGGCATTAGGATTTCAACTACATCCCCTCCACCTCAGCAGCAGCAACAGGCATGATGTGTCTTGGGTTTGTCAATGCCAACACTCACCTCATTCTCATATACTGTACCCAACTCAGTGTACTAACTCATGGAATGGAGTAAGCATTAGAGCTGACAACCCCAAGGCACACCTACGCCTGTTGCTGCCTTCAGAGTGGGGATGGGGTGTTAGGGTTGGAAACCATAATGCCACATTTCCCAACTTTTATTGCTTTAACCCTAATTAGTGCATTAACAAAGTATTTTTTGCAATGAATGTTCTTACTCTTTTCTGTAATTAGTTTTTATGAACACAAGTGTTTTTCTATAATTCGTTTTTATAAACAAGTGAATCACTATAACAAAACACAAAAAAAGAACAGCTTTTGACCATATTTAATGGGGTCTTTGGGATTTAAACCCAGGTGTCCAGGCTCATAGCCCAGAGCCATAGCCACTACACTATATTGCCGACTTTGATATCACTGTGTCAGTGTTCTGTTATCCAAAGTCAAGACAATTCAAAAACAAAAACAGCCAATAAATAATACTTCCCTGTTTCTCTGTATTGCAAAAAGTCTTTAAAAATAAAATTGCATATTGCTAAGCTGCTGAATTGTCTGAAACTTTTTCAAGTCACATGAACACAAAATCAATACTCTGTCTGTTTTAACATGTTAAAAAATGACTACTTTCCTTCTATAGCCTTAATATTAAACATACTGATTTGTAGACCATGGGTGGGATTTTCAGAAGGGTTGCGCATGGCGTGATATTCAAAAGGGGAATGTGCGTAGCACAAATCCTGATGTGCTGAGAGTGCATCAGTAATGTATCTGACACAAGTAGGAAGTGTGCCATGCATACTCCGCACATCCCGATATTCAGCCGGGATGTGCTGAGCAGATATAGACACAACCCGTACCTGCGCCACACACAGCTGAGTGAAAAATAAAAGTAGCAACAGCTGGCCACCGACAGGTGATCTGCCATATTGCAGGGTGCAACACGGCAGCTGCCAGCTGTGGGTGGCCACCCGAGCTCCGGTGGCACCTTCGTGGTAGCACCCCCCCATGCCCGATCGCAGGCATTAGTATTGAAATAAAAGTCCAATATCCCTGGTGGTCCAGTGGACCATGTCCAGCCCAAATGCGGGCATTAGTATTCAAATAAAGGTCAATATCCCTGGTGGTCCAGTGGACACGTCCAGCCAAATGCGGGCATTAGTATTCAAATAAAGGTCCAATATCCCTGGTGGTCCAGTGGACCATGTCCAGCCCAAATGCGGGCATTAGTATTCAAATAAAGGTCCAATATCCCTGGTGGTCCAGTGGACCATGTCCAGCCCAAATGCGGGCATTAGTATTCAAATAAAGGTCCAATATCCCTGGTGGTCCAGTGGACCACGTCCAGCCCAATCACGGGCATTAGTATTCAAATAAAGGTCCAATATCCCTGGTGGTCCAGTGGACCACGTCCAGTCCAATCATGGGCATTAGTATGGAAATGAAGTCCAATATCCCTGGTGGTCCAGTAGACCGTATCCAGCCCGATTGCTGGCGTCAGTTATAAAATATTAAAACCAATCCATCCCTGGTGTTCCAGCGGTGCCCCCCCCACCAGCCCACTGGGCCCCACCACTCCACTCCCCCATCAGCAGAGCACAGCAGCTCACCACCCACAACCCGCTCCACCGCCTGCTGACTGCTTCTAGGTAGGGCTGTATGCCCATTGGTCCACAGCATGGGCCTATGGGTATGCAGTCTGTACCATACCACAGCCCAGAATGTGAATGATCCATTCACATATCTGGAAATGTATAGTACTGTATGGGCTGCATGCCCATTGGCTCTGACACTGTGTGTGGCAGCAAGCAGGTAGGGTGCTGCGCCGCCGCTGACCGGGGGAGCAGGGCAGTGGGGATCAGTGGGTGGTGGGAGGGGTCTCAGGACCACCAGAGATAGTGGATGTACTTTTTCATACAAATACCCGTGATGGGGCAGAGCGGTCCACTGGACCACCAGGGATATAGGATTATCTTTTTTTTAATACAGAAGCCCGCGATTGGGCAGACAGCGGTCCACTGAACCACCAGGGATATTGGATTCTCTTTTTACATACAAATGCCAGCGATCGGGCAGACAGCGGTCCACTGGACCACCAGGGATGTTGGATTCTCTTTTTACATACAAATGCCCATGATCGTGCAGACAGCAGTCCACTGGACCACCAGGGATATTTGATTCTCTTTTTACATACAAATGCCCATGATCGGGCAGACAGCAGTCCACTGGACCACCAGGGATATTGGATTCTCATTTTACATACAAATGCCCACGATTGGGCAGACAGCAGTCCACTGGACCACCAGGGATATTGGATACTATTTTATATTTATTGAAGCCCGTGATCAGGCTGTAGGGCACATTGCCGCGCTATGCAGGGGGCGCTGGTCCCAGACGGCTGCTGCCTGGCAGGGTGCCAGGTGCAAGTCACCAGGGATTGGCGCACCTGCATGCAAGTGGGGCCATAATGACATGCAAATGGCCCCATTTGCGCCTTGCATACATTATGGCCCCATTTGCATGTGCACTTTTGAATATCGCAGTTGCTGCACATGGCACAATGGAACTTGCGCTAGCGCATCCCCCTGCTCTACTGTGACCACTTGCGCTGGCGCAGTGCAACTGCGCCATACACAATGGGTGGCCAAGGTGCGATATTCAACAGTGCTGTGCCATGGCGCAGCTCTGTTGAAGATCGCCCAGTCGAAGCCCCTGCGCAGCCAAGTTGCGCTGCGCCCAGCTTGCGCCACAGCCTGGAGCAATTTGAATATCTGGGCCAATATTTGTAATCCAGAGTCAAAGGGCTCAGTTCATAAAGGAAAGAAAACAACAAGACAATCAGATGACACACTCAGATTAAGCTGTTGTTGCAGAGAGCTACCCTGGTATTTACTCACGATACCCAAGACTGGACACAGGTTGGACGAAAATCGAGACTGCAGGTGGTTGATCTGGAATGCCAGGAGAAGCAGGGCCCACAAGAGTCACAGAGGCGTCATTCCTGTTCAAGTGCAGAGCAGGGGGCTGATCCCCAGGCAGGTCACTCGTTGATGGCTTCTCTGTGCAGTGGGTAGTCTGGCTGGGCCAGTCTGGCAACCGCATGAAGACAAATTTGGATGCAGTCCGTTATGGGCTGAATACAGCTTCCAGCAAGCAGAACACAGTTCCCAAAGTGGGGGACTAACTCACAACCACTAGCAGCTCATAGCACATTTACATGTAAGTGAATTCTACTGTACCAGGCAAAGCACACCCCGGTCACAATTGCAAAGTCTCTGCACACACCGCGAGCTTAGGGGTAGCTGGAACTCCTGACAGGCCGATCGCATTCAGCAAAATCTTTGGTCTTCTTCAGGTTGGGCCTGGCCCACTTAAGTAGCTTACTTTAGTCACACACACTTGGATTTAGTCCAAAATAATTCTCTTCTGTCCCTCTCAGGAGCAGCAGGCAGACCTGCAAACCAAAAACTCAGCCCTTTCACAGTTTTCCGATGTGAATCCACTCAGGATTGCTGTCCAAAATCACTTTAGCTCCTCTCATTTCACTTCCCAGCTCAGAACTAACTGAAAATTGTAAGCAGCCCGGGACTTCCCCAAGATCCAAAAGATTTGGTTGGCTGGTTTGGCTGTCAGTCAAAGCAAAAGGTCCCCCTTCAGTTGCAAAAAAGGCACAAAAAAACTCCAAACTACAGTTTTCTACAGATTTTGAATTCAGACAGCTCCTGTAGTCCGACTACATTTTAGGTCCCACCAGTACTGTTTGGTCCAATTTGCAGTCCAGGACCAAGATAGTGGAGACAAACAAAACAATCCCTGCTACAAAGAAAGCAGGTTAGACAAACTACATTATCATTATCACTCTAAATGATTTTCAGTAAATAGTTACATCTTTCAACAGAGCTCCCTCTCAGATTACTTTAGCTGCGATTAGGCAGCTCTTAAAGAGACAGTACGCAGAGGCTATACAGGCTCGGGTAATCACATTTAATTTTTTTTTTTTAATTTAGATATTTAACCAGGTATAGCACATTAAGCTGAAAGCTTTTTTACAGGAGCAACCTGGGAGCACAAGGAGGGTAAGTGACTTGCTCAGGGTCACACAGTATGCAAGTGGAAACTGTGGGATTCAAACCCAGGCCTGGTCTGTTGGATGTCACCAGATTTGCAGCTCAGAGCCTTAGACCACTGTGCTATACTGCCTCCTAAACTGCTAAAATGCAGGACACCAGCCTGGCAGTGAGCATTTAGACAAGCTCAAGTAAGACTTTTTGGGAACCCCCATTTATAGGGGGGGTTAGATATGCAAAGTGACTGTTTATGCAATCAGTACTGAATTCTCAGTCAAGGCTGTGTTTTCTGTATGATCCAGATGTTTTTCTGCATTTGAACCTGACAGTGAAATAAAAAGATTTTTCTAAAAAAATAGCTCCCCCTGTTCCTCCATCTATACCAGAATAGAGACAACCTCACCATTAAGGCAACTTGACACTGGGAGGAGGCTTAGCAGTGAGACAGACAATGCCTCCCTCCCTTTGTGGGAGCTCACCCACTGAATCAAATGTGTAACCATGTAAAAAAATAATTTATAAGATTTTTTGTTATGTGCTAACAACCTGTAAACATGTTTCGTCCCTTCTGTACTTTATGTATGACGTGGAACCTTTGTAAATGAGTCTTTGACTCAAAGATCTTTCTGAAGATCTCAATAAATAAAAAAAAATAAAAAAAATATGTATCAGTGAAACTCCATACTCCCCTACCAACTTTTGCTTCCCTTGCCCTGCCATTAAAAAAGGCCACCAGTGTACTGAGCAGTCCCCTACCATTCAGTGCCACGTATCCCACATCTGCAATAATTTATTTAAATATTTATCACTTTAATATACAGCTAATCTTTAAATTCATTGAAACTACTAAAGATGTGGGACCCAGTGTCCAATCAATAAGTGCTACTGATTCCACATCTGCTGTAAGTTCTTTAAATAGTTTCCATTTTAATACACAGCCAATCTTAAAATTCATTGAAAGGCTGTCAACATGTGTTTAAGAGTTTCTTCATTTCTTTCAAGTTGCTTATACAAGAAATTGCTTGCCGTTTAAAAAAAAAGCTTTTTTTTCTTGTTTCAGGTGCAACATTGCAGCCTTACTAAGCAGTTATCCAATTAAGTGTCCCGCACTTGTCCGAAGTTGCTTGGCAAACACAAGCATGCACATTATGACTTACGTTTTAAGAGGTCTGAAGTAATGGGATTAGGATAATTGTCTTGGTCTCTTGACTACTGTAGTGTCATAAACGGAGCATCAAACTGCAGAATGCGGTGTTACTTGTACTTCATAATTAGTGTTACAAAAGAGATCAAAACTCACAAAGCAGGGGCTGTGTTGCTACGCAGTGCTAATTGCTACAACACGCTGCTGAGCTGATGGTAATTTACAGATAAAAGCTATGAAAGTCCTTATCCTAAAGAGTTTGGTTTTAGTGCAAGTCCTTTTGTGTTTCTGTTTGAAGTCCCATTAAAGGGGAACTACACTGAACCTCTAAGTCATTTTCCTCTAGATATTATTATTTTTTTTAACTACTGGATCCCATTCCATTATGTTTTGCCTTTTCTTCCCCTTTTTAGGGCTGCAGCGGGAGTAGCCCTGTAGACCTCTTGCTAGTGCTACAAAAAAAAGACTCTGAGTATTCCTTCCCACCGAACAACATATTGGACATGCAGCACAGTCATCTCCATGTCCGTGGTGTCCCTGGAGCACTCCGCTCCTTGTCTCCAGACCCACTGCACTATTTTTATACCCTACAAATCAGCAGCATCCTGATCACGACACTGGGGGATTGGGTACCCCCAGTTTCACTCTTATGTCTCTGGGGAGTGGGTGCTTTGATGGAGGATCAGGGGCATATCTATAATTTAAAAGATAAAAAAGCAGTGGTCATGGCACATTTTGCCATGTCCAAGATGGCCACCGGACTCTACTGTACACGCACTAACAGTCTCATGTGCAATAGACTGTGGCGGGCATCTTGGACACAGCGGAATGTGCCGTGACTGCCGGTTTTGTTTTCTTTTACATTTTTGATATATCTATTTATCTCTCTCTCTCTCTCTCTCTCTCTACTATATATATATATATATATATATATATATATATATATACACACACACACACACACACACACACACATACACACACACACGAGAGTGACATAGGAGTGACACTTGGGGTGCCCAATCCCCCAGTCCCATTCCAGACTCCTCCTTGTTTTTTTCATATTCCCCAACTTGACTCTCCCTCTCAGCACCCACCACCCCCACCAGACACATAACAGTGACGCTGGGGGTGCCCAACCCCCCAGTGTCATGATCATGAATCCTCTGGGTTATTTTTTTTTTTAACCCCTCAAAAAGAAAAACATCCATCAATGTCTTTTGCAGCCATTCTTGTCCCCTCACCTGACCCTTCCACTCAACACCCACCGCCCTACACTCCCCCAAGCCCTTACTTACCCATCGGGGGTCCAACACCATAATCCTCTCTTGACCGGAGGCATGTCTTCACTCTTCAAAGCTGAACCACAAACTGAAGAAACAGGTATGCAGTTCAATTTATTTCAAGGGTGTTTTGAACCGAGTCACATCACTCAATTATTTTCATATTTTTGGCCCAAATTTTCAACATGTCTTCTTTGGGACTCCACCTCATGAACAATGCCACTGTCATTAGGAAAATTTTGCCCAAAAGATGATTTTGTGGTCCCTGCATGAAATCACCTTTCAGGCAGAAGTTAAAAATGTTCTCTGCCTTTGTTCATGAGGTGGAGTCATAAGAAGGCTATGTTGCAAGTTTGGTGTACAAATATTAAAAAACAACAGTTATGAGCTTACATTGAATTTTGTGAAGACAGGCTTGTAACTTTGGTAATTTTCAATATTTTTACCACAAATTTATAACATCGCCATATCTTTACAGCACCTCATGAATGTGACAGCTGTCATTTTTCAAATCCTGACCAAATTATTTTTTTACAACCCGAAAGGTGATTTTGCCATCCTTGCGTGAAATCACCTTTCAGGCAGGACTTGAAAAATTTCTCTGCCATTGTTCATGAGGTGGGGTCATAAGAAGGCTATGTTCTAAATTTTGTGTAAAAATATTTAAAAACAAAAAGAAAATTATGAGGCTGTGTTGAATTTTGCAAATGCAGGCTCCTAATTTTGGTAATATTCAATATTTTTACCCCAAATTTTCAACACAGCCATTTTTTACAGCACTTCGTGACTGTGACAGCAGTTATTTTTCTGCTCCAGTCTAAAATGTGTTTTGTGTCCCAATAGTTGGTTTTGCAATCCCTGTTCCAATTCACCTTTTGGGCAGGAGTTGAACATTTGCTCTGCCTGTCTTCATGAGGCAGGGTCATAGCAAGGATATGTTGAAAATTTGGTGTACAAATATTACAAAACAACACATTTATGAGCTTATGTTACATTTTGCTAATGTAGGTTCATAACTTTGGTAGTTTTCAGTATTTTTACCCCAAATTCCTTACTGTAGCCCTATTGGCTCTGGACCGAGCTTGTCTAAAGGAAGCGGGTGCTTGTGATGTATACGTTGCTGGTAACTATCATTGTGGAACTGTGCAATATAGTTTATGTCCCTTTAAACTATGGAGTTGTATGGCAGCTACCTGAACCATCTCTTGGTGTGCTGTTCTTCTCGTCTCCTCTTCCATTTCACTGAGGGTTCTTCATTGGCCATCCCAAGATCTCTTCGCAAATGATGGAGAGATTGAGCTTTCTAAGTGGCAGCCTCTGTTTTACAGAACTCAATGCCATCTAATCGTATGAGTTCCTTCTCAGCAGAGGAACTGAACAAACTCTGGTCATAGCCAATATGGCAATGCTTTACCCTGATAAGGGATGTAGAATAATATGTGGTTTAGTTGCAATTTACTTTTATTATTGTGATTTAAAAATCCCACATTTACTGGCCAACTGGGAACGATTTTATGTAGCATGGATTCTGCTACTATCAAGGAATGACTTGAAATGGGGGTGGGGTCATGCAGCTTGGTATGCAATGATATAGATTCCTATTCAATCTATAGCACTGCATCATAGCTGTGTTGTGGTTTACACCCCACTGGCTTTTCCCTCAGAGGAGTTGAAACAGCAAAGTTCACCTTTTCCAGTTCAGGACACAACCAGGGGATTGCTAACAAGAAGTCTTTGCCCATTTCGTGGTATAATATTTAACACTGTGTCCTGTTGGACTTGTTAACTGCAAAGCTCCATCAGGTTGCCTTGTACTAGTTGTTAAGTTACTCAGTCATAACGTTCACTCACCAGAATATACCACTTCTGATTCTGTATAGAGTTTTGTCCTCCTGGGTCAGACACCCCCATGTGGCCAAACCAGTCAATTTCCTTCTCCAGCATCCCCTACTAACTTCACCTGTCTTGGCAGGAATGTTCTGAGAATATTAATGCTTTCATTCAGGCACCTACCATTCCTTCCTCCTGCATTTTCATCCCTCTGTTTACTGCCCCTCCTACCACCCTGCTGGGGCTGTATGGCAGAGTGGTGGCCTTGCACACACATAGCATGACTGATAGTTCTAAGAGTAGGATGGTTACATAGCTCTGCAACAGGTACAACAAGGGCTGCCGTGCTGTGACTATGGCCTAATGAGTTATTTTCATGGCTGTTACATGTCATGATCATGTTAGTGTCATGTGATCCTCTGGAGCAATCACAACACTTCTTTCAATTGCACATGACATAATATTATTTCTATAAGTGTCTCACGCGTTATATTGTAGTAATGGGCTGCTCATGCCACAAAGAAAGGTAATTTATTTAAAAAAAAAAATTCTTACATGATCTATAATAACTTTATAGGGATGTTGGAGGGCCTCTTGTGAATATAATATAGAGATGGGCGAAGTGGATAAAATTTGCTTTGCATAATAATTTGTGAAGTTGGCAAAATTCATGAAGTGATGACTTTGTGGCATTATTACAAGGCGAGGTTGCCCTTTTTCTAGGCAAATTGACCTAAATTCACCCAACGTCACCTAATTTCACCTTAACTTCACCATTTTTCTAGGCAAAGTTGCGAAGTGGGAATTTCACAAAGTAATTTGTGAAAGCAAATTCTACAACTTCGCCAGAACTGCGCCGGCGAAGTAAAACTTTGCAACATCTCTAATATAAGAGTGATGTCTCTTGCATCCTTGGGGCACCAGAACTTCTCACCTTTGGTCTGCAGTGTTCTTGCCTTGAGAATGCATGAGGTGATCCTCCAATCCATAAGAGGCCCTCCTACAGTGAAGCCTATCAGGATGAAGCATGGTGTGAAACCCTGAAGCCCAGAGGCTAAACATTTGTGGCAGCTTGAATGTTTCAAAGTTGTGTGTTTTTGAACTGTATTTATTACTTTAAGTAATGTGAACTTAACACTATTTGAGTAAAAAATATCTCACTGAATTTTTCAAAGTCGGGAGCATTGGGTCTTTATTTTTCTTATTGTCTTATTGATTTTTCCAGCAGCTGCTTGTTTTTGTGAGCACTGTCTGATGGTGGATTATTGAAGCACAGTGTCATAGGTTTCCTGTATGAAAAAAGGGATTAACTCCCATTGAAAATGCATCGTTTGCTGCAGTAACTCTACTGCAGAATTCTGCAGAGCTGGGCTTCATCCTGGTGCGCTTCACTGTAGCTTCCCTTTGGAGTTATAACCTAATCCTTCTCCACATGGCGGCAGAGGGACGCGCAGCCACATAGATAATGTTTGTGATCCCATTTGCACATGGCACAACAGGGTGCAAGTTTAGTGACCGAATTTCCTTCTTGTCTCTGACAAATAGTGCCATTTCCTAATGACTGTATGGAGCATAATGTGTATATTTTCATTTTGGTAACATAGAAAGATAGAATACAGGGGCAACAAAAGGACCTTTGCCCCATCCAGTCTGCCCATCCTGGCCTAATATGTGAGTGACGGCCCCATGTGCCATCTAGTCCTTTGTTATCCTTCCCTGCTTTAACATACTAACATAATAAAATGCTAGCAGAATAGGCCTAACTTAGAAACATAGAATTTTTTTTTTTTTGCCATTAAATTTTTTTATTATTTCAACTTCTTTACAATAATGATAACCCTTATACTAAACAGGATTTACTAATGAGTTGCTGGTTACATATACAACTCAGCGCAAGAGCAGAAAAGAAGCAATGTTACTTATGACCTGTACTCCCCCCACTATATACGATTCATTATCTTGAAATAATGGAGAGGCAAGGCATCCATGCACCACATTCATACCTCATAACAGAGAACAAAAAATGTTATGTATCTCAGGTGCAGTCCAGGCTTCTGGCAGAAGAAAACAAACAAACAAACACAAAGAATCACTATTCTATAAATTGTTAGGTACATTGCATATGAGTAAGGAGGCATTTTATTGCCATCTATATATACAGCCCTGGTTAGCCAAGTTTTACAGTTCGTTTACATAGTCCTGTTGCCTTACTCGAGATCCTGGTTGCACAGTTCGGCCCACACCGGTCTTAGGGGTAGCATATCTAACAAAGGGGGTCCAACACTCCTCGTATACTGCAAGGGAGTTACTTATCAAGTGGGAGAGCTTATCCATAGTAGCGATGTGAACCATGGAGGTGAGGAGTTCTTGAGTACTAGGTATCAGTGTGGTCCGCCATTTACATACAAGGAGCCTCTTCGCCTGCATGGCCCACAGGGCCAGCCAACGGTGTTCTAGTTTCTTTAAGTGGGGAGCTTCTGATTTTATACCCAGTAAAAGCAAAAGGGGGGACCGTGGAATACTTTTATTTTAACACTTTGGTTCCTGCTTCACAGATGTTATCCCACACTGGTTGTATCATTGGGCAAGACCAAAGAATGTGAGCTAAGTCCCCGGGGTGGGAGTTGCATCTCCAGCATAGATTAGAATTTATCACCTCAGCCTTTTGTAACACTACCGGTGTGCGGTACCAAGAATGTAAAATTTTATTTTGTATTAACTTACTTCTCACATCTATAAAGTGTTTCTGAGCCCCCTTCCAGCATTCCTTCCATTGTGCCTCAGTAATTTCCAGTTTTAATGCCTTTTCCCATTTTTGTTTAGATTTTTCACTCTGGCAGGGTATTAATTCCCGGAGAGCATTATAAATTAAACTGGCCAACCCTTTTTTTTTGGTTATCCAGGAAGGTGTATTTAAGGTGCCTCTTTTTGCCACTTGGGTCAGATATGTTTGGGCCACACTCCGTATTTGTAAATACTTCCAAAAATGAAGTTGGAATTGACCATCTGACCTGCAGGTTGGCAAACGAGTCCACCACCAGGGCAGACGGGGCTAATATATCCTCCAACCTGGTAATGCCCTTTTCTACCCAGCTTTTCCAGTACACAGCTTTTTTATCTATACACAGGTTTCCATTTCCCCATAGCGGAGTTAGTTTAATAGGTGCCAAGTCCACCTTCAGCTTCCTCCTTACTTTCTCCCAACATTGCAAAGTGGCCCCTATCGTGGGATGCTTTTTTAAAATTATTGGAGGATTATTATAGATGAGCAATGACAGAGACACTTTTTGACTTACAGCTTGCTCTATGTCCACCCATTGTGGTTGAGGGGAGGAGTCTAATCCTAACCAGCGCATGAACTGGGCTAGGTGAAATGACCACTTATACCCTGTAAACCAGGGAAGACACCACCCCCCCTACCTTCCAGTGTGCCCAAAGTTTATTCCTACTATACCTGGGGGGTTTCCCCTTCCCATAGAAAACTCCCTATTGCCTTATCTATCTTCGGGATCCAGCCCTGTGGTAATTCAAGAGGGATATGTGCCAGGAGATAAAACATTTTGGGGGCCAAAATCATCTTAATCACGGCTATTTTACTCGCTAAGATTAAATGAAGTTTGGTCCACCTAGACATATCCTCTTGTATTTCCACCAATAGAGGGCGGAGATTATATTCCCATAATTTCGAGAGGTCGGCAGAGAAATGAATACCTAAATATGTGATATTTTTCTTGGCCCACTTCAAGCCTGTGTCCCCTAATACCGAAGGTTGACATCTGGAGTTAAGGGGGAGAACTTCTGTTTTGGTGGCATTTATTCGAAGTCCAGAAATTCCCTTAAAGTGGCACAGGATAGCAAGTATAGAGGATAATGCCTCATCTGCATCCGCTACTAGGACCAGGAGGTCATCAGCATATAAGAGGGTGGTGTATTCTGTGTTTCCAGCCATTATCCCTTTTATAGACTGACTGCCCCAAAGATGCGCCGCTAATGGCACTACAGCCAACACAAATAAAAGGGAGGAAAGAGGGCAGCCTTGCCTGGTACCACGCGCCAACTTAAAGGGTGGGGATAAGGTAGAATTGGTCAGTAATCTGGCCGTTGAGAAAGTATACAGAGCTTTTACCCAGGATTGAAATCGCGGGCCTATTCTCAGCTTACCCAATACCTCATGGAGATAATCCCACTCCAGGGAATCAAACGCCTTGTCGAAATCTATAGCTACCGCTGCCACTGGAGTATGTAGTTGAGATGCGATATAGGCTAAGTTGGTTAAGGTTCTAAGATGATCTGCACTGTACCTACCAGGGACAAACCCTACTTGAGAGGGATGTATTAACTGTGGTAACAGAGAACCCAGTCTTAGTGCTAGTGCTTTGGTGAATATCTTACTATCTACGTTTAAGAGTGAGATCGGCCTGTAGCTACCAGGGGAAGTGGGATCTTTCCCTTTTTTGGGCAATATGGTAATAACTGCCTCACGTAACATGGACGGAAGCATCCCTTGCACCTCTGCTTCAGCATATACTTGTTGAAGTATTAGAGTACTAACATCTGCTAACGCCTGCCAGAATTCCACTGAATAACCATCCCCCCGGGCTTTCCCTGGTTTGAGAGAGAGTCAGGCCTTGTCTATCTCTTCTATAGTTAATGGGGCATCCAATAATTCGGCCTGCTGTGAGGTTATAGAGGGGAGTTCCACTGTTTGTAGAAAGTCCTGAATTACTTGGGATCCACCTGTCTGGATGAGGCATCAGGGCTTGATAATATTCTGCCATGACTGCATTTAACTCCCACTGTTAGTACACACATCCGTCCTGCAGTACCTCTCAGCCCAGCTATATATCGGTCCATTTGTTGTTTCTTAGTCTATATGCTAACACCTTCCCCTTTCTCCCCTTCCCAGTATTTGTGCTTCAACCTCATTATTGATAATTCCGGCTCTCTTGATAAAAGATAATTTACCTCCATTTCAAGGTCTACTATCTTTCTTCAGAGAGTCATGCTCTGCTTTCCTTTTTGCTCCTTATGCTGTCTCTGTACTTTTTAAGCCTCTTCAAGTACTTTCACTTTTGTTCCCATCTCTCCTTCTTGCCCCTGCATAAACAATAATCTTGCCTCTCATGGTGGCTTTAAAAGCTTCCCACCTGACCCCAGCTGTGGTGTCCTGTGCTGGATTTTCCACAAAGAATCTCTGGGCCTCCTCTTTAGCCCATTCTAGGATCTTTACATCCTTTATTAACAGGGGGTCTAACCTCCAAGATGTAGATGTAGGGGGACAGGGGCCCCATGTTACAGACAAATGCACTGGGGCATGGTCCGATATTATAATGGGTAATATATTAGACTCCCTAACTGCCTGTGTAATCTGTGGGGATGTTAAGAAGAAATCAATGGAGGGGTCACGTGATGGCAGCCTGAGCGATAGTCGCACTGTCCCGGAGCTCCACCGATCGACTGCTGAATTTTCTATTTTCACGGCGATTTAGCGTTTAAATAGCTGCTTCATTTAGTCGGGCGAACAGTTCTTTCACACGATTGCTGCTTTACGGACTCGGCGATGGAAAGCTACGTTAAAAAATCGTGACCAAAGCACTCGCCTCCACAAACGCCCGAGAAGTTACAGGCTGCAAAGAGAGCTAAGCAGCAGGCCGCTAGCCTGTCACAGCTCCCCATAGTTGACTCCCCGCTCACGGAGGCTAAGTTCCTGGAGACTATGAAACCCCTGCAAGCCTCCATCTCTATCTTGGCTGGGGATATTCAGGAGATTAAACAAGCTGTGGATTCCTTATCAAGAAGGATTGGGGATGCAGAGAACAACATATCCTCGATTGAAAGCAGACAAAATAGAGCAGATTCAGAGATTGTGTTGGCAAAAAGGAGAATCAAGAAGTTAGAAGACAAACTAGAGGATTTGGAGGGACGCAGCAGAAGGAACAATTTGGTTGTTATTGGCATACCTGAAAAAGAGGAAGGTAATGCCCCAACTACATTTATGCAAAAATTCTGCCTTAAAATTGCAGGTTCTCCTCCTGAAGGGGGAGATTATATAATAGAAAGGGCACATCGAGCCCTGCGCCTCCCCTGTACAGGGTCAACCCCCCAGACCTCTGATTCTCCGGTTTCTCAATTTTCTGGACAAACAACACGTCCTGGATAAAGTTAGAGGGATGAAGGAGCTTTTATGGGAGGGCAAGAGAATCCGGATTGTACAGGATTTGCCTCATTCTGTAAGGATTAGAAGACAAGAGCTACATCCTTTAGTCTCCAAGCTTATTGCTGCGTCGAAGCCTTTTAAGGTGAAATAACCTGCCATATTAATGGTTTCTCATGAGGGGAAATGGTTGTCCTTTGAGTCACAGCAGCAGGCACAACAAGAGCTACAGCGGATTCTACCAGACCTGTTTAAGTGAACTTTTGCCTTACTCAACTGCTGGAGTGGGACTCCCATTCACCTGTTTATGATGGATGCATGACTTGTGATATTCTGGACATATATATTTTTTTTTTTTGTTTTTGTTTTCCCCTTTTCTTCTCCCTCTGGAATGACCTGCTCGGACTAGTTTTTTCTTTTAGGGACATGGTTGGACTACCGAGTTTACAACTGGCATGGTCCGTGCTGACTCACAGTAATGTCATCTTATTGGGCCCTCATTCTGTGCAGTCGAAGAAATATCATAAAAGCAAAAGGAAGAAGAACAAGGAGTGAGAAGAATAACAGTGGATACTAAGAATGAAAGAAGACCCTGGGGTGTGACCCCTTTTTTTTTTTTAAGAGGGAAAAGAAAGAGAAGAGAAAAAGAAAAAAAAAAGAGAAAAGACTAATTTAATTTACTATGGTGTTGAACATTTATTGATGATTATGGGGCACATATATGGTCTTTTGGTCTGCTGTGGGACAGTTTCCCATGAGGCGGGGTAGGAGGGCTCCGGGTGGGGAAGTGGGTGATAATTAGCTCTGGGCTGTTTTTGGATGTATATCATGTGGCAGTTTAGTTTTAGGAGTGCAGTTTTCAGGAACTGGGGGTTACGTATTATAAAGGGCAGGAGAAACTTAGGAAACTTTATTATAAGGGGGTGGGAGGGAGGTGGGGTGGGGAGCTAGCTGGAGGGGAGGGGGTGGGGAAAATCCATGGTCTAGGGTACATAAATAGGGGAGGTCTGTTGTTCTTTTAGGTGCTTGTAATTATTCAGCTTGTGGCCGACATTGTAATACCCCATACTGATCCTTCGATAGCTCCATATTATACTTTGCCAGGTCCATGACATTACCATGTAAAACTGTCAGTTGGAACATAAAAGGAGCCAAGGATAGGGTCAAGAGGCAGGTGGTCTTAAAACATCTTCTACACTTAGGGACACAAATTGCGTTCCTTCAGGAAACCCATTTAAAGAGAGCTGACCTTCACTATTTTAAAAGAATGTGGGTAGCTCAAGTCTTTGGTGCAGGAGCTTCATCTAAGAGAGCTGGGGTGGCCAACCTAATTGCAAGAGGGGTTCCATTTAAATTGGTACAGGAATGTTGGGACCCAGAAGGCTGTTTGTGTTTGTGAAAGCTATATTAGCATCTCAACCTGTGGTTTTAGGCTCGATTTATGGTCCCAATTGTGAATCACCTTCATTTTCAGGGACCTTTCCCACAAATGGGCCTAGAGGCTCATAATATCACTATTCTTGGAGGAGACTGGAACTTGGTACTTCAAAATGATTTAGACAGGTCTCATAATAGGCATAGGGGCCTTACCCCATCTCAAAGAGCCCTGAAAGATTTATCAATAAATCAGCCTTAGCTTCATATATGGCGCTTATTCTTCCCTGAAAGGAGACAGTACCCTTTTTCTCCCCAGTACATCATACTTATTCGAGAATAGATTATATTTTAGTTAGCTCATCTGCGGTTCCCAACATGTCTCAGGCAGAGATTTTGGGCAAGGGTGATTTCAGATCATGCTCGGTCTGTGTAAGATACACGCCCTTTCCGGAGGTGCGTAGATCTACACAATGGAGATTAAATACCCAAATTATAAAGAAGAATGCTCCCTAAGGAGCATTAGGATTTTATTGTACACTTTATGGCAGACAATAGTGACTCTATAACTCAAAAGACCTGATATGGGCACTTAAATGCTCTTTAAGAGGAGTTGATTAAGATTATGCCTAGGAAGAAACGGGAACAGAGAGGGAGGCTGAGTACTGTGTTATCTGCTATCCAATCGATGGAACATAGTTTATCCCGCACTTCAACCGAGTCAGAATGGGTCAAGTTACACCAATTACAGGCCCAGTACTGGAAATAATCTTTCAACAAGCAGAACTTGCTCTCTCAACCAAGATGCAGTACTTAGATATAGGGGAAAAGCAGCAAACTCCTTGCTTGGCGAGTAAAACAAATAGACTCAGCTCAATATATAGTGGGTGTTCGAGTAGGTCAAGAGGATCGGATCTGTACAGACCCGAGAGAAATCTCAAAAATATTTGGGAGTACTTCAGAAATTATATGCACAGGAACCTGATTCTAGATCTTCCTGTCCTGAAATTACAGAATACTTAAATGAAGTAACTTGCCAAAATTATCAGAAGCCGACTCCAAAATCTTAGAAGCACCAATTGTAATCTCTGAGATACACCAAGTTATCCAACAGCTGCCTCCTGATAAATCTCCTGGCTCCGACTTGTTTCCTCGATTAATTTTTATAAAGCTTTTCTCCCAGATATCTCACCAATTCTACTAGACACTTTTATGTTCTGTATAATTCTGGTATTTCTGACTTGCTCCTGGAGGCCACAATTTCCCTAATCCTAAAACCGGGTAAAGATCCCTCTAGTTTGGACAGTTACCGGCCAATATCTCTTCTTAATACCGACATTAAAATACTTGCAAAAATTTTGGCTAATAGATTATCTAAAGTCATGGATCGGCTAGTGTGCAGGGAACAAGTGGGCTTCATGAAAGGGAGATTATCCCATGATCATATGAGGAAACTTATGCATCTTATTGCAGTAGCTAAAGATTCTAAAATCCCAGTGGCACTTCTATCACTCGATGCCGAAAAGGCCTTTGATCGAGTATCCTGGCCTTTTTTATTTGCCACTCTCTCGGCCTTCGGTATACCCTCCAATTTTTTAAGTTGGATCAGAATCTTATATTCATGTCCATCGGCAAGGGTGAAATGTAATGGCTTTTTGTCACCGGCCTTCAAGTTGGAGCGTGGTACTAGGCAGGGCTGCCCCTTGTCCCCTTTATTATTTAACCTGTATTTAGAGCCACTGCTGTGTAGGCTTATGAAGAATTCTTCTATCAAAGGTATACGAATAGGGGATTCTAGGTATGTTTGTTCTGCATATGCAGATGACGTGCTATTACACATAGAAAACCCAGAGACTTCGATTCCACCTATACTAAAAGAGATTAATAGCTTCTCCGGAGTATCTTCATACAAATTGGACTGTGCTAAAACCAAAGTTTTCCCTTTAAATCACTTTACGAGAAAGCAGATTTGCAGGATTTAGGCGTCACATGGGAAACCAAATCCATCACATTCTTAGGTATGAACATCAATGCGAGTTTTACTCAGATGATCAGAGATAATCTGGGCTCTATAGTGCAAGACATCTCGGAAGATCTTAAGAGATGGGGCACAGTCTCCTTATCCTTATGGGGCAGGTTGAATCTTATAAAGATGATGGCTCTTCCAAGGGTTCTTTATCCTCTAGATATGCTAGGAGTCTATCTGCCAAAGAACTGGTTCATTAAACTACAGAAATTATTCAATTCTCTTTTATGGCAAAGCAAAACAACCCGTCAATCATATTTTAAACTTACGGCTCCCAAACTTAAAGGTGGCTTAGCTGCCCCTTCTCTTTTTATGTATTATTTGGCCCAACATGTAGGTAAATTGGCCCTTTGGGATTGGGATCAGACTAGAGCAACTTATACACCTCTCTGGTTGGACATTGAACAGGATCTTGCGAAGGGGGCTAAATGCTCTTTATATGCATTGCTATTTGTCCCCCCGGCCAGTCTACCCAAGTCTCTCAAAAATAACCCTATGGGATGGTCTTTCAGAGCTTTTCACCAGCTACATCGTTATTTAGGTGTTCACTGGTGGTTATGTGGTTCCCAACTCATTGTTGACAATCCACAAATTAAAATTGATGGCTCTTCTATTCCGGTAGCTTTTGGCCTCAGATAAGCAAATTAACTGTAGCTGATTTTTGGGATCAGGATAGCCGTATGCATTTGAGGTCCTGAAAAAACTTGAGCCTCACGGACCTGGATTTTACAAATGGCTGCAGCTAGTAAAGCTTTGACTCAGGTCTTCTTCGGCTTGTAGGGCTGACGAGGGAGGTGTAAATGTCCACACTCTCTTAAGGATCGAGCAGCCACACGCAGTGGCCAAGGTTCTCAGAGATTCTCCAAGAATGGGATCACAGATTCTTCCGGAATCTGTTATTAGTTGGTGGAGCTTTGAATATAAGTGCCTCCCCGAAAGTCTGGGCTACACTTTGGAGTACTACGTATAGGTTTATTAAGCAAGACAGGCTAAGATTGATACAATTCAACATTATGCATCATTTGTACTTGACTCCTACCCATCTATTCAGAAGGGGTGTGCTTAGTTCACCTCTCTGTGGGAAGTGTAAAAAGGAAGATGGAACCTTATACCACCTATTATGGTTGTGCCCTCAGATTCAAAGTTTTTGGAAAACTGTGGGTACCCTGCTCGGCCCTATCCTTGGCTCTCTCAGAATGGACACCCTCGAGATTTGTTTATTGGGTGCTTTCCCTGCGACCACTCCTAAAGGCTGGAGAGCACGTATCTCTTTGGTTTCAGCGGTAACGAAGTTGTTAATCCTCAGATATTGGGCATCAGACAAGGTTCCAACATTGGTGGAGTGGCACAGGGAATGCGCTTTGGCTATACAACTTGAAAAACACATAGCAGGTATACGGGGTAGACGAGAGTACTTTGTATTGTTATGGGGTTCATTGGAGCATTTTCTCTTGACCTGGAATCCGCTAAACTAAGAAGTTTTGGATTTTCATGCTAGCACCTTTCACCTATTGCTATCCTGTACCTGACCTCTTATTGGTCATAGTAGAGGGTGGGGGTGGGAGGGTTATAGGTTTTAGGGTCTTTTATGGTAGACTGTTGTTATTCCCGTGAAAAGTCGCGATGTTCCAAATCTTTATGTTAGAATCAAGATTTCAGGCTTTCTGTGTAATACCAATATAACTACGTGTTGGCAATTGTGGTTGTCGAGAAAACAATAAAAATTTTAATTATAAAAAAAAATAAAGAAATCAATGCAGCTATATGAGTTATGTATCAATGAATAAAATGAAAAATCTTTCCCCCTTGGATTCAGTGTCCGCCAAATATCTGTCAGGCCTTGGTCACCCATCCAGTTTACCAGAGCTCTTCTACCCTTCCCATGTGCTGCGTCATCCTTTTTAAGAGTTTTGTCCACCATAGGGTCTGGCACTAAATTAAAGTCTCCTCCAACAATAGTGGGCATATTGTTTTTATTCATGTCTAAAAGCACTTGGGAGGTTTGGTGGAAAAAGGCTGCGTCATCCTCATTTGGCCCATAAATGTTCCCCAGTACTATAGGCCCGGTGGGAGTCCGAAATGTACCCATCACTCATCTGCCCTGCTGGTCCGCCCTAGAAGTGGTAAGAGACCAGTGCAGTTGCTTGTGTACTAAAATAGCTACTCCACGCTTTTTTGTAGCAGCTGAAGTATGAATCTATATACCTACCCAATCCCTTTTCAGTAACCCATGGCCCTTCCCATCCAGTTTGGTCTCCTGGAGGAAAACCACTTGGGCTTTAATCTTTTTCAGGTATGACATTACCTTCTTCCTCATCACCGGCGTGATCATACCCCTTACATTCCAAGTGATACAGGTCAATTCAGCCATAGTCATACCCCTTGAGAAGCAATGAAATACAAAACGCCAGGTTCGAACCACCGGTGAAGACGGAAGGGCACCACTTTGCCACACACCATTACCCATGGCCCTGCCCGAATTGGGATTCCAGATCTTGTGACATTGTTAAACCCCCTTTACCTTGTGCAACCAGTCTCCCAATATCTTTATACATAACCCTGTCCATCCTTGACACCCAGGTTATACTGTAAGGCACATCAAACAAGTACCCCCCTAAAATCCTAAACACTACCACACAAAACAGCCACACATTAAACCTATTTACATGTTGCACTTCCGTGCTCCATTGGAGCCATCCTGCAAATAGGATCATTTGCCTCCCTAGTAGGGGCCTGATCCGCAGAATAGTTCCCGGGGTCGTAGCCATCTGGGCATAGCTTGGCCCAGTTCTACTCTGTATATCAAAGATCATAGCAGTCAAAAAAGAAAGCAGGGGGAGCTGCATGCCAAGACTTACCAGCAGGATCCAGCTTGCATCCTTGGGATACCCTCTACAGCCTAGCAGTCAGTCGACTGTTATAGAACCGAAACATAGAATTTGATGGCAGATAAGAACCATTTGGCCCACCCAGTCTGCCCATTTCCCTACCTAATGGATAAGCTGCAGATCCTAGTTAACCAGCGCTCTACTTTTTCCTACCCCCACTCCCTAGAATTGCCTAATGGTCTTTTGTGTCTGCTCATTTGGTTAGCCCCCTCCCTGAGAGCTGGCCTTGCTGCCCCCTCACCCTCTCTGGCTTCTCCCTTCCCAGTCCTGGATATTCTTGCTGCACAGGTCTTTGCTTCCAGAATCCTTCCCCTGTACCTGTCCCACTCCCTCTTGAACCCATCCTCCATCTCTGCCTCCACCAGCCCTCTGGGCAGCACATTCCATGGCTCAACCACCCTCTCAGTGAAGTAGCACCTCCTCCTTTCTCCCCTGAATCACCCCCCTCCAGCTTCCATCCATGCCCTCTAGTTGCCCCTCTCCTTCCTTTGGAGTACCCTGACTGCTCCTCCCCTATTTAACTCCTTCATGTACCTGAAGACCTCTATCATATCCCCCTTCTCTCTTCCAATGTATACATATTTAGCTCTTCAAGCCTCTCCCCATAAGTCCTGTCCCCCAATCCCCAGATCATTTTGGTTGCCCTCCTCTGGACCCTCTCCAGGAGTTCTAATTATTAAATCTGACAAGCAAATATAACATGCCCAGTTCTGCAGTCCATGCCTGAGAAAAGACAGGAACAGACTGGAGTCTGGGCAGCAAAGAGTCACCAGGAATCTTTGAAAAGGAGTCATGTGACTTGAAATGTGTCAGGTGCCATGCAGCCAGCAGGGTCATTTTTTTCCTTTTGTGTCATTGAAATAAAGTTTTCAGCAGCACCTTTTTTCCCAAGTTTTCAGCATCCTTGTTCTGGGTGGTGAGTGCCAGATTTCTTGGTTGTTTTTAAGTGCCTTTTGCTTATCGTGAGCACTCAGCCCCATGTGCAACTTTTGTTTCAGTCACCAGGATGATCCAAGGCTAGCAAGGTAGATCCTGTGAGGAATGGCTGGAGTCCCTTAACATGTACTTGCTGGAGGCTAAGAGGGAGATGGGGTGACATGAAAGACATGTACATGTTCCTGAGGTGAATTTACAAAGTGAACAGTGAGGACTTGTTCACCAGGAACAGAAGTGCAGGCATGAGAGGCCCCGAACAGTAATGCAGGAATAAGAGGCACTGATCATTAGTGCAGGCACAAGAGGCCCTGAACAGTAGTGCAGGCACAAGAGGTTCTGAACAGTAGTACAGGCACAAGAGGCCCTGAACAGAAGTGCAGAAAAGAGAGGCCCTGAACAGTAGTGCAGGCACAAGAGGTTCTGAACAGTAGTGCAGACATGAGAGGTTCTGAACAGTAGTGCAGGCATGAGAGGCCCTGAACAGTAGTGCTGGCACAAGAGGCCCTGAACATTAGTGCAGGCACAAGAGACCCTGAACAGAAGTGCATGCAGGCAAGAGAGGCCCTGAACAGTAGTGCAGGCATGAGAGGCCCTGAACAGTAGTGCAGGCACAAGAGGTTCTGAACAGTAGTGCAGGCATAAGAGGCCCTGAACAGTACTGCAGGCACATGAGGTTCTGAACAGTAGTGCAGGCACAAGAGACCCTGAACAGATGTTCAGGCAGGAGAGGCCCTGAACCGTAGTGTAGGCATAAGAGGCCCTGAACCATATTGCAGGCACAAGAGGCCCTGAACAGTAGTGCAGGCACAAGAGGCCCTAAACAGTAGTACAGGCACAAGAGGCCCTGAATCAAGTCTCATTGGTGGGAACCTCAGGAAAGACATGAAGAAATTCTACTTCACCGAGAAAGAGGTGGAGCCATGGAACTGATTACCTGGGAAGTTGGTGAGAATGAGGACTACAAAGGGCTCACAAATGGGAGGGACAGGTATAGGGCACAGGTAAGATCAAAAGGAGGAGATGGGGCAACTTGGGGTAGACATCAGGGCTAAATACCCCTTCAAAGATGATAGGTCAAGGGGGATTGGTAGGAAATTTGTCTGAGCAGAGTGGATGGACCTTAATTTATTTATTTATGTATTTAAGAGTTTTACCAGGCAGGCATACTGAGTGGAGTACCGCTCGATTCCAGATGCAACCTGGGGGTGTGGGAGAGATGAGAAATATCTATATCTGTTGGCAATGTCTATGATTCTTTGTTAACAACTTAGTTCAGTTTTTGTTTCAGCTCACAGAACCACTGTATCACATACAGCACATTTACAATTAAATTAAAATGTGGGGCATATTTTAGTTTTCATTTTTACTTGTTTTCCAAGGGTGCAAGCCCAGTGGTTATTCAGTACTATCAGAATCCAACAATCCTCATTAAGTTGCCACTCTCTCAAAATGGCATGTAGTTAATTTACAATTGTTTTCTGTTTGTTCTTACCCCAGTTTAAATAAAAAGTCTTTTCCAGATCTTAGACTAAAGTGTGGGCAAGCTTGGCTATTGTGACAAGGTATCGCGCATTAAACCAAGTCCGACTCTAGGTTTTAGCCCACTTTATTGAGCTGTTACAAGGGTGCTTTCTTACTGTTTCATAAATCAAGCAACTCTCCCGCTTCAATAGGTCATAGATTCAAATGTTCATTTAGACTTTTTTTAATATTTATATTTATTTTTAATATATGTTGTAATAAATAAATCTAGTCTACAGGGACTGGCAGTCTTGTGACACATCCAGTAGTTCTTGGCATGCTGCAAAAGATGCTGTTTGTATTAGCTCCTGCTGGGTATTGTCGTCCATTTCTATTTATAAATACAGCAAATTCAGCGTAGAGTGGCCTGACACAACATACTCTGCTGTTATAGGATTTCTACTGCCTCTTCATTACATCTAGCTCCCATACTCTGACACACTCGATTGAGGGTACAGGACCTTTTATCTCTGTAGAGGAGACCACACCAATGTATTAAAGCAGATATTGCATTGGCGCTGTGACATGTTTTGTGGTCCAAGATATTAATGACCTCATTCTTGTAAGAATGGGTGAAGGATCACTTTCATAAGCAATTGTCGCCTTGTACACATCTGCCACAGAGAAAATTAACCTTGTGGAGGAGAAGAAAAAACAAATTTATCTGTAGAAGCCAGTACTATTTCCTTCGTGTTTTCCTTTAACTGAATTGAGCCATGTAAGGAATTGTATGCTGTCACTGTCTGCTGTACTTTATATACGGGATACATGAAGGCCTGTCTCAAAACATGCAATTTATGTGCAAGTGTGAGGGGGCAGGATTGTAACTCAGGAGTTGTAAAGCCATAAAGGAGTGACTGATGTCTTGCCATTCTGAAGTGGAGATATTTTTGAGTCAAGCCATTGTGTATTTGATTTACACATTAGTTGAAAAATGATAACTTTTAAATCTGCTGTTTGCCATTTCTGTGTTTAGTCTCTCATATTTCCCATACTGCAGAAGTTGCTCTGTTTTTTATTTCTGGTTTTATGTTTAATTCTGTTTGAGTTTATTCCTAGTATTTCTCCTCTAGTGGAACATTTGACTGGCTCCCTGCAAGTTAAATGAATTTATTTATAGAAACTTAGAAACGTAGGCAGTGCCAACAGAAAAAGGCCATTGTTCCATTCCATCTGCCCTGTTATACCCAAGACTTGTTGTCTAAATGGGGTCTTTGCTTCCTCCCCCCTTGCATCTTGCCTAACCCAAGTCTCTGACTACCTCTGTAAGTACAATGTTCTCTGCCCTGAACAACACGGGTTCAGAGCAGGTCATAGTACCAATACAGCACTCCTGGAATTTTCCAACTTCCTCCATGCCTCCTTGGACTCTGGTGTCCTGGCTGGTGCTATATTCATTGACCTGTCTAAAGCATTCGATACCGTTTCGCATCCTCTTTTGCTCTCCACCCTCAACCTAATAGGCTTTTGCCTCAGGACCTGTTTCCTGGTGCACCAGCTATCTCTCCGCCCGCCTCCCAATATGTGAAAGTCAATGGTACTCTCTCTGAAACATGCCCCATTCGCTCTGGGGTGTTGCAGGGCTCAATTCTTGGACCCCTACTATTCTCACTCTTTCTTAACTCCCTACCCAGCAGTTATACGGGTAAGATGCTTCTCTATGCTGATGATGCTGTTCTCGTTGCCTCCCACATGACCCCATGCTGCTACAGAACTCCTCCAACTAGTCTTTGACTCTGCAGCTACCTTGGTTCACTGAGCACCGACTTGTTATCAACCTTAAGAAACAAAATGATGCTCTTCTCCCACCCCCAAAATAAGTACAGCAAGTTTCCTTAGCTGTCCACTCCACACCCAATCTCGTCATTGACCAGGTGCAGTCCTATAAATATCTTGGTATAACCTTTGACCCTGCACTTTCATTCCATGGACATATATCTGCCCTAAATTCTGTTGCCAACTCATGGCTAGGCATTCTTTACAGGCACAAGAAATGCCTCCCTCCTGAGGCCCTCCGCCTGGCTGTCACCTCCTCTGTCATGTCTCTCATTGACTATGGCCTTCCGGTCTATGGCTTAGCAGATCAGACTGCCCTCAACAAGGTTCACCTCACAGTTAATAAGGCCTGCAGACTTATCACTGGTGCTCCCAGACTCACTCACACATGTGAGCTGTACACCCTGGCTACCCTACTCAACCTGGAAGAGCGACTCATGTATCAGACATGCCAGCTCACCTTAAAGTTCTCCCCGCGTGGCCTATCCCCATAGGCCTATCCAACTCCATTCACTGCATTGCACCGACCCTGATCACGCCGCAGCTCGCCAAGAGCTACCCTAGTTATTCCGAGAGCCAGGACCTCTCAAGGTCAGAGGGCATTCCCTCTACCGTGCGCCCACTGGTATAACTCCCTCCCTGCCAGTGTCTCAAACTCACTAACCTTAGCTTGCTTTAAGCCCAGGCTCAGAAACTTCCTGCTTAGCTCTCAAGTACAACTGCCGCTAGCCTAGTGTAAAAAAAAAAATATATATACTCTGTTTGACAATGCTCACTGAGCGGCTCCCCCCCTTCCTTTCCCTACTAATTCCTCCTCCCTATCTCCCTCCCTTCTACTCCCACCAGCTCTCCCCCGACCATAAGTTTTGTACCTTTTGTTATCTTTTGCTTCATTAGAGATTGTATTCTACTGAAACAAAATTGTAATTGAACTGTAACTTTTTTGTTTGTAAGTACTGTGTCCCTTGTACTACTGTTCTGATGTCCTCTTTGTGATGAGGTACCTTTGTAAATGAGCCTCTGGCTCAAAGGTTTCTAAACTGATGTTTAACTAAATAAACTAAATAAATAAATAAATAAACTGCTACTTCCCCCAGTAACTATGAAGTCCTTACTCTGTCCCAGCCAGGCTTGTAACCTTTAATATATTTTGCACCCTCCATCTCTGTCAGCAGCTGCTCCATGGCTTAGCCACTCTCTCAGTTAACAAAAAAATAAATAAAAACTTTTCTTACATTCCTCTCAAATCCCCCATCCCCCCATCGGTTTCTGCAGCCTGTCTCTGTCTTCCTTTAGGAGGGGACTTCAGATCTGGGCACAATATTCTAGATAGGGACTCACCAGTGATCTAAAGGTAGTATTACCATTTATCGAAATCCATCCCAGCATACACCAACATCCTGGCTACCTTGCTGTAGGCCACCTTACACTGGCTAGATTATTTATTTATTTATTGAAATCTAGGATGAATATCTTTGAGCAGAAGCTCTTTGCATAGGTTCCACATCAGAAGATAACATAGACAGGAAACAATACAATTGTCAGGTTACGTTGTAAGTGTCTCCGGGTAGTCAACAATTAAATTATTACACTCCAGGTAAGTGGTACAAAATTGTAATCACATATACCTAGGGAATAAATGACACTATTAAAGACAGGAACTTTTACTGACAAAGAAAAATATAACAATATAAGGTAGACATTTTTCAAAGTATGCCAGAGTCAGTTGATTAATACATTATGGATAACAAAGAGACCAGGGGTGGAGGTTATAGTCAACCCAAGGCATAGTTAGGAGGGGAGGGGGGAGGCAGATGAGCGGGTGGTAGGAGAGGAAGTAATCAAGAGTGAGGAAGGGAAAAGTCCATGTGGCCTTGGTAGGGGGAATCAGAAAAGGAATGAAGAGCCAGATGCAGGAGGAGGAGGAGGTCAGTGCAGAGAGGAGAAGGGGGCCAAGAGGCAGAATGGGCTGGGAAAGAGGGAAAGGGAGGGTGAGGGGAAGACGAAGCATTGCTGAAGTGTGTAAGTGCTATTAATAGTCATATTGTTTTAGAGAGTCCCTTATGATGACACTTGTGTACCGTTCCTCAGAAGCAGCCCAGCTTAACCCTCCCAATATTCCATTTTGGGGTTTTTGTTTTCTGTGTGCATTGCCTTGCACTGTTTGACATTGAATTTCAACTGGCAAACATTGGACCACCTCTCCAAACTATGCACATCCCTCTGCAACTCCCTTACCACCTCTTTAATGTCCATCCTGCCACAGAGCTTAGTGTCATCTGCAAAGAGACATCCCTTGCCCTGTATTCCTTTTCCTACATTGCTGATGAACACGTTGAAAAGGACTGGACCCATACTGACCCCCATGGCACACCATTTGTGACCTTCCTCTCTCCCAACTTGACTCTGTTTACCACCAGTCTATGCTGTCTCAATCCCGACCCATCTAACTGGGTCTGTCACTGCACTGAGATCCTCTGTATTCTTCAGCAGTCTTCTGTGTGGCACCAAGTCAAACATCTTGCTGAAGCTGAAGATGACAAAGTAGACAAAAGCCAATTCTACTTATCAACTGCCTTAAGTTACTTAGTCAATCAATGCTATCAGGCTAAGCTGATAAAGCCTTCCAGCCATGAACACTTGCTGTTCACCATTCTGGAGCCCATTTCTCTCCAGGTAGTTCACTAGGTTCTCCTTGACTAGTGTCACCATCAGTTTACCTACAATGAAAGTAAGACTGATGGGTCTGTACTTACCTGGTTGCTCCTTGTTCCCTCCCTTGTGGAACAGAACTGTGTCCTCTACCTTCCGTCCTTTTGGAACCTCCTCTAACTGTAATGAACTATTGAACAGCTCTGTCAGGGGTTCAGCCAGTTCACTGAGTACCATCAGATGTATCCCATTTAGCCCTAGAGTCACAGCTGCAAGCCCCCTTTCTCCTGTAAATACCACCTGTCCCATTTCTGGGATCCTACTGCAGCAAAAAAAAAAAAAAAAAAAACAGCACTTCAAATCTGTCTGGATTCTTCCCCAAAGGAGGCCCCTTTCCTGAGGAAGAAGACACAAATTCAAAGCATCAGGGTTTTTTGTTTGTTGCTGTCTTGCTGTAAAGTCACTCTGCATGCATTTAGTGCTTGTGTCACTCTAGTTCTTCAGCGCAGTCTTTTTGGCTTTGTGACATTTTGGGTTTTTGACTGCTGTTCTTAGTCTTGTGTGCACTGGATGTCCTACTTGTGGTTAACAAGATTTGACTGGTGCCAATAAGGATGGTCTTTTTTTTAAGTTGTTTTCTGCACTTTGTTTCGACTTTGCACTTTGTAATCTTGTTACATTTGTGTTGTGACATACCTGTTCTAAATTGTTCTAATTCCAGTAGCCTTCTTACCCCAATTGTGTGATCCCTTGCTGTTTAGCATCACTGTTATACCGTCCTATGGATCCGTTCCTGAACAAGACACTTGTGAAAATGGGCAATTTTACTCACATGCCTTTTCAGCATAATTAATAAACTGAAAACTGTAAACTGATGTTTGTTAATCTTTATGGCTTGTCATTTCTTTTAGTATTGTACTATATATACATACCTTAGTATAGCAGTTATTGTTAACTTTCACAGTTTTATTTATTTGAAGACATCCATCCCCACCTTTACTGGTTTACTTTGTACAGTGCAGTACCATGGTCCTGGTTGTACACATGTTTATTATATGTTTACACAGGATAGACCAGTGGAGATGCAATATCTCATTTTCAGTGGGGTCCTGTTTTGAAACAATTTATTTACCCAGGATAACACAGCTCAGATGCAATATCTCATTTTCAGAGCAGCTTTTATTGATTTTTATAAGATATCTCCCAGGATAATCTAGCTGAGATGTAATTTCTCATTTTCAGTGGGGTCCAGTATTTTTATCAGGATACAGCAGCACAGATGCACATTTCAGTGGGATTCTGCTGTACTGGGGTCCTCCTTTCAAACATATTTACTATGTATTTACCCAAGATGGACCAGATGAGATGCAATCTCATTTTTAATTTATTTATTATTTATTTATTTAAAGTTGATGACCGGGAAAGGCACACAAAGCCAAGGTGAGACCCGGGGCAGGGAAGAGGGATATGCATGGTACCGTGATAAGGAGATACAAAACACTTACAACATAAAGGCATTTATACAATTACAATATACAGGTATTTATTTATTTATTATTGTAAACATCGGAATTACAACCCTTTGAGTTAGGGACTCGTTTCCAAAGGCTCCACGTCATAATTACAGAAAAGTATAAACACATACAGTTTAGCACGGTGACAGACAGATACAATACAAGGTACTAATATATAAGTACATTTGCAAGCTTGTCACAGTAAGAAATAAAACACAAGGCAACATCCACAATTGAATGCTGGTGAATAAGGTGGGCCTATACATTGAGGTAGCTAAGGTAAGTTGTCCAATAACCATCTGTGTCCTAGAATTGATCTAGGATCATTTACAGAAGTATAGATAACATATTGGATAAATATAGTTACAATACCAAAATTACAGCATTGATGAAAAGGAAGCATTTCATGTAATATTGTAGAATCTGAGGTACTTAAGATAGGGGGAGTGGGTTTGTACGAGAGGTCTGGAGAGCTTCAGGTGGGGGGGGGACCAGAAGCAAGGGGCAGGGGAGAAGTCTGACATACCTCTTTATGGATGAAACAGTAGGCAGACTACAGACTGCAAGGCGAAGGCTGTTCCAGCGGGCAGGGAGCCAATAAGCAAAGGCAAGTTTCCCGAAGACTGAGTGGGGTTGGGGTAGTGCAAGGGAACGCTAATCATGGGAGCACAGTGAGTAACATGGATTAACAGCAGGGGGGGACGAGAGAGGAGAGTTAGGAGGGAAGGGTGTTGTGCCAGTATTGGGAAATGAGGAAGGCAAAGTGAGCAAGGCATCGGCTGGCGAGCGGTGGGAGTGCTGCAGCTTGGTAGAGGAGGCAGTGGTGCATGCGGTGGGGGGGGAGATTAGTGGTGAAAGGGTCTAACTTGGAGAGAGCTGTTTGAGGAGCAGTGCTGTAAACCATGTCAGCATGCTCAATGAACGGGAGGATGAGCTTGGAGATCATTTCCAGTCTGCTGGGGATTAAGAGGCAGTCCTTATGCCTGTACAGTAGGCCTAGTTTTGCACAGAGCTTTTTTGTAGAATATCGAGGTGGACGGAGAAGTCTACTCTGGAATCTAGCCAAACACCCAGATATTTACAAGAGTCTGTGGCCTCAATGTTTGTGCTATCAAGGGCATAGAGAGAGGTGGCTGGGACAGCTTGGCCATTTTAATGGTGTCCTGCTTTTAGAAATTTTTAGGCTGCATGTACCCAGGCTAGGACAGCGGAGATGCAATATCTCATTTTCAGTGGGGTCCATGTTTTACCCATTTTTACAATGTTTTTACCAGCAGGAAGGCAATATCTCATTTTCAGTAAGCTTTGACACTTTGACCCCACATTTCCAATATAGTATTTTTATGACCTCATGTTATGAGATCTAGATATGTAGAATTTTTGAAATCATGGGCAAAAGCTGATTTCATGGTGTGACTGTAAAAACATGTTTAGGAGGAGATTTGAAAAATGACACCGGTCGTGTTCATGAGGTGGGGTAACAAAAGGGCAATGTTGGAAATTTGGGCGCTTAATTTATACAAATCACAAAGTTTTAAGTAAGTGTTAAAAAAAATCATTGTTTCTTCATAAATTCATTTTTTTAATATAGCTTGACCCACATTTTATAACATTCACTTTTTATAACCCTACCTTATGATCAAAACAGGTGATTTGTTTTTTTTAAATCCAGTCCAAAAGGTGATTTTGGAGAGCAACTGCGAAAACACGTTTTGGGGGTGTTTTCAGTAACTTTGCAGTTCACCTTGGAAGTAACAGCATGCTTGAGAGGAAGTGCTGGACCCAAGGGATAGGGAAAAGAGGGGGTGTGAGGGGGTGGAGTAACGGGTGCTGAGAGGGGGATGGAGTAGGGAGAGAGGTGACCTGAGGGTGGAGGGTGTACAGAACTTGTTAGGAACCTTTTTTTCAGGTTTAAAAAAAAATAACTGCTGAATCCTTGGCACTGAGCAATGGGCCATCACTCTGGCACACTGGCGATCTGGGTTTGAACTCCAAGCCCGAATGCCAGGAGCAGAAGCTGGCAGGGAGGGAGTCAACAGCATCTTTTGGACACTTCCCTCCCGAAGGATGGGGTATGGCTTGAGTCGATCTAATAGCGTCTCCTAGTAGTGGCTCCCAGAGGCTTGCTTGACGGCATGGGTGACCACAAGCTGCTGTATGTCCCTGCCACAGGACATCGCCATGGGCACCCACATTGGGGGTGGTGGGTGGGTGCCCCTAAAAAAGGAAAATGGTCACCCATAGCACTGGATGACAGCCCTCCAGTAGGATCCCTCCTGCCGACTGCCCAGTGCAGCATGCCTGGCCCCAGACCAACATCCCAGTGTAATGCTGCTCCCCTCCACCTCCTTCCCCAGGGGGGACCCCAGCACGGATAAGCTAGACTACTGTGGGATTGTTAGCAGAGCCCTGGAGGAGTGAGAGACAGATGTGGCAGTGACGGTTGGGTCTGTGATGTAGTAAAGGGCGGCAGCATGAGAGCCCAAAGGAGTGGGGCTGCGAGGGCTCAGTAGGAGCCAAAAAAAAACTACAAGGGATTGTTTCCTTTATTTCAGGTACCCTATACTACGGACTGAGCACCCCAGTGTCAGTTTGTTGTTTGGCGGCACTAGGGTTGGCAGCCCAGTGTTGCATACTTGATGGGGCTGGCACAATGTGGATTGGGTGGGAGGGGGGACATTGTTGTCTGGCAGCACCCTGGTATGTGTTTCATCCTGTTGGGGGGGCAGTATAAAACATAGATAAGCAGAGGAGAATTTTTTTATGATCCTTCTCAGTGATATGGAGATACTGAGGGAGAGGGGCTACTGTGCATAGATCTGTGCCGTGACTTGCATGGTGGAGGGAGTGATTTTTTTGTGGGGGGATATGTGATATTAGGGACAACACAAGAAAAACAGATAAACATGCTTTTGCTTCCCCCATATATGCATCTGGACTACATGGAAGCAAAAACTACAGATTGACAGACAGTGAAAGACATACAGTAGCTATATCAGCAGAGGAGAGATTTCTGTAGCCATCCTTTTCACTGGTAGTGATATATTCCTGTGTGCTCTGATGTGAATATGCTTTTGGGTGGGGTGGTTTTTTTCCAATTCTTTTTGTTCCACCTCTTCCATTGGATTGGACCTTATTAAACCATTTCCAGTGCCCTTATTCATCTGAGACCCTCCTGTTCATCATTCTGGACTCCCCCAGTCCACCTACAACACAGCTGGTGGCCAGACCCCTCAGTTTGCCCCCCCAACCGAGGCAGAGTTGCCTTCAGTACCTCGGGTAACTCCCCACTCTATCCAGTTTAGCCCCAAGTGGAGATGAAGGCCAGAGGCAGACAGGCCGAGCAGGTCAGATCTGGCTGAAGACGTAGTGGGCAGGAATGGTGTCACCCTCCCACCTAACAATCATTTTCCACCCTGAGTTTCTCACAGGAGGTTAGATACATGGAATGGTGTCCTGGTGACATCAGGCAGACTCCCACATCTGACATTTTACTGCCTCTCCTCCAGTCTCCTTGCTTGCACGGTGTCTGGCTCATTGACCACCAGCCAGTGCTTGGGGTCAGACTACACTGAGTGCCACAACCCACCCACCTCAGAGAAGGAAAGCTGTCCACTTGATCATACCTCCTCTTTCAGCTGACCCACTGAGGTTTCAGGCTTGTTTTCATACCCTGGTCATTGGCACAACAAGCATAGCGCTACCTCTTGTGCTTGCGGGACTGTTGTGGGAAGGGGGGTTAACCTGCTGTTTCATGTCCATGAGCTGCTCCTTTGAGCCCAGTTGCAGCCTTTCAGAGGGGAGTTAAGCTGTGCATTCTCAAGATGGATGCCACTTGAGTATTTACTTTTATTTTATTCACTGTTCTCCTGCTCTCAAGCACTGTCCTCTTTGTAGTCAATATGAAGTTAGCAGTGGTTACAGACAGCTGCAACGAGAAACATAGAAACATAGAAGTTGACGGCAGATAAGGACCGCAAGGCCCATCCAGTCTGCCCATTTCTTTTTCTTCCTTATAAATGTGCCATCGGCCTTTGCTCTGTCAGTGGCCTATCTATTCATAGTCATTTGTATTGCTCCCTTATGCCTATCCCATGCCTGTTTGAAGCCCTGCACTGTATTCATAGCCACCACTTCTTGTGGTAAGCCATTCCATGCATCCACCACCCTTTCTGTGAAAAAGAATTTCACATTCCCTTAATCGCCTCCTCTAATCTCATGCTGTGTCCTCTTGTCCTGCTATTTTTCTTATATTTAAACATGTTAGACTCTTTCACCTTGTTTATGCCCTTAAGGTGTTTGAATACCTCGATCATATCACCTCTCTCTCCTCCTTTGCTCAAGGGTATACATATTGAGCTCCGTTAATCTGTCCTCATATGTCTTCTGATGCAGTCCCTGCACCATTTTGGTTGCCTTCTCTGGACTGCCTCAATTTGGTTAATGTCCTTGTGAAGGTGTGGCCTCCAATACTGAAAGCAGTACTCCAGATGGGGCCTAACTAGTGTCTTGTACAGAGGATTATTACCTCCTCTTACGACTTGTGATAATTTCTACTAATACACCCTAACACCCCCATAGCTTTACTTACTGCTTTAGAGGTCTGCTTGGATGATTTTAGGTCATCAGTGATGATGATGCCCAAGTCTCTTTCTTCCTTTGTGACTGCTAGCAACTCCCCTCCCAGCCTATAGGTGGCTTCAGGGTTTCTCTTCCCTATGTGCATGATTTTGCACTTCTTTGCATTAAATCCCAGTTGCCACTCTTCTGACCATTTTGCTAGTTTAGCCAGATCTCTTCTCATTCTGCCCACCCCATCTGGATCATCTACTCTGTTGCAGATCTTGGTGTCATCTGCAAACAGACAAGCCTTACCCTCTAGTCCATCTGCAAGGTCACTAATGAAGATGTTGAAGAGGACTGGCCCCAGGACTGATCCCTGAGGTACCCCACTTGTGACTTGCATCTCTTCTGACTGTATACCATTTACCACCACTCTCTGTTTTCTGCCCGTCAACCAGTTTGCCACCCAGTTGACCAACTTCTGACCCACAGCCTGCCGCTACCAGCTTATTTATCAATCTTCTATGTGGAACAGTGTCAAAAGCTTTGCTGAAGTCAAGGTAGGCGACATCAACTGCTCCCCTTGGTCCACCACTCTGGTTACCCAGTCAAAGAAATCTATGAGATTAGTTTGACAGGACCTTCCTTTTGTAAACCCATGCTGTCTTGGATCCTGTGCCCTATGGATTCCAGGTGTTGCACTATCCTTTCCTTAAGGAGTGCCTCCATAATCTTGCCACTACTGAGGTAAGACTGACCGGTCTGTAGTTCCCGCCTCCTCCCTGCTACCACTCTAGTGGGGCGGGATCACATGAGCCCTTCTCCAGTCTTCTGGGACCTCTTCTGTGCTCAGAGACTCACTAAACAATTCTGCTAATGGCTCTGCTAGTTCCTCCTTTAGCTCCTTAAGTACCCTGGGATGTATGCCATCAGGTCCCATTGCCTTATCCACCTGAGCTTAGCAAGCTCTTGTAGGACCCTTTCTTTTGTGAAGGGAGTAGTGCTCACCTCCCTCCCCTGTGTCCATGATGTTGGAGCTGTGGGCTCTGCCCTACCTTCTCTTCAGTAAATACTGAGCAAAAGTATCTATTTAGGATAGATGCCTTTACAGGGTCCTCCTCTTCACATGCTCCTTTTCTCCATTAAGCTTAGCAATACCCCTCTGGACTTTCTCCTTTCACTAATGTATCTATAGAAAGTCTGTCACCTTTTTACTGTTCGTGCTAGTGTTTCCTCAGTTTGGGACTTGCCTGCCTTACTGCCTTACCTGCTTCCCTTAGGGCAGTTTGGTATGCCTCCTATCTTCATCCCGCTGTGTTCTCTTATATTTCCTGAAGGCCAGCCTTTGGCTCTGACCTTTTCTGCTACTGTATTTGAGAACCAAAATGGTTTCCTTCTTCTTTGCACTTCCTTTTCTGTCTAACACAATGGGATGTTGCTTCAAGTATTGCATCCTTAATGCTTGCCCACTTTGCCTGTACCCCCTCACCTGTATTTCTTTTTGCCAGGGCTAGCTTAACTCTGTTGGCCATCTTATCAAAGTCAGCTCCTCTGAAGTCCCATATTTTTGCCTTGTAATGGGATGATTTAGATGTAGTAGCCAAATTGAACCATACCATGTGATGGTCACTGGCCCCAGGTGACCTTCTACCTGGAGATCTGTGATCCCTCTTTGTTAGTCAGTACTAGATCTAGGATAGCCCTGTCTCTTGTGGGTTGCTGTACCAGTTATTTGAGGCCCTCCCCCTGCAGGGAATCCACTATGTGTCTAGTTCTGGCAGATGTTCCTGCTGGTATTGACCAATCTGTATCCGGCATGTTGAAGTCTCCCATTATCAGAACCTCCCCTTTAGCTGTCATGTTTTGTATATCTTCTAACAGTAATGTGTCTATGTCCTCCCTCTGGTCTGGGGGCCTGTAGACAACCCCAGTTCTTATGGCTGTCCCATTTCCTGTTTCCAGGGTGACCCACAGTTCTTCTGGCTCCTTATGTGTATTCTGAATTTCTGTAGCTTTGATATTTTCATTAACATACAGGGCCACTCCTCCCCCTTTTGCACCTCGGTCTCTTCTGAACAATACATAGCCAGGTACTGAAGTCTCCCAAGTGTGGTTACTGGTAAACCACGTCTCATTAATTGCTACTATGTCCAGTTTAGCCTCTGACATTATTGCCTGCAGGTCTGGGATCTTATTTCCCAGGCTGTGAGCATTTGTGTACATGATTTTCCATTGGCCAGATTAACAAGGCACACACTCACTGACTGGCAGCCATAAAAATGTATATTCAACATCCTCAGTGCATTTCAGTGGCACAACTACAAACCATTTTCTGACTTTGATCGCAGTAGGAACTGGCCTTCAATGCAGACCGGCCCTAAAAGTGGAAACTGCACTGTAAGTGAGGTCTTATCACAGAACCACAGAAAATGTCAACAGTTAGACCATGGCTTCCATCAGTTTACATCATACAGAGGCAAGACTAAAGGGTCTATAGTTTTCATGTTACATAGAAATATAAAATCTGATAGAAGATAAGGACCACTTGGCCCATCCAATCTGCCCATTTTTTCCCTGCCTCTCCTGACACAGTACAGTTTGATCTCCGTCTCCTTCCCCTCTTGCTTTCTACTAAGATTCCCTTATGCCATTCCTATGCATTCTTGAATCCCACCACTGTTTTAGTCTCCACCACCTCCACTGCAAGATTGTTCTAGGCATCCACCACTCTCAGTGAAGTACTTCCTTACATCTTTTTAAAATTTACCTCCCTCCAGCTTTACTGCATGTTCCATTGCAGCATGTTTACCTTTGAAAAAATACTTCTTTCCTGTGCTTTATTTACCCCATGAGGTATTTATGGTCTCTATCATGTTTCTCCTCTGTCTCCTCTTTTACAGGGTGTATATATTGAGGTCCTTTAGTCTCTTCTCAAAGGGCTTCTGATGCTGACCCTGCATCATTTTTGTTGCCCTCCTCTGGACTGCCTCCACTCTATGTTCTTCTTGAGATGTGGTCTCCAGAACTGGGCAAAGTACACCAGGTGGCACCTTACCAGCGATCTATGCAGTGGCAAAGACAACCTCCCTCCTTCTACTGGTTGTACCCTTCCCTATGCACCCCAACATCCTGCTGGCCCTACCAACTGCCTTCTCACACTGTCTCCCCACCCTGATGTCATCAGATATACTTCCAGGTCCCTTTCCTGTTTGGTGGCCATCAATACCTCTTCTCTCATGTTATACATCACCTCTGGGTTTCTGTGCCCTCATTGCATTATTTGGAACTTTTTCACACTGAAACCCAACTGCAACGTCCTTAACCACTCCTTGGGGTTTCTCTGGTCTCTGCACCTTCTTTTTGCCCCCACTGTGTCAATCCTACTGCAGATTCTGATGTTGTCTGC
The DNA here is from genome assembly GCA_016271365.2 of Neoceratodus forsteri. Lineage (NCBI taxonomy): Eukaryota > Metazoa > Chordata > Ceratodontiformes > Ceratodontidae > Neoceratodus > Neoceratodus forsteri. The sequence continues at coordinate 20,413,902 of CM057458.1, read as the reverse complement.
AAAGAGGCACACCTTCTCTTCCAGCTCATCTGAAATAGCACTTACAAAGACATTAAAGAAGTCTGATACCAGTACAGAGCTCTGAGGCACCCCACTGATTACCCTCCCATCCCCTGAGTGAACTCCATTTACCACTGGCCTCTGTCACCTATCCCTTAACCAATTTCTTTCCCAGTTTCCCACCTTAGGACCCACCCCTAAGCTGCCCAGTTTTGAGTTTCCTATGTGGACCTGTGTTGAAAGCCTTACTCAAATGCCTTGCTAAAGTCTAGGTAGGCCATGTCCACAGCCTCTCCCAGGTCTACTACTTTTGTCACCTAATCAAAAAAATCTATGAGATTCGTCTGACATGACCTTCCCACTCTAAATCCATGCTGCCTTGGGTCCTGTGCCCCTCTGGCCTCTAGGTACTCAACAGTTCTTTCTTTCAGAAGTTATTCCATGGCCTTCCACCTGGTCCCCCCATGGGTGGCAAACTGTGGGGGAACTAGGCAAGGAAGACCTGGGTGGAGGAGGTGGCCAGTTGAGGGAGGGGGATACAGGCTGAGGAGCAAGCCAGCACCCTAGCCAGATGAAAGAGCTCTATGGAAAAACAGAAAACAAGATGATTGGGATTGATGAAAAGCAGGGCCCAAAGGTGTTGGTGGCCATTATTTAGATAGCTCAGAGCACATAGCTCAGGAGGTACATGCACCTGTTGTTGTCACTTTGTTATTGCTGTTGCACTCCCTTCTGTATCCCCTCCCCCCGGGGTAGGGGTCACACCTGGAACCACACTTCAGCTCTGTGTTCCTATTTTTTGTTTTGTTTTTGTTGTTTTTTTACCAGGAGAGACACACTAAGTTGAAGCTTGTTTACAGGTGCTACCTGGGAGCACAAGGAAGTTAAGTGACTTGCTCAGGGTCACACAGTGTGCAAGTGGGGGGCTGTGGGATTCAAACCCAGGTCTCCAAGTTTGCAGCTCAGATCCTTAAACTTCTGCACTATACTGCCTCCTATTCTGGTCATCGAATTTTAAATAAATTAATAAATAATGTTTAGATGTCATAGTTTTATTTACATAATAAGTTACAGCATGTTGTTAAGTTTTCTATTGTTCTTGAGGGGACAGGTACAGTGGCATCAGTCAGGACGCAATGCATCCTTTGCATTATTAATGCAAAATGCTGCCATATGCCACCAGGAACAGTTTGAAGGAGAACTACACTGAACCTGCAAATTCTTTTCCCCAGTCAAAGTGATTTCTATGTTGTCTTGTGTGTGCAGTGCAGACAACACATTATGGTAGCTTGGAGTGGAGTAGCAGGTTTTGAAGGTGCGGCTATGTTGTGACCAATGGCGCCACTGCTTTTTCAGGCTGGGCTCTGTGGCATGAATGAAATAGCACGCTGTCTATTACAGCACGGCAAAAGCATGCCAACAACTTGAAACAGTTTCACTGCTGCAATAAGGGAGTAACCTGTCATTGCAGGGCGTGCCTTGCCTGGTATAATATTTCAATAAACATGGTGGTGGCTCTCGCGTCCACCTCTCACAATCCACAGAAAGCCGACTTTGGGGGTGCCCAGTCCCCCTGTCTGCATGGTTACTCCCCCCCAAGATTGTGTGGCACACTGGAAGCCCACCCCAGTGTGCCTCCATGTTCAAAAGCTGATCATGTAGGCATTTTCCTGTCCTTGCCCACCCCCATTGTGTGCCACACTAGACGTCTACCCCAGTGTGGCTAACGTCACTCCCCAAACTCATGGGACACACTGGGAGCCCTCCCCAGTTTGCCCAACATTTTCCTTACACCTGTAAAAAAAGAAAACAGTTCCCAGAGTTCTTTTTTTTATTATTACCTGAAACAAAGAAAACAGTACCTCGCCGTCGGGTCCCCTCCTCCAACCCCCACCCACCCTCTGTGCTCTCCCCCAAACCCCCTTACCCCATACTTACCTTCGAGTCTGTGCGACGATCTTTGGTGGAGCGGGAACATGTCTGCACTCTTCAAAGCCGACCACGAACTGAAGAAATGCTGGTAAGCTGTATAATGGCATCAGTGGGGCGGGGGGGGTTCAACTTAGGTGGATATCTTGGCCATTTTTATGACTTTTGGCTCCAAATTTTCAACATGGGGTTCTTTGGACCCCACCTCATGAACTCAGTCACCGTCATTAGTTGCTCCCATTTATAAAAAGAAGGGAAATAGGAAGGGGACCAAGAATTATAGACCAATTAGTCTCATGTCAGTGGTGTGCAAGGCTATGGAAAGAATTCTTAAAAACAGAATTGATAGTCAGATGGAAAAAAAGGGTATCAAGGACTATAAACAATACAGATTTGTTAAGGGAAGATCTTGCACTACCAATCTGATTACTTTCTATGAACCTATCAGTAAATCATTGGATAAGGGTATTAATTCACCTGGACTTCAAAAAGGCCTTTGATAAGGTCTCACACCATATACTAATAACAAAACTAGTTAATATCAAAGTGGATCAGTATATTATAAGCTGGATAGCAAATTGGTTAAATGACAGATAACAAGTGGTTAAAATACATAATGTGTTATCATACCCTATCATAGTTTCATGTGGAGTACCGCAGGAATCCGTTTTGGGACCATTACTTTTCAGTGTATGCATAGCTGACCTGCATATTGGTACTACATGCCAAAGTAATACATTTGCTGATGACACCAAAATTAGTACGGCAGTGAATAGCACTGACAACATTATATCTCTACAAAATGATATTAAACTACTCGAGAAGTGGGCAAATGATAATCATATGTCCTTCAATGAGGACAAATGTGTAGTGATGCACCTAGGTCAGCACAATTTAAAATCTGAGTATTACCTCAATAACAAATTACTAAAGGAAGTACAGTCAGAAAAAGATCTTGGGCTCCTAATCAATAATCAACTACTCCCAGGAAGTCACTGTAGACTAATTGCTACTCGAGCAAATTTTATTTTAAATTCTATAAAAAAATCCTTTATTAGTAGGCAGGAACCATGTCTCCTTGCATTATGCAACGCCTATATTAGACCATGCTTGGATTACGGTGCAGCTTTCTGTGCACCATTTATGTCAAAAGATATTAAATTATTGGAAGGAGTCCAAAGGAAAGCAACAAAGTTAATTATAAGATTGAGAAATCTACACTATGAGACCAGATGTAGTGAGTTGAATTTATTCCCATTAAATATTAGGCATATAAGAGGCGACTTACTGCTTCTCTATAACGTACTCCAAGATGAACATCTAATGCAGGAATGTGGGATTAAATATGCTTCTAAACCAAATGAACTATGATGTAATACACGTCAGCTATTTGTACCACAAGCATCAAAGAATAAAAGAAAATTCTTGTTTTCCATTAGGTCAACAAAACAATGGAATGAAGTGCCACAATCTTGGTTCAAATACCATGGAACAGTTTAAAAAGAGTCTAGATAAATACCTACAAAATTGGGTTAGTAACTGAATATCCCACATAGTGTGGAGGGTAGACTTGATAGGTCATATGACCTTCTTCTCCTATACAAACCATGTAAACAGTGTAAATTTCATTATTCAGTCCTGAATGGTGATTTCATGGTCACTGCATGGAATCACCTTTTGCAACCTAGTAACGAAATGATAGCATCACTGTTCATGAGGTGGGCTCCCAAAAAGTCTATGTTGCAAATTTGGTGGGTAAATTCCCAAAAATGACTGCGTTAAGAGTGTGTGTTGCGCACTCTAGATTTTCAACATTAACATTTTTTCACACCTCCTTATGAACAGTACAGCTGTCATTTTTCACATCCTGCTTGAAATGTGTTTTTGCACATTTGGCACACAATGGAGAAGTCGCTGTGGGAAATCAATGTTCAGGACAGATTAACAAAATCACAGTGAAACTGTTCATAAGCAGAGGTCCCAAAATGCCTATGTTGAAAATTTGGTGAACAAATTCTACAAGATGACTGTGTTATGAGTGTGCATTGCAGTTTCCATGCACGTTCTTAACTTCAAAAATTTTAATATTTTCACTCCATATTTTCAACATTGCCATTTCTTCACATGTCCTTATGAATGGTACAGTTGAAATTTTTCACATCCTGCCCAAAATGCGTTTCTACACATCCGGCGTACAATGGCGTGGTCGCTGTGGGAAATCAACGTTCAGGACACATTAACAAAATCACAGTGCCACTGTATATGAGCAGAGGTCCCAAATTATTTCATGAGGTGGGGTCACAAAAAGCCCGTGCTGAAAATTTGGAGTGCAAATACTAACAAACTCCCTGGGCATTAAAGTTTCTAACCATAACATGCCACCCTGTGGAGACTGATAGGTGTTGGGGGTGTGACTTTGGATTGTCGGCTGTAGTGGTCACGCCATTCCACCCCCACCCCAACCCCACACCCACCCTGCAGGCAGTGACAGGCATCAAGGTGTGCCTTGGACTCTTCAGCCCCAAAGTTCACCCCATTCTCCTATACTGCACCCATCTCAATGTATTTCCTTATGGAATGGGGTGAGCATAAGGCCCGAAGACCCCAAGGCACAACGCAACACTTGTCAAAGTCTGCATGGCAGAGTGAGGTGAAAGGGCATGAGCGTTATGGCTGATGACCCAAAGGCACACCTCAATGCTTGTCAGTCTCTGCAGGGTGGTGTGGGGTTGGTGTCACTTCCACACTTCACTGCCATTCCTATTATGCATCTCTCTAAGTCTTGCACTACCAATGCCAATGCCAGCAAGACAACATTTGGCATTGGCAAATGCTTGTTAAACACTGGTTCAGATTCTGTTACTGTTCCACCTCTACAGGCAGTTTATAACCCTAGCAGGTGTTTTTAAATTACACACAGGTAGCAAGTGCCATTTTAGACCTGTATGGTGTAGTTTATGCCCCTTGCTGAGCTATTCCATTATTTGTCACTATGCATTTGTATTCCACTATAGAACCCTGTGGTTCTGAGGGTCATAAGCTACATCATTCAGTTCCAAAATGGCTCTTAACACCAGAGAGTACATGTGAAACATCCACTGAGGTTATCAATAGGCAAGAAAGGCTGGAACCATAACAGAACTAGAAACAGTATTTAAAAACAGCTTTTACTGGGAGAAATGACTTTCACGATCAGTGCACCTCTCCTTTAATTCAGTGGCAAGTAAGTCCTTGGGCCAGAATTTCAAAGACCCAGCGCAAGCTGTGACAATGGCAGCTTGCGCTGAGTAAGGTGTGCCCAGGAATCTGCGCACAAATTTCTATTTTTCAAGGTCCCGGCGCCTAAGTCCCACAGCTTGTGACAGAGGGGGTGCTGTGCCTAATGTATGTCGCACCCACCCAGAATACCGCAACATCCACGGGCAGTCTGCGGCACCCATGGACAGGGGCTGACAACCGGGCACTGCCCTCCCAACACCTCCGTGCCAACGGCACCAATGCCGCAATAGTCCCTGGTACCCTGGTAGGCTAGTGCCCCCCCACCCATCTCAGCACTCTCACCCCCCTCCCATACCCGATCTGGCAACCAGCACAGCCCTCCACATGCCACCCCTGCTGGCTGCTGCATGGGCAGTCTGTGCACATACTTTATACAGTTCACGCACTGACGGCTCATTCGGCATACAGCCGTGGTGGCGTGTGGAGGGCTGTGCCAGTCGCTGGATCGGGTATGGGAGGGGGACGGGAGTTCTTAGATGGGTGGGGGGTTGGTAGGACACATGGACGTGGGTTTCGGGGACCATGATGGAGGAGGGGGGACCACTGGACCACCAGGGATTGCTCACCAGGGACTGATTGAGGTGGGCCACATGGTGGCACTTACAGGACGAGCCCCCAGGAGCTGTCTAAGTGCCCTTAGACCAGCTCCTCACTGGTCTAAGGGTACTTGGCACTTGGTTATGGGGGGGGTCTTTCAAATTCCGGATCCGAGGGCTGCGGCAGTCTGGGTCTGCTGCAAGCCCCCAGCGCCATGCTGCAGCCACTGTCGTGGCGCAAGGATGGCACTAGCACACTTTGGTGCAGGCAGCCTACTGTGTGATGCAGGCTGCCTTTCAAATTTCCACTTGGTGCAGCCCTTGGTGCAAGGTGCCCTTGCGTCAGACCTGTTTGACGCAAGCACCTTGCGTCAATCTAAGGCCTTTGAAATTCCGGCCCCTTGTGTCACGCAGTATTTTGTGACTTCACTTACTGCAAGTAAGTTACTGTGTATTTATTTATTTATTGTCTTGGATAACAACCTTTGAACTTGGAGCTCATTAACAAAGGTTCCACATCAGGAAAAGGTACAATTACAAATTTACAAAGACAGAAGCTATATACAAGAGGTAAAAAAATGGCAAAATTTAAATATATGCATAAAACTGTACAAACAATTTCCAAAGGAGCTAGGTTATACAAACTGTATTTAAACATGTAGCTTAGATGGAGGTTATTAGGCAAAGAGGTGAGGAAGGGAGCACAGCCAGGGGTTAGCTTTGTCAAGAGGCAGTGGGGAAGATATGATGTGAAAAAGGGAGTTAGGTATGTGAAGAGGAGGAGTGGGAGTGGATGGGGAGATTGGGAGGGGTGGTTAAAAGTGGGGAGGCAGTAGGTGAGAAGGGGAGAGAGGAAGAGGAGATGCATATTAGGGGTGGTGAAATGTATGGGGAGAGGTGGCACGTGATGGAGAGGGTGGAGTTAAGTGGGGAAAGGGCATGGGTGGCGAGCTGGGGGGGGTAGAAGGGAGGGAGGTGAAGGCTGGAATGGAGGAGGTATGGGAATTACTACAGATAGTCTAGTCTACTTAGTGTAGCAGGTGCTGCAGCAGTTCTTTTTAAAAAGTTTCAAGCCTTGGCACGTTTGCTATGGCAGAAGAGGCATCCTGGCTTGCTGTCCTGTATCTTAGGGATTAACTTTTTTTAATTTATTAATTTATTTTAATTCAGTTTAAAATAAACTAAAACCAAGTAATCCCTAATTCCAAGGGCAAGAAAGCAGTAAATTGTACAATATGAACTTAATAAAAAATCTTATAGTTGCCTACATCTCTTGCAATTTTTATGTTTGCTTGCACGCATGTGCAAGAAACATAGTGCCATCATCGGAGATTTCGGAGGTGTGTCACCTCCTCCTCCAATTCAGGCGGTGTGCTGGCAGGCGTGGCCTGAAGCCAATGCATTTTGGAGCTGTTTCATGACACGCCCAAAATGCAGTGGCATACAGTTGAAAGGGGAGCTGCGCTGAGTGAGCAGTGATAAGAAGCTGCTCACGCCACAGCTCTCCCCCAGCCGTAGGCGCCCCCTGCATGCAGTGTATACGACGGGTGCCCAATCTCCGTCGGCTGAGCTGCATCTGTCTCCCCCCAGTAGGTTGATGCCCGCTGGGAGCCCGCCAGCGTGGCAATCAATCATGTTGCCGGCAGGGGATGCCCAATCCCCGTCGCCGAACGCGCCCCTCCCCAAAGTCCTTGCCACGCCTGGGAGCCCACCCCAGCGTGGCAAACGGTCCCATGATTTTTTAAAAATTTTTTTTTTGCCGAGGGGTGTCCAATCCCCCATCAGCTGAACGCCTCAAAGTCCTTGTGCATGCTGGGAGCCCACCCAACGTGGCAAACGGTCCCACGCGTCTTTTTTTTACCTGTAAGAAAAATGGTCCAGCGGTGGGTCTCGACCCCCCCACAACCCGCACCCACCCACTGCGCTACTCCAGCCTCCCACACCCCCCACCCCATACTTACCTCCGGACTCCGCCGCGATCTTTGTGGACCTGGAACACGCCTGCACTCTTCAAAGCCGACGCAACTGAGGAAATGCCGGTAAGCTGTATAATGGGCTAGATGGGGGTTTCAACTTATTGTATATCTCAGTTATTTTGATTTGCACCAGCATTCAATAGCGATCTCATGAATGATAAACATTGTCATGGCCTATGGGCCCGGCGGGGTGATTTGCGCAGTGACCGCGCAGTGATCGCGAAAATCACCCTTCGGCCTGAATACCACCATGACAGTGACATCATTCATGAGAAGGGGTCCCAAAACCCCATATATTGAAAATTTGCGCCAAAATTCCAAAATGACTGTTTAATCTAGCTGCAGTGCTAAAGCAGTTCCTCAAGAGGCTCGTAAGTTCGTGAAATTTCAATATTTTCACTCCAGATTTGCAAAATTGCCATTTCACCACACCTTCTTATGAGCAGTACAGCTGTCATTTTTCACATCTCACCCAAAATGTGTTTCGCCTACAGCGTAGAATGGCGCAGTCAGTTCTTGAAATCAATGTACGGGACACATTAAGAAAATCACAGTGTCACTGTTCATGAGCAGAGATCTTAAAATGGCAATGTTGAAAATTGGTGACAGAATTCCTAAAAATGACTGTTTTACGAGTGTGCGTTGCACAGTTCCCACGCGCGCTCGTAGGTTTGCGAATTTTCAATATTTCCACTCCAGATTTCCAACATTGCCATTTTTCCACACCTCCTTATGAGCAGTACAGCTGTCATTTTTCACATCCTGCCCAAAACGTGTTTCCGCCCATGTAGCGCACAATGGTGCTGTTGGTGTGCGAAAGCAATGTTTAGGATAGATTAAGAAAATCACAGTTACACTGTTCATGAGCAGAGGTCTTAAAATGGCTATGTTGAAAATTTGGTGACAAAAGTCCATAAAATGACTGTGTTATGAGTGAGCATTGTGCAATTTCCACGCATCCTCGTTAGTTCATGACTTTGTAATATTTTCAGTCCAGATTTTCACTAGTGGCATTTTTCAACACTTCCTTATGAACAGTACAGCTGCCATTTTCACAACATGGTCGAGGTGTTTTCACACTTTCAGTGCAGAGATGCGTGGTCGCTGTGGGAAATCATTGTTCGGCACAGATAAAGAAAATCACAGTGACACTGTTCATGATCGGAGGCACCAAAATGCCTGAGTTGACAATCTGCTATAAAAAATCCCCAACCTAATTATATAACGGGTGTGAGTTGCACAGTTTCTATGTACGCCCGTGACTTCACCATTTTTTTAAATATTTTTACTACACATTTGCAACATAGCCATTTTTACACCTCCCCATGAAAGAGTACAGCTGTAATTTTTTACATCCTGTTCGGAATATTTTGCACCTGTGGTGCTAAATGTCGTAGTCACTGTGCATAAGCAGCTTTGGCTACCAAACTGATATTCCTCTGTTCATGAGGTGGGGTCACAAACAAACATGTTGAAAATTTGGAGTTAACATACCAACGAATGCCTGAGGTATTAGGCTTTTCAACTAAATCGCCTAACCCTATAGAGAATGACAGGAATCAGGGGTGTGACTTGGGATTCTTGCCTGTGATGCTCATACCATTCCACACCCTGCAGTCACTGAGAGGCATCGAGGTATGCCTTGGACTCTTCGGCCCCAAACTTCACCCCATTCTCCTATATCGCACCCATCTCACGTATTTCCCTAATGAAATGAGGTCTTGCGATCCAAAGACCCCAAGGGAACCGATGACACTTGTCAGTCTCTGCAGAGTGGGGTGTGGTGAAATGGCGGGCCGCTATGCCCTGACGACCCAAACGCACACCCCAATGCCTGTCACTCTCTGCAGGGTGGTGGTGGGGTTGGCTTCAGTTCAATACTTCACTGCCATTCCTATTACACAGCTCTGTAACTTCTACACTACCACTGCCAATGCCAGCAAGCAAACATTCGGCATTGACAAATGCTTGTTTAAACACACGAAAGGGATCCCAACAGTATACATATGATATAAAATCCATGTCATAGTCCAAAAATATGAATGATTCACCCACGACAGGATATGGGTTTACTGAGCATTAATCCACACCTGGGGTGGTTGGAGTAATGAGGAGAAGCCGAGTGACTTCAACCACCCAGGCGTGGATTAATGTTAAGAAGTTTAGCTAAAGAAATAGTAAAATAAAGCCCTGTGAACATGCAACTGTGGGTATATCAGTGATTGATTAATGGCCAGGTGACCTGTTTGGACGAATCAGAAGACAGTATTTTCAGAACCAATGTTATAATGCCAAATGAACCAGTACAGCACGACCAGGTCACAGATATGTACAAAATAGATATGTCTGACAGGATTGTCCATATAAGCATTTCTGTTGTTTTTACTTGTTCAAAGCATGATAAGGGGGTATATACACCCTAACCTGGTCCTGCTGGTCATAATTATACTCTTACTCAAAAACAAAAAAACTTAAGGAGCAGTCGACGCCTTTGGAAAACATAATATTTAGACATAGTTTAGCTTGTATTTCATATATCTTTTATTGGTGTCCTCCCCATTATTTATTGTTGAAGAAATTTCTACAAAAAAGATCTTTATCCCTCAGAGTTCATCTGCCTCTATAGCGTACTCCCTACTTGAAATTATAATGCCCTATTCATAGGTATCATAGGAATAGGTCTATACTGAGCTGATAGGACTTTCATCCATAGTGCTCACTTTATATCCCATCCCACTGTAAGAATTCATCTAGGCGGTGTTTAAACACGTTCGTAGATGGACTTTCCATTACGGAGCCCGTTAAATAATTCCATATAGTGATCACTCTCTAATTGAACCATTTTTTTCTCTTCCATGCTCTGCACTGTTCTCCCACGAGCTGGAAAGAATGAGCCCTAGTATTATAGTTTCTACATCTGAATTCTAAGCCCAGCTTTTCCCTCAGGTCATAATCTGATAGGGATCTATATAGTAGACACATATCGCCCATAGTCCTATACTGTAATGAGAACATGTACAAATCTTTGAGTCTTGTGGTGTAATCCTTAGCTTCCATCCCATTTATGGCTCTAGTGGCCTTCCTTTGTACATTCTCCAATCTTGCTATATCCTTCTTTTTGTATGGAGCCCATACCTGGGCACCATACCCTAGTACATGTCTCACCAATGAGCCGTACAATGTAACCATGATTGATTTCTCCCTGCAAGAAATCTGTCTTAAAAAACAATTTAATATACCATTTGCCTTTCTGCTGATTTTATTACAATGAGAGCTGAAGTTTAGGTTGTTTGAGATGATGATTTCTAAGTCCTACTCCTCAGATGTAGTCTGTAGTCTTATAAAATCACACATGCCCCCACAATGCAAAGCATCATGGGCTGCATATGCAAATCACCACAGAATGTTATGCTGGTTCAATTTTAAGCACAATTGCATAGTGCCAAAAGGCCTCTCACACAGTTTGCAAAGGGTGCTAACAGAAGACATAGACACGTGTTTCATCCTACCAGGACTCATCAGTATGCCTCATCTGTTTGACACCCCAGTGGAATGGACCAGCTACCCTTAAGGCAGTGTGCCTTGGATATATTGTGGTGAACCCATTAAAATAAAAAAACATTTAAAAGACAAAGAACCTCTGTGTGCAAACACTGAGGAAAGGGTTACCCCAAAGGGCATTTGGCTGGGAGCCAAGTTTCAAGAAAATACAAAATCACACATGCCCCCAATGCAAAGCCAACAAATGCCCTTTGGTAACTCCTTTCCTCAGTGTTTGCACACAGAGGTTCTTTGTGTTTTAAATGTTTTTTTATTTTAATGGGTTCACCACAATATATCCAAGGCACACTGCCTTAAGGGTAGCTGGTCCATTCCACTGGGGTGTCAAACAGACGAGGCATACTGATGAGTCCTGGTAGGACGTAAACACATGTCTATGTCTTCTGTTAGCACCCTTTGCAAACTGTGTGAGAGGCCTTTCAGCACCATGCAACTCTGCTTAAAGTTGGACCAGTATAACATTCTGTGGTGATTTGCATATGCAGCCCATGATGCTTTGTATTGTGGGGGCATGTGTGATTTTGCATTTTCTTGAAACTTGGCTTCCCAGCCAAATGCCCTTTGGGGTAACCCTTTCCTCAGTGTTTGCGCACAGAGGTTCTTTGTCTTTTAAATGTTTTTTTTATTTTAATGGGTTCACCACAATATATCCAAGGCACACTGCCTTAAGGGTAGCTGGTCCATTCCACTGGGGTGTTAAACAAACGAGGCATACTGATGAGTCCTGGTAGGACCCTTTGCAAACTGTGTGAGAGGCCTTTTGGCACCATGCAATTCTGCTTAAAGTTGGACCAGTATACACCTGTGGATCCCTGAGATATAATTTTAAGCGAAAGCGATCTCAGTATTAGAGGAATCTAGGCATGGATACAGAAATGGAAACGCCTGGTGTAAGACACACTCCACCGACGTCGCCTGAGAAAAGCGCCAAGAAGGCCAGAAATACCAACTCCGGGCAATCGATTTAGTTGCCTTCTGCTGCTTCTAAATAGCCCACTTACAGAGGATAGATTCCTCCAGGAACTTCTCCCTTTAGAGAAACTTCCAGGAGATTTCTGTGAAATCAAATCTGTAAGGAACGATCTCGCAGCTCTATCAAGGAGGGTTGGAGACACGGAAGTAAGAACCTCGTCTTTAGAAAACTGGAAAGACAAGACAGACCCAGAAATAACCAAACTAAGGCAACAACTTAAAAAATTGCAATTGAAAACTGAGGACCTCGAGGGTAGAAGTAGGAGGAACAACATTCTTATACTGGGGCTATCCGAGTCTGAGGAAGGGGGAGATGCTATCAAATTCATTCAGCAGTTTCTTAACAAAATAGTGGGTCCTTCCCCTCTAAATCAGCAGTATCACATAGAGAGGGCACATCGATCCTTAAAGCCAAAGCCCCCGCCAGGTGCCCCCTCTCGACCGATTACCATCAGATTCCTTAGTTTCGTTGAAAAACAGCACGTCATGTTTAAAGTCAAGGAACTAGAGGCAATCCAATGGGAGCGTAACAACATACGAATCACACAAGATCTTCCGTATGAGGTTCACCAGAGGAGAACAGCCTTCCACCCCATAGTTAAAAAATTAATTGCTGCTGGCATCAAATTCAGGATGACCTACCCGGCGAAGCTGCTTGTATCCTTGGAGGGGACATGGCTGGCCTACGATTTGCCAGACCAAGCGCTACCTGAGCTCACCAGGAAGCTCCCGAATCTCTTCAATGGAGACTGATTCATAAATGCTTTAAGTCTGACTATAAACAGGCAATATTAGGTCAAGTTACGTTTTTTTTTTTTTTTCTTTTATACTTGATCTTCTGAGTCTAGAATATTTCGTTATTCGTTCTCAAGATGGGCTTACCTGATCGCATTGGGGCTGGAGTGAGGGCAGTGGGGTGGGATTGATGATGAGAAAGGCCTCGGGGCCTGTGTGGCCTAATCTGCCCTGTGGAGTCCTGCATGCGCGCCACTGCTGTGGTAAGTGGGACTAACATTAAGGGGGAAGGTTTCCGGGGCCGCATTTAGTGGTAGGACAGGTTTGGTCCGTCCGTGTATCCTCCGGCTAACATTTCCGGGATAGACTTCCTTGCTGAGTCGGTGTGTAGTCCTTATCGTTATTCTAGTCGGAGCCTGGGGCTAGCTCTTGTTTCAGGAAAAGATTTCGTCTATCGAGAGGAGTCGACCTTGCTGCCCTCGAAACAGCACTAGAAGGAGCCGGATCTCAGGGGGTAAAGCCGTTTCAAGCGGACAACAACTGGTTCAATTGAGGCTGTGTTAAACCATAAGGCCTGACTTCTTAAAGGGCACCATAACACAGGGTAAACATTGGGTTGGGGTTGGGGGGCTCGGGGGGGGAGTTAGGCGCTAGGGACCTGTGTTGCGGTCTTAGTAGTGGTTTAGGGGTACCTGGACCCAATCATATCGGAACGACCACGTTACTGTATCTAAGGCCCAACAGTAAGTCAGGGTGGCCCCACAGGACTGTACGAGGACTTAGACAACAAGGGGCTTGGGTGGGGTTAAGGTACCCTCTGAGGGGGGTCCCGTTTCTAAGATATATTTGGACGCTCTATTGGATGGGGATAGATCTGGGACCATATGTAAATAGTTTTTGGGATAGTTGGATAGAGGGTTGGACATATTTCAGGGTGGGGGGTTGGGAGGGGCTATGATCAGCCTTGATATTATTAGTCATGTTACAGTTATAATGGGGGGGAGGCGAGGAGAGTTAGCAGGTTATAATGTGTTTGATGGATACCTCAATGTAATTCCACCTTGGACTCGGATCTATCCAAAAGCTGCTCAGTTTTAGTTAGGTGGAGGGTCATTTATTGTTACATTGTTTGGATTGTTCAATGGGAGTTTTATTATGGGGGTGGAGGGGGGTATTGGGGGGTGGGAGGATGGTGTCACCACTTAAGGGGTTAGAATGCAGTGCCAGGGGATACAATTTGAGCAGGTTATTTTTTCCTACTGTTGTTAAATGGCATTAGGGCACATTAGAATTGCTTCTTGGAACATCAGGGGTATTAGAGAGGTAATCAAGAAAAGACAAATTTTATTAAATTGTTCTTTGGTTGGTGTGGATATTCTCTTTTTGCAGGAAACACACATTCTTGTCTCAGAAGCTAAAATACTACGGGGTCTGGGTTTTACCAGGTTTTTGTTTCTGAGGGTCTACAGTTAGTAAGAGTGGCTATCATGATAAGCGAAAATGTGTCTTTGTGCGAAGAATTGTATTAAAGATCCAGAAGGTCGATTTGTATTAGTGAGAGGCTACTCAATAACACGGATGTGGTTCTGGGAGCCATATACGGTCCAGTTGGGGGTGATCCCAACTTCCTTATGCAGCTAACTACTAGACTAAGTGAATTTTTGCCAACGGCATTTATATTAGAGGTGGACTGGAACGTTGCTCCTTCACAGGACCTAGATAGAACTTATAGACCCCTGAAACCTCCCACACCCGCCCAAATGGCACTCAACGATTTTTGCAACCTATTGGGTCTGGGTGACCCTTGGAGACTATTGAATCCTTCCAATCGTAGCTGCACTTACTATTCTCCAATTCATAGATCCTGGTCAAGATTAGATTACATTTTGGTGAGCACTGTACTTTTAGCCAACATCTCCCTTACTGGTATTGAGCCTATTGTTATCTCGGACCATTCAATGGTATGGATCAAGTTATCACCTAACCCTCCTGGTCAAAGGGATACCTCGTGGAAGCTCAATACACAGCTCCTGAAGGACAAGCACACAATTTCTCACTTCAGGTCTTTGATCTCGTCTTTTCTGGAAATTAACCAGGGTTCCATTCCTAGAGTGGATTTAATTTGGTGCTCGCTAAAATGTTTTCTCAGGGGAGAATTTGTAAAAGTGGCTTCTAGAAGGAAGAGGGTGAGGGAGGAAAAAATCATCTCTTTGGCTAACCAGATTAAAAAGGCAGAAAGTACTCTTTCCTCCACCAACTCTCAAACTGATCTAGAGATTTTATGTAAATTTAGAAATGAATACGAAGACCTGAATAATGAGAAAACAGAATATGCTATCTTAAAATCTAAAACAAAATATCTTGACCAAGGGGAGAAACCCGGGAGACTACTTGCTCTCAGGTTAAGGGAGGTAGAAAGTTCCAGATTAATTCCTGCCTTAAAGGTAAAGGCAGCTCAATTAAAACTACTCCAGGGACATAGCTAGGGTCTTGAAGTCTTCTACCAAGATTTGTATGGTAACACGCCTTCTCATCGCCAATTTCAGAGGTAGATGCTTTTCTGGAAGTATCCCTTCCAAGACTGCAAGCGCATCAGTGCGACTCACTTTCATCTCCCATAACTCCAAAGAAGTGGAGGAAGTTAGTAAAACCTACCCTGGACAAATCCCTGGACCTGGAGACCTTCCCCTAATTTTTACAAAACTTTCTGTAAAGAAATTAGCCTGCCCTCCTTAATTTATTTAACTATATTTTAGCTTCTGAACCTCTGGACCCTTCTTTGCTGGAGGCTACCATAATTTGATTCCTAAACCAGACAAGCCGATCTTGGACCCATCCAGTTATAGACCAATTTCGTTACTTAATTATGACATAAAAATTCTGACTAAAATTCTTTCCTCTTGAATTAAACAGGTCTGGCAAACTCTGTTGAGTTGAACAGGTAGGATTTGTCCAGGAAGGTCAGCAATGGACTACATCATTACACTTACCCATATTTTCGTGCAGCCCAGGAGTCCCAGCTCCCCATGGCTTTAGTTGCTTTGGGACCCAGAGAAGGCCTTTGATCGGGTCAGCTGGGAGTTCCTGTGGTCCACCCTAAATAAAATGGGTTTCCCAGAGAAGTTTATACACTGGATCAAGCGATATATGGTTCGCCTTCTGCTAAGGTTTATTGTAATGGGTGTTCTCATCCCACTTCTCCCTGTATTCTGGCACTCGCCAAGGTTGCCCACTGTCACCTTACTTATTTAACTTATATCTAGAGCCCCTGCTGATGCATATCAAAACTTCACCCAAAATCTCAGGGTGTGTTATCGCTCAACAGACATTGACCCTTTCTGTCTTTGCAGATGATATTCTTTTACACCTTGCAAACCCGGAAACGTCCTTACAGGAGGTACTACAAATAGTGAGTCAGTTTGGTAAGGTTGCCAATTATAGGTTGAACTTAGCCAAATCAGTAATATTTCCACTTAAGTCACTCTTGCTCCAAACCAATATATCTCAATTTGGTATGAAGTGGGCTCCAAGCCACTTTAAATATCTGGGGTATCCATCTGGCCCGTGATGAGGATACAATCAAGAAGCTCAACCTGGAGGATTTGGTAGATAAAATCCAAAAGGATCTTAGCAGATGGGACAACCTACCCATTGCTATTGGAGGGCGTATCAGTATAATCAAAATGAACGTACTTCCACGCATTTTTTACCCTCTGAATCTCCTCAACATATGGCTTCCCAAATCCTTTTTCCAGAAAATTCATTCAATGATATCCAATTTTATTTAGAGGGGTAAGCAACCTAGGAGATCTTTCCTCAAGCTTTGCTTGCCTAAAGAAAAAGGTGGCCTTCGTTTGCCTAATTTTGGATTTTATTACTGGGCCAGTCATTTATCTAAAATGGGCAGATGGATTTCCCCCTCCAAATGAACACTACATGCCCAAGTGGTTAGATCTAGAGCTTAAACTACTGGAGGTACACGGTATTGACCCTCAACAGGTTTTCTATTATGGCTATTCTGCGCTACCGGAAGATATCCGTGACTCAGTTTTGGGACTGTCCATTAAAGTTCTAAATCAATTCTGGAATTTTGTTAAAATCCTGCATACCAAAGATTTAGGTCAAGCATTAGTACTTAACCCTAATATCAAAATTGGTGGTCAAAAGCTGACGTTGGCATGGCTCTCACAAATTCAAGATTGTTCGGTAAGAGGATCTTTATGTTCAGGGATCCCTTGCTTCTTCTAGCGAATTACTGACAAAGCTGAATATTTCTCCCCAGAATATTTTCAAGTTGTATCAACTGAGACACCTTATAGGGAAAGAATTTGGACTGGTAAGTTTAACCTCTAGTGTTAAGCCTTTCCTGGAGCAACTCAGGACCTGTGTCACAAATCCCATAGTATAGCTAGCCTATACAAGTATCTTTAACACAAAATTCCCGGAATCCTAACTGGCTCCAATGTATGGTCACCTCTGGTTTCTATGCCCTCCATGTCTTGGAACCAGGTCTGGCGGGATGTATATAAATACCTTACTTTGGACAGGAATAAGCTATACAGTTCTATATATTAAATAATATGTATTACCGCCGTAAAGGCTGGCCAAATTTGATAAGTCTAAATCTGTTAGCTGCATAAGGTGTGGTAAGGGACCGGGCAATCTACTACATATATTTTGGTCATGCGTTAAGGTTGCCCCATTATGGAAAAAAATCTGTGACAGCCTAGATCCGATTTTGGGTCTGGAGGAACTATTCACAGTCGAAATTTGTATAATTGGCCTGTATTCGACCATCAGGAATAAAGAGCGGAGATTTCACATGGCCATAATTTCAATGGCAGTGAAAAGGCTAGTCCTCCGACACTGGCTAGATCAGGTGGCTATCTCTTACCAGGAGTGGCTGGAGGAAATCTCCCTATGTTTCAAAATGGAGAGACTAATAGCAAGCTCCAGACATGCCATGCCTACTTTTCATAAAAAATGGGGCAAATTATACGCTTTGTACCTTCATTGAATTTTCTAATTATAACCCTCTGACGGTTTCCTTTTGTGTTGTCTTTGTGTGGCTTTTGATTCCTACCAGGCACTGCTCCATGGCACTGGTTAAATTTACTTCAGGTTTAACCTGATTTGGTGAGTGGCGCCTTCCAGGGGTGGGTAGGGTTGGGCAGGGGTTTGTATACTTGGAATCATGCTTCTGCAATTTCTCTGTATTAACGGGGTTTTATCCTGTTCTGTACTGGTATCTGTACTTCGCATGTGTTACTATGTTAAATTAATAAAATTTGGAATTTCAAAAAAAAAAGTTGGACCAGCATAACACTCTGTGGTGATTTGCATATGCAGCCCATGATGCTTTGCATTGTGGGGGCATGTGTGATTTTGTATTTTCTTGAAACTTGGCCTCCCAGCCAAATGCCCTTGGGGGTAACCCTTTTCTCGGTGTTTGCACACAGAGGTTCTTTGTCTTTTAAATGTTTTTTTATTTTAATGGGTTCACCACAATATATCCAAGGCATACCGCCTTAAGGGTAGCTGGTCCATTCCACTGGGGTGTCAAACAGATGAGGCATGCTGATGAGTCCTGGTAGGATAAAACATGTGTCTATGTCTTCTGTTAGCACTCTTTGCAAACTGTGTGAGAGGCCTTTCGGCATCATGCAATTGTGCTTAAAGTTGAACCAGCATAACATTCTGTGGTGATTTGCATATGCAGCCCATGATGCTTTGCATTGTGGGGGCATGTGTGATTTTGTATTTTCTGTAGTCTTATATTTCCTCGGTGATAGTCTGCTTTTTGGTTTTCATAGCCAAGGTGTATAATGGTGCATTTCCCAGGATTTAAATATAGTTTATATTTGCTACACCAAGTGTTTATGTAGTCTAATACTTTTTGAAGCAATGTGTGATCATCTTTTTCTGATATCTGTACCCCCAAACTGCAGTTGTCTGCAAATTTGGTTAGCCAAACCTTCTCGTTTCTGAACTGTAGAATGGAGACATATGTGCTGAACAAACATAGCCCCAACACTAATTCCTGAGGTACTGGGTACCTCTGTCCAGTTTGATACAGCTCCCCCCCTTATACTAACTTGCTGTTTCCCTCTTCGTAAGCTATGATGTCACCCAATTTATAATGCTTTCTGGGATACCTATTTCCTGTAGACTGGCTATTAGTTGCTTGTGAGGCAGTTTATCAAATGCCTTCATGAAATCCAGGAAGATCAAGTCCACTGCATTACCATCATCTAAATACTTGCTTGCTGTATTATAAAATTCAATCATGTTGGTTTGACATGATGTCCCCTTTCTGAAGCCATTCTGTGCGTCATCCTCCAGTCCATTTTCTTGGAGGAACGTGGTAATGTGATCTTTTATAATGTCCTCCAAAACCTTGCATACCACACTAGTTAGACTTACTGGCCTGTAATTTGTTATACATTTCCTGTCTCCTTTTTATGTTTGCTTGCACCCATGTGCAAGAAACATAGTGCCACCATACAAGTTTTCGTAGGTGTGCCACCCCACTTCCAATGCCCAGCTCCTTTTTGCAGGCACGGCCACACCACACCAATGAATGTCTGAGCTGTCTATGACAGCCATTCAGATCTGATGTTGTACAGTTCTGAGAAAACCACCACTACAATCAGTGGTAGTAGCATTGTAGGCAATTTGCGTACTGCCGTGACGAGACTATTTACATACTGCTGTCGGCCAGGCTAGTTGCATACTGAGTCGGTATGCAAATTGCTCACACATCAGCACTGCATCTGAACTGTCATAGACAGTTTGTTTCGCCAGTTCCCCCACGAACACCTAGGTAACACACTGGGAGCCCACCCTTGTGTGCTCATGAGCCCCCCACCCCTGCACACTGTATGACCGACAGAGGTGCCCAATCCCCTGTCAGATCCACTGCTCCCCCAAAAGCAAACTTCCAGGTGCCACACTGGGAGCCCACCCCAGTGTGGCAAAGATCTGTGGCCCACGGGGGTGCCCAATCCTCCGTTGGCTCCACTGCCCCCCAACAAACTTCCAGGTGCCACGCTGGGAGCCCACCCCAGCCTGGCAAAAGTCCCACATTGTCTTTATTAAAAAAAAAAAAAAACACCTAGAACAAAAGAAAACCATTCCTCGTGACTCTCTTGCACCTCCCCAACTTGCACCCTCTGTACCCCACCTCCCCACACCTCCCCTCACCCCATAATTACCTCCGAGGCCGGGCATGATGATCTTTCGTGGACGGAACATGTCTGTACTCTTCAAAGCTGACTGCGAACTGAAGAAATGTCAGTAAGCTGTATAATGACATAAATGTTTGTTTTTTTCCAACTTTGGTGCATATCTCGGCCATTTTGGGGAATTTTTTCACCAAATTTTCAACATGGGGTTCTTGGGACCCCACCTCATGAACTCAGCCACTGACATTTTGTTATTCTGTCCCGAAAGGTGATTTCGCGGTCACAACAGTGTCACACTTTATGAGGTAGGCCCCCCAAAACCCTATGTTGAAAATTTGGTGAAAAAATTCCCTAAAAATGACTGTTTTATGAGCTTGCATTGCACAGTTCCTACACACACTCGTAACTTTGAGAATTTTTACTATTTTCACTCCAGATTTTCAACATTGCCATTTTACCACACTTCCTTATGAGCAGTACTGCTGTCATTTTTCACATCTTGCCCAAAATGTGTTTTCACGCATGTAGTGCACAATCGCGCAATCAGTGTGCAAAATCAATGTTTGGGACAGGTTAAGAAAATCACAGTGACACTGTTCATGAGCAGAGGTCATAAAATGGCTATGTTGAAAATTTGGTAACAAAAGTCCATAAAGTGACTGTATTACAAGTGTGCATTGCACAGTTTCCATGCACCCTCGTAAGTTAATGAATTTGTAATATTTTCAGTCCAGATTTTCAACACTGGCATTTTTCCACACCTCCTTATGAACAGTACAGCTGTCATTTTTCACACCCTGGCCGAAATGTGTTTTCACACTTCCGGTACAGAAATGCATGGTCGCTGTGGGAAATCAGTGTTCGGGACAGATTAAGAAAATCACAGTGACACTGTTCATGAGCGGAAGTCCCAAAATGCATGTGTTGACAATCTGCTGTAAAAATCCCCAAACTAATTACATTATGGGTGTGCATTGCACAGTTTCTACGCACACTCATGACTTCACCAGTTTTTTTTTTATATTTTCACTCCAGATTTTCAGTGTTGCCATTTTTTACACTTCCCCGTGAACAGTACAGCTGTCATTTTTCACATCCTGTTTGAAATGTGTTTTCGCACCTGTGGTGCCAAATGGCGTAGTCGTTGTGCAAAATCAGCTTTCGGCTAACAAACTGACATTGCCACTGTTCATGAGGTGGGGTCACAAAAAAAACATGTTGAAAATCTGGAGTGAAGATACCAATGAACGCCTGGGGCGTTAGGGTTTCCAATCATAACATCCCACCCTGTAGAGACTGACAGGCATCAGGGGTGTGACTTTGGATTGTCACCTGTAATGCTCATGCCATTCCACCCCCACCCACACCCTGCAGCCAGTGACAGGCATTGAGGTGTGCCTTGGACTCTTCAGCCCCAAAGTTCACCCTGTTCTCCTATACTGCACCCATCTCACCATATTTCCTCATGGAATGGGGTGAGCATAATGCCCAAAGAACCCAAGGCACACGTGACACTTGTCAGTGTCTGCAGGGTAGGATGTGGTGAAACAGCATGGGTGTTATGGCCGATGACTCAAAGGCACACCCCAGTGCCTGTCAGTCTCTGCAGGGTGGTGGTGTGGTTGTCTTCAGTTCAATACTTCACTGCCATTCCTATGATGCATCTCTCTAACTCCTATACTACCAATGCCAATGCCAGCAAGCAAACATTTGGCATTGACAAATGCTTGATTAAATAATGGTATCACTATTGCCTCTCTCTAAGTGGAGACCACTTCCCCTTGTTTAGAGATTGCTGAAATATATAGCTAATCAGTGGTGCTAGCTCGTTTCTCTTAGGAATCTTGGCTGTAGGTTGTCGGGACCCATTGATTTATTTATGTTCAGGTGTACTAGTCTATTTTTAACCACGCTGGTTTCAATAATTATAGGACTTGGGAGGGCCTTGCTTGTTACAGGGGTGTAGCCAGGCATTTCAGATTTGTACACCAACCTGCCACACTGCTACCCCCCCCACTGTTGCTCATGCCTGCACCCCCATGACTCAAGTCCAAGGTTTCTAGCTCCAATCAGATGATTCCCACACTAGACCTGCTGTCAATCTGCACTGCTAGTGTGGTGCTCGCTGCCCACTGGTAAATGCCACTGACTGCACCACAAGTTCAATACCATTGCAGACATTTCTTCTCTCTCCCTGTCCCCCACAGGTAGGCAGATTTGCTCCACTTGCCACTCCACATGAAGTCTTCATTCTTTTAGCTGGCTCTGAGTCTGTTCTTCTGACTGCTGCTCCTCAGTTCTTCTACTGCTTCTCTCGCTCCCAGTACAACTGAACTAATAGAATGGCTTCTAACTTTACTGGGGCATTTAAACTCGCTGCACCAGACTGGCCTCACCACCTACCAGATGCCGCAGCTAATCACTATGCAGGCAGAACATGCGGACCTAATTGAGACCTTCAACTTCAACGTCTGAGGTCCACTCTGCCACCCCCCCAAAACAAAGTGAAAGAGAAAAGAAAAAGCCTGTGAAGCCAAACCAAAGGAATTTAAATGCGATGGACTAGAGAGGGCAGAGCAATGCTGGCCAGCTTGTTTGCTACCCCCTGCTACTAAACTTTGTACGCCATGGCTTACCTGGAGTATCAGTAGCTACGCCCTTGGCTTGTTATGCCCGTTTTCTTCAAGCTGTCTTCTTTATTGAATACTGATGCAAAGTACTGTACTTGTTTTGTGTGCCTGCCATGTCTTTGTTAGCGACAGCCATTTGCCCCTCAGATGTTCTTAATGGACCTATGGTCTGGCCTGTGCTCTTTTTATCATTTACTTAAGAGTAAAAGGCTTTGAAATTATCTTTTGTTTTGTTTGCTATTGCTAACCTAGTCTCAAATGATGCATTGGCTTTCCTAACCTCCTGTTTGACTTTGTTCTGTAGTTGTTTAAGATGTAGACATTGTTCCTCTGTTTTGTTGTGCTTCATCAATTTAAATAATTTCTGTTTATTTGCTATACATTTTTTTAGTTTAGGGTTCATCCACAATGGGTTTTTTGTCCCTCTCCTATACTTCTTCCTGGTTGGTATATGTTTCCTTACACATTCATTTATTTTGTCTATCAGGATCTCCCACATTTTGTCCAAGCTATTTTCTCGGAATGATTCTCTTCAATTCCACTGTAACAATTTGCTGCGGATATCTGTGAAGTCAGCTTTACTCCAAATTAATACTTCAGTGTCCCCTTCTATCAGTGCTTGTTTTTCCAGAATATTAAAACTGATCATGTTATCGTCATTGTCTCCTAACGGGTATCTGATGGTGCAACTTTGTATGCATTCATTTCTGTTGGTTAACACTAAATCCAGTATCGTTGGTGTTCTTGTGCTGAGCTGTACCATCTGTTCCAGGCATACCTGTTCAGATATGTCTATATATAATTTTTCTGCCCTTGTTGTACCTGTGAGGGAATCCCAGTTTATTCCAGGCAAGTTGAAGTCCCCCTACCACCATTAATCTAGCTGTGGGATTTAGGTTTTGGATTATTGTGACATCGTGGTCTGCTGCAATGGGAATAGCTGTGATGTCACAATCAGAGTATTATGATGTCAGGTTGGGAACAAACAATAGGAGGTGATGAACCCTCAGGGAACACCTATCCTGTTTTCACTCCTATGACATCAGTAATAAATAGCGGGACTAAGAAATACAGAGGTAATAAGAAATATAAAGCTGCTTTGTGTCCAAATATTATGTTTTTCAAAGTTCTTCTTGGGGCGTCGGCGGCTCTTTGAGAAACATCAGTATAGGTCATGTTAATATTAGCAGTCTCCTATCTAATTTTTCACAGTTTCTGGCCTGGGTTCAGTTCAACAATTAGGACATCATTTCTTTATCTGAAACCTGTCTTTCCTGCAGGGTTTTAGGTAATGAATGAAACATTCCTAGATATAGCCTATTTAGGTGCGACAGAACAGGGAAATGTGGAGTATGTGGAGGCTATGTTAAGAAAACTACTATGTTTCTAGATTGCAAGTAGTTTCTATTGATCCAAGCTGTGAATTTTTGGCCTTAAATCTAACAGTAAGGGGATTAAAAAAAATCCAATTTTAGCTGCAACTTATCCATGACCCAATAGTGTTGCATCTCGTTTGATCATTTTCTTGTTTGTTACAATCAGTTGAACAGAAACCAGGAAAAGATTATTTTAAGGGACTTTAATATTAATTGGGATTTAAGACTGGTGGGGTTTTTCTGATAAAATAGGTGATCTAACTTTTAGTGATCTAAATTTTACCCAGTAGTGAAAGAGTCCACACTTATAAATTATGCAACAGCTACAGAATCCCTTACTGATTGGTTTCTACTGTAGCGACCTATGGCTGACTCTGGATACATGGTACTGAGGGTAAAATCACAGGCTAACAAATCAGTCGATTGTAGAGTCAATTCTCCTTAGTGGCACATACCAACATGTCTAGGGGAAAATGGAGCTAAAGTTAACTGCAGTAAACCCTCAAGAAGAGGAGAAGAAAGGGAAAGCAGAGATACTGAACAAATTATTTTTGTCCTGAATTTACTAAGGTGAAGGATGGGCCACTGCCAAAATGTTACCCTCTCCTGCAACTGTTCATGACATCTCACCCTTGTTTTCCCTCCACCTGTTTTGTAACTGCACCCCTTGTACTCCATACTTCTGTGCTTGTTGACTCCCACTCCCCCCCCGTTAACTGTGCCTCAGTATCTATTTTGATATCAGTGTTCATGAGCTTTCCTCTGACCCTGACTAGTTAGCCGCACCAGGTAGTCTTCTCGTACAATCCATGCTGCTCCATGCACTATTTAGCAGCTGTTTCTTGAGTGGGATGGTCAAAATAACAGACAAAAGGGTAAGATCTTACATGGCTGAAAGTAGATGTGGATGTTTTAACTGACATTTTTTACAGTTATTGACGTGGAATTTTTATTTCCTATTTTTGAACTTGATCTGCATTATGTTTTATGTTACTTATGTTTCTATATAATGTTAATAATAAACTTTATTTGATTAAGCGCCTTTCCATTTGGCAAGGCGCTTTACATAAAGTTTGGTAAAAACAGTGGCTTTAAACAGCAATATAAAAGATAATCAATAAAATCCATTATTCTGTATAATTAACTGGAGTAGGCCTGGTGCCATAAATACGTTTTTAGTGCCTGTTTAAAGCCCCCCACGGTTGCACACTCCCGAAGCTGATGGGGTAGAGAATTCCAAAGGACTGGGGCCGTGTACATGAATGCACAGGCCCCTGAAGATTTTAAAGATACACTTGGGATCTCTAGCAACCCCTCATCAGCTGAGCGGAGCCATCACTCAGGGAAATAAGGGGACAGAAGCTCTTTCAGGTAGTCCAGGCGGAGTTCATGTAGGGCTTTATATGCCAGTAATCTGACTTTAAAGGTGATCCACAACTGAATCGGCAGCCAGTGCAGTTCGTGCAGCACCAGTGTGATGTGACATGACCGGGAAGACCCTGTCAACAACCGGGCTGCAGCATTCTGCACAAGCTGCAGGTGGCAGATATCAACTCCTGGTAGCCCTAAGTAAAGGGATTTGCTGTAATCAAGGTGATAGGTCACAAAGGCAGGGATCAGCATGGGAAGTGTTCCTCAGACGGTAAAAGGATGACTTGATGACTGCTGACACCTGGGATTGCAGTGTCAGCCCATCGTTAAGCATCACCCCTAGGTCCCACACCTATTCAGAGGTAAGGAGCTGGGAGCCCCCCAGAAAAAGCCCTGTAGGCTGACCAGCCCCCAACCTCCCTATATGGTGACCAGGATTCACAACCATCACCTCAGTCTTTCCTGAGTTCAACTTTAGCCAGCTGGAATTCATCCAATCCTGGATTTCAGCGAGGCAGTTATTAAATACCGAGAGTGCTCTATCCTGGTCAGGTGCAAAAGACAGGTAGAGCTGGGCATCATCAGCATAGCAGTGAAACCTCAGTCCATACTGTCTTATAATATCTCCAAGGGGCAGCATATACACTGCGAACAGCATGGAGGACAGCACTGAGCCCTGAGGAACCCCACATGACAGAGAGAGAGGAGTCGGAAGAATAAATCCCCGACACCACCCTTTGACTTCTGCCAGTGAGGAAAGATTTAAACCACCCAAGGACAGTACTAGTCAAGCCACAGATGAACCTCAGGCGCTCAAGCAGCACCCCATGGTCCACAGTGTCAAAGGCTGTAGAGAAATCGAGGAGCAACAGAATGGAACGGCTTTTCTGATCTCTCGCCATCAAGAAATCATTGAGCACCTGAACCAGTGCAATCTCCATACTGTGCCTCTTTCAAAAAACAGATTGGAAAGGTTCATAGATGTGATGGATGGTCAAGTGGTTCTCCAGCTGTACAGCCACTACTTTCTCAGTCACCTTCCCCACAAAGAGAAGGTTCGAGATTGGTCTGTAGTTAGCAAGAAAGTCTCCGTCCAATGAAGCTTTCTTCAGCAGCGGTGTCACTACTGCCTCCTTCAGGGAGCAAGGAAACTCACCCAAGTCAAGGGAGCACCAGACTACCTGTGCCAGGACTGGGCCAATGGTGTCACAACAACCCATAATCAGGGAAGTTGGACCCGGATACAAACTACACCACATAGGGTGCATATGCTGGACAATCCGCATGACATCAGCAGGCTCCAGCTGGTCAAAGGTACTCCAGGAAAAATGAAGGCTGGTGACCAAGCACCGATCAATAGCATCCCCCATAGAGTGTGTTGATCAGATCTCCACCCTGATGTCTACCACCTTATCCGCAAAGAACCGAACAAGCTCATCGCACTCCAAATGCGAAAAAGCTGAGACTGCAGACAGGCTGGGTTTCACATCCTGTCTACAGTTCAAAAGAGCTGAGTTGGTTGGTTCTGAGTGGCAGCAATCTCCCCAGACAGAAACCTGCCTTCTTACAGGTGATTGTTGATTGGTATACTAGATAATGCTCTAACAATCTAAGATGGTCAACCTCCTGGACAGATTTCCGCCAACAGAGTCTAACCTTTGTCCTAGTCGCCTCAACTCCCTCAAGGTCCCATCAAACTAAGGGGACTGAGGGTGAAGGGAGAGAGGATGAACATGGACAGGAGCAATAGAATCCAGAGCTGAGGTTACGACCTTATTATAGGCCAGAACCAAAACCTCTGGATTCCCGCTTGCCACAGGAAACTCTGATAGATCAAGTACCATCACTAGGCCTTCAGGGCTCACATCCCGTAAAGGGTGGTAACCGACCATCTCAACAGGAATAGGCCTACGAAGGGGGGGTGCAAAAATTGAACCTCACAGTGTAGTGATCAGACCATCCAACAGGTTTCATCCCCAAATCAGAGGCTTCGATCCCCAGGGGGAAGACTAGGTCAAGGGAGTGACCGTGTTTGTGTGTGGCAGAAGTAATGATCTGTGTAAGGCCCAGTGATATCATCAACTGGAGGAAGTGTTGTCCAAATTGCGAGAGTTCATTATCGACCCAGGCGTTGAAGTTGCCCAGGGCCATCAACCTGGGTGACTCAAACACCTTATCAATCATGAAGTCCGCTATGTCTTGAAGGAATCGCTTCTCATCTCCAGGTGGCGGTAGATAAGGGCTATCCTACAGCCTACACCTGCTACTACAGTACACTCGACCAGTAAACTTGTTTTTTTATTTTATTTTATTTTAGTCTTTGGTAACCGGGTAAGACCCACTAGGCACAAGTGCCTGTTTTCAGGGGTGATCTGGGAGCACTGGGCGGTTAAGTGACTTGCTCAGAGTCACTCAGTATGCAAATGGAGGTTGTGAGACTCAAACTCAGGTGTAGTCTGCTGGATGTACCAAGCTCATTCACAACTCTTTCCTCTAACCTCTAGGCTATACTGCCAGCCTGAGGCCCAATTCAGTCTTGAAACAGACTGCAATCCCCCCCCCCGCTGTCCAGTCTCGAGTGGTGTATCACCTAATACCCAGCCGGAATAGCAGTCTCCAACATGGGGCCAGCATTTTCATCCAGTCAGGTCTCGGTAATGCAAGCCAGATCAGCTGTCCCGACAAGATCTGCAATAATTGCAGTCTTGTTCTTAATAGATCTGGCATTGCATAACACCATTCGAGTTGGACGGGCCTCCAGGGCTGTCCCGACTACCTGCCCACCAATAGTGGTGGTACCCTTGGATATGGAGACCAGACATGGAGGACCACGCTCCAGACACCATTTCACCCCAGTGCGTCTTCTGGACCTGACTACCCCGATGTGAGGACCCCACTCATTCAGCCTCTACTGTTCGCACCCCCCTGCAGGCAATGCCCAGCGCTCTACAGTGCTGGTAAGTTGAAAACATGAGAGAAGGGAGAAAGGGCATATGGCGTGAAAGGCAGAGGATGAATAAGGCACGACCTGGGGGGTAGACCTACAACACATATTACAGGCTCAGAATAAAAAGTGTGCCAAGCCAAAATAAGGAAAAAAAGCCTAAAACAAACCCAGAATACTAATGCATACAACTGAGGATGCTGAAGGAGGCAGCAAAAGCGATAACGCGGCTACTTGCAGACATAAGCAACTGCTCGCTGGCCATGAGCGTGGTCCCTGGAGACTGAAAAACAGTAGATGTGGTCCCACTCCATTTACACAAGAGCACAAGGGAGGATGAGCCAGGGAACTATAAATGAGGCAGTCTATTGTCTGTAGGCTATAGTGGGAAAAAATATGGAGTCTTTAAAATGGAGGAACTGGTGGACTTCCTGGAGGGGAATGGACTACAAAACAACCAGGCAACATGGGCTTATGAAGGGAAGACACCAGGGTAGAGGGTTTAGCTGGGTGTCTTCCACTGGTGGCATGAACTAAAACTCCATTATTTCCAATAGTGTGCAGTACTGCTTTGCTCAAACTCTGTGAGTGCAGAGCTGTTCGTTGTGATGTTTAGAAGGCTGGCCATCCTGCACTGCACTGTCTCCCATTGCTTTTGTGGTTTACTGTGGCCCATTCAGGCTGTCCTGACCTACATATTGCTGCTTGTGAGGGCCCTTGTAGCTCTTCACTCCTCTTTACTAATTCCTTTACCCCTGTCCCATGTGACTGCCCCTACAATGTTTCAATCTCTCCACTGATTTCACATAGATGACCTCTCTTGGTATTCTGTTCCACACAACCACCCCCCTTCGGTGAAGAAATACTTCCTGACCTTCCCAATAATCCCCCCCCTCACCAGCTTCATTGAGTTTCCCCCCAGTGCCTGTGTTCTCAGATGGTCGGAACAGCTCTCTGCTACCTACTATATTTATCCCAAGGAGGTATTTGTACATTTCAAACACATTCGGTTACCCTTTTAGTTTTCCAACATTGTTTATCCTCCTCTGACCACAGGCTAGGGCCTCCTTCAGCTACCCCCCCAAGCTAAGCAATCCTCCCTCCTGAGATCTTGCTGCAACAATTTCTGGTCATCACACCCACCTGTGACACACCTCTGTGATGCCCACCCCCACCTAACCCCCTGGGGCAGGGTATGCCTTCAGCTCCTTCAGCTCCCTCAGTATTTCTTCCCTGCAGACATCTAACCACCCAAGGTGGAGGTGAAGGTGGGGGGGATTCTCTAGGAGTGCTGCAGCTCAGAGCCAGTGTAGGAGTGTGTCATCAGTGGTACTTCATCTGTCCGGTGCTGTGTGCGTTGTTTCCTCCCTTCCCCTAAGGAGTGCGAAGGGTGCATTTGCCAGCAAGGCCTGATGCAACCAATTCACTCACAGGCTTCATCAGTCCCGCTTCCCACCACATTTTCCACTGCACTGCCACCTGTGATTACCCATGTGGTGATAGAGCAACAGAATGTGATACCCCTTCCTCAGAGGGGGACACCATGCTGTGGAACACTCAATCCTCCTCCCCCTGACCAGCCCTCCAGCGGCCCTGACTCATTCCCAAACTGGGGTCATTGGCATCATGAGTCACATGGCTACTGCTGTGCTGGCAGGCTGGCTAATGCTTACCCTTCCATGCACCACCTCCACCTTGTCCCTGTCCTTCCTAAAGTGTTAGTTCCAGAACTGTACACAGTATTCCAGGTGAGGATGCACTAGGCACCTGCACAGAAGCACATCGCCTGTCACTTCCTGCTGCTGATCCCCTTCCTATGGATCCTAGCATCCTTCTCGCCCTCCCCATTGCCCAAATGCCCAAATGCACCATGCTGATGTTTCAAATTGTCCATTGTTTTCTCTGCTGTGCATCCCCATCCAGTATTCTGATTTCATTTTTTGTGCAGCTCTGTGTATTACCTTGAACTTTTTTCTGTTTTACTTCAACTGCCATACTCTTGACTATTTCTCAAGTCTTTCCAGATCCTCTTTCATAGCCCTTACCCCCTCCTCACTGTCCACTCTTCTACAGATCTTGGTATCATCTGTGAACAGGCAGATCTTCTCCCTGATCCCTACCCAGTGTCACAAATGAAGATGATAAGAGGACCCAGTCCCAAGAATGATCTATGAGGCACTCTGTTGGTGACCTTTCTGACTTCTTAGTGCTCCTTATTGAAGACAATGCTCTGCGTTCTCTCACTTAGCCACTTCATTACCCATTGTGTTCTCCTGTCTACCACTCTCGGGTCACTCATCTTCTTGATCAACATCCATGTGGAACAGAGTCAAAGGCTTTGCTGAAGTCAAGATACTGTATATCCGATGCCTCGGCCCTTGTCTACCCCCTTCATTCCCCAATCAAAGAAACTAATCATGTTCGTCTGACACTACTGCCTTCCCATGATCCCATGCTGTCTAGTATTTTGAAATCCATTTGCTTCCAGAAAAGCCTCTCCTTTATTATGGTCTTTAGTAAATGCCTGCTATACACATCAGGTGTATAGTTGTGCAGGGGCACAACATCCAGTCACTTAGCACCCCCCCCCCATCTCCAGTGAGGTACTAAAGAACTCGGTCAGTGGTGCAGCTAGGACCTGTCCCATCTCTTCAGCAACTGTGGATGTAGTGCATCCAGGCCCATTCATTTGTCCACATTTGGTGGGTTTAAGCCTTTTAATACCCTTGCTTCTGAAATTGGTACTAAATTGACACCCTCCCACCCAGGCCTTGATGACACAGTCCAGTACTGACCCCCTTACTCCGCACCGTGAACACTGGACAGATTGTCTGCTTCTATATCTCTCCCCCACCTATCCCTCTTCTTCAGTTTGTTGATCCCTCATTTGTTTTGTGCTTCTTCCGTATGGAATCAAAGTGTTATGCCTCTTCATTCTCTCGGCTCTTTTCAATTCAGTATCTGACGTTGTCCTTCTGACTGCTTTGCTATCCTCCTTAATTCTATTAACACATGAGGGATTACAGAGTCAACAGAAGCCTGCACCAAGACACAGAGTAAGAGTTAGCAGAGCAAGAAAACCATGCTGGTTGAACAGCGAGGTAGTGGAGGTGGTGAGAGCAAAATGAGAGGTGCACCAGAGGTGTAGGAGGATGGGGAAGGAAGTGGACAGGGAGGAGTATGCAAGATGGTCCAGGGAGGTGACCAGAAAAGTGAGAGAAGCCAAGGCCCAGAGGGAGCTGAGATTAGCACAGGGAATTAATGGGAGGGAGAAATAATTTTTCAGATACATCTGGGAGAAAAGAAAGTGCAAGGAGACAATAGTGAGGATAAAAAGGGGTAGGGAGTACACAGAAAAGGGGGAGGAGCAGGCAGAAGCACAGAAGGAATACTTTTGCTCAGTGTTCATGGAAGAAAAGGGGGGACAGCTACCACCATGGGCTGGGAGTGTGGGGACAGGGGGACAGCAGGTGACAGATGGAAGAACTGAGGCAAGTAGAGTCCTAGAGGGACTGAGGGCACTGAAGGTAGACAAGGCACCAGGGCCAGATGGTATCCACCCCAGAGTGCTGAGAGAGATGACAGAGGTGTTGGTGGAGCTGCTGGAGGATCTGTACAGCACCTCACTGGAGCTGGGATGAGTGCCACTGGACTGGAGGATGGCACATGTAGTACCATTACACAAGAGAAGACCAAGGGATGAACCGGGTATATATCGTCCGGTAAGTCTCACCTCCATGGTGTGCAAACTCATGGAAATGATACTAAAGGAAAGACTGGTGTCATACCTGGAGGACAATGGCCTCCAGGATGTGAGGCAGCATGGGTTCGTTTAAGGGAAGTCTTGTCAAACCAACCTGATACAGTATTATGACTGGTGACAGATGAGCTGGGTAAGGGTCATGCGGTGGCTGTTCTTTACTTGGACTTCAGCAAGGCCTTTGATTCTGTACCTCATGGGTGGCTTGGGAGGAAGCTAACTGGTATGAGGTAGGGGCAAAAATGATGAACTGGATTACAAGCTGGCTGAGTGGGAGGCTGCAATGGGTGGTGGTGAGAGGGGAGCTCTCAACTCCAAGGCCACTGACAAGTGGGGCTCTGTGTTTGGACCAGTATTATTTGGGCTCTTCATATCAGACATTGCACATGGGATGGTGAGCAAGGGAAGTGTATTCGCTAACAACACCAAAATCGGAGCAGTGGTGGATGGAGGGGAGGGATGGAAGCAGCTGCAGGGGTTATGCACTTTAGGGTGAAGAACCCAAGGAGAGAATACTGGCTGAGGAGTGGTTAAGCTGGGGATCACTGAGGAGGAGAAGGACCTAGGGGTAATGATAACAGGGACCATGAACAACACTGCCCAGTGCAGGAGAACGACTGCAAAAGTGAACAAAAAGCTGGGGTGCATAGTGAGGGGGTTTCGTCCAGGCGAAGAGAAGCGATCTTGCCATTCTACAGGTCACTGGTAAGGCTGCACTTAGAGTATTGTGTGCACTTTTGGAGGCAATACCTAAAGCGTGATATCAGGCTACTGGAGGGGTTGCAGAGAAGGGCAACAAAGATGATATGTGGAATGGAGGGGAGAGACTATGACAGCAGGCTGGGAAACCTGAATATGTACATCCTGGAGGATAGAAGGGACAGGGGGGACATGATAGAGACATTCAAGTATCTAAGGGGAATCAATAAGGATGAGGCAGATGGGGTCTTTAAGTTAAGGAGGGGAAGCATGGGCTAAGAATAGAGGGGGAAGATTTAGGAAGGAAATGAAGAGACACTATTTCACAGAGAGGGTGGTAGAAAAATGGAATGCACTATCAGAATGGGTGGTATCATGTAAATCTGTGAACAGCTTCAAAAGGGCATGGGACAGGGGACAGCGGAGAGTGAGGGGGGGAGGTGGATGTGGCAGTAGGATGACAAAGGGGAGGGGGTGGGGCAGCTGCAAACTAGGGGTGCTAGCTGCGCACTCGAGCAGACTTAGATAGACCTTGTGGTTTGTTTCTGCTGGCACATTCATATGTTCATACACAACACCCTATCCTCCTTCTCTTCCACTTGGCTGGTATTTTTAAGGCCTCCTTTTTGTAACTCACAGCCTCCCCCCACCTACCCTGTGTACCACAATGCTTTCTTTTCTCACTCGTGCTTCCCCTCTACCCTTACACAGGGACTCGTAGACCTTAATACCCCATTCTTGATCTATTAATACTTGTTTTCCACCCCTCTACTGCCTGACCCTACTTGTTTTCAACCCCTCTCTTGCCCTGACTCTACTTGTTTTCTATCCCTCTAGTGCCCCCACCCTACTTGCTTTCCACCCACCTACTGCACTGACCCCCACCAGTGTCTCCATCAACAACTCCAAAATTCCACCCATATTTGACCATCTAAGGTCTAGAATCTTTGTCTGTGACTGGTGCCTATCTGCCTCTAACCTGATACTGGATCTGCCCCTCAAATGTTCAGAATCCCTTCATTCCTTTTGACCTCCCTTTGCCCCAGTCCCACACAAAAGGTGTGAAAATCAGGCTTTATTGCAGCAGTTTAAAAACAATTAACATTCCTCCCTTCCTGTTACCCCATACAATGTGAAGTTGCATTGCAATATAAGTGATAGTGTTAGTTTGTTATGCTTAAAATATTAATAAACATCATCAATTGTTCAATTGGCAAACATTGCGCCACTTTTCCAGTAATTCTACAGCCTTTGTCATGCTGCCGTTGTTCTCTAGCCACTCACAGAGCTTTGTGTCCTCTGCAAATAGACTCACTTCCCTTGCATCCTCACTTCAGTGTCACTTATATACATGTTAACTGGCAGGTGCCTCAGAGAGACCCCTGTTGCACCCCAATAATTACGTCTCTGTCATCAGAGAACTTTCCATTCAGGATCCCCTCGCCCAGTTCCACCAGTCAACCAATTCCCAGTTTAACTATTTAACCCATCGCCAAGTACTGGGTTCCCTAACTTCTTTACTAGTTAACCCATCCCCAGTCCCAGGTCCCCTAACCTCCTCACTAGTTAACCCATCCCCCAAGTCCTAGGCCCCCTAATGTCTTCACTGGTTAGTCTATCCTCCAAGTCCCAGGTCCCCTAACCCCCTCACTAGTTAACTCATGCCCCCAAGTCCTAGGTCCCTTAATTAGGGTTGTCAGAACAAGTTTGTAAAAGATTCAAACTCTCTTCGAATCCTGGTGTTTGAGTTCTAGTTTAGAACTTGAACATTAGAGGGTTCACAAAATGGTTCAAATTGCTACCCCCACCCCCAGTTACATGTATGTGGCTAATAGGGCACCTCCAAGATGCTGCCTGCTGTGGTGGGGAGTCTGGTCACAGGGGGCAGTGGAGACACTTGGAGGGAGGGACTGACAGGTGGGAAGGAGGGACTAGTTAAATTTTCTGTTACTATACAAATGTGTGAGCCATGTGATGTGTACAGTAGTTGAGTCATGTGACTCAAGTTTTTCTTCCTGTGCAGCAGGAAATCAGCAGGGCAGATGGAGCGGGATTGCTAGCAGAGCAACCGTATGTGTTCTGCTCTGCTCGTCGCTTGGCAACTTTGGCACTTTTTGTTACTGGGAGACACTAGAGAGCAGAGGAAGACAGGCACTGGTAGGTCATTTTTATGTTTGCTTGTGCGCATGTGCAAGAAACATGATGTGACAGCTTAGGAGAGAAGTGAGTTGTGAAGGTGCGGCAGTGTTACAGCCGAGGGAGGCACTGCATTTGGGGGCTTGGCACTGGTGGACCAATGGAAGCACAGTATGCTGATGACACTGGTTTCCAAAAGTGCACCAAGTTGTAACGTTTTCGCCGCAGCAATCAGGGGCCGCCTCATCATTGCAGCATCAGTCATTGTGCTGCAATGAGGGAGCTACCTGTCATTGCAGGGTGGAACATTAGCTAGCCTAATACTGTTTGTGAACATGGCAGGCGGCTTGCCGCCACGTTCACAAACAATATTATGCAGCCTCCCATGCCGAGGGGGGTGCCCAATCCTCCTCGGCAGCATTTGCCCCCCCAAACGGTCTTTTTTTGATGATGGGGGCCCCAATCCCACTGGCTTCAGTGGCAATGTTTATTTTGCCGACAGGGGAGCCCACTCCCCGTCGGCAAGATGTAACCCCCCAACCCGCTTTCATTGTCTGCTGATGGGGGAGCCCACTCCCTGTTGGCATGATGTAACCCCTCCCCTGGTTTTGTTGTGTGCCAATGGGATGCCCAATCCCCATCGGCTACAGTGGTCCCCCCAAAGAGTCCACTGGCACGCTGGGAGCCCACCCCAGCATGCCAAATGCCCCAGTAAAATGGGAAACCATCCGGCATTGTCTTTTTTTTTTCCTGTAAAGAAAAAACGGTCCCTCGTGGTCTCCCAGACCCCTTCCCGCAACCCGCGCCCACTCACTGCGCACCCTGCCTCCCCACACCTCCCCACCCCATACTTACCTCTGGAGTCCAGTGCGATGATCTTCGGTAGACCGGGAACATGTCTGCACTCTTCAAAGCCGACCACGAACTAAGGAAATACTGGTAAGCTGTATAATGGAATAAATAGGGTTTTTTCAACTTTGCTGCATATCTCAGGCATTTTTGGGAATTTTGGCACCAAATTTTCAACATAGGGGTTTTAGGAGCTCTCCTTATGAATTCTGTCACTGTCATGGCGTTAATCGGGCCTGGAGGGTGATTTCATGGTCATTGTGTGAAATCACCTTTTGGAGCCAATTAATGAAATGACAGTGTCAGTATTCATAAGGTGGGCTCTCAAAAAGCCTATGTTGCAAATCTGGTGAAAAAATTCTTAAAAATGACTGTTTTACAAGCGTGCATTGTGCAGTTCCTACGCACGCTCGTAAGTTCGCGAATTTGTAACAGTTGCACTACAGATTTTTCAACATTGCCATTTTATCACACCTTCTTATGAGCAGGACAGCTGTCATTTTTCATATCTCGCCCAAAATGTGTTTCCACACATGTAGCGCACAATGGTGCAGTTGGTGTGCGAAATCAATGTTTGAGACAGATTACGAAAATCATAGTGACACTGTTCATGAGCAGAGGTCTTACAATGGCTATGTTGAAAATTTGGTAAAAAAAATCATAAATGACTGTTTTATGTGCGTGCGTTGCGCAGTTCCTACACATGCTCGTAAGTTCATAAATTTGTAACATTTGCACTCCAGATTTTCAACATTGCCATTTTATCACACCTACTTCTGAGCAGTTCAGCTGTCATTTTTCACATCTCACACAAAATGTGTTTCCGCTCATGTAGTGCACAATGGCACAGTCGGTGTGCGAAATCAATGTACGAGACAAATTAAGAAAATCACAGTGACACTGTTCATGAGCAGAGGTCTTACAATGGCTATGTTGAAAATTTGGTAAAAAAAATCATAAATGACTGTTTTATGAGCATGCATTATGCAGTTCCTACACACGCGCGTAAGTTCATGAATTTGTAACATTTGCACTCCAGATTTTCAACATTGCCATTTTATCACACCTACTTATGAGCAGTTCAGCTGTCATTTTTCACATCTCACACAAAATATGTTTCCGCTCATGTAGCGCACAATGGTGCAGTCAGTGTGCAAAATCAATGTTTGGGACAGATTAAGAAAATCACAGTGACACTGTTCATGAGCAGAGGTCTTAAAGTGGCTGTGTTGAAAATTTGGTGTAAACATTCCTAAAAATGACTGTTTTACGAGCGGGCATTGTGCAGTTTCTACGCACGTTTGTAAGTGCGTGAATTTTTAATATTTGCAGTCCAGAATTTCAACAATGCCATTTTACCACACCTCCTTATGAGCAGTATATCTTTAATTTTGTACATCTCGCCCAAATTGTGTTTCTACGCATGTAGTGAACAATGGCGCAGTTGGTGTGCGAAATCAATGTTTGGGGCAGATTAAGAAAATCACAGTGACACTGCTCATTAGCAGAGGTCCTAAAAAGTCTATGTTGAAAATTTGGTGAGAAAAGTTCATAAAATGACTGTGTTATGAGCATGGCGTTGCGCAGTTTCTACGCATGCTTGTACCTTCACACATTTGCAATATTTTCACTCTAGATTGCTAACACTGCCATTTGCCTGCACCTCCTTATGACCAGTACAGCTGTCATTTTTCACATCCTGGCCCAAATGTGTTTTTGCACTTCCGGCGCAGACAAGTGCGGTCGTTGTGGGAAATCCATGTTTGGGATACATTAGGAAAATCACACTGACACTGTTCATTAGCAGAGGTCCTAAAATGGCTATGTTGAAAATTTGGTGACAAAAGTCCATAAAATGACTGTGTTACAAGTGTGCATTGAGCAGTTTCCATGCACGCTCGTAACTTCGCACATTTGTAATATTTTCACGCCATATTTTCAACATTGCCATTTTTCCACACCTCCTTATGAACAGTACAGCTGTCATTTTTCACATCCTGACCGAAATGTGTTTTTGCACTTCCGGCACAGAATAGCGCGCGATCGCTGTGGGAAATCACTGTTTGGGACACATTATAAAAATCACAGTGACACTGTTCATTAGCAGAGGTCCTAAATGCCTATGTTGAACATTTGGTGATGAAAGTCCATAAAATGACTGTGTTACGAGTGTGCATTGCGCAGTTTCCACGCACACTTATAACTTTGCATATTTGTAATATTTTCACTCCCGATTTTCAACATTGCCATTTTCCACACCTCCTTATGAACAGTACAGCTGTCATTTTTCACATCCTGGTTGAAATGTGTTTTTGCAGTTCCGGCGTAGAGAATACCATGGTTGCTGTGGGAAATCAGTGTTCAGGGCACAGTAACAAAATCACAGTGACACTGTTCATGACCACAGGTTGTTAAATGCCTATGTTGAAAATCTGGTGATGAAACTCCATGAAATGACTGTTACGCACATGCGTTGCGCGGTTTCCACATATGCTCGGAAGTGCAAGCATTTTAAATATTCCCACTACTCATTTTCAACATACCATCTCTTCATACCTCCCTTTGAATGGTACAGCTGTCATTCTTCACATCCTGCCCGATCTGTGTTTTCGTACATGTGGTGCAGAATGGCACTGTCAGTGTTGGAAGTCAGTTTTCAGGACACATTGACAAAATCACACTGCCACTGTTCATGAAAATAGGTCCCAAATGCTTTCAAGAGGTGTGGTCACTAAAAGGCCATGTTCAAAATTTGTACTGTGAATACCAACAAATACCTGAGATACTACGATTTCTAACCATAACGTCCTACCTTGTGCAGACAGACAGGCATCGAGGTGTGCCTTTGGATTGCCAACTGTACTGCTCATGCCATTCCACCTCCACTCCCCCCAACCACTGAAAGGCATCAAGGTGTACCTTGAACTCTTCTTCCCAAGACTTCACCCTATTCTCCTATGCTGCACCCATTTCAACGTATGTTCTTAAAGAATGGGGTGACTGTAAAGCCAAACACCCTAAGGCACAGCTCAACACATGTCGGAGTCTGCAGAATAGGGTGAGTTGACATGGCTTGACCGTCATGGGTGATGACCCAAAAACTTACCCCAAATCTTGTCCAACTCTTACAGGATGGAGGTGGAGTTCATGTGAAGTTCAGTACTTCACTGTCATTCCTATTCTGCATCTGTCTAACTCCTGCATTTCTAATGCTAATACCAGCAAGCAAACATTCGGCATTGACAAATGCTTGTTTTACTGTGTGTGGCAGAAACATTACAGAAAGGAAAAGGGGGATTAAAACTGGAGTGGCCAGCCAGGCAGTGGCATTAAGTGGCAAGGTGTTTGGGAAGGGAATAGAGGAGTAGGCATAGGTAAGGCGGGCAGGGAGGGGACAGGGACTAGTGGTGGAGCTGACTGGGAGCCTTGGGGGTCTCTAGGTCATAATCCTGCTGTGTGCACTTTGCTGCTCTGTACGCAGTGTGTGACTCCTCCTATGTGGTGTACTGGCCAGCCCATCATCCTACTGTGTGCCCTCTGACTGCATTGTAGCCAATGTGTGACTGTGTGCAGCACCCAGTGTGTGACCATGTGTGTACTCTGTGCAGCCCAGCAGCTGTGTGGTATTCTTAAATACATTAGAGCTACATTGGTGCCAGTAAGCCTGGGAAAGGGGGCTGAATGGGCATGGTCTGTGTCTAAGTAGATATTGGAGAACTAGTCACTCAGGAGGGCAGTGGACTCGTAGATGTTGCTGGAGCACGACCTCTAACATCAGTATTCTGGATTTGCCTGGCACTGCTGCTGCAGAGAACACTGCAGTTTGAAGAGGATTGTTGATCATTTCAGGTGCCTTCTACTTGCCTTTTTAAAGGCAGGTAAACCACACAGCACCATATATTTTATATTTTAAAGAGTTTTAAACATGGAAACATAAAAGTTGATGGCAGATAAGGACCACAAGGCCCATCCAGTTTGCCCATTTTTTCTACCTTATGAATGTGCCATAGGCCTGTACTCTGTCAATGGCCTATCTATTCATACTCATCTGTGTTGCCCCCTTATGCCTATCACATGCCTGTTTGAAGCCCTGCACTGCATTCATATCCACGACTTCCTGAGGTAGGCCGTTCCATGCATCTACCACCCTTTCTGTGAAAAATAACTTCCTCACATTCCCACTTAATCGGCCTCCCTCTAATCTCATGCTGTGTCCTCTTCTTATTTTGAAACATGTTAGACTCTTTCACCTTGTTAATGCCCTTAAGATCTTTGAATGTTTTGATCATATCACCTCTCTCCTCCTTTGCTCTAGGGTATACATATTGAGCTCCGTTAATCTGTCCTCATATGTTTTCTGATGCAGTCCCTGCACCATTTTGGTTGCCTTTTCTGGACTGCCTCCATATTGTTAATGTCCTTGTGCAGGTGCGGCCTCCAGTACTGCACTCAGTACTCCAGATAGGGCCTAACCAGTGTCTTGTAAAGAGGGATTATTACTTCCATCTTATGACTTGTGATACCCCTACTAATACACCCCAACATCCCTCTAGCCATACCTACTGCTTTAGTGGTCTGCTTGGATGATTTCAGGTCATCTGTGATGATGATGCCTAAGTCTCTTTCTTCCCTTGTTACTGCCAGCAACTCCCCTCCCAATCTATAGGTGGATTCAGGGTTTCTCTTCCCCATGTGCATGATCTTGCACTTCTTTGTGTTAAACCCCAGTTGCCACTCTTCTGACCATTTTGCCAGTTTATCCAGATCTTTACTCATTCTACCCACCTCATCTGGATCATCTACTCTGTTGCAGATCTTGGTGTCATCTGCAAACAGACAAACCTTACCCTCCAGTCCATCTGCAATGTCAAAGATGAAGATATTGAAGAGGACGGGCCCCAGGACTGATCCCTGAGGTAATCCACTTGTGACTTGCATCTCTTCTGACTGTATACTGTTTACCACCACTCTCGGTTTTCTGCCTGCCAACTAGTTTGCCTCCCAGTTGACCAACCTCTGACCCACCCCGAGCCTACCCAGCCTATTAATCAATCTTCTATAGTATGTGAAACAGTATTGAAAGCTTTGCTAAAGTCAAGGTAGGCAACAGCAGCTTCTCCCCCTTGGGCCACCACTCTGGTTATCCAGTCAAAGAAATCTATGAGATTAGTTTGACAGAACCTTCCTGTTGTAAACCCATTCTGTCTTGGATTCTGTGCTCCTATGGATTCCTGGTGTTGCACTATCCTTTCCTTATGGAGTGCCTTCATAATCTTGCCCCCTACTGAGGTAAGACTGACTGGTCTGTAGTTCCCTGCCTCCTCCCTGCTATCACTCTTGTGGAGCAGGTTCACATGAGCCCTTCTCCAGTCTTCTGGGATCTCTCCTGTGCTCAGAGACTCACTAAACAGTTCTGATAATGGCTCTACTAATTCCACCCTTAGCTCCTTTAGTACCCTGCGATGTATGCCATCAGGTGCCATTGCCTTGTCCACCCTGAGCTTAGCGAGCTCTTGTAGGACCCTTTCTTTTGTGACGGAACTAGTGCACACCTCCTTCCCCCGTGTCCATGGTGCTGAGCTGTGGGCCCTGCCCAACCTTTTCCTCAGTAAATACTGAGCAAAAGTATCAATTTAGGATAGATGCTTTTCCTTGGTCCTCCTCCTCACACTCCCCCTTATCCCCTTTGATCTTAGCAATGCCCCCTCTGGACTTTTTCCTTTCACTAATGTATCTATAGAAAGTCTTGTCACCTTCTTTTACTGTTCATGCTAATGTTTCATCCATTTGGGCCTTTGCCTGCCTTACTGCCTTCCCTGCTTCCCTTAGTGAAGTTTGGTATGCTTTCCTATCTTCGTCCCACTGCATTTCCTTATAGTTCCTGAAGGCCAGCCTTTTGGCTCTGACCTTTTCTGCTACTGTTTTTAAGAACCAAAGTGGTTTCCTTCTTCTTTTGCTCTTGCTTTTTTCTCTAACACAATGGGATGCTGCTTCAAGTATTACATCCTTAATGCTTGCCCACTTTGCCTGTACCCCCTCACCTGTATTTCTTTTTGCTAGGACTAGCTTAACTCTGTTGGCCATCTTATCGAAGTCAGCTCCTCTGAAGTCCCATATTTTTTCCTTGGAATGGGATGATGTAGTTCTAGTGGCCAAATTGAACCATACCTTGTGATGGTCGCTAGCCCCCAGGTGACCTTCTACCTGGAGATCTGCGATCCTTTCCCCGTTAGTCAGTACTAGATCTAGGATAGCCCTGTCTCTTGTGGTTTGTTCAACCAGTTGCTTGAGGCCCTCTCCTGCAAGGAATCCACTATGTGTCTAGTTCTGGCAGATGTTCCTGCTGGTATTGACCAATCTGTATCTGGCTTGTTGAAATCTCCCATTATCAGAACCTCTCCTTTAGCTGTCATGTTTTGTATATCTTCAAACAGTAATGTGTCTATGTCCTCCCCCTTGTCTGGAGGCCTGTAGATAACCCCAGTTCATATGGCAGTCCCATTTCCTGTTTCCAGGGTGACCCATAGTTCTTCTTTTGACCCTATGTGTATTCTGAATTTCTGTAGCTTTGATATTTTCATTGACATAAAGGGCCACCCTCCCCCCTCTTTTTGAACCTCGGTCTCTTCCGAACAGTACATAGCCAGGTACTGAAGTATTCCAAGTGTGGTTACTGGTAAACCATGTCTCGCTAATGGCTACTATGTCCAGTTTGGCCTCTGTCATTATTGCCTGCAGGTCAGGGATCTTGTTTCCCAGACTGTGAGCATTTGTGTACATGATTTTCCATTGGCTAGATTTCAGTGTGTTAGTTGTTGGGTGAGGTCCAACGTTTCCCCTGTGCATCGTATGAGGAGCCAGACCTTTTTCCTTACCTGGTGATGCAAATGAACTACAAATATGCTAAACTTCTGTTTGATCACTAGCTATAGAGGAAGGGGCATAAGATTCTGTCATAAGCGACTGGAAGTGGGTGTGACGTCACTTCCGGTACTCCGTGCTTAAATACAGAGACCTAAGCGAGTGGAGGCGAGTGCAGTCAGAGGCGATGCTGGCAGAGGCAAGCAGTGTCTGCCAGCAATAGCAGGGGAAGTGGGGAAAAAGGGCTATACCATATACATACAGTAGTAAGTACCAGGTCTCCTTTCATATACTATATATAAATTACTGAAGTAGGTAAGGTCTTGGAGCTGACAATGTCACATAACAAAGGCATGACAGCAGGAAAAGTAAACACTAAAAATATTTTAGCTGTACTCTACAAGGAAGGATCAATATACTGTATAAATACACAAACTGCAACATGTATAGCCCAATAAGAGGTACAGAAACAAGTAAGGAGAATATGGCCCCAATATTCAGATGTGCGTCTGGCAATGAAGCAAGTGGTGGCGTCACGCAACTGTATTGCACTGGTACAACTCAGGGATGTATTCAAAAGAGATGAGCCATGGTGCATCTCCTCTGAATATATCAGGTATTGCACACTGCACAAATAGGATGCGCTGGTGCATCCCCCCCAGAGAGGGCTGAATACCAGGAATGAGAACAGCACCAGCGCAACAGAGTTACGCTGTGCGCAAATTCCTGATATCCAGCTGGCTGTATGCAAATGGGCC
The DNA here is from genome assembly GCA_016271365.2 of Neoceratodus forsteri. NCBI lineage: Eukaryota > Metazoa > Chordata > Ceratodontiformes > Ceratodontidae > Neoceratodus > Neoceratodus forsteri. The sequence goes on along the minus strand of CM057458.1, from coordinate 20,370,346 downwards.
ATAATGTATGCAAGGCACAAATGGGGCCATTTGCATGTCATTATTGTCTCACTTGCATGTATTGTGCAGGGCAGGTCAGCAAAATGCACATGGCACCCTGCACAGCTTGCGGTGCCACCAGAGGGAGTCTCATGGCAACCCCGTAGTGATGATCACTGTAAAATACCTCTTGAAATATTCCCTGGTAGTCTAGTGGCACTCCCCACCCCTCCCGATGCTCCGATCCCTGTAACAAAACATATACCTATTTCCCTGGTAGTCTAGTGGTCCCCCCACCCCTCCCAGTGCTCTGATCTCCATAATAAAGCATATACCTATTTCCCTGGTAGTCTAGTGGTACCCCCCTTCCAGGCTGTATGCCAGATTGGTGGTAAAAATCACCATACTTATTGCCCTGGTGGTCCAGTGACACCCCCAACCACACAGGATCCCCTGCCTACTCAGTCCCCCCATCATCGGTGGCCAGCTGCACACCCACCCACCTGCCACCATGGCTGCCCAATGAATGGCAGCTTACAATAGCAGCTGTAAGCCCATTGGTCCACACAGTGGATCAATGGGCTTGCAGTGCATACTATACTACTCATCCACAAATATGTGAATGAAGTCATTCATTCACATAGCTGTGAATGAGTAGTATAGTATGCACTGCAAGCCCACTAGACTACCAGGGAAATAGGTATATGTTTAATCACAGAGATTGGAGCATCAGAATGGGTGGGGGTGCCACTAGACTACCAGGGAATATTTCAAGGGGTATTTTACAGTGATTGCCACTATGGTGAGGGAAGGAGGTGCCACTAGACTATCAGGGAATATTTCAAGGGTTTTTTTATGGTGATTGCCACTATGGGAAGGGGGACCACTGGACCACCACAGACACCATGGGTGCTTATGCACAGTGTGCTGGTGAGGCGGGTGGCCACCCATGGCTGGAGGCTGCTGTGTTGTACCTTGCAGTACAGCAGCTCACCTGTGGGTGTCCACCATTTTAGCCTTTTGTTTTCAGGCTCAGCTTTGCCCATCGGTAAGTGGTGCATCTGAGGGTTGTGCCAGCATATGCGCCAGACATCCTTGGCTGAATATCGGGATGTGCCGCATATGCATGGGCATGCCCCCTGGAGATGTGCCGCATACATTATCGTTGCACCCCAGTGCATTGGGAATTGTGCTGCGCAATTCTGTCTGTTGAATATTGCCTGGGACACATTTCTGGGATTGCTCTGATGCAACTCAGTTGCGCCAGGTGCGACCCCTTTGAATATTTAGGCCCATGTGTATAAAATGTGTGCAGGTGACTGAACTAAGCAAAAGTAATGAAAACCTGCTTGAAAAACTTCACAATCTTATGGTGGCTATAAGACATGAAGAAGTCATAAATGATATACAGGAGGAAACTTTCCCGGTTAATAAAACAAAGGGCAAGCGACTAAGGGAGGGTTCTCAAAATGGTGTTGAATGTACAGAGGAACATCAGGCCACAGGACCACAAAGAAAAGTAGGGAAATATACCCAAAGTGTAACCAGAATAGAAAACAGGTAACTGTAAGGAAAAAGGTAAAGCAAAATAGGACCGATAAAGATGATCCCATCCGGTTAACAAACAGAGATGCTGTTCTCCAGGAACAAATATCAGAAGCCCCCCCCCAACTCTAACCTCAAAACAAATAGAAACGTATAGTCTGGGTGACTCTGTTATTAAATATTGTGATTCCTATGTGTGTAAAGAAGATAAAGAGAACACAACTTTGTTATGTTAAGCAGCAGGGGCAAGGATTAAAAACATTAAGGAGAATAGTGCCAACATAAATATGCCTGAGCACTCAGCTACCATCCTGCATGTTGGGACAAACGATGTGGGAAGGGAACATGAGAAAGATATTTGTCATGACCTAATCACACTAAGAGAACAGTTATTACAAAATCATATTCAGGTAGCAATTTCAGGTCTCTTAGAGCCCACAAAGAAGAGAATCTTACTATAAACAGAATTAATGTAAGGTTAAGAAACTGGTGCAATGAAAGAAGCATTACGTATATTGATAATTGAACCTCTTTTGATAGGAAAAATGAATTATATGGTTCAGATGGATTGCATCTGAATAGAAAAGGAACAGAAATTTTATCAGAAAACTTTCTAGGTAGGGGTGGGCGAAAAATATTGTTCACAGGAGGAATTCAAGCAAAAGTCTGACTTTCGATTCCGCAGAAGTTCAGAAATTGATTTCTGAACTTCCGTAGAACTTCAGCCCATGATCGCCACTCTTTTAATTGCCAACTTAACCCCCCATAAGCCCTGGTGGTTAGTGTAGTGGTCCCTCCCTCACCCACTCCAGATGTGAAAAATTATCCCTGTTGGCTAGTGGTCCCTCTCTTCCACCCGGTAACCTGCCCCCCTCAAAATGTACAATAACTCTCCCCCACATCCCTATCTCCACTGTCCTGTTAAAAAAAAAAATCTCTAGTGGTCTAGTGTTTTTTTTATTAATTTAAACCCCTCCTGATCCCCAGTCCCAAATCCCTGGTGATCCAGCACCCCCCCCACCACCCTCCCTAGTAGCCAGGTGTCCCACAACCCGCTCCCACCCCATCATAAACCCTGGCAATGGGGTCCAGTGCAACCTCCTCTCTCCTCCACAGCTGGCCCACTGACTGAGCTGTCAATGAGCGAGTGGTATGCAGTATGCTCATTCATTGACAGCTCAGTCAAGCAAGCTAAGCTGTGGAGGAGAGAGAGGAGAGCAATCAATCCACCACTGCTGGGGTTTATGATGGGGTGAGCGGGTATAGGGACACCTGGCTGCTGGGAAGCCTGAGTGGGGCATTGATCACCAGGATTTGGGACTGGGGATCGAGGGGTTAACTTAAGAAAAACACTAGATCAGCAGAGATTTTTTTTTAACAGGACAGCGGAGATAGGGATGGGGGAGGGTTTACTGTACATTTTGCAGTGGGTGGGTTACCGGGTGGAGGGAAGGGACTGCTAGCCACCAGGGATAATTTTTTAACTTGTGGGACAGGTGGGGGGAGGGACCACTAGCCACCAGGGCTTATTTTCTTCATTTCTAGGCAAAATTTCACAAGGTAACTTTCACAGAAGTTTTCCACTCTGCCACAGATGGAAGTTTGGATACTTTCATGAAAGTCCCTTGATTTCTGCGGAAGTTCCATGGGAGCGGAAAATGGCAATTTTGCCCACCCTATTTCTAGGATATCTGAGAATTTTAATTTAAACTAACTGAGAACGTAGGGAAATGGTCAGCAAAGACCAAAGGAAAGAACAGGTACCAATCATAGAACTAGAAAGCAAAATATTCAAAAACCTGATAAAATAAGAACGCTTCTCATAAATGCTAGAAGCATGAACAATAACATGCAAGAACTTTGTGCCATCCTCGAGCATACACTTTCTGAAATGATAGAAATCACAGAAACCTGGTGGAACTCTGAGAAGGACACTTGGGACACATACATTGAGGGATTTTAGTTGTATAGGAATGACAGAAATAATAAAGGAGGAGGAGTAGCAATATTTTATTTATTTTATTTATTTATTTATTTATTTATTTATTGTATTCTAGGAATTAATACCTTTGAGCCAAGGCTCTTTTACAAAGGTTCCATGTCAAATTAGGTACAAACAATAGGGTTACAATGAGTTGCACATTAAAGTACATTGTGGAATAAAAAAGAGACATGAACAGTTAAACATCAAAGACATTTGTGAAGGACAGATAATTACCAATTGAACACTTTCCTCAATAAGAAAACAAATGGGGAAGGGGAAAGATAGGTTAGGGAAGTGTGGTAGATAGTGCATGAGAGAGAAAGGGAGGGAGGAGCACACCATAGTTAGAGAAAAGGATCCTCTACCAGGCCTTTGTCAGGTAAGTGGGCAAGGTGGAGAAGTGAAATAGTTAGGATTTAATCGAGGCAGTCACAGGAGTTGGAGGTGGCAAGGTGAGAGAATAGGCTAGATTTAAAGGCACCTAAAGAGTTAGAGGAGGTAATAGAGGTGCTAAGGGTATGAAGCCAGTAGGGGGCACGATAGGCAAATGATCGTTGACCCTGGGTAGTCCGGCAACGGGGGACCTGAAGAGGCTGATTTTCTGATCTTCTGGTGGGTCGGACACTTGTGTTCTGGCATATCAGGTCTTGAATGCAAGGTGGGGTGAGGCCCATGATGGATTTTTTAGCCATAAGGCAGCTGAGGTACTTTAAGTGGTTTGAGAGTTGTAACCACCCAGTTTCAGCATAGAGCTCACACGTGTGAGTACATCGATGAGCGCCAGTAAGCAGCCGACAGGCCTTGTTAAGGGAGGTTGTGATACGTTTAAGTGCGCTTGACGAGGCAGACCCATAGACAATTAAGCCATAGTCAATGATTGAGATGATTGAAGATTGAATAGCTAGCTTCAGTGCTGGTAGGGTAAGGAACTGTCTGTTCCAGTAAAGTATCCCGAGCCGCTGATTAATAGTTTTGGCTGTACTATCAATATGTGTTGCAAAGGTAAGGCCTTGATCAAAGGTGATTCCAAGATATTTGAAGGTAGCCACCTGTTCAAGGGTAATTCCCAGGGATGTGTTGATAGTGAGTGGTACTTGCCTTTTCTTGTTTTGCGGGCTTGAGAAGAGCATGGATTTTGTTTTTTTGTGGTTTAGGACCAGCTTATGTTCAACGAACCACGTCTCAACACTGGCAAATGCGTGCTGGAGGCTGAGGCATAAGGGGTTTGGATCTTTATGAGACGATAGAATCACAGCATCATCGGCATAGAGGATAATTTGCTCTGGGCAAGATTTAGGAAGGGAGTTTAGAAAAAGGCTGAAGAGGAGAGGGCCTAAGATGGATCCCTGCTGAACTCCTGAGAGTACAGGCTTAGGATCTGAGAGAACTCCTGCTATTTTTACAACCTGAGAGCATTGGCAAGGTAACTTTTTATCCAGGCGCCTGAACCCTGGGAGAGCCCAAGAGACTGTAGTTGACTGATGAGTAGACCATGGTGTACAGTGTCAAATGCCTTTGTTAGATCAATGTACACAGCTCCGGTTAGGAGTCCTTTATCCAAGGCCTTGTGGATTGCTCTTGAGAATTTGAGCAGGGCTGTCGATGTGCTATGCCTTTGTCTGAATCCATGTTGCTGGGCACAGAAGATGTTATATTTCTGCAGGTAGTCTGTAAGCTGGTTGGCCACTATACATTCAAGAGCCTTTGACAGGGGAGGTAGTATTGAAATAGGTCTGTAGTTACCAGACAGAGACTTGTCACCACTTTTGTGCACAGGAGTGACTATTGCAGCCTTCCATTTACTAGGGAACTTGCTGGAGCAGAGGGAGAGATTGAATATTCTGGTGAGGGGGAGTAGAACTTCATCCAGAGTAAGGGACAGTATTTTAAGGTCAATAGAGTCACTGCTTGCCCGGGATTTAGATATAGCCTTCTTTATGTATTTATGGACTTCATGTGCTTTAACTATTTTAAGATGGAAGGGTGGTATGTTTGGAGAGGCAGAGGGGGATATAGAGATTGGAGGGTCGGTATCAGTGAAGAAGTCAGATGAGAGGACACTGCTAAGGTCAGTGAAGGTCTCATTAAGGGTGTTTGCAATGACCAAGGGGTCAAGGGTGGAAGTGCCATCCACATTCAATATAGTAGGAGAGGACTTGGACTGCTTACCCGTGATATTTCTTAAATTGTCCCAGAAAAATATACTTCACTAAACAACTTAATTCCATGACTATATCAGGTAAAGTTAAAGAAGAACCAGACGCTGAGTGCATCTGGATTAAAATAAATGGTGGATGCTCTAAATCAATAATTTTAGGCATTATGTATTGACTGTCAGATTGTTCAGTAGAAATTACTCATAACATCATGAAAGAAATAGATAAGGCCACCGAACTGGGCCACTTGATAGTCATGGGCAACTTCAATTTGGGAGACATTGACTGGGTAAATAAAATAGCTTTGAGTGGCATCGGAAAACAGTTCCTTGAAAACTATAGCAAAAATAACCTACTACAGCATGTAGGAGACCCAACAAGGGATGATCATATATTACACTTAATAATACGTTTGGAACTAATTAAAGTAGAATCTTGTACAGTTGGCCCTCTCTTAGGCAATAGCGACCATAATACAATTAGATTTACAATAGTATTTGAATATATTCCATTGAAATGCACCAAGAAGATATATTTGTTTGATAAAGCAAACATTCAGGAAACGAAGGTTAAGTTACAAAACATAAACTGGGATGCAATTCTTAGGAATAAGCCAATAGAGGAAATGTGGCAAATTATAAAAGCAAATATTATTGATATAGCAGATGAATGTGTACCAAAGATTAGAAAGTATAAACACAGCATCGGAAGGCATAAATGGTTAAATAGAAAAATTGAGAGAGTCTTAAGAAAGAAAAATAAACTATTCAAATTACGAAGACAAACACCTACAGAAAATGCAGTGGAAAACTATAAACAACATCTGAGATTGTGCAAAAAAGAAATTAGGAAAGCATAGCAGGAAACAAAAGTTGAGCTAGCAAAACAGGCCAGGAAAGAGAATTACAAGTAGTTTTATGCTTACATCAACTTGTTAAAAAACCCTCAGTCCTCAATAGGACCAATAACACATAAAAATAAAATCGTACAGGATAACTTGTCTATGGCAAAATTATTCAATATATATTTTTGTGAGGTTTATCATCAAGATTCAAGAAAAACTGTTAAAACAACCAGCACACAAACAACCAATAACACAGAAATTACTGAAGAAGAAATTGGTGGTAAAATCCAAACATTAAAGAATAACTCATCACCTGGATCTGACAAAATTTCAGCTAAATTTCTCCAAATCATGGCCAAACACATGCAATTTCCTTTAAAATTATTATCTGAACAATCTTTAGAAACAGGTACAATCCTTGCAGAATGGAAGTTGGCCCATGTGGTACCAATCTTAAAAAATGAAGAAAAATCTAAAATTCAGAATTACAGGACGATTAGTCTCACTTGTGTATGTTGCATGATACTGGAATCCATCGTTGAAGATAGATTGTCTCCAGTACTAGACACACGTGACATAGAACAGCATGGCTTCAAAAAATAAAGAAGCTATAACACCAACTTACTATGTTTCTATGAGAATCTCACACAGCACTGGGCTATTATAATTAAATTACAAAAATTGAACATCGACTTTACTTATATAGATTGGATTAAGGAGTGGCTCAGTGACAGACAGCAGAGAGTATTGGTTAATGGTTGCTTGTCTGGTGTCGGTAAGGTGGCTAGTGGAGTTCCGCAGGGATCGGCGTTATTTCAGATTTTTATAGTAGATCTTAACAATACATTAGACAGCGGGGTGTCCAGATACACAGATGACACTAAGTTACGAGGCTTCTCTTGTACTGATAAGGAAACAGCTGTTATCAAAACAGATCTGGATATTATTGTTAAACGGACTGATAAGTGGGGAATGAAACTTAATCCAAGTAGATGTAAAGTAATACATATGGGAAAGAATAACAAAAGAACTAATTACTACATGTTCAGTATTCCTCTGCCAAAGCAAACATTGAAAAGAATTTAGGTATACACATCTCAGGCAATCTTAACATCGATATACAAACCTCAGAGGTAATACAAAAAGCAACAAAAATAATATGGACTGTAAAAAATATATCTAGAGACAGTGGAGTTACGATGCCCTATTTCAGAGCCTATGTCCACCGTCACTTGGAGTTTGCCTCACACGTGTGGAATCTTTTTAAGACAAAAGAAATAAACAGTATTGAAAAAGTCCAAAGAAGTTTTACAAAAACAATAAATGGGCTTAGAGAAA